>OZ007497.1:215459835-216137335 GCA_963931805.1 Microdon myrmicae
AGCAGTAAAGGACTCTAATGAGGCGGCAACACGTAAGTATGGGACTACGAATAGCATAGGGTTCACCTTCCAGACCGAGAGATTAGCTAAATCGGTTCTGATGGTAGGAATCAGAAACGACCAACTGAGGCATCTGATAGTAAAATCAGAAAAACTACTTGGCGAGTTGTTCTCCTTTTAGAGGTAAAGAGGGGAAACTAACGAAAGGGGATTTGTGGATGTTGGGGGACCTGGACTCAAGGTCGGTCCGTAACAAAGGGGCACAATCTAAGCGTCACCGGATTTGAACGAACGCAACGGTCTCTTCGCCAGTCTTCATCGGTCCTTCATCGCGTGCACACTGCTATATCTACATGTATCTATAATCGGCTCTTATACTAAAAGGAAGCAAATATCACAGGATACGTTGCGCCTATATTCTAATGACTCAGTTGAACTTATCTTTAGGTGCTCATTGAGTTTCACTGCTCTTTTTTGCATCCTATCGAGAATGTGTATCGCTGATTTGGATGCACCTGACTGAATTTAAGTTTAGACCGAATGCGTCCATGTTGGATGGAGCAAAATATTTCTTACGTCTTTTAAGAAGCTCCATACAGTTGGCCCCAGTTTTCGTAGCCTCAAACATATGGTCTTTACAATTAAGGGTTGAGTTAATATGAACGTCAAAAATTGAAAGTTCCTTAACCTTATGAGCAGAGCTTTGGAATATACTCATAACCTCGTCGTAAGAAGCAACTAAAGGCTGAGTGGTATATGTGGCTACGAGGCTTGTAGGGATTAACTTTAAAATATGGTATGGGGAATGGGGAATTAAACAAAGATGGATAGACAATGGTATAAGTGGTAGGGCAGGGAAGGCACACACAGGAATTTTCGAACCAAACGGAACATCATTAGTTATTAAAATAAGACTGAATGAACGGAAATAATACAAAAACTAAAATTACATCTAGGAAGGGAAGGGAAATAAGACCGGATCCCGGTTGTAGTGCCGATGATGATGATGATTGTGATCGCGAACTTGTTGTCCGCGAATTCAAACCTCGGTACCAGTCTTTTGGAGCCGCTTGTGATCCGCCGGTATGGTCTTAGATGTGGGATGTGAGGTACTATTCAACGGATTTTACGTGGACTGGAGTGTAAGAAGAGACCGGGAGACCGGGTTTGATTCCCCGTCGGGGAGCCTCTGGCGCAAGACTAATGACCTTGCCCGGAAAAAAACAAATCATTATGGAAAATTTAACAAGCCTCAGGACTTGCTAAAAAAGCCAAGACCGGCTCCCGGTTGTAGTGCCGATGATGATGATGATGACTGTAAGAAGGCAACCGGTCCGAACGCAATACTGGCAGTACTCCTTAAGAACAGTGCTCCAGAACTGTCGCCGGTTCTTGCCAGGATCCTTCGGTTATCTTTTGCAGGCAGGACATTTTGTATCTGCTGGAAGGTGGCTCCAGTTCAGCCAATCGCAAAAAGGACAGAAAAGAGCCTCCCACAAAATTACCGGCCGATAACATTACTGTCTATGTTATCTAAAGTGATGGACAAGGTCATAAACGCCGAGTTAATTTAGTATTTGGAGTGGAACGGACTTCTAAATGATCGCCAACATGGATTTCGTGGCAGGCGCTCCATGGGAGACCTTTTGACCCTTATAACCAGTATATGGACATCTGCGATTGAGCGGGATGGTGAGTCAACGGGGGTCACATCGGATATCTCCAAGGCTTTTGATCGCGGCACGGGGCATTGCTGAGCAAGTTTCGTTCAATTGCGACTGGACGAAGAACTTCCTCGAAAATCGATCGATCCGGGTTGTTGTGGACGGCGAATTTTTGGATTTGTATCCTGTTAATTCCGGGGTGCCTTAAGGTTCTACTGTGGCTCCAATTTTGTTTTTGCTTCACATAAATGAATTGTTGGATTCAACGGATAACAAATTGTTCAGTTTTGCGGATGATGGTACGCTTGTTTCCTCTTTTTCGAGTTATCGACCGATTAGTGCATCAAAGCTGCAGCTTCTGGGATCTAGTCAGATCGACTCTCTGAATGGAGATCTGGAGATCTGGTCGACTATGATGCAATAACGACACAATATACAACATTCAGAAGGAAAAGTGGATCATCGGTTCCACAGCTGATGATGAATGGCCAGCGTCGAACATCGCTAGTCTGCCTCTGGAAAACTGAGTTATCTTTTTAGAACCAAGAAATATTTTACTCCGACCCAACTTCTTCTCCTGTATAAATCCCAAATTAGACCCGCGCTAGAATATTGGTCTCATGTTTGGAGCTCTGCTCCTAAGCATACCCTCAACCTACTTGGGAGCATACAGAGACGAGCGATCCGCCTGATCGGGGTCACGGCGCTGACGTCGGGACTACAGTTGTTATCACATCGAAGGCGCGTAGCTGACCACTGTCTGTTTTACTGATATTATTACGGGCACTGTTCTTCAGAGGTTTGTGGTATTGTTCCGCGTAATTCGGTTTATATGTTTTCCACGAGACAATCCGGCGAATCGCACCACTTTGCGGTCCACCTCCCGACGGAACGAACATTTCTACATTAGAACTCATTCTGTTACAGAGCAAGAATGCTGTGGAATTCCCTTGTCGGTGTTTCCGGATCGTTACAACTTGCAACTGTTCGAGAAGAACTGAAAAAATTATTTGGCGGCATCCTGGGGCGCTGATGTGGCGCTACAAGTTCGCCTCTTCTTGTTATGATGTTTTCATACACAATTTAAATTAATATATATGTATTGTTTTATTATTTATGTTTGAATATAGCAATATATTTTATGGTTGGTAAGTGAATAGACTTACTCCTGTTGTCGGAGGTGTCGGCTGTCAAGTTGCAGGGGGTGTAGAGAGTCGTGCTCTCCTGTTCAGCTTCAGTCCGTTGTTGATTATGGTTGGTATCCTAATAAAAGTCACACTTCGAAAGGAACCATATCCTCAAAATCCAAATCTAGCACCAGCAAGCTCTCCGACGTACATTTTCACACATTGACTTGTTTGTAAAATGTGGAATCGTTATTTCTTTATGTTTTGTCATTAAATTGTTTTTTGGTTGTTGTCATTCGAAGTTTTACGGCGAACGAATCTTTATTGTCATTGCCGTTGACGTTTTTATTTTATGTTATCCGGCGCCAACGCCGTTTTTTATTATTTTTCTACCAAGTTAAATTTGCACAAAGTAGTTTATGCAAATTAGCTACTTGGTGATTTGTTTTCCTTTCACAGGTAGAGAGGGGAAACTTACGAAAGGGGATTAGTGGATGTTAGGGGGGACCTGGTCGGGAGGTAGATCTGTAACTTCCTGAGAGAAGTATAATAAAAATAAAAAGTGTAAACTTTGATATAATTTTATACTAATCCGGAATTTGTATAATTGGTTAATGGAATGATCTTTTATTAGTTTTTTTTAACCATTTTTACACGTTAACATAAAGATTGTTGTAAGAAAAAGTTTTGATTTCCTTACACACAGGGAAGTTGTTCAAAAAATTAACATTTTCGTTTTGTGAACAATTTTTTAAGTGATAAATAATCTCTTTTTTCTATAGAGTCATTTACTCTTTTTATGCGAATTTTATTGAGGATTCATTTCTTAAATACATGTATCCCATTAAACGATGTTTAAATAAGCGATAGAGAAGGCATACGGCAGTATTGTTTTGAATGCCTAGAGAATCGGGCTTGAACTAAGCTAATATATGGGAACCAAGTTTGAATCAGAGAAAGAAGTACCTTTCATTTACTAAAGTATTTATCGGGAGACTCTACACGTTATAAGTAAAGTAGAATGGACTACGTCTCTACTTCACTACTGAATAGTAATCAAATGATTAATTGTTTTTTTTTTTTTTTTTTTAGCCTTCTCTCGGGAGAGGCCAACCTATAGCGCCGAGTGGGCGCCCCTACATGCCATCAAATAACTGTTGCAGTTCTTTTTGAACAGTTGCAGGTTGTAGCGCTCCGGAAACCCTTGCGTGGGAAGGGAGTTCCACAGCCTCCTCGCTATGTTACGGAACGAGTTCTGATGCAGGGATGTTCGCGCCGTCGGGAGATGAACCACAAACGGGTGGGATCCGTTGGATTGTATTGTGGATCGCATATAAGCCGAATTGCGAAACAATACCAAGAATCTCCGAAGAACAGTACCCGTGATAATATCTGTAAAACAGACAGGAGTCGGCTACGCGCCTTCGATGTGATAGCGACTGTAGTCCCGACGTCAGCGCCGACTCCCCGATCAGGCGGATCGCTCGTCTCTGTATGCTCTCAAGTAGGTGGAGGGTATGTTTAGGAGCCGAGCTCCAAACATGAGAGCAATATTCGAGCGCGGGTCTAATTTGGGATTTATATAGGAGAAGAAGTTGGGCCGGAGTAAAATATTTCTTGGCGCTAAAAAGATAACTCAGTTTTCCTGAGACTGACCTGGCGTTACTCGACACGTGTTTATGCCATGATACATTTCCACAGACCGTGACGCCGAGCAATTTCAAACTTTCCCCAGCCTCGAGGGCTCGGCCATTCATCATCAGCTGTGGAACCGATGATCCACTTTTCTTTGTGAATGTTGTATACTGGGTCTTCATTGCGTTGAAGTCAACAAGATTGGCCTTTCCCCACTGCAGGACTTTATCCAGATCCTGATTCAGAGAGTCAATCTGTCTACATCTCAGCTAGTGCGACGTTGATACACTAATCGGCCAAACACTCGAAAAGGAGGAAACAAGCGTACTATCATCCGCAAAACTGAACACTTTGTTATCCGTTGTCTCCAACAAACCATTTAAGTGAAGCAAGAACAAGGTTGGAGCCAAAATAGAACCTAGGGGCACCCCGGAATTAACAGGATACAAATCCGAATACTCGCCGTCCACAACAACCCGGATCGATCGATTCTCGAGGAAGCTCTTCGTCCAGTCGCAAAGCTGTTGGGAAAGTCCATATGAATGAAGTTTGCTCAGCAATGCCCCGTGCCAGACGCGGTCAAAAGCCTTGGAGATATCCAACGCGACCGGCCTTGACTCATCATGCCGCTCAATCGCAGATGTCCATATATCGGTTATAAGTGTCAAAAGGTCTTCCGTGGAGCGCCTGCCACGGAATCCGTATTGACGATCATTCAGAAGTCCGTTGCACTCGAAATACTTAACCAACTCTGTATTGATGACTTTTTCTATCACCTTAGATAAAATAGACAGTAATGCTATCGAACGGTAATTTTGCGGGAGACACTTTTTTCCTGTCTTTGGGATTGGCTGAACTCGAGCGATTTACCAGCAGGCAGGAAAGGTCCTCCGTGCATAAGATAAGCGGAAGAGTCTGCTAAGAACCGGCGATAGTTCTGGAGCACAGTTCTTAAGGACAATTGCTGGTATTCCGTCCGGGCCGGTTGCCTTCCTACAATCCAGTTCACGTAGAATGCGTTGAATAGTGTGCGGACGAAATCTCACATCCCGCATCGAAGATTGTACCGGCGAGATCACAGGTGGCTCCAAAAAGCTGGGATCGAGGTTTGAATTCGCGGAAAATAAATTCGCGAACACATTAGCTTAATCCTTTGAATTCGTGACTAACGTCCCGCTGTCTATAACCAACGGAGGGAAAGAGGAGAATGCGAAGTTACTGCTGACAGCTTTTCCCATTGACCAGAAGGAGCGCGAACCAGTTGGGCACCGAAGGAGCTTATCGATCACCCTGTCGTTGTGAGTGTTCTTCGCGGTATCAATCGCCTGGTTGCACGCGTTTCTGATTCTAACAAAATTCGTTCTGCTAACATCGGTGAGATTGGAGCGCCATTGCTTAAAAGCTCTATTTTTTGCCACTGTAATTAGCTCGCATTTTTTATCAAACCACGGTTTATCAGGCGAACTTCGTTTGATGTAATGTGGAATATACATCTCCATCCCCAGAAGAATAATCTCTGTGACCGACTCCGCGCCTGCGTTAAAATCGGAGTTTCCGAAGCACACCTCGGACCATGGAAAGGATGCGAAGAAATCTCGCAAATCGTCCCAGTTAGCAGCCCCAAACTTCCATACATGGCGAAGCTGCCTAGGTCGGTTATTCGCTTGATATGCAAGTGCTTGCGCGACAGATACCAAGCAATGATCTGAGTTTCCCAATGGCGCAGAAACCTCTACAGTATAAATACTCGGTTCGGGTGTCAAAAACAGACCCAGGGTGTTCGCATAATCGCCTCGGGCATCCGGCACTCGTTTTGGCTCCCCCACAAGTTGAGTCAGGTTGTGGCTTACTGCAAACATCTCCGCCAGCCTCCCAGCCTCGTCGGTTCTGTTAGAATGTAACAACCAGGCGGAATTGTGTACATTAAAATCGCCAAGGACACCAATTTCAGAAGCTGGGTGGGTGATATGTATCCAGTCGACGGTATGTGAAAGATGTTCGAAAAATGTCGCCGTCCGATCGTCATTCGGGGAGCGGTAAAGACAACAAAGAAATTTAACGGAATTCCTCAGCACGACCCTTAACCATATGATGTTCATATTATTGAGTTCCAACGCCTCCATCCTCTGGCAAGCCAGATTGGACCGCGCAAAGACGCAGACTCCGCCTAAAACGGAATCTCGAATGTAAGTCGTATCCTGGGCAACGAAGATATGTCGAATCAGTTGACGAATCGACCTGGGTCTCAGTTAGGGCAAGGATATCAGGTTTCGTTGTTTGCAAGTATTGGTGGACGGCGTTTACATTCGTATTGGTGAAACCGATGCTCCTGATGTTACAAAATGCCGTCACCAGTCGAGCGTGGGCAGAGCCTCGAGAGCGAGCCCGGTTATGTGATGACGAACCTCTTAAAGTTCCATTATTTATCATGATATTTGCATGATGTTCCCCCTGACATAGTCCCCCCGGAGATCCGAATTGGAGACTAGTTTACCTCCGGAATTCTTTATATCAGAAGATACCATCATGACTTATCTCCGTGTCAGTCCAAGCTACCAGCCACACATCCAAAACACCGTCGAAGATTTCTCTCGGCGATATCGCGGAATATATAGCGTGATGGGGTGGTATCTCACCTTGGAACCGACTACCACCTAACCAACCTTTTCTCGAACCGGTCCATCACCCAAGCTCCGAAAGATGGCCAGGGATTTCTTTCGACCATTTCACGGAACCTAAAGTTTGATGGGGTGGTATTTCACCGGGTGCACAGGGCGTTGGGACCCCGGCTACCACTCGGCCTTTAGTCACCTCTTACGACAAGCCGGCGTAGCTGTGAGTATATTCTAACCCCCTACTCACAGGGCGTTATTTATTAATAATAATAGATAATTAAATAATTAAATAAATATCAATTCATCTAGACCAACGTGTTTATACCAATCCTGAGCAGCTGCGCGGTGTTACCTCCTTTACTGGCTTACTCAGTGCCTCGTATACACCGGCCTAGTCGCCTTAAAATTGAAATCACCACTTTTAAAGACGCTTTTCAGGAACCAACATAAAACTGGCTCTTTCTAACGACATAGCTACTTTAAATTATTGTAAAATTGACTAGTTAATCTTCGCACTTACTCGATATCATCCACGCACTGTACACCAAGCGAACACAAGAACCTTTCCATGACATTCCTTACATTGAAAACTGGTCATTGAAATACTTTCCGAAATGAAAGAGATATACAGGTAGATAAACTTATATTAGATTCGGATTCAAATCACTTCTCTTTTTGGTTCCATCCTGTCGACCTGCGCTCGTAGCAATGGCTCTGACAATCCTAGAATATTTGTGGCAGGGGCAACAAATTACTTGGACTTTCGATGTTAGGGCCCATTATAGAGAGTTACTCCAGCCGGGTATAGCTGCGTCTGTGCGCGCATCAATGAGTTATCGTTGTAATATAGTTTGTGACTTCTATTTCAGTCAAATGGTTAGATTAATATCATACCAAACGGTGGAGACCGTTGAGGACAGTTTAAGAGGCATCCTAGCTCAGCTGGCCATTTGCAATGAATCGACTGTTGGAAAACTCAAGTAAGATCCCCGTGACCCTCCCTAAATGATCTTCTTATACCACATGGTGTGCCGGTAATAAATTCCATACGCACTTTACAATTCATTCTTTCGGCTGAGTTACAGTCCCGTTTGAGTGACTTATGTTGAATATAAGAAAAACGTATCTATGGCATCGAAAGACGCGCAACAGTGGAATGGGGATAATTGGATGTTACAGTCATTGACAACAAAGATCATCTTGTGTCCTTACCGGGGATAGTTTCTTAAGTCAACTATGCTTAGATGAGACTTTTTCTACATGCTTATTGATTGAAAGGCGATATTGAAGTGTCCATTACTTTATTTTGAATGGAAGCTGCCAGGAATTAAGTGTGGGGTCAGCAAGACTTTATTTGCATTCCATGGAATGGAATATTGTGATCGTTTTTGTCATTTATTGCTTATGATGTCTTCTCTTAAAGGCAGTGTGTCATAATTAGCATTCGATAGCAGTTATAATTATTCCCGATAGAACACATGAGTACTTTCTTATCTAAGTCGTTAGTTTTGGTCTTTGATAAATGTAGAGTAAAGCCTAATGACTTGTATGAGCTGTAAGGAGCAATCTGAGGAGCTTGTAATGATATTTGGTTTTTTTATGACTTTCAAACCTATTCGTTCTAATTTTTGTTAATGGCCAAATTTCCCGAGAAGATTTCTTTTCCTTTTACAACACACTCACTAAAAAGGTATCTTGTGATACCCTTAGAGAGAAAAGGAGAAAGGATGGAAACTATTGAAATATTTTGTTTTTGAATATTTCTTTCTGACAACTCAAAACCATGGTCTTTAATAATTCTTAGATTTTCGGCATATTAGCTTAACAGGAAATGCTTATATTAGAGCTTATGCTCTTATACCCTAAATATTAACACAGTGATCATAGTAGGACCCTTCAAGCCAAACATAACTTGACCATCAGTGTAATCTGTTATTGAATACTTCAAGAATACTTGAAATTGAAATAACGGGCATTTTTTAACGCATTTATTTGAAAAAAAAACTACAGATAAGGTTTTTTATAGTATTACCCTAAATGCTAAGCCTATTATAACAATTTTGATTTTTTTTATTATCTATTTTATATACACATAATGTTCGGGGATGCGACCTTGGTGATGAGGTTGTGTCCAGGACAGTGGAGTGTCCAGAGTTGATGGGCCGTTCAACAGAATAAGGCGTCCAGAGGATTGTTACGTAATAACTCTGTGGGGGTTCTGTAAGGCATTCCCAAAGAACCACCCACTCCCTTTTAATTAACCGTCTCCCACTTACCAGGCAAGTCATTATACTTACCTGCAAATGAGCATCATAAGCTCTGCATCACTTTTCACCTGTAAACATAAGCCCACGGCAAGATTACCACCTTGCCGTGGCATCAAACTTTCACCCCGGGAAATGCTTGCATCCAACGCACCATGTTTCCGAAATCTAATTCGGTTACCTCTTCATGTAACCGATATTAATTCCCGAGCATGTCAATGCGCATTGCTGAGAAGCACTTTCTCACACACGCGCATGACATGTCCATCCTCGCCTTATCGGCTGGACCATCGGTCGATTGCCCAAACAACAATACGTTGGTCCAGAAGACACGTCGAACAACATACTTGTTGACACAACTCCAGCCGATAGTTTCGGTAATTAAATATTGCCCCCATATCTTCAGGTTCGCAATAGCTGCAACCAATTTCCCATTATCGGCTATCAACCGATCATGGGATTTGGTCATGAATAGGATCGTTGTTTAGGCAATCATACCCACGTTCATGCTCTATGATGGCCCTTCTGGGAATCAAAGTAAACACACAGCACCGCACTGTGTTTGTTTTGCTTACCAACGCTGGTCCATGGTTCCCATGGGTGGCAAATTCCTCACCACCATATCCATGTACCAGTATATTAACCCAAATAAGATAGCCATCCAGCCTGACCCTTTGCCATCGTCGGCAAGATTTCTATTGACTTAATGTCGACGAAATATCTTCCTTTCTAGTGGATCAGAGCCATACGGCTTAATCAAACAAACCCCAAATATTCGGTCGACCTATCGTCACCAAAGAATGTATCGTCTAGAACGGAATTACATAAACACAATGCTTTTTGCTCGTCCATTTGTTTGAACAGGTGCGGTATCGTCCGTTGTCGATATGCAGGCAAAGGGGCATTATACTTGACCGTGTGGTCATACGGAAAATCCTCCCACTGAATCCCGATCCGATCGCTGATCGGCTACCCCTAGATCAGGAAATCCATCACGATCACGATTAGTGGATGTCGGCGGCAAAATCAAGTTGAGTCAAATTTTATCATCCTTCGAGGAGAGACGTCGAGTCTCTGCTGTCGTACCTTCCGTTGTCAGATTTAAATTTCTTAAGCGTACACACGTGTAGCGATCCTAAATCGCTACTCCTATCCAAATCCTCATAATAATCCCATCCAAATCCCCAATATATCCCATAACGCATATCCCAATTTCATATTGGATCATATGAGCGATAAATTAAGCCAAAAGTTAATTTGTCGCACATTGATTCAACTTCACATTAATCCATATTCCAATCCACATTGAGCCAAATGAACAACAAGTTAAACCAAAAGTTAATTCGTCGTACATTGACTCAATTCCCAAAATCCTGACATCATGAAATGGTTAATTCAAAACGGATTTCATGATTCCCCTTCCCAGAACCTATCCAACCAAACCTCTAACAAATTTCCAGAACACAAGTCCAATTGAAGCCCACAAAGTCTTGTGTGTGCTTCTGGGAATTTTGACAATAAAATAGTTGACAATGCTCAATTAAGAAAACTATAAAAGGGCAGTGATTTTCAATTTCATGATTAGTAGATCTCCAGAGGCCGAACCGCTGGCCGTATGAAAAATTAAATCTAAAAGTTTAACCAATAAAACCAAAATTGAAAACATAAAGAGTTGCCCGTTTCATTCAACAATATCAAAAGACCACCCTCGCTGTCATGAGGGGAGTGAACTCCGCACATAGACTGGCGTCACTAAGAGTATGTTGTACATTCCGAACGGTATCCGAAGAAGCTATAAATATTCTGGTCGGGAGGACGCCTCCTGATATTGCAGCTAAAGAAAACGCTGCATTGCATAAGGTCTCTCAAGAGAATCGTCGGAGAATGCGGTCACAATTAGAACTCTCAAGCCGAAGAGAATGGCAACGAAGGTGTGATTCTTCCACCAAAGGAAGATGGACCCACACCATGATACCTGATATAGAAACATGGCGAGCTGAATTACCACCTGACTCAGCTAATATCAGGACATGGATGCTTTCGGCAGTACTTGCACAAGTATAAGCATGTGAATCACCCATACTGCTTGTATTGTGAAGGCAAAATAGAAAATGCGGAACACGTACTCACAGAGTGCGTGAGATTCGAGACCGCACGAACGGTTTTGGAGAGACATATGAGACGGACAGTTACTCCGGGAGGAGTAATAGAATACATGCTTATTTCAAAACAGGCATGGTCCGTGACAAATGGTATTCTCTGTGAAATGATGCAGCAGTTGCGACGCGACGAGCGGAGTAACAGGTAAACTCCGTCCCGCTCCGCGATGGAATATCTAAAAGAAAGTTCCGCGGGGATCAACGGGAATATGAGCCTGGCGGGAGATGGTTTTAGTCGGTAAAAACCTGGCATGCCTCTGGATCGGTCAAGAGGTATCTTTTGAAGATTTCCACCTTCCTACCGAAACAAAAAAAAAAAACTCTCGCTGTCAAGAAGCCCGCAACAGCCGAGTGTCCCGTCCATAAGCTCCCACGCCACAGGAGGAGGTTGCGAGGACACATTTCTTGGGCCGCCCACTCATTCAGAAAACGGCCCCCAGCAGGAACGTCTACAGGAACAATCAAGATATCCACCAAAGAAGGTAAGCCGCCCCTTTTACAGCTTTTGTAGATGATACCCCAACACACGCTTGTTCTCGTGTCGAGTTTTTGTCGAGAAACATAAGTTCTATGAGAATGAATTTAATATTTTATAGGAATAAATTTACTTAAATAATGGTTGCCAAATACGAGTGTGACGTTGGTTCATAGAGTTCGTGTACCTCACAGTAAATAACAAGTGCGCAGTGAAAGTTAAAATCAAGACTACTGAACAAACAAAACGACCCATAATTTAAAAGACAGTTCCAGTGTTTGTATTTAAAATAAAAGCTATGTTCAAGAGAATAAACTAAAATAAAAATAAGAGAATAAATTACTCCAGTGTGTTTTTCTTTGAAGAGTTGTTGTGTTCACTGGGTGCTCTATTCCTTCTGATAGGAACAATTTCCAGCGATATTGGTGGTGTTCCTGCTGAATCAGCATCCGTGTTGACGCACTAGAGAAAATAACCCACAACTCTCCCAACACCTTTGTATTGGCGCAGCCAAACCTTCGAAGAACGAAATCGTTCTGAGCAAACCAGTAGTAGTACTGGCACACTCACAAATGATAATAGTCGCGCCCATGAAAATTCGGGAGGAGGTAATTCTGGCGCCTAAAGAAGTACGAGAGGGGATATGACTCTACAATTGTATTTTGAAAAGGGCCAAAAGTGCCAAAGTAGCGGAATTGTCCCCAGACGATCGGCCGGATTAAGGTGGAGTTGCACCCGACCAGGGATTATACAATCATATCCTGGAAACGCGAGTAAACACGTTGAAGGAACTTCACTTTGATGACGAATCGAGTAAGCCCATGTCCAAGGACAACCCCACCAATATATCAGACATCTGTTCTCGAACGATCAGTCGTCTGTTGCATCCACACAAGATTCAAGGTTGCATCACTGCATGTGGAACTCCACTTAGGAGAAAACCTAAGTCCTCAAGAGTGTCAATCGATAATGGAACTATGTCAGGAGCCCAACGACATGTTTCATTTGAAAGGCGACTACCTGACGTGTACCATGCGATCTCGCATGAAATCTCTTTGGTGCAGGACCAGGCGCCTATCAACCAAAGGATGTACCGTTTGCCCGAGTGCAAGAAGGGGGTAATTAATGAACAGATTCGGGAAATGCTGGAGAATGACATCATTCAAACCAGCAAAAGTCCGTGGAACTCACCTCTATTGGTAGTTCTGAAGAAAACGGGCCCAATGGAGAATTGTGGTCGATTTCAGGAAACTAACCGAAAAGACCCTTGAGGATGCTTACCCTCTCCGTCGTATCGAGGACATACTGGACCAGCTCGGCCACTCACGCTAGTTCTCCACACTCGACTTAGCCGGCGGCTATCATCAAGTCTTGGTAGATCCAAAGGATCGAGGTAAGACAGCCTTCAGCACAAGCTATTTGTATTATGAGTTTCGACGTATGCCATTCGGTTTAAAGGGAGCACCTGCTACGTTTCCGAGACTAATGACCCATGTTCTTACTGGATTGCAGGGTGTCGAATGCTTCGTATGCCTGGACGACATTGTCATATATGGTAGGAACCTAACCAACCATAATGACAAGCTCCGGAAAGCGTTCGAGCAACTGAGATACCACAACCTCAAACTGCAACCAGAAAAGTGTAGATTCCTACAAAAGGAAGTTGTCTACCTGGGCATGTTTGTGCAGAAAATGGGGCTTTGCCAAATCCCGACACGACTGCTAGTGTCAGCTTCCAAAACGGTACAACCCTTCAGTCAATTCTAGGTTTGGCGAACTACTGCCGGAGATTTGTACTTAATTTTTCCAGGATACTACGACCCTTAACGAACTTGTAAAGGAAGGACGTGAAAATCCCGTGGTCAGCCAAATGTCAGCAAGCATTTGAGAAAATAAAGGAAATGTTGGTATCGCCGCCACTGTTGGTCTATATAGACTTCACAAAGCCCTTTAAACTGACCACGGATGCGAGCAACGAAGCACTGGGAGCTGTGCTGTCCCAAGGCAAGATAGGCCAAGATCACCTACGCCAGTCGCACCTTGAATAAGGCGGAAAAGAATTACTCCACCATTGAAGAGAAGTTATTAGCCATTGTGTGGGCGCCTACGCGCCTTCGATGTGATAGCGACTGTAGTTCCGAGGTCAGAGCCGAGTCCCCGATCAGGAGGATCGGTAGTCTCTGTATGCTCTCAAGTACGTCGAGGGTATGTTTAGGAGCCGAGCTCCAAACATGAGAGCAATATTCGAGCGCGGGTCGAATTTGGGATTTATATAGGAGAAGAAGTTGGGCCGGAGTAAAATATTTCTTGGCTCTAAAAAGATAACTTAGTTTTCCTGAGGCTGACCTGGCGATACTCGACACGTGTTTATGCCATGATACATTCCCACAGACTGTGACGCCGAGCAGTTTCAAACTTTCCCCAGCCTCGAGGGCCCGGCCATTCATCATCAGCTGTGGAACCGATGATCCACTTTTCTTTGTGAATGTTGTATATTGTGTCTTCGCTGCATTGAAGTCCTCGAGATTGGCCCTTCTCCACTGCAGGACCCTATCTAGATCCTGATTTAGAGAGTCAATCTGTCTACATCTCAGCTGATGCGACGCAGATGCACCAATCGGCCAAACACTCGAAAAGGAGGAAACAAGCGTACTATCATCCGCAAAACTGAACACTTTGTTATCCGTTGTCTTCAACAAATCATTTATGTGAAGCAAGAACAAGGTTGGACCCAGAATAGAACCTTGGGGCACCTCGGAATAAACAGGATACAGATCCGAACACTCGCCGTCCACAACAACCCGGATCGATCGATTCTCGAGGAAGCTTTTCGTCCAGTCGCAAAGCTGTTGGGAAAGTCCATATGAACGAAGTTTGCTCAGCAATGCCCCGTGCCAGACGCGGTCAAAAGCCTTGGAGATATCCAATGCGACCGCCCTTGACTCACCATGCCGTTCAATCGCAGATGTCCATATATAAGTTATAAGTGTCAAAAGGTCTATTATGGTTATTTATTTAACAACAATTTGATAATATATGGTAATAATACATATTGAATATATTTAAATATGTTTTCAGGGTAAGTTAAGGGACTTACTTGGGATAAGCTTGTGCGACCGTTGAGCGGCCGCTGCAGTTGCTGCTTCTGCTGCTGGGTTCGGTGACTGGGTGCAGGGGGCGTTGAGGTAATGCTCCCCTGTTCAGTCGTAGTGGCTTTGTCCTGCTGTTCTTAGCAATTATTCTTTCTTCGTATACTTCTTATAATGATAACGTGTCCTTCTTGAATTTTAATTTATGACTGCTCACTTACACGTTGGAGTGATTTGACTTGTGTGTCGTTTTTTTGATTGATTTACGTCGAATCTGTCAAAAATATTTTTATTTGCCGTTGACGTTTTATTTTTTATCTGGCGCCAACGCCGTTTTATTATTTTTTTTCTCTACCAAGTAAAATTTGCACCAAGTAGTTTAGGCAAATTAGCTACTTGGCGAGTTGTTCTCCTTTTAGAGGTAGAGAGGAGAAACTTACGAAAGTGGGTTTTTGGATGTTAAGGGGGCCCTGGACGCTAGGTAGGTCCGTAACAGGTCTCCCGTGGACCGCCTGCCACGGAATCCGTATTGACGATCATTCAGAAGTCCGTTGCACTCCAAATACTTAACCAACTCTATATTAATGACTTTTTCCATTACCTTAGATAAAATAGACAGTAATGCTATCGGACGGTAATTTTGTGGAAGACACTTTTTTCCTGTGTTTGGAATTGGCTGAACTCGAGCGATTTTCCAGCAGGCAGGAAAGGACCTCCGTGCATAAGATAAGCGGAAGAGTCTGCCAAAACCGGTGATAGTTCTGGAGCACAGTTCTTAAGGACTATTGCTGGTATTCCGTCCGGGTCGGTAGCCTTCCTACAATCCAGTTAACGTAAAACTCAATTTTGTCCATTTTCACAAAAACACTCACATCGACTAACTCAAACGACTGTCAAATAAACACCATGCTTCCAAAATGGCTGAAATTTTGGTGAGTAACTCTACACAACAAAATTCACTAATTTTTATTGACGAGTGCTGCTATCTTCACGTTGAGGTCGGAAACTTTTCAGGTCACCCATGTATATAAGTGGCGTTTCTAGCAGTGTTGCAGTTCCGCAACATATATATTATATCTTATACCAGTCGGAAAAACATACCACACGGAGCGCCACCTATTGCCGAATAGACAAAAGCAAAATGGTCTATTCATGTGACGTTTTCCATGGTACTGTTTTCACGCGGTGCTGGTTTTACTGTTTTCGTACACAGTTTGTTTTGATGTAAAAGAAAAATTTTGATTTGTATACGCTGCTTTCAGCACCTGTTGTTTATATAACATCTAGATCAGACAGTTTTGTGCTACACTGTTTTTTACGTTTGATATAACGATAATCGCCTTTTACTTGTTAACGTGCATTACATCGTTCCATAAATACAATTTAAATCGGAAATAAAAGTAAATTAATGTAGATTCAAAATGTGTTTAATTGCTGCCTGTCGCGGCAGTCATTTGCTGGGCAACAACGCCAAATACAGTTTGTTGTCCCGTCGAGGAGGAACTCGACGCGGAAAACAACCTTTGCTGTTTCCCAGTTGGCGAACCGTCGAAAACAACGGAGGTGCGTTCCCAACCGGCGAAGCATTTTGGTCCTTCGAGCCGGATGGCTCGAAGCGTGCAGTGTTCCGGATTCATCCGCAAGAAGGCGCCAACCTATGGACAATGTTAAAGGAAGACGAAACCAACAAGGAAATATCGCCGAGATCAGGTAGGTGACAATAATTTAATAATAATATATACAAATTAATTAGCGATCCGAATGGATCCTAACTTAAGGAGTGTTGTGCTGTGTCGTGCTTTGTGATTAAATCTACGTGTTGACGTCACACTATTTTCATCATCAAAACTAAATAATGTATTAATTAAATCCACAAAAGGACGGAAACTAAGGTTAAGCTAACCGCTTTCAATGATTGTTGCTGAATTTCCAATGAATGGAAATACGCAGAACAAACAAAAGCAAATGAATTCAATAATAATTTTAAACAAAGAAATCGTAATTAATAGCAAAATCGTGAAACGGGAAACAATCACCTTCGTATATCAAGAACAGGATCGTGCAGTGATTCGGGACTATTCTAGTTTCTAACATGAATTGAGTGTCGACATTGATTTGAGACCAAATGAGACGGCAATTCAGTGTTTACGGTTGAGAGATTTCGAAAATGTCTGATCAAGTCCACAAGCAGTTCGTTAAATCCTTCATTGACTATGTATAACAACCGAGTGAGGGCTAATCGCTGGGCATTGACGTCGTCGAAAGTCTGGATGTTGTTATACAATGTTTGCAAGCAGCGTTTAATCTGAGCGATGATGTGGATTTCGATAGCGAAGAAGCTACGTCTAACAGTGCAGGCACAACCTCACAAGCGGAACCACAAAGATTAGATCTATTCGAAATGTTCCAGTCGATGTTTATCGAACGCAATCCACAATCCCTTGAAACAGCCGAACAGATTAAGAATAAAGGCAACCGCCTGATGAAGGAATGCAAATATCAAGAAGCAGTAGTCCAAGACAACCGGGCAATTAGTTTCGATCCGGAAAACCCAATATTCTACTGTAATCGAGCTGCAGTTTATATCCGTGCAACAGAAAATGATCGTGCGATTAAAGACTGCAACTCTGCATTATTCTACAATCCAAATTACAGCAAAGCATATGGCCGAATCAATACAGGAAAGTACGATGAAGTCATAGACGCCGATACGAAAGCTATTCAATTAGAACCTGACAACAACAATGGGAATCGGATGCAAGTATTACATCACCAAGCGTTGATAATAAACAAAGTGATGGAGCACTTCATAAGAGTGGAACTCTGGCAGATGTGCTTCTGAAAAACGAAGACACCGTGGTCAAGTGGAATATGCTTACCACATATATATTTCTTGAGTTCAATCGGACTGGACATATCCGAGCCCGTACTGATTAGGTGGTTCATCACTCTTGTGAAAATAAACTAATTTCTGTTTTATTTTAATAATTTTTCTATTGCAATCGACGGTAAATAGAATGAATTAATAGATATTTCCTATTTTTACCAACATTATAAACTTCCAATATAAATAAAACAACATTTTTTTCGTTTCATTCGAGTGGAACGCGTATGACTACGTTCAAAGGTTCATCGATGACATAGAGGGATTCACGTTCCACAAGACGACTACGTCCAAGAAGTCATCGATGATATAGATGGATTTACGATCCAACTTATATTTTAACTTTAACATACAAGTCGAACAAGTCATCATCAATAAACGAAAAGCTAGTAATTCTTCCAAATACAAATTACAGTCCACAAACTACTATTATTTAGCAATTTAAATAACAGTTAACCAACAATTTAATTAATACTCAATTAATCAAATACAAAGTACAGTCCACTGTTCGACATCCAAGGTTGTTTCATTTGGCTTAATTTTACAGAATTCACTGCAGGTACCTCAAGAAATATTCGATCAATACCAGGGTTTGGATTGAGGACATCATTCGGCTCCTCTTTTTAATGAAGTTGCAGTTACTTGGAACGACCCACGCTACCACTCTACGCCCCGCGTAAATTGAAGGAACCTCAAGAAGAGGACGATGACCCATCGGACAACAGTCAAGAGGACAATGCAATGAAATCGAAGCGGTCAGTACTAAGACAAAGTTCGTCAACGACACATCCGGTCTTATACCTGCAAGTATCATCCCAAAAATCGAATTACAGATGAATACGGCCAAGAAATCTGAGAATTGCGATTTTCACCGCCTCATCCACATCCGTTCCTGGGCACCGCTTCTCGAAACCTGAGCGCATCGTTTACGCATCCAGGATTTGTCGCTTCTCGCCACCCAGGCACGCTGTCAAGTGTCTGGGGTTCTTCGCTTTTCGCCGCCTGAACGAAATGTTCTGGGGGCACCCTCTTAACACCGCCCATTGCACGTAGCTGCCACGGGTGCACCACTCCAATGGAGTCGGTGTCTAAGATAGGCTTTCGGTTGTAGGATGAAGGGACAAAGAAAACGAAGAACAAGGAAAGATGCCGGCACCCTTCGGAAAAGCATGTCATCGGAAAGCTGTCACAGATGTGGAGTTCACCGCTTCTCGTCACCTGGATTCATCGCTCAAGCATCCAGGATTGTACGAGAGGGGATATTACTCTACAATTGTATTTTGAAAAGGGCCAAAAGTGCCAAAGTAGCGGAATTGTCCCCAGACGATCGGCCGGATTAAGGTGGAGTTGCACTCGACCAGGGATTATACAATCATATCCTGGAAACGCGAGTAAACACGTTGAAGGAACTTCACTTTGATGACGAATCGAGTAAGCCCATGTCCAAGGACAACCCCACCAATATATCAGACATCTGTTCTCGAACGATCAGTCGTCTGTTGCATCCACACAAGATTCAAGGTTGCATCACTGCATGTGGAACTCCACTTAGGAAAAAACCTAAGTCCTCAAGAGTGTCA
This sequence comes from Microdon myrmicae, assembly GCA_963931805.1. Classification (NCBI taxonomy): domain Eukaryota; kingdom Metazoa; phylum Arthropoda; class Insecta; order Diptera; family Syrphidae; genus Microdon; species Microdon myrmicae. Next base: position 215,479,328 of record OZ007497.1, read on the forward strand.
ATCGATAATGGAACTATGTCAGGAGCCCAACGACATGTTTCATTTGAAAGGCGACTACCTGACGTGTACCATGCGATCTCGCATGAAATCTCTTTGGTGCAGGACCAGGCGCCTATCAACTAAAGGATGTACCGTTTGCCCGAGTGCAAGAAGGGGGTAATTAATGAACAGATTCGGGAAATGCTGGAGAATGACATCATTCAAACCAGCAAAAGTCCGTGGAACTCACCCCTATTGGTAGTTCTGAAGAAAACGCGCCCAATGGAGAATTGTGGTCGATTTCAGGAAACTAACCGAAAAGACCCTTGAGGATGCTTACCCTCTCCGTCGTATCGAGGACATACTGGACCAGCTCGGCCACTCACGCAAGTCTTGGTAGATCCAAAGGATCGAGGTAAGACAGCCTTCAGCACAAGCTATTTGTATTATGAGTTTCGACGTATGCCATTGGGTTTAAAGGGAGCACCTGCTACGTTTCCGAGACTAATGACCCATGTTCTTACTGGATTGCAGGGTGTCGAATGCTTCGTATGCCTGGACGACATTGTTATATATGGTAGGAACCTAACCAACCATAATGACAAGCTCCGGAAAGCGTTCGAGCAACTGAGATACCACAACCTTAAACTGCAACCAGAAAAGTGTAGATTCCTACAAAAGGAAGTTGTCTACCTGGGCATGTTTGTGCAGAAAATGGGGCTTTGCCAAATCCCGACACGACTGCTAGTGTCAGCTTCCAAAACGGTACAACCCTTCAGTCAATTCTAGGTTTGGCGAATTACTGCCGGAGATTTGTACTTAATTTTTCCAGGATACTACGACCCTTAACGAACTTGTAAAGGAAGGACGTGAAAATCCCGTGGTCAGCCAAATGTCAGCAAGCATTTGAGAAAATAAAGGAAATGTTGGTATCGCCGCCACTGTTGGTCTATATAGACTTCACAAAGCCCTTTAAACTGACCACGGATGCGAGCAACGAAGCACTGGGAGCTGTGCTGTCCCAAGGCAAGATAGGCCAAGATCACCTACGCCAGTCGCACCTTGAATAAGGCGGAAAAGAATTACTCCACCATTGAAGAGAAGTTATTAGCCATTGTGTGGGCGCCTACGCGCCTTCGATGTGATAGCGACTGTAGTTCCGAGGTCAGCGCCGAGTCCCCGATCAGGAGGATCGGTAGTCTCTGTATGCTCTCAAATACGCCGAGCTCCAAACATGAGAGCAATATTCGAGCGCGGGTCGAATTTGGGATTTATATAGGAGAAGAAGTTGGGCCGGAGTAAAATATTTCTTGGCTCTAAAAAGATAACTTAGTTTTCCTGAGGCTGACCTGGCGATACTCGACACGTGTTTATGCCATGATACATTCCCACAGACTGTGACGCCGAGCAGTTTCAAACTTTCCCCAGCCTCGAGGGCCCGGCCATTCATCATCAGCTGTGGAACCGATGATCCACTTTTCTTTGTGAATGTTGTATATTGTGTCTTCGCTGCATTGAAGTCCTCGAGATTGGCCCTTCTCCACTGCAGGACCCTATCTAGATCCTGATTTAAAGAGTCAATCTGTCTACATCTCAGCTGATGCGACGCAGATGCACCAATCGGCCAAACACTCGAAAAGGAGGAAACAAGCGTACTATCATCCGCAAAACTGAACACTTTGTTATCCGTTGTCTTCAACAAATCATTTATGTGAAGCAAGAACAAGGTTGGACCCAGAATAGAACCTTGGGGCACCTCGGAATAAACAGGATACAGATCCGAACACTCGCCGTCCACAACAACCCGGATCGATCGATTCTCGAGGAAGCTTTTCGTCCAGTCGCAAAGCTGTTGGGAAAGTCCATATGAACGAAGTTTGCTCAGCAATGCCCCGTGCCAGACGCGGTCAAAAGCCTTGGAGATATCCAATGCGACCGCCCTTGACTCACCATGCCGTTCAATCGCAGATGTCCATATATAAGTTATAAGTGTCAAAAGGTCTATTATGGTTATTTATTTAACAACAATTTGATAATATATGGTAATAATACATATTGAATATATTTAAATATGTTTTCAGGGTAAGTTAAGGGACTTACTTGGGATAAGCTTGTGCGACCGTTGAGCGGCCGCTGCAGTTGCTGCTTCTGCTGCTGGGTTCGGTGACTGGGTGCAGGGGGCGTTGAGGTAATGCTCCCCTGTTCAGTCGTAGTGGCTTTGTCCTGCTGTTCTTAGCAATTATTCTTTCTTCGTATACTTCTTATAATGATAACGTGTCCTTCTTGAATTTTAATTTATGACTGCTCACTTACACGTTGGAGTGATTTGACTTGTGTGTCGTTTTTTTGATTGATTTACGTCGAATCTGTCCAAAATATTTTTATTTGCCGTTGACGTTTTATTTTTTATCTGGCGCCAACGCCGTTTTATTATTTTTTTTCTCTACCAAGTAAAATTTGCACCAAGTAGTTTAGGCAAATTAGCTACTTGGCGAGTTGTTCTCCTTTTAGAGGTAGAGAGGAGAAACTTACGAAAGTGGGTTTTTGGATGTTAAGGGGGCCCTGGACGCTAGGTAGGTCCGTAACAGGTCTCCCGTGGACCGCCTGCCACGGAATCCGTATTGACGATCATTCAGAAGTCCGTTGCACTCCAAATACTTAACCAACTCTATATTAATGACTTTTTCCATTACCTTAGATAAAATAGACAGTAATGCTATCGGACGGTAATTTTGTGGAAGACACTTTTTTCCTGTGTTTGGAATTGGCTGAACTCGAGCGATTTTCCAGCAGGCAGGAAAGGACCTCCGTGCATAAGATAAGCGGAAGAGTCGGATGGCTCGAAGCGTGCAGTGTTCCGGATTCATCCGCAAGAAGGCGCCAACCTATGGACAATGTTAAAGGAAGACGAAACCAACAAGGAAATATCGCCGAGATCAGGTAGGTGACAATAATTTAATAATAATATATACAAATTAATTAGCGATCCGAATGGATCCTAACTTAAGGAGTGTTGTGCTGTGTCGTGCTTTGTGATTAAATCTACGTGTTGACGTCACACTATTTTCATCATCAAAACTAAATAATGTATTAATTAAATCCACAAAAGGACGGAAACTAAGGTTAAGCTAACCGCTTTCAATGATTGTTGCTGAATTTCCAATGAATGGAAATACGCAGAACAAACAAAAGCAAATGAATTCAATAATAATTTTAAACAAAGAAATCGTAATTAATAGCAAAATCGTGAAACGGGAAACAATCACCTTCGTATATCAAGAACAGGATCGTGCAGTGATTCGGGACTATTCTAGTTTCTAACATGAATTGAGTGTCGACATTGATTTGAGACCAAATGAGACGGCAATTCAGTGTTTACGGTTGAGAGATTTCGAAAATGTCTGATCAAGTCCACAAGCAGTTCGTTAAATCCTTCATTGACTATGTATAACAACCGAGTGAGGGCTAATCGCTGGGCATTGACGTCGTCGAAAGTCTGGATGTTGTTATACAATGTTTGCAAGCAGCGTTTAATCTGAGCGATGATGTGGATTTCGATAGCGAAGAAGCTACGTCTAACAGTGCAGGCACAACCTCACAAGCGGAACCACAAAGATTAGATCTATTCGAAATGTTCCAGTCGATGTTTATCGAACGCAATCCACAATCCCTTGAAACAGCCGAACAGATTAAGAATAAAGGCAACCGCCTGATGAAGGAATGCAAATATCAAGAAGCTGTAGTCCAAGACAACCGGGCAATTAGTTTCGATCCGGAAAACCCAATATTCTACTGTAATCGAGCTGCAGTTTATATCCGTGCAACAGAAAATGATCGTGCGATTAAAGACTGCAACTCTGCATTATTCTACAATCCAAATTACAGCAAAGCATATGGCCGAATCAATACAGGAAAGTACGATGAAGTCATAGACGCCGATACGAAAGCTATTCAATTAGAACCTGACAACAACAATGGGAATCGGATGCAAGTATTACATCACCAAGCGTTGATAATAAACAAAGTGATGGAGCACTTCATAAGAGTGGAACTCTGGCAGATGTGCTTCTGAAAAACGAAGACACCGTGGTCAAGTGGAATATGCTTACCACATATATATTTCTTGAGTTCAATCGGACTGGACATATCCGAGCCCGTACTGATTAGGTGGTTCATCACTCTTGTGAAAATAAACTAATTTCTGTTTTATTTTAATAATTTTTCTATTGCAATCGACGGTAAATAGAATGAATTAATAGATATTTCCTATTTTTACCAACATTATAAACTTCCAATATAAATAAAACAACATTTTTTTCGTTTCATTCGAGTGGAACGCGTATGACTACGTTCAAAGGTTCATCGATGACATAGAGGGATTCACGTTCCACAAGACGACTACGTCCAAGAAGTCATCGATGATATAGATGGATTTACGATCCAACTTATATTTTAACTTTAACATACAAGTCGAACAAGTCATCATCAATAAACGAAAAGCTAGTAATTCTTCCAAATACAAATTACAGTCCACAAACTACTATTATTTAGCAATTTAAATAACAGTTAACCAACAATTTAATTAATACTCAATTAATCAAATACAAAGTACAGTCCACTGTTCGACATCCAAGGTTGTTTCATTTGGCTTAATTTTACAGAATTCACTGCAGGTACCTCAAGAAATATTCGATCAATACCAGAGTTTGGATTGAGGACATCATTCGGCTCCTCTTTTTAATGAAGTTGCAGTTACTTGGAACGACCCACGCTACCACTCTACGCCCCGCGTAAATTGAAGGAACCTCAAGAAGAGGACGATGACCCATCGGACAACAGTCAAGAGGACAATGCAATGAAATCGAAGCGGTCAGTACTAAGACAAAGTTCGTCAACGACACATCCGGTCTTATACCTGCAAGTATCATCCCAAAAATCGAATTACAGATGAATACGGCCAAGAAATCTGAGAATTGCGATTTTCACCGCCTCATCCACATCCGTTCCTGGGCACCGCTTCTCGAAACCTGAGCGCATCGTTTACGCATCCAGGATTTGTCGCTTCTCGCCACCCAGGCACGCTGTCAAGTGTCTGGGGTTCTTCGCTTTTCGCCGCCTGAACGAAATGTTCTGGGGGCACCCTCTTAACACCGCCCATTGCACGTAGCTGCCACGGGTGCACCACTCCAATGGAGTCGGTGTCTAAGATAGGCTTTCGGTTGTAGGATGAAGGGACAAAGAAAACGAAGAACAAGGAAAGATGCCGGCACCCTTCGGAAAAGCATGTCATCGGAAAGCTGTCACAGATGTGGAGTTCACCGCTTCTCGTCACCTGGATTCATCGCTCAAGCATCCAGGATTGTACGAGAGGGGATATTACTCTACAATTGTATTTTGAAAAGGGCCAAAAGTGCCAAAGTAGCGGAATTGTCCCCAGACGATCGGCCGGATTAAGGTGGAGTTGCACTCGACCAGGGATTATACAATCATATCCTGGAAACGCGAGTAAACACGTTGAAGGAACTTCACTTTGATGACGAATCGAGTAAGCCCATGTCCAAGGACAACCCCACCAATATATCAGACATCTGTTCTCGAACGATCAGTCGTCTGTTGCATCCACACAAGATTCAAGGTTGCATCACTGCATGTGGAACTCCACTTAGGAAAAAACCTAAGTCCTCAAGAGTGTCAATCGATAATGGAACTATGTCAGGAGCCCAACGACATGTTTCATTTGAAAGGCGACTACCTGACGTGTACCATGCGATCTCGCATGAAATCTCTTTGGTGCAGGACCAGGCGCCTATCAACTAAAGGATGTACCGTTTGCCCGAGTGCAAGAAGGGGGTAATTAATGAACAGATTCGGGAAATGCTGGAGAATGACATCATTCAAACCAGCAAAAGTCCGTGGAACTCACCCCTATTGGTAGTTCTGAAGAAAACGCGCCCAATGGAGAATTGTGGTCGATTTCAGGAAACTAACCGAAAAGACCCTTGAGGATGCTTACCCTCTCCGTCGTATCGAGGACATACTGGACCAGCTCGGCCACTCACGCAAGTCTTGGTAGATCCAAAGGATCGAGGTAAGACAGCCTTCAGCACAAGCTATTTGTATTATGAGTTTCGACGTATGCCATTCGGTTTAAAGGGAGCACCTGCTACGTTTCCGAGACTAATGACCCATGTTCTTACTGGATTGCAGGGTGTCGAATGCTTCGTATGCCTGGACGACATTGTTATATATGGTAGGAACCTAACCAACCATAATGACAAGCTCCGGAAAGCGTTCGAGCAACTGAGATACCACAACCTTAAACTGCAACCAGAAAAGTGTAGATTCCTACAAAAGGAAGTTGTCTACCTGGGCATGTTTGTGCAGAAAATGGGGCTTTGCCAAATCCCGACACGACTGCTAGTGTCAGCTTCCAAAACGGTACAACCCTTCAGTCAATTCTAGGTTTGGCGAATTACTGCCGGAGATTTGTACTTAATTTTTCCAGGATACTACGACCCTTAACGAACTTGTAAAGGAAGGACGTGAAAATCCCGTGGTCAGCCAAATGTCAGCAAGCATTTGAGAAAATAAAGGAAATGTTGGTATCGCCGCCACTGTTGGTCTATATAGACTTCACAAAGCCCTTTAAACTGACCACGGATGCGAGCAACGAAGCACTGGGAGCTGTGCTGTCCCAAGGCAAGATAGGCCAAGATCACCTACGCCAGTCGCACCTTGAATAAGGCGGAAAAGAATTACTCCACCATTGAAGAGAAGTTATTAGCCATTGTGTGGGCGCCTACGCGCCTTCGATGTGATAGCGACTGTAGTTCCGAGGTCAGCGCCGAGTCCCCGATCAGGAGGATCGGTAGTCTCTGTATGCTCTCAAATACGCCGAGCTCCAAACATGAGAGCAATATTCGAGCGCGGGTCGAATTTGGGATTTATATAGGAGAAGAAGTTGGGCCGGAGTAAAATATTTCTTGGCTCTAAAAAGATAACTTAGTTTTCCTGAGGCTGACCTGGCGATACTCGACACGTGTTTATGCCATGATACATTCCCACAGACTGTGACGCCGAGCAGTTTCAAACTTTCCCCAGCCTCGAGGGCCCGGCCATTCATCATCAGCTGTGGAACCGATGATCCACTTTTCTTTGTGAATGTTGTATATTGTGTCTTCGCTGCATTGAAGTCCTCGAGATTGGCCCTTCTCCACTGCAGGACCCTATCTAGATCCTGATTTAAAGAGTCAATCTGTCTACATCTCAGCTGATGCGACGCAGATGCACCAATCGGCCAAACACTCGAAAAGGAGGAAACAAGCGTACTATCATCCGCAAAACTGAACACTTTGTTATCCGTTGTCTTCAACAAATCATTTATGTGAAGCAAGAACAAGGTTGGACCCAGAATAGAACCTTGGGGCACCTCGGAATAAACAGGATACAGATCCGAACACTCGCCGTCCACAACAACCCGGATCGATCGATTCTCGAGGAAGCTTTTCGTCCAGTCGCAAAGCTGTTGGGAAAGTCCATATGAACGAAGTTTGCTCAGCAATGCCCCGTGCCAGACGCGGTCAAAAGCCTTGGAGATATCCAATGCGACCGCCCTTGACTCACCATGCCGTTCAATCGCAGATGTCCATATATAAGTTATAAGTGTCAAAAGGTCTATTATGGTTATTTATTTAACAACAATTTGATAATATATGGTAATAATACATATTGAATATATTTAAATATGTTTTCAGGGTAAGTTAAGGGACTTACTTGGGATAAGCTTGTGCGACCGTTGAGCGGCCGCTGCAGTTGCTGCTTCTGCTGCTGGGTTCGGTGACTGGGTGCAGGGGGCGTTGAGGTAATGCTCCCCTGTTCAGTCGTAGTGGCTTTGTCCTGCTGTTCTTAGCAATTATTCTTTCTTCGTATACTTCTTATAATGATAACGTGTCCTTCTTGAATTTTAATTTATGACTGCTCACTTACACGTTGGAGTGATTTGACTTGTGTGTCGTTTTTTTGATTGATTTACGTCGAATCTGTCAAAAATATTTTTATTTGCCGTTGACGTTTTATTTTTTATCTGGCGCCAACGCCGTTTTATTATTTTTTTTCTCTACCAAGTAAAATTTGCACCAAGTAGTTTAGGCAAATTAGCTACTTGGCGAGTTGTTCTCCTTTTAGAGGTAGAGAGGAGAAACTTACGAAAGTGGGTTTTTGGATGTTAAGGGGGCCCTGGACGCTAGGTAGGTCCGTAACAGGTCTCCCGTGGACCGCCTGCCACGGAATCCGTATTGACGATCATTCAGAAGTCCGTTGCACTCCAAATACTTAACCAACTCTATATTAATGACTTTTTCCATTACCTTAGATAAAATAGACAGTAATGCTATCGGACGGTAATTTTGTGGAAGACACTTTTTTCCTGTGTTTGGAATTGGCTGAACTCGAGCGATTTTCCAGCAGGCAGGAAAGGACCTCCGTGCATAAGATAAGCGGAAGAGTCGGATGGCTCGAAGCGTGCAGTGTTCCGGATTCATCCGCAAGAAGGCGCCAACCTATGGACAATGTTAAAGGAAGACGAAACCAACAAGGAAATATCGCCGAGATCAGGTAGGTGACAATAATTTAATAATAATATATACAAATTAATTAGCGATCCGAATGGATCCTAACTTAAGGAGTGTTGTGCTGTGTCGTGCTTTGTGATTAAATCTACGTGTTGACGTCACACTATTTTCATCATCAAAACTAAATAATGTATTAATTAAATCCACAAAAGGACGGAAACTAAGGTTAAGCTAACCGCTTTCAATGATTGTTGCTGAATTTCCAATGAATGGAAATACGCAGAACAAACAAAAGCAAATGAATTCAATAATAATTTTAAACAAAGAAATCGTAATTAATAGCAAAATCGTGAAACGGGAAACAATCACCTTCGTATATCAAGAACAGGATCGTGCAGTGATTCGGGACTATTCTAGTTTCTAACATGAATTGAGTGTCGACATTGATTTGAGACCAAATGAGACGGCAATTCAGTGTTTACGGTTGAGAGATTTCGAAAATGTCTGATCAAGTCCACAAGCAGTTCGTTAAATCCTTCATTGACTATGTATAACAACCGAGTGAGGGCTAATCGCTGGGCATTGACGTCGTCGAAAGTCTGGATGTTGTTATACAATGTTTGCAAGCAGCGTTTAATCTGAGCGATGATGTGGATTTCGATAGCGAAGAAGCTACGTCTAACAGTGCAGGCACAACCTCACAAGCGGAACCACAAAGATTAGATCTATTCGAAATGTTCCAGTCGATGTTTATCGAACGCAATCCACAATCCCTTGAAACAGCCGAACAGATTAAGAATAAAGGCAACCGCCTGATGAAGGAATGCAAATATCAAGAAGCAGTAGTCCAAGACAACCGGGCAATTAGTTTCGATCCGGAAAACCCAATATTCTACTGTAATCGAGCTGCAGTTTATATCCGTGCAACAGAAAATGATCGTGCGATTAAAGACTGCAACTCTGCATTATTCTACAATCCAAATTACAGCAAAGCATATGGCCGAATCAATACAGGAAAGTACGATGAAGTCATAGACGCCGATACGAAAGCTATTCAATTAGAACCTGACAACAACAATGGGAATCGGATGCAAGTATTACATCACCAAGCGTTGATAATAAACAAAGTGATGGAGCACTTCATAAGAGTGGAACTCTGGCAGATGTGCTTCTGAAAAACGAAGACACCGTGGTCAAGTGGAATATGCTTACCACATATATATTTCTTGAGTTCAATCGGACTGGACATATCCGAGCCCGTACTGATTAGGTGGTTCATCACTCTTGTGAAAATAAACTAATTTCTGTTTTATTTTAATAATTTTTCTATTGCAATCGACGGTAAATAGAATGAATTAATAGATATTTCCTATTTTTACCAACATTATAAACTTCCAATATAAATAAAACAACATTTTTTTCGTTTCATTCGAGTGGAACGCGTATGACTACGTTCAAAGGTTCATCGATGACATAGAGGGATTCACGTTCCACAAGACGACTACGTCCAAGAAGTCATCGATGATATAGATGGATTTACGATCCAACTTATATTTTAACTTTAACATACAAGTCGAACAAGTCATCATCAATAAACGAAAAGCTAGTAATTCTTCCAAATACAAATTACAGTCCACAAACTACTATTATTTAGCAATTTAAATAACAGTTAACCAACAATTTAATTAATACTCAATTAATCAAATACAAAGTACAGTCCACTGTTCGACATCCAAGGTTGTTTCATTTGGCTTAATTTTACAGAATTCACTGCAGGTACCTCAAGAAATATTCGATCAATTCCAGGGTTTGGATTGAGGACATCATTCGGCTCCTCTTTTTAATGAAGTTGCAGGTACTTGGAACGACCCACGCTACCACTCTACGCCCCGCGTAAATTGAAGGAACCTCAAGAAGAGGACGATGACCCATCGGACAACAGTCAAGAGGACAATGCAATGAAATCGAAGCGGTCAGTACTAAGACAAAGTTCGTCAACGACACATCCGGTCTTATACCTGCAAGTATCATCCCAAAAATCGAATTACAGATGAATACGGCCAAGAAATCTGAGAATTGCGATTTTCACCGCCTCATCCACATCCGTTCCTGGGCACCGCTTCTCGAAACCTGGGCGCATCGTTTACGCATCCACGATTTGTCGCTTCTCGCCACCCAGGCACGCTGTCAAGTGTCTGGGATTCTTCGCTTTTCGCCGCCTGGACGAAATGCTGTGGGGGCACCCTCTTAATACCTCCCATTGCACATAGCTGCTACGGGGGCACCACTCCAACGGAGTTGGTGTCGAAGACAAGCTTTCGGAAATAAGATGAAGGGACAAAGAAAACGAGGAACAGTAAAGATGCCGGCAACCGTCAGAAAATCATGTCAACGGAAAGCTGTCACCGTTTAGAGTGCACCGCTTCTCATCATCTGGATTCATTGTTCGAGCATCCTGAATTTACCGCTCTCGCCACTCAGGCACATCGCTGTCACGTGTCTGGGGTTCTTCACCTTTCGCTGCCTGGACTAAATGCTCTGGGGGCACCCGCTTAACACCGCCCATTGCACATAGCTGCCACGGGGGCACCACTCCAACGGAGTCGTTGTCTAAGATAGGCTTTCGGTGCCAAGATAAGGGAATACAGAAGAAGAAAAAAAGGAAAGATGCCGGCACCCTTCGGGAAATCCAACCAACGGAAGACGAATAGTGAACACATGGTCCAGCCACCAGACGAAGAAGAAAAGTACCTGGCTTTAAGACTAGTTTATCCTACGATACAATTAAACAAGGCTTATTGAACAACAGAATATGCCGCAAGGTGTTCAACCACAACACCATCAAAACCTGAACAACTATGCTGTTCCAAAAGGGAATCACATGCGGTCACAGCACCCACAACAACAATCGCAGCAGCAGCATAGACATTGTGCTGACAATTATTATGAAGATGATGGTGGTTCACAGACAATGGCTGCACCGTATGACCACAGTCCCGATTCAGCGTTTAAGAGTTACGCTCAGCGACTTCAACGTCGGATATGTGAATCGGCTGACGGTAACTACAGTTCAAATGCCAGAGCATCCAACAATACCGGCGAAACAACTTCCACGAACTACCATGAAGGGAACAATACAATCCCTTCTGATCTTATGGGAAGTTCAGCGAATTCGCTCAATTCAAGGAACATATCATTATTTCTATGGTGGCCATCATCATAATTATCATTTGGAGAACAATCACTCTATCAGTGGATAAAATACTCCGCCAGGCAATGTGGCCAACGTCAATCTAAGCTCCCATAAAGAAATTCGCCCAACACCGAGCATTGGTTTAGCGGCGTAGATGGGACAAATCCCCAACTGCAACAGCATCAGTCACAGCAATCACCTTGGATTCAAGACGCAGATGATCATATGCAGTTGGCGACAACTCTAATACTTCTAATATCGGCACAGGCTGGCCATATTCAGAAGATGATAGAAAACCAATATTGCACGGCCGACTTTAACGCAACTAATCGGTCTTTGGACTGAATTGACAGCTCCATCTAGTGCACCTAGATTTCAACTAAATCTAAATGGCCACATTTCCAACCAGGAATTACAACCCATCACCTTCAACATATTTGGCGACCACAGCGCTTAATTACCATTCATGGATCCACGATCCAACATAGGACTACGCCCAACTATATAAACTACACTTACGGATTCACGATCCAACAGGGGACTACGTCCAAGATATTCTTATTCATTTAAACGGATTTACGATCCGACTTGGGACTACGTCCAACTTATTGAAATTTTACATACGGATTCACGATCCAAAGACAGGACTACGTCCAAGAAGGTCATCGATGACACAGAGGGATTCACGATCCAAAGGAGGAGTACGTCCAAGAAGATCATCGATGACACCAGGGATTTACGATCCAACCAACATTCAACATTAAACACATAAGTCAAACAACAAACTATGAATAACGTAAATGCTTATTCAAATCGTTGCCGCCGCTAATGCGGCAAATATCGCCTCTCAGGCAACCCCTCCACAACATGTCGGAGACTATAAACAATAAACAACGACGGCCTTATCACAAGCCAACTGGCGAAACAAGCAGATACACACGACTAATAGTGAAGAACAACACCACCAAAAGCACATCCATTAAAGCCGTATACCATTGCAATAATATAGCATTTCCACACCAGTCGAATGTACTTGAGTTTAGTAATCGAATTTGTACACGCGGCAGTGACCTGATGCGTTGAGCTTTGGTTTTATCTTATAGCGATTCTAGCCGTGATAGCGTCGATTCGAATCACACGCCCTTCAGTATCGTCGCAAACGCTATAACTGGTGACCCCGACGTGTTATGTACGACATAACACTCACTCCCATACGCACACAAAACTTTATTACTACAATCACACACACCACACAGCGGACGTGTGCGGACGCGTTTTTTCAATCGCCCGAGGTAATAAAAAGTGACATTTGGTCTGAAAAGAAGAGAAAAAACAAAGAACACATTTGGACATGACAATAAATGATAAAGTGGTGATTAATAAGTGATGGTGAAAAATACAAAAAAATTAAACTAGAAAGTGTAAATTTGAGGAAAAAAAAGAGTGAAAAACCACTGTGAAAAATTGGAAAAAAAATACACTGTAGTTGTTTTATCATCGGGTAAGTTTTGTTTATTGACAATTGGACTTTCGGCAATCGGTGATAAACTACAGAGGCGCACCACAGTATTCGCGTTTCGCAGATTTAATTTTGCTCCACTCTACTCACAGCATCAGCGGGGCTTTTCACAGTTGTACAAGGGAAGGTTTTTGGAGGATTTATGGCGGCAACAAGCAGTGGGAATTTGGAGACGAGCGCGGGTCAGAACCGTGATGGAGGTGATGATGGTTCTTTGGTGTTCGGGCAGCTCGGAGAGCGGATCGCGGATTTAACGAGAACGATCAAAATTAAAAAGCAAAGGCATATTTCTAATGCCGTGCGATAGCTGGTCGAGATCATTGGCTGCCTTTACGATAAGGAAGTGAAAAATCGCTTAAAGAAGCCATCTGCGCCGGCTGAAGCAAGCGGTGGCAACATGCATATCCACCCAAAGCAAAACTCGCACACAGACGTAAGCAGGATCCCGAGGCAGATCAATGTTGACTCACCCAATTATAATTGGTTTACAATTGGCCAGAGGGGAAGGAAGAGGGATGCGAGGTTGGAGGGTGAAGAGGCTCCAAAAGTTGATACTGGGAAGGCCAAAATTATGAAAAGAAGAAGACCACGCCCGGACGCTATAATAATATTCAAAACCGGGGAAAAAACATATGCGGATATACTGAAGTTTATGAAGGCCAAACTCGAGCTAAGTGAACTCGGAAATAGGGTAAATAAAGTTCGAAAGACAGCAAAAGGGGAATTGCTGCTAGAACTGAAACGCCGCCCAGAGGCCACCACCGAGACAGTGAAAGCAAAGGTACAACAATACTAAAGGTAGACGCTAGTGTGAAAACCGTGTCACAGGATTTCACGGTCGATTGTCGTGATTTTGATGAGATTACCACTGTGGAGGAAATCCTGACAGCGATCGCTATAGAGTTCCCTGCCCTGAACGCGATCCCAAAGGAAGCGGTAAAGAGCTTAAAAAGGAAAACAAGAGGGCACGCAGGCTGCCATGATCCGCTTACCAAGAGAAAGGGCTAGCATGTTGCTGGCTAGAGGTTTCCCACGGGTTGGATGGGTGAGATGCAGACTTCGAGAACACATCACACCCTCGTGATGTTTCAGATGTTGGCAATACGGTCAGGCAGCGAAATCCTGCAAATCCGAAGAAGATCGTTCGGAAAAGTGTTTGAAATGCGGAGAAAAAGGCAACAAAGCAATGGGTTGTAAAGTACAACCCAAATGCATGTTCTGCGAGTCAGGATGCGAAGGCAGTAACCACCACTCAACAGGGAGTTTCAAATTCCGAGCATTTAAAAACGCGATGTCCAATCTTCTCAATAAAAATGGACAGGTTTAAGTGCATTCAAATCAACCTAAACCATTGTGGAGCCGCACAAGATCTCCTTTCCCAAACGGTTAAGAAATATGGTGCCGACGTGGTACTCATCAATGAGCAGTACAGGATGCCTTGCACTGGTACTATTACATGAGAGGAAGACAGCAGCGGAACAGCGGCCATCTGGACAACTGGAAATTCCCCTATGGGATGCAGAAGTGTCCAGCGGCTGGAAGGAATTGTCTATGCTAAGATCAGAGGAATTCATTTCTACTGTTGTTACGCTCCGCCAAGGTGGGAAATAGAATTCAAGTGCTTTTTGGACAGGGTAACACAAGAAGCTAGAGATAGAAGCCCCCTCATTGTTGCTGGAGATTTCAACGCTTGGGCAGTAGAATGGGTAGGCACAAGGACCAACAGTAGAGGCCAGGCACTACTTGAAGCCTTCGGAGTCTTAGATGTAGTGTTACTTAATGATGGTGCTGATGACACCTTCATAAACGAGAGAGGTCGGTCCAAAATCGACATCACATTTGCCAGCTCCATGTTGGCAAGACGTATGGAGCGACGAGTTTTGGACACTTACACCCATAGTGACCACCAAGCCGTGGTGTACGAAATATTACCGCACAGGGGATTCATCACTAAAGCCCGGAAAAATGGGTGGAAAGAGAAGGACCTCGATGCGGAACTGCTCGATTATATACTGGAAGACCAAATCGGACCGTTTGACGCAGAGGCCGATGCGAACAGGCAGGTTGGAAAAGTCATGAAGTGACTAACTACCGCATGTGATGCTTCTATGCCACAACAAAGACAACCAACAGGGGCTATCAAACCAGTGTATTGGTGGAACTCAGCAATCGTCCATGTGCGATCGGAGTGCAACAGGTTAAGACGCTTGCAACAAAGAGCAAGAAACCGTAACACCTACCCACAGTTGCATGCGGAATTCCTAAACAAACGGAAAGAGTTGAGTTGATGTGATCCGCAAAAGTAAATATGACGCGTTCTGCTCCCTAGGGGATGAATTAAATAACAAACTCATGAAAAGACTACAGAACAACAGTAGTCAAATGCAAAAAAGTAATACTGACATGGCCAGAATCGTTGCTGTTCTCTTCCCGCAGTGTGATGAGGTGTTGAGAGTGCAAGAGGAGTGGATTATCACTGAAGGGGAGATACCTCCCGTGACCACCGAAGAGGTGCTCTTGGCTGTAAGGATTGTCAAAAAAAAAAAACAAGACCCCGGGACTGGATGGTATCCCTAACGCTGTAGTGAAGACTGCTTTAACAAAAAGCCGGAAGTTTTTAGCAGTCTCTCACAACCTGCCTTCAAACAGGACAATTTCCTATACGATGGAAAAAACAGCGGCTTGTGCTTATACCAAAAGGAGTCAAGAATCCAGAAGCGCCGTCGTTTTATCGCCAGTTGTGCATGTTGGACACGACAGAAAAACTGCTTGAGCGAGTAATTGCCACTCGCCTGGAACAATTCACTGAGGGGACATAGGGGCTCTCGGGATGGCAGTATGGATTCCGGAAAGGTAGATCAACCGGTAAGGCACTATCTATGGTGTGCGACATCGCTCGTGATGTGATACCTGGAGCACGATAGCTAGGTGGATGCTAGATGTTAAAAATGCGTTTAACTCGGTGAATTGGAATCGGATTCTAGAAGCATTGGGCGATCTACAAGTCTCACCCTACTTGGTGCGTAAACTAATAAACTCAAATCTCCCGGATAGAAGACTGCTCTATGATACAGATAAGGGACCACAGGAATATAATATAATAGTGGGCGTACCTCAGGGATCTGTATTAGGTCCGCTGTTATGGAATATAATGTATGAAGGTGTGCTCAGGGTCAATGTACCAGAAGGGGTTGAAATCATTGAGTACGCAGATGATTTGGCAATAGTGGCCGTAGCTAAACATCTGGATGACCTGGAGAATATTTGCTCCCAAGGAATCCAGAGCATTAATTAGATATGGCCGGACTGAAACTAGCTGGACATAAGACGGAGGCAGTTTAATAAGCAGCCGCAAGAGAGTTGAACATCATGATTTGTAAATAAAAAGACAAATAATCAGATCCAGTCCATATATTAAATATCTTGGTGTTATACTCGACAACAGGTTGACCTCCAAGGAAGACCAGAGGAAAACGAGTGAAAAAACTGCAAGAGGAAGCAAAGTTTTGGCGAGATTGCTACTCAATGTTGGAGGAACCCGCCCGCACATAAGGAAACTCATAACCAGTGTCAACACCTCCATTATAAGGTATGCAGCTCACATATGGGCAGGAGCTGCACAGTATAAGTCGTACATGAGGGGAGTGAACTGCGCACATAGGCTGGCATCACTATGAGTATGCTGTGCATTCCGAACGGTATCCGAAGATGCTATAAATATTTTGGCCGGGAGGACGCCACCTGAGATTGCAGCTAAAGAAAACGCTGCATTGCATGAGGTCTCCCAAGAGAATCGTCGGAGAATGCGGTCACAATTAGAGCTCTCAACCCTAAGAGAATGGCAACGAAGGTGGGATTCTTCCACCAAAGGAAGATGGACCCACACCATGATACCTGATATAGAAACATGGGTGAAAAGAAAACATGGCGAGCTGAATTACCAGCTAATATCAGGACATGGATGCTTTCGGCAATACTTGCACAAGTATAAGCATGTGAATCACCCATACTGCTTGTATTGCGAAGGCAAAATAGAAAATGGGGAACACATACTCACAGAGTGCGTGGGATTCGAGACCACGCGCACGATTTTGGAGAGACATATGAGACGGACAGTTACTCCGGGAGGAGTAATAGAATACATGCTTAGTTCAAAACAGGCATGGTCCGTAACAAATGGTATTCTCTGTGAAATGATGCAGCAGTTGCGACGCGACGAGCGGAGTAACAGGTAAACTCCGTCCCGCCCTGCGATGGAATATCTAAAAGAAAGTTCCGCGGAGATCAACGGGAATATGCGCCTGTCGGGAGGTGGTTTTAGTCGGTAAAAACCCGGCATGCCTCTGGATCGCTCCAGAGGTATCTTTTGAAGATTTCCACCTTCCTACCGAAACCAAAAAAAAAAAAACTACTACAATCACACGAGTTCTACGCAGAACACAGGATCACTCGCCTGCTCTGACATTCTCTTGATCGCTCTCTCGCTCAGTCGTTCGCATTTAAAACTGATCATAACAAAAGGTACTGGGGAGGGCTTGGTGTGGCGTTTCTAGCAGATATACACACCACTAATAACGAAGAACAACACCACCTAAAAGACAAGTCGAACAATCAAAGCACATCCATTAAAGCCGTATACCATAGCAACAACATACACAGCAGTTGAGTACGTCGAGCTTTGGTTCTAACTTTTGGTGATTCTAAACGCGATAGCGTCGGCTCGAATCACACGATCTTCACTATCGTCGCAAACGCTATAGATATTGTGACGCATATGACAATCAGTACTAGAATATTCTAGAAAGTCTGAAACAAAGTACTAGAATATTCTAGAAAGTACTGGAAAACTGGAGACTATGGCAATAGAAAATGCGAAGCTATAGAACGGACTGGAACGAAACATCGAATCAGAAGGAGGAAAAACGGTATAAATGCGTCGCACGCAGATCGGGAAGATAAGTAAGAAGTAAGCAGTAAAAGGCGCGATAAGTACGGAAGTGATAAGTCAAGAAATCGTTAAGTGTACGGTAAAAGTAACGGTTGTTATTAACGGACTAATAAAGTGTTACATTAATTCAAAATCGATTTAACGGCTCTTATTTATTACAAATAATTAATCCAGCGAACCCTAAGCTCGCTACAATATATAGGGTTTTCCAATAGCGACTTGACAACTTTTTGTTTTTTTAATAAACCGCAAACCATTTGAGATATTTCAAAAACTTTATTATCGGCTTGAAGTACAATCAAAACATTTATGAATGGAACACGACTTCGTTCATATGGCCACAGCGGGCACGTTTGCAGCGGTCGATTCGTTGGACCCAATTTTCGACGACTCGGCCATACATTTCGGCCGAAACGGCCGCTATTTCGCGTTCAATGTTGGCTCTGAGCTCTTCCAACGTCGTCGGCTTATTGGCATAGATCAATGACTTGACGTAGCCCCCAAAAAAAAAATAGTCTAGAGACGTTAAATCGCACTACCGAGGCGGCCAACCGACTGGTCCATTTCTTGAGATAGCACTCTCATCAAACTTACTCTTCAATAAATCGATTGTATCGTGTGCTGTGTGGCTTGTAGCACAGTCCTGTTGAAACCACATGTCGCCCAAGTCCATATCTTCCAATTCGGGCCAAAAATAATCAGTAATCATGGCGCGATAACGATGGCCATTCACAGTAAAGTGAGGATCGTTGTCGTCGACGAAAATATGGCCCAATGACGCCGCCGCCATGCAAACCGCATCAAACAGTTGTTTTTTGTGGATGAAGTGGTGATTCATGAACCACATGTGGATTTTCACCCGACCAATAACGCATGTTTTGCTTATTGACGAACCCATTGAGCCAAAAATGAGCTTCGTCGCTGTAGATGATTTTGCGATGAAATTCGTCATCTTGGCGCATCTTTTCCAGAGCCCAATCGGAGAACGTACGTCGCTTCAAATGGTCCATCGGCTTCAATTCTTGAGTCAGCTTGATCTTGTATGGGTGTAAACCAAGATCCTTACGCAAAATTCACCATAAAGTGGTCTGGGCGATGCCCAATTCTTGAGAACGCCGTGGAATTGACTGCTTTGGATCGTTTGCTACGGACGCCTAAACGGCAGCGATATTTTCGACACTTCGACCAACCCGTTGTCTCACTGGCACGGCAACATCACACAACGCATATGTAGACTCAAATTTTTGCACTAAACTTGTTATTGCCTGTCTACTAGGGCGAGAATTACGACCGAAAACTTGCGGTCACCGACTCCAAATTTCGGTAGTAAATTTTTATAATTTGCAGACGTTGTTCGTTCGTGTACTTAACCATGATGAAAATGTTGAGTTTACTGAATAAATTGACAGTGACAGTTCGATTATTACTGAAAGAGTGCGTTCACAAATTAAATTCAAGGTTGTTAAGTCCCTATTGGAAAACCCGATACAAAGTCCTAACTGAGAAATAAGTTCGAAAAGTGATATATCGTTAGGCCAAGAAATACTCACTTCTGAAGAGGGTATTCTGGTCTAGACGCACCAATTTAACGCAATTTTTGAAGTACTGTAAAAAAAGCAATCAATATTTTTACTATTCATTTTTTTATAGGATGTTTTTTAATATTTCAAGAATACAGTAAAAAAAATTGAAACTAAAAAATTCAAAATTCAAAAAGTTAGCAGCTGTTGAAGTGGGGGATCTCAAAAAGTTGGCATGCGACCATACCCACGATTCAACCCTCCTAGTAATCTGAAAAAAAAGATTATTAATTTACTGAAATGCCTCTATCGTTAGAACTAAAAAAAGTTGAAAAAGAAATTTTTGTTAACAAAATGGCGGCTGCTTGAAAAAAAAAAATTATTTTTGTACCACTTTTTTTTAGTTTTTCGAATTTTTTAAAAATAGTTAACATTGAAATTTGGGGATGAGGATAGTTCATGCAATAGAAAAGCCTATTGTTGAGTCAATCCAGGCTGCGACATGCCGCCCACCTTGAAGCGTCAGGCTCAAACGGGTTGTGGAGTCTTCATTTTCGGCTGGATAGTTGATGGAAAGAAGATTTATTTACATCGCGAGTTCGCTTTGATAAAGCAGGTGACGTCTTAACTTTGTTATACATTTTCCGATAAAAGTTGCTAATCAATTGCAATCTTTTGCAGCTACTGTGATCATATGAAATCGAATCAGGATGAACTGGACCAATTGACTTGTTATCATATATTTTTTCCATAAGTAAATTTGATAACTGGGTCCCATTGACGAAAGCATGTAGCAGAAGTACATGATGATGTGGACAAACGAATGTTAAGAGGCGGATGATGACATCTTGTTCATCTGGAGCATATGCTGTAGTCGTACGATGATTGATGTGCGATAATGATATGTGGTTCTCTTTCTTTTGCACATCGACGAATATTGTATCTGTAAGGTCGATGATTTTGGAGAGGAAATAACCACCCGTTCCAGAATACAGTTGCAAATTTTCCGGTCTGCTCGTTTAATTTTAGATCTTTTCGAAATTAAGTGGGAAAATATTGTAATTTCATTCAATGATATATACGTTAAGTAAGTTGAACGTATTGTAGCGAGCTTAGGGTTCGCTGGATTAATTATTTCTAGTAAATAAGAGCCGTTAAATCGATTTTTAATTAATATAACACGTAATTAATCCATTAATAACAACCGTACTTATCCCGTACACTCAACGATCTTCTTCCTTATCGCTTGCTTTTCTTTCTCCTCTCTCGTCTGTCACCATCAGCTGTCTCGACGTCTTTTTATCGTATTTTACATTCTCATTTCGTTTCCGTCCATTCCATAATCTTGGATGTTCTAGTCTCCAGTTTTCCAGTACTTTATAGAATATTCCAGTGCTTGTTTTGGACTTTCCCGAATATTCCAGTACTGACTGTCATATGCGTCACACTACCCTCCACCTAGATTAGTTCGTCCCGAACTAAGTTCACTGGCCTTCTGGGTTAACAAAAATCGCCACTCGGTCACGATGTACCATTTTCATTTTGGCATTCGGTCTTCGCTGAATCCTATAGACAACGTCGTTAATTCTTGTGAGGACCTTATACGGTCCTTCCCAATGTTGCTGCAACTTCGGGGATCTTCCTCTTTGCCGTTGAGGGTTGTAGAGCCA
The DNA here is from genome assembly GCA_963931805.1 of Microdon myrmicae. Classification (NCBI taxonomy): domain Eukaryota; kingdom Metazoa; phylum Arthropoda; class Insecta; order Diptera; family Syrphidae; genus Microdon; species Microdon myrmicae. The sequence goes on from OZ007497.1 coordinate 215,500,727, forward strand.
CACGTTATCGCCTGCATTAAATCCAAATGCGTTGGCTCGAACGTCGTACCTTGTTTTCATCCTGTCACTTGATTCCTTGATTTGCTTTCGAACCAAATGATGAATCTCATCGAGGCGATTTCTCCATTCGGCTACGTAGTCTCCGGTCTTATCTATGGCGTCTGGAGGTATTCCGAATCGCAGATTGGCTGGTAATCGTATCTCTCGTCCAAATATGATTCTTGCTGGAGAATGGCCTGTCGTATCGTGATTAACCGATCTATAACTCATGAGAAAGGTTTGTACATATTTGTCCCAATCTCGTTGGTGATCACTAACGACCTTCGATAAATGCTCTTTCATTGTTCGGTTGAACCTTTCGACCATTCCATCTGACTGCGGATGTAAGGGTGTGGTCCTGGTTTTCCCTACGCTCAGTGCCACACAGACGGCTGATCGGAATGAAGCTCAAAGGGAACTCTATATCTGCTGATCCAATTATTAATAAGCTGCTCAATGACGGTTGTTGCTTCTTGGTTTGGGATTGGAAGGACTTCCACCCACTTGCTGAAGTAATCCATGATAACCAAAATGTATTTGTTGTTGTCGTTGGTTTTTGGGAATGGTCCTGAGATATCAATCGCAATTCGCTCGAAAGGGGCACCCACGTTGTACTGCTTCATAGCGTTCCTTGGTTTTACTGTTGGGCCCTTGGTCGCAGTGCAAGTTGTGCACTTCCTACGCCAAGACGACGTCATCTCTCATGTGAAGCTAGTAGAATCGAGATCGTAATTTTGAAAGTGTCTTATTAACTCCCAGATCTCCACCGGAGGCCCCGTCATGCATTTCTGCTAGTACATCCTTCACTTTTGATGGTGGGACTAGAATCTGCATTCGATGGGATTTTCCATCCGCGGCTTCCCTTTTACGCTTAAGAATTCCATCTTCCACCAACAAGGAATTCCATTGTGCCCAATATGCTTTAAATGTTCCACTCTTGTCGGAAATATTGTTCCAGGTTGTCCGCTCGTTCTTTTCTTTGTGTTCCAGGATTAGCGACATATCTTCATCCTGAAGTTGAGCTGCGCATATAGCCTCATTCGTCCACCCATCTAGTACTTCTACTTGTACATTTCGCAGGTCGTACGCCTCTTCTTTCTCTTCCGCTTTATGACAATGTTTAAAATCTGGCTTACATCGTCTTCTTGATAGAACATCAGCGTTATTATGCACCTTCCCTTGCTGAATTGAGCTTATCATTGATACGGGTGCACATTCTGCGGTTAACTCTCCCTTTCTTATTGCGATTCGGACGCATTTAGTACTCTGACAGATACAATGTGTTTCTTCACCTCAGGTTGTTCCGTTGATAGTCTCCTCTTATGACAAGCGCATGAACAACAATTCTCGCTCGATGTTTTATTTATTCGTCGACGTTTCCTACAGTCAACAGAGATGTGTGCGACTCCGCCGCATGTCCAGCACTTCATAACAGGTCTCGGGGTTCTCCGTTGTACATGCCCGATTCTTTGGCAGGAAAGTTCCTGGACGGACATTTCTCGGACCCTATATGTACTCCTGGTAGCCCGTTTAGCAGATTTATATGCCAATGCGAATGCCAGTATTTCATTAGTCGTCTTCTTTCCCGCCAAACGAACGGTCTATAACAAGTCCCGATTTTGGAGTGCGTTTATAAGTGCATCCATTGCTACCTCGTTCAGAAATTCTTTAGTCATATTTGTATAAGCCAAGTTTGCCAATCGCTCAATGTCTGCCTGCAACTGGTGAAGATTTTCTCCCGGTTTCTGCGTTCTGCTCCGCAGTTGCATGCGGTAGACCTGCTGCATGTGGTTGTCTCCATACCTAGCTTCAAGGCCGTCTCTTACCGCTTGGAAATCTGTTTGCTTCTCTGCTGGTATGGTTTGTAGCAATTCTGCAGCCACCCCGCGGAGTGACAAGATTAGTGATGTTGACTTTTGCTCATCCGACCACTTATTATAATTGGCGTCCGCGTCAAACTGACGTATAAATACGGAGAAGGGTCCCATTCCATCGAAGGTTGGCGGTTGCATCCTTGTATCTTTGTAGTCATGTTGATTGCTAGGCGATGTCTTATTTCTCTCAACACTCTCAAGTCTCTTTTCGATTCGTGTTATTTCATCGGTGACTTTTAGATCCAGATTTTCTACTTCGTTTCGAATTTTTGACTGAATTTCTTCCTTAAAGTGCTGAAAATTACATTTCATCCACTGCGTTTGGGCATCCAATTTTGCATTCAGATCTGCAGCTTGTGCGTCGAATTTTAAATTTTGGACATCCAACTTTGCATTAACATCTGTAGCTTGCGCGTCCAATTTTATCATCATCATCCTGAGCATCTCCGAAATGTCCAACTGTGGCGAACTCTCCTCCGTTACATTGGCACCATCTTGACTCGGTGTTTCTTCTCCATCCGGGCAGTCTGGCGCAATCGCAAAAACATATGTGTCAACATTAATATCCTCTTCCTCCATTGCTGCTTGTAGGCGTTGTCGAAGAATTTGCTTCTGTCCTCTGCTATCCAGATTCCGGTCCTCAAGTTCCTTCTTCAACTCAAGAACGCGAAGATCCTCCAAATGTCGATCTGACAACGTCACAACACACTTTCACAGACTTATTCACTTCACCAATAATTAATCCCACGTCTGACACCAATTGTAGCGAGCTTAGGGTTCGCTGGATTAATTATTTCTAGTAAATAAAAGCCATTAAATCGATTTTTAATTAATATAACACGTTATTAATCCATTAATAACAACCGTACTTATTCCGTACACTCAACGATCTTCTGCCTTATCGCTTGCTTTTCTTTCTCCTCTCTCGTCTGTCACCATCAGCTGTCTCGACATCTTTTTATCGTATTTCACATTCTCATTTCGTTTCCGTCCGTTCCATAATCTTGGATGTTCTAGTCTCCAGTTTTCCAGTACTTTATAGAATATTCCAGTGCTTGTTTTGGACTTTCCCGAATTTCCAGTACTGACTGTCATATGCGTCACAGTATCAATTGAAAACCGTTGTATATAAGTATGATCTTCTGTAGATTATAAGTTTTCCGTTTGGCCATGTAAGCAGGAACAATTTCAAAAACGAGCATCAGTGCTCCTTCCGTCAGCCGAACCTCTGGGCGCCGGGAGCGACAGAATCGAATCAGCTGTTGTAGGGATTCCTTGCGCATACGCTTCCAAAGATGTTGCCTCAATTGTTGAGCGTGATGCCAGGCGGATATACGATTAACTGGCGTACCTGCGAAGTCGAATTTTGGGAAAGAAGCTAAAGGGCTACTCACTAGGAAATGGGCAGGAGTGAAAGGTTCAAAATTATTTGGATAGGAGGAGGACACATGGGTGATATGAAACGGGAATATCGCCTCAACTTCGATAATATACGTCACTAAGTGCTCATAAGTAAGCAAGTGAGGAGCTCTTGGCGGAATGAAGTGCCAATCACTTCCTTGACCACTACGAAAACTAAATACGGCTTTTTGATGCCTTTTGAGCAAATTATAGAGCTGATGGAGCTCGCTTTTAGCTGCGACAAAGTTAGTTCCATTATCATAATGGATCTCGACTGACTTTTCCCGTCCTGAAAGGAAGCGCTTTAGGCTTGCGATAAAATCCTCGGTGGCCAATCCACCGACTAGTTCTAAATTAACCGTCTTTGTAAGGCAAACGTACACCGCTGCGTAAACCTTCCACCGAAATTTGTTGCGATGTTGCCTTTCTTTAGTATAGAAGGGCCCACACGATTTTATTAATTTATTTTATATTAATAATTTTAGAAAAGCCTTCGTACAGGTTTTGGATAACACTCTTGTTGCGATAATCGATTAATTGATCTCTGTGAACTGCACGTTTCTCACAAGAAGATCCAACGAAACGTATGTTTTGCGATCTATGAACAATTAGTTCATTGTATATATACAGTTGTGCGCCTTGTATCGAGGCCACCAATATTATGAAACTACTTTTATCGATATTTTCTGAGTAGTGTGCCAATGCACGAAGTGAAGTCTTTTTGGGAGTATTTGGCACATCCCGAGGATTGAATCTTATTTCACATGTGTCGTCTGCGGTTGCCGATAATTCATCCGACTTCGACATCAGCTCGACATAGTCATCACTGTTTCACGCTACAATTCCGATGGAATCTCCTGACTGGTATTGGTAGGCAGGCATTCCCGATATATTCATTGTGCTTTCCATCACCCCTTTTATGGCATTATTTCCTTCGTAGAGGACATTCGCTTTCACCAATGGAACCATAGCTATTTCCGATGCGGCCAACGGCATCTTTGGTGTAACACATTTGAATTGTAGACGTGAATCATCTTCGTCTGTGGTATTTGGAACTGTAATAACCACATTTTCTCCACAATCCTTCTCAGTATTTTTTGATTTAATTACATTAGGAGATACCGAAAAGGTTTTTTGGCATTCTCGCTTCGAGGTCGGGCAGCGATGCCATAAGCCTGGTAATATAGCTCCTCAAAGTCGGTTCTATGTTCAAAAAGCTCCTCAGTTAGTTCTGATAAATCCTCCAGAGCTTCCTGAACGAACATAAACTTTTCAAAAACCTTTTCTATATCGGAAAACCTTATTTCAAGGACGAAAAAATCAATCGCCGGATCGAAATTATTTAAAAAGTTGGCATAGTTGGTCAACGAGCGTTTAGCAACAGCCCTTTTATTGGTCAAGGATCTGATTTGCTCTTCGGCCATTGTGATTTATTCAAACTGCGACAATATTAAAACCCACGAAAATTCAAAAAAGTGAATTTTACCGAAAGAAAGCGATATTTAATTATTGTAAACGATATGTAAATGATATGGGGAGGGATGCTTTATGGAGAAATAGGGAATGGTAACCGATTTAAGTTCTTAACCACTACTAAGACGACTCACCTGCAAGCTAACGCTTTCTTCTTCTTGCTGCAGCTGATTGATCTTGACCACTCTCTCCTTGGTGGAGCTGGTTATCACCACTACCGATGATTGTTCTCAACACGAACGTGTTTTTCACCGACACGAGAAATTTGTACGATTCTCTAATGTCGAATACAAATCTTATTTGTTTTATTCACGAATGTAATTATTAATTCTGTTTTATTGTGTTTTATTTAAATGCTTTTCAAAACGAACGCACGAGGTATTCAATATTTTCACCGAACAATTATTCACGAACCCGTGATCGACTAATTTCAATCTTTCCACCGAAATTGAATAAAGAATGTTGAACACAAATTTTCTATTTGTTTTATTCACGAAACGAATGTAATTTATGTTGTACTTCAATGTTTTCACTGAACACACGATGGTATTCAATTTTTCCACAAAACGATTAACACGATACGCACGGATTCTTTTCAATTAAACAGTTGAGTCAATCCAGGCTGCGACACCTATAAAGAAGACATATACTAAATTTGACCCCCGCTTGGTAGAAACATTGACGTGGTGCAGGGGCTTAAAGTACAATGAATCACTCAGGCTATGCTGACGGAAGCATATGCTTCCAGTAGGGTCACCCATGTCAGACAGGCTAGCGAGGAGTAACACACAAAGATCTACCACCCCTAATTCAGGGTGTTACGCGTCACCGTGCCTATTGGATGGTTTGCAGCCAGGCGTATACCGGCTGTATTATAACGGCGTCTCTCTGACACCGGGTCGAATCAGAGCAGTAAGCAGACCTTACCACATCAAAACGGGGCTCTGATGTGGCGGACTATTTGAAACCCCACGTCTCGTGGGATCAAAAATGAATAACCAATATACAAAAAACAATCCCACGAAAAACCCGGTAGGCGTAGGTGTGATGAGCCGACACTACCATAAGGGAAAAAATCATCAAGAAAACACCGACTCGGCAAAAAGAAGACGTAGGGAAAAACGGAAAAAGCGGGATATATGCGTCGGCACGTAGAATGTTCGAACGTTATTTAAACCAGGCGCGATACAGACGGTCGTAGAAAATGCGAAACAATATAAAATGGACATCGTCGCGCTTCAGGAAGTCCGACTCCCACATCAAGTAATCGAAACCAATGGGTTTACACTGGTGTGTGGAGGTACCGACACACATAACCTCGGAACCGGCTTCATCATAAGCAAGAAGATTACGTCCCATGTAAAAGATGTGCAATTTATTAATGACCGAATGTCGGTGCTAAAAATACAGGGCCCATGTTACAATTATGTATTTAAAAACGTACACGCCCCAACAGAATCTACCGACGAAGAAACGAAGGACACATTCTACGAGACCCTAGAGGAAGTATTTGATGGGATCTCATCATTCGATGTTAAAATCCTCCTCGGCGACCTTAATGCCAAAATTGAAAAGGAAGATATCTTCCAACCAACAATAGGTAAAGAAAGCTTACAAGACGTTTCAAATGATAATGGTATTCGAATTATCACGTTCGCAGCGTCAAAAGATCTGGTAGTGAAAAGCACGATGTTCAAGCACAAGCAAATCCATAAAGCCACATGTATATCACCCGACGGCGTAACGCGTAACCAAATAGACCACTTCCTCATAGACAAAAGACACCACTCGAATATCCTTGACATAAGATCATATAGAGGAGCAGATTGCGACTCCGATCACCTTCTAGTGATGGGCAAAATTAGAAGTTGGCTTGCGGCAAACCCACATAGACAGTCACGGGAGACGAGCAAAAAGTTCGAGATTGATAAACTAAAAGACCTACGTAAAAGGGCGGAATATCAAGACGAACTAACGAATAGATTTAGCATCCTAGAGAATGACAGTAGTGAGGAAGAGGAAGCCAATAGTGTGGACACTAAATGGGGATGGATCAGAGACACAATCAAACAAATAGCCCAAGAGGTATTAGGATTTAAGAAAACAACTAAGTCCAAACCTTGGTTTGACGATGAGTGCAGGGCAAAGATCGAAGAACGTAAACGCCTCAGAATGATCCGCTTAGAAACATATGATGAAGTCAACGCAGTAAGATACGCGATAATTCGGAAAGAGACAACCAGACTTTTCAAACGCAAAAAACGCGAATGGGTGAAGACTCGGATCAAAAAAATCATAGAAAATGAAAGAGCAAAGAACAGCAGAGGTATGTATGCCGGCATAAATTCAATTAGAAATAGCTACCGAGGGGGAGACAAAATAATCCGAGACACAAACGGATGTCTGGTGACAGAAACAAAAATATCGTGACAAGATGGTGTTACGTGCGGCTTTCATCACCCCCATCATTTAATTGTTTTTATTATAATTTTGTTTTAATAAAGTTTGATGGTAAGGTGGTGGAAGTATTGCACGATCCACATGTGAGTGTTCGAACACGCCCCGATTCGAGTGTGGATCGTGGGCAGGTTCGAGTTCGATTTTTAGAGTGGACGTTGAGGAAGAGCGAGAGAGGCGACAAGTCTTTTGCAGTTCCGTTTGTTGAAGATTAAAATGGGAAGCAAAAAAAAAAGTCCGATAGAACTGGTCGCGACGAAAAAGTGGAAAAAAAGAGTAGAAAAATAAAGAAAATAAAACGATGCGAGAGAATTTCCGCAAAACTTTTAAAGATAAAGATAAATTTTTAAATTATTAAATAAATGTAAAAAGTTTAGTTAAAAGTCCTAAAATCTGTGAACTCTTGGTCGGACCGTTAAATGTTACCTGTGAAGTTCGTTGCGAAAATATCATATTAAATAAATTGATTACGTTTGGAAGCGTTGTTTTCTGTTTGCTGTTCCCTGTTGAGTTACTCAGAAATTGGAGCCACAAGTTGAGGAATCTTGGCCCGGCAGCGGTTTACCAGGCGATGCAGTTATACATGTGATAGAGGGCCATGACGGTGCCTCGCAACCACGTTAAGCGATAGGCGATCGGTTGCCGATATATTTCCATGAACTGAGGGATGATTGAGTTAAAAATGAAAACGGATGATTTCAGGTCTCGACACCGGTACGACTGCAGCACACTGTCATCCCTCAGCAAGGGACTAAAATTCAACAGCTGGAGCAGTTAATTGGCGTGGCGTGTATCCTATCAACTGGTATTTTGCTGACCGCCCGCGGAGTCCAAGTAATTTTATTATTCAATTACACATATTCAAATTTAACCACAAACATATTTAACAACATACAAAAATTAATTATATCAGTAAAAACCAATTTGAAAATTCCAAAATAACACATCAATTGGCGCAACCTCCTAACATTCATACCGAAACGACTCCAAAAAATAGTCCAACTTTAATATTAGAACTGTGTGGTTAATAAGACCACAACTCAGTATTCCAACTTTGTGTTGATAACACCACAATGAAAGCAGTACTTTGAAAACCTGCTCAATGTGAGCACCCATCAACCACAAATAAACGCACCAGACGTACATACAGCCGAGCCCCAGATCCCAGAGCCCTCTTTCGACGAAGTTGTAGACGCGATAAATCGACTGAAAAACAACAAGACCGCCGGAATCGATTGCATACCGGCAGAGCTTGTGAAGCGTGGAGGAGGGGCAACCGCTCGAAAGATCCATCAACTGGTCAAAACAATATGGGACAAGGAAGTTATTCCGGAAGAATGGAAAACCTCAATAGTCATCCCCATTTTCAAAAAAGGCGACAGATCTGACTGCGAAAATTACAGAGGAATATCATTGCTCCCATTCACATACAAAATATTAACAAATGTCATACTGGCAAGAATCACACCGTACGCAGAAGAAATATTGGGAGACTACCAATGCGGATTCCGTCGGAACCGGTCAACAAGCGACCAGATGTTCACAATAAGGCAACTGCGGGAAAAGAAGTGGGAATACGGAGAGACGGTTCACCAACTGTTCGTTGACTTCAAAAAAGCCTACGACTCAGTCGCAAGGCAAAGACTCTACCATATTATGGTTGAGCTGGGGATCCCGAAAAAATATGCCGCCCTCATTCAAATCTGCATGAACGAAAACAAAGGGCGAGTTAGAATAGAAAACCACCTCTCAGAACCATTTGCAATCCGGGACGGACTAAAACAAGGGGATGGGCTCTCACCATGCTTTTTTAACATTGTCCTCGAGTATGTTATCAGAAAGGTACAGGACGACAACACGGCCGGATCATCCCTGAACGGGGTCACCCAAGTGCTCGCGTATGCGGATGACATCGCCATTTTGGGCGATAATCTCGAAACTATAAGTAAAAACAGTGAAATCATCATGCAAGCGGCAGAAGAGGTGGGCCTAGAAATAAACGAAGACAAAACGAAATACATGATTACGACGAGAGCAGGTGGACCTCAGAGAACACATATAAACGTCAGGGGCAAGATATTTGAAAATGTCAAAGAATTTAAATATCTGGGAACGATACTGACGACCAGAAACAAAACGTCAAAAGAAATTAACAAAAGACTACATTCCGGTAACGCTAGTTGGCATGCAGCCAGTAAACTATTAAAATCCAAACTGCTATCACGTAATATAAAGCACCGTGTCTATAGAACCATAATCATGCCGATTGTTCTATACGGATGCGAAACATGGGCTCTCACAAAACGGGAAGAGAACAAATTCCGCGTATTCGAGAATAAAGTTTTAAGGGGTATATTTGGCGGTAAATATGACGAGGAGTCAGGACAATGGAGGAAACTTCACAGCCACGAATTGGAAGAGCTATACCGCAAACCTACAATAGTGAGAGTGATCAATTCGCGAAGATTAAGATGGGCCGGACACGTAGCGCGAATGGGCGATGATAGGACCGTGCATAGAATTCTTGACGGTAAACTAACGGGGAAGAGACCAACAGGATGGCCGCGACGGAGATGGGAGGACAATGTTAGATTGGACCTCGAGGAGATCGGATCGGATGATCGAACGTGGAAGGAGAGCGCACAGGACAGGGAACAATGGCGGAGCCGAGTCGGTCAGGTCATGAACTTCCGGGTTCCTATAGGGCAGTAAATAATAATAATAATAATAATAATATACTAAATTTGAAGTAAATCGGTTTAGTAGAACTTGAAAAATCGTGGGTATTGTTTTAAAAAAGATCCCCCACTTCATCAGCTGCTAACCTTTTGAAGTTTTTACTTTCATTTTTTTTACTGTATTCTTGAAATATTGCTCCTCGATAGTATAGTGGTTAGTACACCCGCCTGTCACGCCGGAGACCGGGGTTCGATTCCCCGTCGGGGAGCCTCTGGCGCAAGACTAATGACCTTGCCCGGAATAAACAAATCATTATGGAAAATTTAACAAGCCTCAGGACTTGCTAAATAAGGCCAAGACCGGTTCCCGGTTGTAGTGCCGATGATGATGATGATTCTTGAAATATTAATCAACATCCTATAAAAAATGAATAGTAAAAATATTGATTGCTTTTTTTACAGCACTTCAAAAATTGCGTTAAATTCGTGCGTCTAGACCAGAATACGCCCTTAATTTAACACAATAAGTTTTAAATTATCGGTTTACTAATCTTTTTTGTTTTACGATTTCAATTGTTGATTTTATAGAATATATTTAGTTTTATAAATTTTTCGCAACGAATCCCCCCTTTTCGTATTAAACTCCTATAACACGGCTTCACACAACAGTATTTTATAGGAATATTTCCACCGAGTTATAGAAGTGTTATCTGTATTCTTGATAGATTATTGCAGTTAGGTATTTTGGGAGTCATTTATGCACACATCATCATCATCGGCATTGCAACCGGGAACCGGTCTTGGCTTTATTTAGCAAGTCCTGAGGCTTGTTAAATTTTCCATAATGATTTGTTTTTTTCCGGGCAAGGTCATTAGTCTTGCGCCAGAGGCTCCCCGACGAGGAATCGAATCCCGGTCTCCCGCATGACAGACGGGTATACCACTATACCTATACTATCGAGGAGCCTCACTTATGCACACACCTCTTGTTAAAAACACCATTTTATTTTTTAGCCCATTTACAAATGAATAAACAGAAATAATTGTCAAACTAATAAATCATTTATTATTGATTCTGAATTAATATTTCCTTAAAAATAGTATGGAGTTGTAATTTTCGGATCAACGAATCTTAAAAACACAGGAAAAACGACTACCGTTTCATGCCCGGAGTTCTTTTGTTTGGGGTCTTTCCGACATGTCCTTGTTTTTTCCCAAATTTATTTGGAGTCTTTTCCGATATATCGTTCGGTTTGGAGCCGCTCTTGTTGAATTGGTAGGAGTTGTTTTTGTTAGGACTCTTTTCGACATTTCCGGGAGTTTTTGCTTTTCTTGGCGTTCCTGTGTTGGGAGTTTTTAAAATCTTTGTCGGACCTTTGCCGGGCGCAACCGGAGTGTGTTGAGGTTTAACGGGCGTTTTTGACACCTTGGCTGGGGTTTTGCCGCCTTTTATGGAGTTTTCTGGAGAAATTTTCTGTTTTTTCGACGGTACTACATCTTCTTCGTTGTCGCTATCATCGCTCTCCTCTTCTTCATCTTCATCGTCCTCATCATCCTCATCTACTTCTTCATCTTCCTCATCATCATCATCTACTTCTTCATCTTCCTCATCATCCTCATCTACTTCTTCATCATCCTTATCTACTTCTTCGTCTTCATCGGTTTCATCATCATCTTCTTCGTTGATGTTCTTATTGACGAGTGTTGGGGCTTCGTCACTGTCACTGGTATCTTCTTCAGATTCAATCTCATCATCATCTTCATCTTCTTCTTCCTCTGCCTCGACTTCCATGTGACTCTCTTCGTCCTCCCCCTGCTGTTCGTCATCGTCCTCATTGTCACTATTCTCTTCCTTCTTAACTGCGGTACTTCTGACCGACTGGGCTTTTTTCGAAACATTCTCCTTCGATGGTGTGCCATTTTCAGACTTCACTGGAGACTGTTGATTTACTTTGGGGGATTTCTGCGCCCCTTCGACTTTTATTTTTCCAGCTATGGCAGCCTTCCATTTATCCACACTGATTTCGAATATACCTAGATGAAACACGTTATAGATGTACCGACCGCCGGAACTCGATTTCAACTTGTTCTTCTTCATACACAGTTCCCTAGCTATTTTTACCTTTTGAGCTTCATTACTCAACGAAAACATCTCCTCCAACACATAGGAACCGCAGGGAGACAAGACAATGTCTATGTAGAAGTTCTCAAATAATTTGATGAATTTTTCGCGAGACTTCTCCCCAATGGATTTGCTCTTCAAGAACTGTTTGCAGATAAAAGATCCCGACCTTGTGGAGATTGCATCAACGAGCTGCTTCACGGGCGTCTCCAAAATGCAGTTCACCATGAATATGGGCTTATTAAATTCCAGAATATTTTGGATTATTCGGGAGCCGAGCTCACTGACGTAACGCGTCTTGATCTCAAACGGGATTGCTTCGAACGGCTTCAACTTGAGAAGACACAAGAAGAAGGACTTGGGACGATCAGGGCCGAATTTTGCGGAGCAGTTGAACGCGTCCATAAGGGAGGTTATGAGTACACTTTGCTTGGCGTTGAAGCGAACAGCGGATTCAAAAAGTCGTCCAACGACACCTGAGTGGCCGCTTTGTAGAATTTGAGGCATATGTTCGCAGAGTTCATCGACAAAGGTCTCAAAAAGTGCCTTGTCCCTATTAACCATCACTAGTTTTTGTACAGCAAAGTTGCTGGCTCGAGTAGTGGCGAATTCCGTGATTCGGTTTTCAAAAATGGATTTATAAATCTCTTTCTGAAGTTTGTCGTTCGCTGTTACCATCAATGTCTCCAGGACCCAACCACTGCTCTCGTATTTGAATACGGAGGGAAGGTTTTCCGCAGCCGACTCCTGGATGTTGTTCTCATTCTCTTGCTCGCCCTCTTCCGTGCCGTTCTTTTGCTCCTCTTCGCTTTTGATGGTGGTATGCTCTTTTAGTAGACCTTCCTTTAGCAGTTTCTTGCCGAATGCAGTGAACTGTTTATTATCCAAATGTGCATAAGCTACACAAATCGCTTGGAGCACTAGAGCTGCTGGTTTTGAATACGGCAGATCACCGAAATGGGGCCACTTTTGCAGTCTGGAAGGGAATTCTCTCATAATATCTGACCATTCACTTGGAATGCGGTATGTTTTCTTCGATTCGTTGAATAAGCTGAAGAATCTGGTGAAACCTCCCTCGAGATTGGATTTCTGGAAAAACACACCAGATAGGTACAGAATGCACGTTGCTATCAAATTGCTGGTAATCATAACCGTGACGAATTCATCCAAATTGTTAAGAAGAAACTTGGAACAACGTTGCATAAACTCAGAACAGGCATTTTTGTGACTTTTGGGGAACTCGGTGGTCAAATTGTAAGACACGTGAGGGTCAACTTTCTTCGGGATGGTGGTTTCTACGGTTTCGTTGTTTGGGTTATCTCCAACCGCTCGCAGGAAAGCTATTTCGAGGATCTTTTGAATTACAAAAGAACAATAAACGTCCGTACATGAGCGCCGAAAGTCTTCGGCAATTGCATTCATGAATTTCTCAAATCGTTCCGGATCAGAGTAGGGGAGAATGCACTCGAAAACTCTGGATGCCATTACATTGGATGAACATTCAATTTCCTGTCCATCAGCCACTGTTAACACCTTGTCGGCCATCAGCGCTAACCAAGAAAAAGAAATGAGCACGTGGGTTTGGTTGTATTTCAGGTTTGATCAACTTACCGTATTCTTCGGGGGCCATATCCGGCCTTTTAAGAGCTGGTAGAATTCCCACGAAGTAACTGAACGTCTTCTGTGGCAAAGTGGCCCCATGTCCAGCTGCCAATCTCTTACAACTAGATGCAAAATGTTTCGAGATCAGGGTTCCTTTTTGTGGTTTGTACTTTTTGAAATTTTTCCTGGGACCCTTCGATGGGAAATCCATTTTATCAAACTTTCCTTTATTTATTTTCATCTTGTAAATTGATAAACCGATTTCTTTACTCCAAACTATGCTCTTCAGTTAACAGTCACGTTGTTAAATGGCATATACTTGTCCGCATGTTCTTAGCACGCTTTTTACGGCATTGCCAGGCATTTGTTTCGGTTGCTCACTGCCAATTAACCAAGTAATTCATAAAACCATTCACGGTGGCGATGGTTAATTTTGACGTATTCGACATTATAATAACTAACATTTAATTTAAATCTTTTGGATTCTCATGTTGAAAACTTCTTGGATTAATGATACCGTTCATTTATGCATGTTTTTGTTTTTTTTTAATTTGGTAAAAAGAAAATATGTTATTAATGAATAAAAGAAACCCCTTGTCGCAAGGCTAATAACCTTGCCCGGAAAAATAAATTATTATGGAAAATTTAACAAACCTCGGGACTTGCTAAATAAGACCAAGACCGGATCCCGGTTGTAGTGCCGATGATGACGATGATGAATAAATGAAAAGAAATTTACATTTAGCTTCATTTATTTATTGTATATTTTTGTTTGGTTGGTTAGATTAAAGTATTGTAGCGAGCTTAGGGATCGCTGGATTAATTATTTAAAATAAATAAGAGCCGTTAAATCGATTTTGAATTAATCTAACACTTTATTAGTCCGTTAATAACAACCGTTACTTTTACCGTACACATAACGATTTCTTGACTTATCGCTTCCTTAGTTATCGCTTGCTTCACTGCTTACTTCTTCCTTTCTACTTATTACTTCTTACTACCACAGTTATCGCTTGCTTCACTTTCTACTTCTTACTCATCTCCACGATCTGTGTGCAACGTATTTATACCGTTTCCTCATTCTGATTCGGCGTTTCGTTTCCGTCCGTTCCATAATCTCGACTTTTCTATTCCAGTTTTCCAGTACTTCCTAAAATAATCTAGTACTTTGTTTCGGACTTTCTCGAAGATTCCAGTACTGATTGTCATATGCGTCACACTACCCTCCGCCTAGATTAGTATGTCCCGAACTAAGTTCACTGGTCTCCCCGGCCAACAAAAGCCACCAGTCGATCGCGCTGCACCACTTTCATCCTGGCGTTCTTGACCTTCATCCAATTTTTCTACTGCTCTCCTTTTCGCGTCAGCTCTAGTCTGCCACCATTCTTTCTTTTCCTGACGACGGAATTCCTCTTGCATTTTAGGGATCTCATGCGAACAGTATAAGAGAAAATGCATGTGCGCACCCTTAAGCTCTTCTGGAGTTTGCACATCACGTAAGCGGTCTAGATCTTCATCTTTCATTACACGCATATCATCTGGTATTGGAGCATCTGTCGATTTCATAACCGTATCCAACTGGTAGTTCCGCATCTTTTCAAATAACTGGAGTGGTTTGTTCTTTGGAGCTGATAGTAAACACCAGCGTGCGTCGTAGTAATAGACTTTCCATAGATCGTCGCACGTTAATCCTGGTTTCGCGTGTTCTTCTCCGTAGAACGCAATGAACGGCACCGCTAGCCGTTGATTACGCCTACAATCTAGGGCTTGCTTGGTCTTTCCCCCCGTATGTGGTGGCTTACAATAGCGGTCTCGACCTTCACCATCCGTTGATCTCTCTTGTTCGGAAACAGTTGATTTACAAAACGCCTGTTTGTAAATCCATTCAGCTTCATCTTGTAGCTCGTTGGGTCCCTCTGCAACAGGCGTAACCGGAACTTCGCGTAATTGCATTAGCTCAGGAATATCCGTTTTATGGATTTCATTGTCCAAATCCGTAAAGTGACCCCTTTTCAATTCACTAGGTTCGTATTCGGGTTCATATCCGTCCTCGTCACAATTAGTGAAATCCTCACAGCCGAAATCTACACCGAAACTGTCCTGACCTTCTTGCAATGACGCGCCAGTGAGTAGAAGTCGTCTTTTCTTCTTCTTCTCAGCAGTTAGCCTTCCTTCGTCGTCTACAATAAAATCCTCAGCATCAGACTCCGATTCCTCATCATCATTGAAATGTTTTGCCCCCTCAGTTTCCCTGTGACTACGTTTAGAGCGGCGTTCAACATCGTCTTCGGCGTCGAATAGGTGTTCGGCTATAGCCTCACGTGTAGAACCTTCATCAACGTGCTGTTCCTCTTCATCCTCTGTACGACGCAGACGCTTGGAACGCTTTTGCGTTCGACTTTCAAGCCAAGATTCTCTTCAATAAGGTCACGGTCGTCGTCTTCCAGTCGGTCGTCCAACTCGTCCTCATCATTGTAAATCCGTTTCGGGGAACGGCCTGAAGCATCAGTGTCTTCACCATCACTGCCGTCCTCTTCAATCGGGTTATCATCGATGAGATCCTTCAGTTCTTCACGTAACACATCAACGTTGCTCTTCCTGAGTTTCTTCCTTTCATGTGGCTCCAATTCCTCCTCATCCTCAGATTCTTCCGCTTCCAAGTCCCAGAATTCTTTCATACACTGCCTTTGGGCATCCAATTTTGCCTTAAACTCTGCAGCTCGCGCGTTCAATTTTGCATTAACGCCTGGAACTCGCACATCCAATTTTGCAGCTAGCGCATCCATTTTCGCAGCTCGCGCGTCCAATTTTGAGTTAATATCGATAGCTTGCGCGTCCAATTTTGCCATCATAATCCTGAACATCTCCGAAATGACCGACGGTTGCGAACTCTTCTCCGTTACATTGGCACCATCTTGACTCGCCGTTTCTTCTTCATCCGGACAGTCTGGCCCACTCGTAGGAGCATCTGTGCCGACATCAATATCCTCTTCCTCTATTGCTGCTTGCAGACGCTGTCGAAGAATTGGCTTCTCTCCTCTGCTATCCATGTTCCGGTCCTCCCAATGTCGACCTGACATCGTCGCAATACACTTCCACAGACTTATTTATTTCACCAATAATTAATCCCACTTCTAGCATCAATTGTAGCGAGCTTAGGGATCGCTGGATTAATTATTTAAAATAAATAAGAGCCGTTAAATCGATTTTGAATTAATCTAACACTTTATTAGTCCGTTAATAACAGCCGTTACTTTTACCGTACACATAACGATTTCTTGACTTATCGCTTCCTTAGTTATCGCTTGCTTCACTGCTTACTTCTTACTTTCTACTTATTACTTCTTACTACCACAGTTATCGCTTGCTTAACTTTCTACTTCTTACTCATCTCCACGATCTGTGTGCGACGTATTTATACCGTTCCCTCATTCTGATTCGGCTTTTCGTTCCCGTCCGTTCCATAATCTCGACTTTTCTATTCCAGTTTTCCAGTACTTCCTAAAATAATCGAGTACTTTGTTTCGGACTTTCTCGAAGATTCCAGTACTGATTGTCATATGCGTCACAGTATCATCATCATCATCATCATCATCATCGGCACTACAACCGGGATCCGGTTTTGGCCTTATTTAGCAAGTCTCTAAACCGGTTTCCGGGCCTTATCTGAGACTTGTCAAATTGTCCATAATAATTTGTTTTTCCGGGCAAGGTTATTAGCATTGCGTCAACTTTTCTCAGGATGAGATTAAAGTTTTTTTTTAATTAATTATGGGGGTCCTGTTTGGTTGTGTGGATTGCAGTATTGTTTTGTCATTTTGGGGGAGTTATTTACTACAAATCATTAAAAAACGAATTTGTTGCGGATTGGCAGTTGGATGTGCTGAAGAAATCGAGTACGTTCGCAGTATACCAGTTGCGCGGCAGCTGTCACGGACCAGTTGGCCGATTGTTACCAACGATGAGGTCAGCAGCGTCCCTTTTTTGAATTGGCGGTTATTCGGCGTCGTTACTCAATCTCAGTCTTTGCAATCAACTCTCGTCACGTGCACATAGTCTGCAACCAACCTTCACCGCGCTCACACTGTCAGGGCAAACATCACAGGTACCAGTTAACCGCAACAAGGCAAAGTGTATACGAATTAAATAATAAGAGAAATGAAACTTAATCTCTCGCAATAAAGACTTCAGACTTTGTTTGTGCTTCCTCCTCGCTGTCCCCACCGACTTCCTTCCATCATTGCAGCTCTCGGCTATCTTCTTGGATGCAGCTCACCGCTTCTGGACGCTGCCCTATAATACAGACCAAGCACCACTCCTGGACGCCTTAACCGTGGAACGCTTTCCTCCTGGATGCAACCTCATTATTGCTCGCCTCTCTTATCAACAAATTTGTTATAATTTCTGTTGAAATATCAACAAAATAAATACTGTGACGCATATGACAATCAGTACTAGAATATTCTAGAGAGTCCGAAACAGAGTACTAGAATATTCTATGGAAAACTGGAGACTAGGAACAGTAGAACATTCAAGGCAATGGAACGGACGGAAACGGTACGCTGAAACAGTATAAATACGCCGCACACAGAGCATAGTGACGAGTATGAAGTAGGAAGTAAAACAAGCGATTGCTGATGAGTAAGAAGTAGAACGTGAAACAAGCGATAAGTCTCGAGCGAGAAGTAAGCAGGAAAATACGCGATAAGTACGGAAGCGATAAGTCAAGAAATCGTTGTGTACGGTAAAAGTGACGGTTGTGATTAACGGACTAATAAAGTGTTACATTAATTCAAAAATCAATTTAACGGCTCTTATTTATTCAAAAATAATTAATCCAGCGAACCCTAAGCTCGCTACAATACAATGAACCCCAACCGACAACCATCAACAGTTTGCGCATAAACATGTTGCTCAATTACGACCGACATTAAGTGGTTGTCTAACCGAGCAATTCTTGATAAAATACACTTCAATAGAATTACATTGAATCGGCAAAAATGTTACAGATGGATGTTTGACCCATGTGCGCACCATATGCATCCGCAGCTAGCTCACGTGCTGACCATGCTTTTGTCGTATAAAAACTGCACCTCTGATGAATCGGGTCATCAATTAGTGAAATTAAGTTAGCACAGTAAGCAAAATTTATGAATAAATACTTATTAAAACAAGGGGATGGCAGCAAACATACAGGGCAAGGTCACTGATTGCTTTCAACCCGGCGAAGGCCAGGGCGATCCTTGTCCCTGTTAAATCCAAGTTGACATGCAGTCTCCACGTGACACCCCTGGATAGCTAATTTGGCACCCACCAAGTAGTGAACCAATGCACGCAGCGACATCCTGAGTAACGTTGACGCAAGGTTAACAACCGTGATCGTAAAAACAATTCATTATGGAAAATTTAACAGCCCTCAGACTTGTTAAATAAGGCCAAGACCGGGTTCCGGTTGTAGTGCCGATGATGATGATGATGATGGAAAATTTAACAAGCCTCGGATATGCACCGGATACACGACGACTACCACGGAAACGAAAATGGCTAAACGATTTAAGAATTTTCTCAAGGAACGTCCGCTCACTATACAGAACTCGAGCTGCACAGCATCAAGCCGATGCCCTGTCCGAATAAAAGGCTGACATAACGGCATTGCAAGAAATAAGATGGACGGGGAGTGGTGTTTTTCAAAGAAAAGAGTATGACATTTATTACAGCTGTCATGCAAAACACTATGTGCTCGGGGTAGGCTTTCTACTCAGCCAAAAACCGAAGCCTGCCATCATCGGCTTTAATGCAATAAATGAAAGGCTATGCACTCTTCGCGTGCGAGACAAGTTTAAGAACATACGCCTCATAAACGTTCACGGAGCTACAGAGGATTCCCCTGACGACGAAAAAGAAGAATTCTACGAGAATGTTGAACGGGTTCTCAATGCCTCTCTAAGATACGATGTGAAAATCGTTTTTGGTGATTTGAATGCGAAACCTGGTCGGGAGCCGGTTTTCAGGCACTACGCAGGTTCCCATAATTTGCATGAGAACACTAATGGCAATGGACTACGAGTCATCGAACTGGCAGCATCGAAAAACTTGGTCGAGTACCAGGTTTCCGCGTAAAGATATCGACAAAGACACCTGGGTATCACCTGATGGAGCCACTCGCTACCAAATTGACCACGTGCTGATAGGTCCCCACCACTCCTCGAGCCTGATGCCGGTACGAACGCACCGAAGTGCCAATGTCGACTCGGATCTCTATCTTCTTGGTACAGTTTTCTGAGCGCGGATTGCCTTACGGAGACGTATTGCATCCGCGGATCAGGTTCGAATCAACACGGCTGCCTAACCCAATGAGAATACCAGTAACACATTTGGTCATGCGTTAAGACTCGAGCTCGATGGCTGCTGACTGGGACGATTTGCGACATTTCTTCGCATCCTTTCCATGGTCGTAGGTGTGCTTCGGAGACTGCGATGTTAACGCTTGCGCGGAGTCGGTATCAGAGAATATTCTTCTGGGGATGGAGATGTATATTCCACATTCCATCAAACGGAGTTCATCTGATAAACCGTGGTTCGACAAAAACTGCAAGCAGATTACAGCGGCAAAAAATAGAGCTTTTAAGTAATGGCGCTCCGACCCCACCGATGTTATTTTTATTATTTATTGATTGGCCTGTAGGAACCCGGAAGTTCATGACCTCACCGACTCGGCTCCGCCATTGTTCCCTGTCCTGTGCGCTCTCCTTCCACGTTAGGTCATCCGATCCGATCTCCTCGAGGTCCAATCTAACATTGTCCTCCCATCTCCGTCGTCCTGTCGGTCTCTTCCCCGTTAGTTTACCGCCAAGAATTCTATGCACGGTCCTATCATCGCCCATTCGCGCTACGTGTCCGGCCCATCTTAATCTTCGCGACTTGATCACTCTCACTATTGTAGGTTTGCGGTAGAGCTCTTCCAATTCGTGGCTGCGAAGTTTCCTCCATTGTCCTGACTCCTCGTCATATTTACCGCTAAATATACCCCTTAAAACTTTATTCTCGAATACGCGGAATTTGTTCTCTTCCCGTTTTGTGAGAGCCCATGTTTCGCATCCGTATAGAACAATCGGCATGATTGTGGTTCTATAGACACGGTGCTTTATATTACGTGATAGCAGTTTGGATTTCAACAGTTTACTGGCTGCATGCCAACTAGCGTTGCCGGAGTGTAGTCTTTTGATAATTTCCTTCAACGTTTCGTTTCTGGTCGTCAGTATCGTTCCCAGATATTTAAATTCTTTGAAATTTTCAAATATCTTGCCCCTGGCGTTTATATGTGTTCTCTGAGGTCCACCTGCTCTCGCCGTAATCATGTATTTGATTTTATCTTCATTTATATCTAGGCCCACCTCTTCTGCTGCTTGCTGATGATTTCACGGTTTTTACTTACAGTTTCGAGATTATCGCCCCAAATGGCGATGTCATCCGCATACGCGAGCACTTGGGTGACCCCGTTCAGGGACAATCCGGCAGTGTTGTCGTTTTGTACCTTTCTGATAACATACTCGAGGACAATGTTAAAAAGGCATGGTGAGAGGCCATCCCCCTGTTTTAGTCCGTCCCGGATTTCAAATGCTTTTGAGAGGTGGTTTTCTATTCTAACTCGCCCTTTGTTTTCGTTCATGCAAATTTGAATGGGGCGGCACCGATGTTAACAGAACGAATTTTGTTAGAATCAGAAACGCATGCAACCAGGCGATTGATACCGCGAAGAACACTCACAACGACAGGGTGATCGATAAGCTCCTTCGGTGCCCAACTGGTTCGCGCTCCTTCTGGTCAATGGCAAAAGCTGTCAGCGGCAACTTCGCATCCTCCTCTTTCCCTCCGTTGGTGACAGACAGCGGGACGTTAGTCACGAATTCAAAGGATAAAGCTAATGTGTTCGCGAATTTATTTTCCGCAAATTCAAACCTCGGTCCCGGCCTTTTGGAGCCACCTGTGATCGCGCCGGTACGGTCTTCCATGCGGGATGAGAGATTTCGTCCGCGCACTATTCAACGCATTCTATGTGGACTGAATTGTAGGAAGCCAGCAGGCCCGGACGGAATACCAGCAATAGTCCTTAAGAACTGTGCTCCAGAACTATCGCCGGTTCTCGGCGGACTCTTCCGCTTATATTATGCATGGAGGACCTTTCCTGCCTATTGGAAAATCGATCTAGAAGGATCTATATAAGGTCCTGCAGTTGGGAAGGGCCAATCTCGTCGACTTCAATGCAGCGAGGACACAATATACAACATTCACAAAGAAAAGTGGATCATCGGTGAACAGCTGATGATGAATGGCCGGGCCCTCGAGGCTGGGGAAAGTTTGAAATTGCTCGGCGTCACGGTCTGTGGGAATGTATCATGACATAAACACGTGTCGAGCATCGCCAGGTCAGCCTCAGGAAAGCTGAGCTATCTTTTTAGAGCCAAGAAATATTTTACTCCGGCCCAACCTCTTCTCCTATATAAATCCCAAATTAGACCCGCGCTCGAATATTGCTCTCGTGTTTGGAGCTCGGTTTCTAAACATACCCTCGATCTACTTGAGAGCATACAGAGACGAGCGATCCACCTGATCGGGGAGTCGGCGCTGACGTCGGGACTACAGTCGCTATCACAGCGAAGGCGCGTAGCCGACACCTGTCTGTTTTACAGATATTATCACGGGTACCGTTCTTCGGAGATTCTTGGTATTGTTTCGCAATTCGGCTTATATGCGATCCACAATACAATCCGACGGATCCCACCCGTTTTTGGTTCATCTCCCGACGGCGCGAACATCCCTGTATCAGAACTCGTTCGGTTACAGACCGGGGAAGCTGTGGAACTCCCTTTCCACGTGAGTGTTCCCGGAGCGTTACAACCTGCAACTGTTCAAAAAGAACTGCACAGTTATTTGGTGGCATCTCGGGGCGCCCACTCGGAGAAAAGTGTAATAAAAAAAGAAAAAAAAAAGGAAACATGTACAAGATTGCCTTGTCGTGCATTTCGGTTTTACTTAAGAGTTTGTGCATATACCCTAAAGTGCTTTCAATAATGTTTGTGTGGAATTCAAATCAAACAAAAGGATCTTCACACACGTTCATATGTGTTGTGAAAAATTGTAGGTGACGTTTTAAGCCCAATAGAGGAAGAGATCAAATGTAGAATTTATGTTGTGAGAATCTTGCAATTTCTTATTTTCATCATCAATATAAATTGTGGTATTTGTCTAAAATGCTCCGACAACTTTTAACGGTTGTATTAACTCGCGTTTTTAATTTTAAAAAATGGGAAGGACGTTCTCTAGCGTTTCTTTTGTTCTATCTGCTGTCATTCTGTAGTTTCTTGTGTGTTGTGTAGAGTTTCGATCTCCTCTCATCATCCTTGTTGTTATTTTTGCTTTATTCTCCTTATCTCAAATCATGATCAGTTCTTTAATACTGTTCGTTTGATCTGTCCCACTTTTCTTGTGTCACAACAAACCGTGTAGAACTAAATTATTGTTAGTTCTAGGGTTACACATGCTAACTATTAATTTTCCATTATTAGCGAGTGCCGCCACTACTATCTTCTTCAATCAACAGCAAGTTCTGCGTTTACATATGCACTCACATTTGAGATTGAACATGCTTCCAAGCACTATTTCCAACTGCATATGTCGAAACCTTACTTATCGGGCTTTATGTTTATATTTAAGGAAAAGTCTATCGATTTGAATTGAACTTTGTTTTTGCATTGACTACTTTTTTTCTTAAATTTATAAATAGACAGGTTCCTTTTTTCTTTATACTTAATTACTTTTAAAATCAATTCCACCTAAGTTTGTACGCTAGTTTTCTTAGTTTGATTCTGGTATTAAAGAACCAGTCCCACAATGGACTGGAAATTCCATATCCTAGACCTTGGTGTGCGAAATGATGTTGATAATGATACCGTTTCATGTGGTACAAGTATTTTCCATCCGGGTTTCCGTAGTGTAAATAATAGTGCATCAGATCGTAGCATACATAGCCAAACAATCCACCAGATAGCACGACTTGTGGGTTTGGAACTATGTAACTTAATGGCATATAAATTGCCAAAGCAAGAATTGCAGCTGGTAAAGGGGGAAACACAAGTCGCTGAGAGTCAAAGGGTACTTTATGATGCAGCCCATGCAATATGAAATGGAGACTGCACACTACTGGGCTGCTACCGTGTGTTGTTTTTATATGGAACAACCATCTGTGCACAGAATATTCAATAAAAGTCCAACATAATATTCCAAGTGAAAAATACACCATCAAGATGAAAATCTAAAAAAGAAAATAAGTTTTGTTAATTTGTTGAGAAAAAGTCAGAAAGGAATCACTTACTTTATCACAGGCACAAGAGTTCCAGCTGGTGGGTAGTTTGTCTTTCAGGCAGGCCAATATAATTGGAAGCCAAAACGAGGGAATAATCCACCAAGGTGTTTTTGTGAACATTTCCAAATACCAAGGATCGAATAAGCGCAGGGAGCGGTCGACTGGTTTATGAACCCATTCGTGATAATATGGTACGATCTTACTTATCTGAGGGAACATCGCCTTGTTCCACTCAACAAGATGCTAAATGATTGAAAATATATCAAATGTATATAGTTTGTAACACAAAAACTTAGCTTAAAATAAGTTGGACAAAAGATTAGTGGTCAGAAAAAGGTTGGTGGACAGATACGGGTCGAGCATATGAACATGGCGTAATAAGTCTTAATCATAATTTACTTTTACTGGCCACCAGAAGCTATTCATAACAAATAAATAAAACAAGTAAATAAAAAAAATAAACAGAGAAGAGCAACTCCTTTTGGTTGGCGTGGCTCATAGAGCTTCAACTATAAAAAAAAACAGTATTAACACATTCCTCAATAAACCCCGGGTCAGACATATAGATGGGAGTATTAATAACAAATCCGTAGGGTTTGCAGAAAGTACAAACCTTCAAACGATAGGTATTTATATTTTAGGACGTTTGGATGATTAGTCATTGAATCGCACCTGTTATATTGACGTTACTTTTGTTATTTTCAGAAAATTGCCAAATCTGAATTTCCTGTGTTGATATTACATTGCTTCCTGATCGGAAAAAATATTGTTTAAGTAAAGCAATGGCTCGATAAGTGTTATTCGGACTCTGCTCCGTTGGTAACAATGGTTAAGAAATTGTATGCTGACTTTAAACGTGGTCACACAAGCAACGTATGCCTAAATTCTGTGTTTGTTCCAGAAAACATCAAAAAATTTTACAAAATCATTTTGGCCGATCATAAGTTGGAGTTGTGTGCGATATCAGAGGAGTTGAAGACATCAGAATAATGTGTTTACCATTCTGTATGAACGATGGCGGAATCTGCTACTCCCACTAGTGGCCCCCCAAAAATCCACACCGTTAGTGTTTTCTTTTTTCACTCTACCTCTAACCTCCGCCTTAACGAAGATCTAGGTTTATACGCGGTATTCAACTTGAAACACAAGGCAGCCACATTCAATCAATTCTATTTCAAGCTACATATTTTTATATGACGTGCTTTTTTAACACAGTTAAACATTTGAATTTTTTTTAACACGTCAATGTGTTTTTGTGTTTCGTTAAAACCAGGAGTTACTTACGTAACAGACCCATCCCATAGGCTTACTGCTGACACACTACAAACACCCACGCCCAGTACAAGACAGCACAAGCACAAACACACACGGATCAAAGCACAGATTATTAGACGTCAAAGGCATGATCTGCGTCTACTACCGCACTCAAGACCCACCGGTCTTGTGCGATTTGCGCTTGAACTAACCCTGTCCACACTATCCTTAGATACCCCTTTCCCCCTTTCTTTTCAGATATCTCGAGGCCGAGCCCAACATCCTCATGGATGTGGGTGATTCTGGTTATCGCAAGATGACCAGAAGCTAGAGACAAGATGAAGGACACATTTGTCCTTGTCTCCCCAAAAGTCGGTCTCTGGCCACCCATTTTTTTTTTATTTATGAATGCGCTTCGACCAAAGGGAAGAATCAACCCACCAGAGAACCCATCATTTTATTATCCCATGCGCATGGTGGATTTATCGGTAGTGATTCCAGCAGATTACGCACATTCAACTTTAGGGAAGAACACATCAGCAAGAGAATCGAAAGAAAAGAAACGATACATAGCATCCTCTGGGGACGAAGACTAAACGAATGAAGAACCCCATATTTTCTATGTTCCGCCAGGTAAGCTACCCAACATTTTGTATTGGGTTCGATAAAAAATGTCACGGCCGGCTTCAAAAAACACGACTAGGTATTCGTAGAATACAGTAGAAAGTAATAAAAAAAAATCAATCGTTCTTAAGAAATCTAGTGACACTGCATAATTTGTCAATGTGTTCTACGCCATTGGACTGATGTTCCCGTGTGTCACTGTAAGGTTCAATTTGGAAATGTTTTATAAATGTGAAAAATAGTAAATTTGTCATTGCGACGTCGTTTTCAATTCACATTGTACACTTCTAAGGTGAACACGTGTTATCTTAGACTTAAAAATATCCTGAGATCGATTTAAAACGACTTACGTACAAAGTTATTGGGTTTTGGTAGCACCCGTTAATTCAATCAGTGCAATTGTGTACAGTTATACGTGTCATACACAATTCTCCGACCAAGTGTCATGCAAGGAAAATCAGTTAGTCCAATTTAAATAAATATTTTTTGTTCGAACGGATTTGGAATTCAATTAATATTCTCGTCAATTTTGTATAGGACAAGTAATTAAAATCATTTTAAGATCTCAAATTCATTAAGCAACGCATCGAAAAGTTTGCCATGCTGCCGACATTAAATGGAGTTTTCCCGCAACCGAGTAAGTACTGATGTTCTTATAAACAGTAACCAAAGAAACGATTCAATTAAAGAAAAGTACACATTCTTCCTTTTCACCTTCGATAGAAACTCGCCCAAAACGAGATTTCCTCCGTGAAAATAAACAAATGCTAAAAGATGCACGAAGACGTTCATATCACAATTTGGGCCTATTGGAAAAGGAGCAAAAGTATGAATCACGAAAGCAACTTCCAAACACGTATTTACAAAGGCTTCCGAAACCAGCAGCAGGTACCAGTGTAAAGCGAACGAGTTCTGGATGTTCTTGCTTATGTGAGCCATTCTATGTTCCACCATGTTCGATAACACAAAAACCAAGTAAGAAACCAGAAACCTCTAGTCGGGAAGTGCAGACCGATGACATTTTTGATCAAGAATTTCTTTACGATGCTCTGAAAAGGTGGTGCTACACAAATTATGTACAATAACTACTTGAAACCATGCTTCCAATTTTGCAGGTTATCCTCCCATTCACCAGAAAGAGAAGATCGTCCAGTTCAAGTAAGTGGTGTGATAATTACGTGATGTCTTTGATCGAGCTTTATGTTTGTTAACAGAATGCGTATTCTACCGGGAATATCCCTCGGTCCCATTGCAATGATGACGAAGAAAACATAAATTTGGATAGACTCGTACTTGACGCCGAATCTCCAGATAGTCCAGTTTACAGAGGAAAACAAAGACATTTAGATTTCCATAAACCAAATAATGACATTAGAGGTAAGTTCAATTTTTTTTATAAAAACGCGCTCAAAAGGCGATTTTCATCCTTAAATGTTAAAGGATAATGCATGAAGAAGAAGAGAGAGAGAGAGTACAGGTGAGAGATAGGGACAGAGTGTGAGTGAAAGAGAGAGATAGATCGAGAGATGAGAGAGTGCGTGTGAGAGATAGGGAGAGAGAATAAGGAAAAGGAAGTACCGATACATGATGAGGAAACCCATGGCAGGCAGTGCACTCCATATTCGTGTTGTTCGTCTAAAGAATGATTTTCTGATTTTATTTGTACGTCGGAAGTTGATTTTGAACGTGAACTGATGCCCACTTTCTGATTGGTGGGTATTGCGGAGAATGTTTGTGCAGTGGAATACCTTTAACAAGTTCGGTTGAGCAACGACCGTAATAAATGTGCATATAGAAGAAGGACTAGAGATGATATGCTGAACATATTGTTGCGAGCTTAGGATTCGCTGGATTAATTATTTATAATGAATAAGAGCCGTTAAATCGATTTTCAATTACTGTAACACTTTATTAGTCCGTTAATAACAACCGTTACTTTTACCGTACACTTAACGATTTCTTGACTTATCGCTTCCGTACTTATCGCGTCTTACTCCTTTAAAAAAAAAAATGGGTGGCGAGAGGGCCGACTTTGGCGAGACAAGGACGGATGTGTCCTTCATCTTGTCTCTGGCTTCTGGTCATCTTGCGATAACCAGAATCACCCACATCCGTGAGGATGTTGGGCTCGGATAGTGGGGACAGGGTTAGTTCGGATGTTCTCTAACTACTTGGATGGAGGGATGGTGGGAAAGAAATCGTACAAGATCGGTAGATTTTGAGTGCGGTAGTAAACGCAGATCACGTCTTTGGCGTCTGATAATCTGCTCTTTGGTCGGTGTGTGTGTGTGTGTGTGTGTGTGTGCTTGTGCTGTCTTGTACTGTGCGTGCGTGTTTGTAGTGTGTCAGCAGTAGACCCTATGGGATGGGTCCAGGAATCCTCTATTATAGAGGAGAATGTTGTTGGGAAGGGTGCTTGTGGCGATTCTAACAGATACACACACAATTCACAAGCAAAAATAGTGAAGAACAGCGAACGAAAAAAACCGAATAAGAAAAATACATCAGAACCATATACCAAACGATAACAAAAATAATTCACATCAGTGGAGTATAGTCGAGTTTGGAAATCAAATTCTAAACACGGTCAGTAGCCTGATGAGTAACGCTTAGGTAAAATTTTTTTCGTGATTCGAGCTGTAATAGTCTCAGTTCGAATCACACGATCTTCTTCACTATTATTTCAAACGCTATAATTGGTGACTACGACGTGATATGTACACACAGCATACATTTCCCATAGTAAAGCAGAACTTCACACACGGTCACGACTTCCGCATAGAGCACAGCCTCCGACGTTTTCTCGTTTCTCTCGTTCGTCCGTCGTCCGCCGTCCGCATACGAATCTGATCGTAACGAAGTTACTGCGGCGGGAGTGGTGTGGCGATTCTAACAGCTACACACACAATTCACAAGCAAAAATAGTGAAGAACACCGAACGAAAAAAATCGAATAAGAAAAATACATCAGAACCGTATACCAAGCGATAACAAAAATAATTCACATCAGTGGAGTATAGTCGAGTTTGGAAATCAAATTCTAAACACGGTCAGTAGCCTGATGTGTAACGCTTAGGTAAAATTTTTTTCGTGATTCGAGCTGTCATAGTTCTGTACTGAAGAAGAAGTTGTGGTGCTCCTTACTTCTTCGACTGCGTGCGACGTATTTATACCGTTTCCTCATTCTGATTCGGCGTTTCGTTTCCGTCCGTTCCATATCCTCGAATTTTCTACAGGTAGTCTGCAGTTTTCCAGTACTTTCTAGAATATTCTTGTACTTTGTTTTGGACTTTCTAGAATATTCTAGTACTGATTGTCATATGCGGGCTCCTCGATAGTATAGTGGTTAGTATACCCGCCTGTCACCCGGGAGACCGGGGTTCGATTCCCCGTCGGGGAGCCCCTGGCGCAAGACTAATGACCTTGCCCAGACAAAATAAATCATTATGGAAAATTTAACAAGCCTCAGGACTTGCTAAATAAGGCCAAGACCGGTTCCCGATTGTAGTGCCGATGATGATGATGATGATGATTGTCATATGCGTCACCCTCCGCCTAGATTAGTTCGTCCCGAACTAAGTTCGCTAGTCCTCTGAGTTAACAAAAGACGCCAGTCGGTCACGATGTACCACTTTCATCTTGGCGTTCGGTCTTCGCTGAATCCTATAGACAACGTCGTTAATTCTTGTGAGAATCTTATACGGTCCTTCCCAATGTTGCTGCAACTTCGGAGACATTCCTTTTTGCCGATGAGGGTTATAAAGCCACACGTTATCGCCTGCATTAAATCCGGATGCGTTGGCTCGAACGTCGTACCATGTTTTCATTCTGTCACTTGATACCTTGATTTGCTTTCGAACCAAATGATGAATCTCATCGAGGCGGTTTCTCCATTCGGCTACGTAGTCTTCAGTTTTATCTATGGCGTCTGAAGGTATTCCGAATCCTAGATCGGCTGGTATTCGTATCTCTCGTCCAAATATAATTCTTGCTGGAGAATGGCCTGTCGTATCGTGATTAGCCGATCTATAACTCACGAGAAAGGTTTGTACATATTTGTCCCAATCTCGTTGGTGATCACTAACGACCTTCGATGTAAGGGTGTGGTCCTGGTTTTCCTTACGCCCAGTGCCGCACAGATGCCTTGAAATATCTGTGATTCGAAGTTTCAGCCTTGATCAGAATGAAGCTCACAGGGAACTCCATATCTGCTGATCCAATTATTGATAAGCTGCTCAATGAAGGTTGTTGCTTCTTGGTTTGCAATTGGAGGGACTTCCACCCACTTGCTGAAGTAATCCATGATAACCAACATGTATTTGTTGTTGTCGTTGGTTTTTGGGAATGGTCCTGAGATATCAATCGCAATTCGCTCGAAAGGGGCACCCACGTTGTACTGCTTCATAGCGCTCCTTGGTGTTACTGTTGGGCCCTTGGTCGGAAGTGCAAGTTGTGCACTTCCTACACCAAAACGACGTCATCTCTCATGTGAAGCTAGTACAATCGGGATCGTAATTTTGAAAGTGTCTTATTAACTCCCATATGTCCACCGGAGGCCCCGTCATACATTTCTGCTAGTACATCCTTCACTTTTGATGGTGGGACTAGAATCTGCATTCGATGGGATTTTCCATCCGCGGCTTCCCATTTACGCTTTAGAATTCCATCTTCCACCAACAAGGAATTCCATTGTGCCCAATATGCTTTAAATGTTCCACTCTTGTCGGAAATATTGTTCCAAGTTGGCCGCTCGTTCTTTTGTTTCTGTTCCAGGATTAGCGACATATCTTCATCCTGAAGTTGAGCTGCGGGTATAGCATCCCTCGACCACCCAGCTAGTACTTCTACTTGAACATTTCGCAAGTCGTACGGCTCTTCTTTCTCTTCCGCTCTATGACAATGTTTACAATCTGGCTTACATGGTCTTCTTGATAGAGCATCAGCGTTATTATGCACCTTCCCCTTGACGGTGGGAAATCTGGAAATCGTACGTTTGAAGTCGTTCGTTCCATCGAGCTATTTGTCCTTCTGGATTCTTAAAATTTAACAATCATTTCAGGGCGGCATGATCCGCCCGAAAGTGGAATCCGTAGAGGTGTTACGGACCGACATTGAGTCCAGGTCCCCCCAGAATCCACTTTCGCTCCTCATCTCATTCTCGGTTTTCTCTAACTCGAGAATTCTAGCAATAATCTCATCTAAAGGGTCTTTTTCTGATTTTACTATCAGATGTCTCAGATTCCTAACATCAGAACCGATTTAGCTAATCTTTCGTTCTGGAATATGAACCCTATGCTATTCGTAGTCCCATACTTACGTATTGCCGCTTCGTTGCAGTCCTTTACTGCTTGCGTTATGCGGTGGGTAAATTCGGCGACATCCTCTTCACGGGATTGTCGTATACGAGAGAGTTTCGAATGTAACTCTTCGTATGACACGTGTGGTAAGATTGTTTTTCGGAGTCGCTGTTCAAACTCCTTGAAAGTCGTTGGGAGTTGTTCTTTGAACATGCGGCGAGCTTTCCCAGTTAGCCTCATGGGTAACCACCGCAGGAAAATTTTTTCCTCCTCCCGATAAACAGTCCAGTGTCCTGTCACAGCTTTCGAGGAAACTATGTAGTTCCCTCGCTGCGTTAGGCCCTTTCTGGCCACTATATACCTCCACGTTTGCTTGGACTAGGTCCAGAATTTTCTCCGCACCTAACATAGCGGCGACGGGTTCTACCGTTATTATTTCCGCGGATAGATTCCTAGTGTGGCTTCTCGTCTGCATCTACGGTAATGCTTTACGCGTAACTAATTTTTTGCGTATGGAGAGGCTACCCGGATTATTCTAACCGCAGTTCGCTTTTTACCGTAGCGAACGAAAACACGGTAGTGGAACAATAATCCAACGATGAGGGATTAATTCTATTTTACTAAACAATTAAACTTCCCAACGATGAGAGGTAAGAATCTATTTGGACGACCCAACGATGAGAGACTACACCCAACTATATAAATAAAAGAAAGAAGAAGACAAAACCTGAAAAGAGAACACTAAAACAGTGGAAAACATTTGGGTATGTTATCTCTACTTTTCTTCCCAACGTTGATTTCGTCCTCTTTCCTGTAATTGGAAAACGAAATGGAGAAAAGGAGAAACAATATTTATTTTATTTATTTTTTTGTTATAACGGCTTGTTTTTCTTTTAACCTAGCCGCTAGTTCCGCTAGTCGGCGTAGGGACGTTAGAGCCTCGGGCCTCTTCCACCACTGGATTTATATCCCCGACGGCTTCGATATAAATTCCAGCTGGTGGTTACCGGCTGCGCCAATTTGTTATATTTTTTGTATATACAATTTGGTAATATATTTGTAATAATAATATATTTGATATTTATTAATATATTTATGGGTAAGTTTAAATGGACTTACTTGTATATTTACCGTTGAGCGGTCGCTGCAGCTGTTGTTTGTCTGCGACAAGTTGCAGGGGGCGTTGAACGTCGTGCTCCCCTGTTCAGCTGGATTCAATTGCTGTTCCGTCGATATTTGTTTTTGACTATTTTCCGTTATCTATCTTTCTATTCTTTGTAGATTCAATCGTCGTTCTGGTGGATATTTGTTTTTGACTATTTTTCGTTATCTATCTTTCTAGTTGGAAGTTTATGCAAATTAGCTACTTGGCGCGTTATTCTCCTTTTACAGGTAAAGAGGGGAATCAAAGGGGGATTAGTGGATTCTGGGGGGACCTGGACTCAATGTCGGTCCGTAACAATAGGCAGTAATGCTATCGGCCGGTAATTTTGTGGGAGACGCCTGGTTGCACGCGTTTCTGATTGTAACAAAATTCGTTCCGTTAACCTCGGTGGGATTGGAGCGCTATTGCATAGAGCTCTATTTTTTCCCGCTGTACGCTGCTGGCATTTTTTATCAAATCCTGGCTTATCAGATGAATTTCGTTTGATGGAATTTTTACTACTATTTATTGGCCTGTAGGAACCCGGAAGTTCATGACCTCACCGACTCCACTCCGCCATCGTTCCCTGTCCTGTGCACTCTCCTTGCACGCTTGACCATCTGATCCGTTCTCCAGGTTAAACCTTACATTGTGCTCCCATCTCCGTCGCGGCCGTCCTGCCGGTCTCTTTCCCGTTGGTCTACCGTCAAGAATTCTACGCATGGTCCTATCGTTGCTCATTCGCGTCACATGTCCGGCCCATCTTAATCTTCGCGACGTGATTACTTTCACTATTGTAGGCTTGCGGTATAGCTCTTCCAATTCGTGTTTATGGAGTTTCCTCCATTGTCCTGCCTCTTCGTCGTATTTACTGCCAAAGATACCCCTCAGAACTTTATTCTCGAATACGCGGAATTTCTTTTCTTCCCGTTTTGTGAGACCCCATATTTCGCATCCGTATAGAACAATCGGCATGGTTATGGTTCTATAGACATAGAATTCCATCGTTTGATGGAATGCGCAATGTAAATCTCCATCCCGAGCAGAATAATTTCCGTGACCGACCCCGCGCATGCGCTAACATCGGATTATCCAAAGCTTACCTCCGAATACGAAAAGGATGTGAAGAAATCTCGCAAATCGTCCCAGTTAGCAGCCCCATACCTCCATATATGGCGAAGATGCTTAGGTCGGTTATTCGTTTGAAATGCAAACGGTTGCGCGACTAATACCAACCAGTGATCTGAGTTTCTCAGTGGCGCAGCAACTTCCACGGTATAAACGCTCGCCTCGGATGTCAAAATCAGATCCAGGGTGCTCGCACAATAACCTTGGGTATCCGGCACTCACGTAGGTTCCTCCACGAGTTGAGTCAACATCTCCGCAAGCCTCCCAAGCTCGCCGGTTCTAATTTTTATTTTTTTTTATTTTACTTCTCCCAGGAAAGGGGAGTTTGTAGCGCTGAGTCAGTGCCCTGAGATGCTATTTTTTTTTCGACCGGGCCCATCAGCCAAACTCCGAAATATGCTCAAGGATTTCTCTCAACCATTTCACGAGGTTTATAGCTTAATGGGGTGATATTTCACCGGGCGGCTGGTTTTTGGGACTCTACCTACGACTCGGTAATTGTGCCGACTGCACAATAGCAAGAGTCGTCAGTTGATCCTAGGTTTGCACAATCAAACGCAAGACAAAATGCTTACCAACTCAGCCATTGCGGCGTTCTGTTAGAATGTACCATCATCATCATCGGCACTACAACCGGGATCCGGTCTTGGCCTTATTTAACAAGTCTGAGGCTTGTTAAATTTTCCAAAATAATTTGTTTTTCCTGGCAAGGTTATTAGCCTTGCGCCAGTATTAAAAGACTTCAAGGACGACAATTTTAGAAGCCAGGTGGCTGAACTCTAACCAGTCGACGGTACTTGATAGATGTTCGAAGAGTGTCGCCGGACGATCGCCATTCGGAGAGTGGTAAAGACTACAAAGAAATTTAACAGAATTCTCCAGCACGACCTTCAACCACATGATGTCCAACTTATTGGGTTCTAACGCCTCCATCCTTTGGAGAGCCCGATCAGACCGCGTGAAGATGCAGAATCTATCCTTAAAACGGAATCTCGAATGTAAGTCGTATCCTTAGCTAGCAACAAAGATATGTCGAATCAGTAGACGAATCGACCTGGCTCTCGGTTAGGGCAAGGATATCAGGTTTCGCTGTTTGCAAATATTGGTTGGCGGCGTTTACATTCGTATTGGTGAAACCGACGCCCCTGATGTTACAATATGCCGTCATCAGTCGAACGTCGACAGAGACCCGAGAACGAACCTGATTATGTGATGACGAACCTCTTAAAATTCGGTTATTTAACACAATATTTGCATGATGTTCCCTCTCACATAGTCCCCCTGGAGATCCGAATCGGAAACTAGTTTGTCGCCAGAATTCTTTATCGCAGAAGGTACCACCATGACTTATCTCCGTGTCAGTCTGGGCCATCACCCATACATTCGAAACATAGTCGAAAATATCTCCCGATGATATCGCGGAATGTACATCGTGACGGGGCGGTATCTCACCTTGGGACCAACTACCACCTAACCCAACCTTTTCTCGAACCGGCCCATCAGCCAAGCTGCGAAAGATGGTCAGGGATTTCTCTCAATTTCACAGAGCCTATAGCTTGATGGGGTGGTATTTCACCTGGTGGCAGGGCGTTGGGACCCCACCCGCCACCCAGCCTTTAGTCGCATTTTACGGCAAGCCGGCCCAGCTGCGAGTATATTCTAATGACCTTCTCACAAGGATCCTTCATTATCAGGGTCTTGTGGGGTTAGAAGTATGGGGTGCCGGCGTACGGCACTGGGTTCACTCTTAACCACCATCGTCAGCGAAAGTTCCATCGAAGGAAAGTCAAAACACCACCACTAACTGATCACACCAGGAATGAAACGCACAGTATGTGGTTAGTTGTAACAGGTTTCTTTATTGTATTTTATTTATTTGATGAGTATCGGATTACAAAAGTATGAACACATTGCACAAGTCTATTGTTAGGTCCGTAACTATAGGTTTACACTTGAAGTTAATTTGTGCGATATTACTTTACGTCTGAGATTACACGTGTTGTCGATGTTACTTGTTATTTATTGTTTTATTAAATTCACCAAATTTCGCACAAATGAAAAGATTAGAAGTTTTGTTACTGAAAGTGATACGACCCCGACTCTGGGTATGTACGCGTCCCCGGACGCCCCGGGGAGCGGAAGGCGAACCGACCGGATCGGTGGTTGAGATACGACTTAGCGATGTCAATTTGCTAGGAAGGGAAATTCGGCCAGTGGTGCTTAATCGGATCTCATAGAGGAGATCATGGTGGTATTCATGTATGTGTGAATATTGGTTCTTTCATGGGACAAGGCCATGAGAACGAAGCAGAATGGCGGTAAAGACAAAGAGATCGTGAAGATCTTTTTTTGTGATGTGCATTGCGGCTAAATAAATAGACGGGGATGCAACGAGGAAATGGTGCTAAAAGGAACGATGGGACAGGGGCATCATAAAAGTCTTGGATGAGTGATGCCCTTGCTTAAATAGACGCATAGCCATTAGAAAAAGGTGCTAATGGATTGGGATACTTTATACAATGAAAATTGAATATCGTATCTTGGGTCGGTTGAAGAAACGGAGCTCTTGTCTGCATTTGTATATGCAGAGTAATTCTTTGTGGCAAAGCGCGAAATTCGTAGTTGTTTGTTCGTTAGACAAGGGATCGTGTTCGGGTATATTCCAGCTGGACAAACAAGCTGCCCGACGCTGCTTTGGTCGTTGGACAAGGGAATCGCGAGCCAATGTGTTATGTGAGAACATTGTTGTACACATGTGAGGCTGGGAATAGCTGAATCAAGGTTATATTCCCTGATTATGTGGTTACATTATATGTGAACCGAATTGTTTCTTTTCGGGGGTAATGATTGACCTTTAAGGAATATGACGCTTGGTCGATAAAGAATTCTTTTTGGCAAATTTTGCCGATGCGTTGATGCATGGAAAATGCCCTTGTGGGAAAAATTCTTTTTACAGGAGCTTTAAGGTTATGCATTAGATTTATTTATTATTATTAGGCTTAATCCAAGCAGCTTAAGTTAATATAATATAACAACTTACAGACTAACTTAAAAACTAAAGTAGTAATTAAAAAAAAAAAAGATGAAAAAAACAAGGAAGGAGAAGAGGGCTTGAGGTGTGACAGCGAGGGGTACGTCTACTCAGTGGTATGGGGCGGGGTTGGAGAGCTGGGGGGAGAGGTTTGAAATTGAGGTGGGGTGGGGTTAGGGCGGGTTTATTCTGATCCGTCGTTTGAGGGCAGGAGTGGAGAGGTTGAAATCAAAGGAGGTGGGGAAAGAGTTGGCATGTCGTAGCATACGCGAGATGGGCTCGTTAACGCCGTAAGACGTGTGATGAGTGGGCACGTAAAACAGACGAGGGTTCCGCACATTACGGGGGTTTGTATAAAATGATAAAGAGGAGAGTAGTAAGCTTGGGCAATTGATTGAGCCTGACAGAAGGCGATGGATAAAGATGATGTCAGCATGGATTCTGCGCTCCTCAAGCGTGTTAAGATTGATTAGAAGGAGCCGGCCTGTGTATGGTGGGAGAATGAGTGGGTTTTCCCAGTTCAGTCCACGGAGGGCGAAGCGCAAGAAACGACGTTGAACGTCC
This sequence comes from Microdon myrmicae, assembly GCA_963931805.1. NCBI lineage: Eukaryota > Metazoa > Arthropoda > Insecta > Diptera > Syrphidae > Microdon > Microdon myrmicae. Next base: position 215,537,777 of record OZ007497.1, read on the forward strand.
TCGATCCTACGAATGTGAGACTGTTGATACGGGGACCAGACCTGACTGGCATATTCGAGTAGTGGCCGGACAAAAGTTGTGTAGAGGGATCGGGTGACGTAAGTGTTTAGGAAGTCCTTCGACCAGCGTTTTACAAAGCCAAGGGCGGCGTTGGCCTTTAGAATTGTGTTATCGATATGTGCGGTAAATCTAAGTTCCTTGTCACATAGGACGCCCAGGTCGCAAATTGCTTCAACCGATGTTATCGGTTGGCCTAGCAAGAGATAGGAACGTGGCTGGGAGGGGGAGCGTTTCCGAGAGAAGGTGAGTGTGTGACATTTGGCGATATTCAGTTCTAGGCAGTTATTTTGGCACTATGTCGAAAAGCTGTCAAGATCCGATTGGAGAATTGAGGAGTCAAGGGGAGAGCGGATTGTCTTGAAGATTTTGGTATCATCCGCGTAATGCGAGATGAGGGAGTGATTGATGCAAGAACCTATGTCGTTTATGGTAAGAATAAATAGTAGGGGGCCGAGATGACTGCCCTGGGGGACACCTGAGGTTGGAGAGAAAGGATCGGAGAGGGTGGATCTAAATCGCACCCGACAGGTTCGAGAGTTAAGATAAGATGAGATCCACTTAATCAACAGCGGTTCAAAACCAAGGGAAGATAATTTAAAGAGAATGAGGTTATGGGAAATCTTGTCGAAGGCCTTGCTAAAGTCGGTAGTGACTACATCAACCTCATCGCCCTTCTCTAGGGCAAGGAGTGTGTGGGATGTGAATTCGACAAGGTTGGTAGTAGTGGACCTGCCGGAGAGGAAGCCGTGCTGGTTAGGAGAGATGATGGGGGTGCAGCGAAAATATAACGCTTCGTATAGAAGGCCTTCGAACAGTTTAGGAATGTGCGAAAGCTTAGCAATGGGACGATAATTGGATATATCGATTTTTGGCCCCTTTTTTTGTATGGGGGTTATGTAGGAGGATTTCCAAAAGTCGGGAAATAGACCTTGTGCAAGGGATAGATTGAAGATTGACGCGAGCGGGAGAGAGAGAGGAGAGGAGCATTTTTTTAAGAAGATAGCAGGGAGTCCGTCTGGGCCGGGACTGAAATCGTCTTTAAGTTGTTCAAGTTTTTCTTTAACTTGGTGTTGTTGTATGTGCAGAGGGATGAGTGGGCCAAGGGATTATTGAGACATGCCAGTAAAGTAGGAGGGGTTAGGCTGGAACAAGTCGTCCGTGAAGGATAGTTTGAAGAAGGACGCGAAAAGATTGGCTATGGTTTGGGAGTTAGATGAAGTAGTTGAGTCGTAGAAAAGAGAGTTGGGATAGGCATCAGATTTCCGTTTATAGTTGATAAAGTGGTAGAAAGATTTGGGGTCATTGATCAGATTCGGTTGGGCTTTGGCAAGGTAATTGTGGTAAAGGGAGCTATAAAGCTCGGTGAATTGGTAAAAGTAACCGAGATAGTTGGAATAGTCCAGGGGAGAACGCGTATTTAAGAAAGTGTTCCACAACTTATTTCTCTTGTTACGGAGTGTGCGGAGTCTGCGGTTATACCAAGGGGGCGATGAGAATGATAACCTGTTTCGGGAATAAGGGACAAATAGGGATATGGCGTTGAAGATTGCTGTTGTAGAGTGAGGCTGTAGCGACCTCAACACTAATATCATTTAAGCGGGGTAAGGTATTGCTGAGGTACTCATTTATGCGCCGGAAATTTGCTTTTCGGAAATTGAAAGAATATTGGTAGGGGAGGGGAGTGGGTGTGCTGTGGGCTGGGTGGTCGCGGAATACGGAAAAGAGAAGTGGGGGGTGGTGGTTGTCAATGGTTGAGAGGATGTGGGGACTAGGGGTAACTGAAGAGTTGTAGGGGTCTGTCGTGAACACTAGGTCGAGTTGTCTGCCCAGATGATTTAGGATATTTCTGACTTGGTAAAGGCTAGAGTCGGTGAGGTTGTCTATTAAGAGACTCTCCTTGGAAGTAGGAGGGCTAGAGATATAGTGGGACTCATCGTCAGACAACGACCATTGGAGATGGGGGAGATTGAAATCGCCCAGGACTACAATGTCGTCTTGGGAAGAACTCAGTTTCGTTAAGCAGTCGATTGCAGCAATAGCGAGTTCGTATGCCTCGGTAGCTTACGAAGGTGGGATGTAGAAGCAAATGATATACAATGACTTTGAGCGGTGTTCAACTTTTATAGCGACATAGTCGAGGTAGGGTGAAGAGGAGAAGGTGATAAGAGAAGATGTTAGTCCGTTTTGGACGGCGAGCAGCACGCCTCGGCAGGGGGTGTCAGGCAAGGAATGATGGACATCGTCGTCACGAAAAACTGTTAGGGAGGGGGGGAACAGTTCTAGGCTGTTGATACTGGGGGTGAGGTTGGTTTCGGCCAGGCCGTATATATCAAAGGGAAAGGAGTGGGTATTGTGTAAGATCGACTGGGTTTTGGAGCGAAGTCCTCTGACATTCTAGTAGTATATGGTTAGGGGACAAGAATTGGGAGGCCCCATGGAGAGTGGGGTGGGCAGCCGATTAGGACCGAAAAAGTTTATTTTTAGTGGGTTCGCTGCGTGGTGAACCAGATGCCATTTTCGAGCAAATGTATTGTCGGAGAGCCGAGAGGTCTCTTGTTACTTTAAGAGGGGGAATATTAAAATTTTCGTGGAACTTTATGAACAGGTTACGAAGGCTAGGGAAATCGGTGGGGAGACCTTCTTGTTGAATGGAAGATAACGTTAATGCGTGAAACTTTCACAGGTGCTAATGCAATTAGCAGCAATTAGCAATTAGGAAACAATGGAATTTGAGGGGCTTCAGCACAGGAATCTTGGGGGTAATTGGGCAAGTAGGCAGTGGCGTTTTCGGAATCGCCACAGACTTTGTTAATAAACCTTTAACCCTCAACATGTAAGCATTCTACTCAAGTTACCGAATATAGACAAAAGTTACTTTAGGAAAACAGATCACTATGATAGGGTTACGTGGGGAGAGAGGTTGTTGAATCTCCTAGACTAAAGAGCCCACCCTAAAAGTGAAATATAGATACTGAGTTTGATTTCCTTTTAAAATTAAATAAGAACGTTTCACAACATCCTTGTTAATCTCATCTCCTGGACTCGAAAGATACAAATATATTAATTGAAAGAAGTGATCATTTTGTACAGAAACTGTAAAATTAGAATCATTGTTTTGACTGAGACAAGTATTAAAAAAAAAAAGAATTAACAAAAAAATGTTCTTTTACTTTTTTATAAGCTCGACTTGATGTCCGTCTGCCGAGGTATTTGGAAAAAGAGAAAAAAGAAAAAGAACTAAAAAAACAACTTGAAGCTGAACGGGATAGGAATTGCCCAGTAGGATATGAACCCATTTCGGAAAACGAGCGACAATGTACATTAAAAGCAGCAGAAAACAGTAAAAAAAAACATTTAACGAACAACGAATACTACATGAAACATTTAATCGTTTTTATATTTCAGAATTTAAAAGTCTAGTCGATGAATTGAACAGAATGCCGATGACAACAGAAACGCTGCGCTTGAGAAGTAGGAAAGCTGAAATTGAACGTGAATTATCGACTTTGGAAAATGAAATTCAAATATTTTCAAAACCGAAACTCTATAGGAAAATCTCGCCACAATCGTTCGATAAAATCCCCTGATCGATAGTTAAGTTACCTTTACTCCCAACGTGACTGCACTAGTCAATGCCGAAGAACGTGTTCTTTTGTATTATAATGTAATGCCGTTTTAGATGCTTTTTTTATAATAAAGTTTTATTGAATTTTTAATTGTATTAAATTTAATGCAAGGTGAAACAAAGGAACCGTAGATTTGATTCCATCGTTTCCCAACAGGTTGGTTCAGTAAGAGATAGGAGCGAGGCTGGGTGGAGGAACGCTTCCGAGAGAAGGTGATTGCGTGACATTTGGCGATATTCAGTTCTAGGCAATTATTTTGGCACCAAGTCGAAAAGCTGTCAAGATCCGATTGGAGAAGTGAGGAGTCTAGGGGAGAGCGGATTGTGTTGAAAATGTTGGAATCATCGGCGTAATGCGAGGTGAAGGAGTGATTGATGCAAGAGCCTATGTCGTTTATGGTTAGGATAAATAGGAGAGGGTCGAGATAATTGCCCTGGGGGACAGCGGAGTTCGGGAAAAAAGGATCGGAGAGGGTGGATCTAAATCGCACGCGGCAGGTTCGATAATTGAGATAGGATGAGGTCCATTTAATCAACAGGGGTTCAAAATCGAGGGAAGATAACAAAGAGAATTGGGTTGTGGAGGATTTTGTCAATGGCCTTGCTGAAATCGTTAGTGAATACATCGACTTCATCGGCGTTTTCTTAGGCAAGGAGGGTGTGGGATGTGAATTCGACAAGGTTGGTAGTAGTGGACCTGCCGGAGAAGAAGGCGTGCTGGTTAAGAGAGATGATGGGTGTGCAGCGAAAACATAACGCATCATATAGAAGTTCTTCGAACAGTTTAGGAATGTGCGAAAGCTTAGCAATGGGACGATAATTCGATATATCGTTTTTTGGCCCCTTTTTATGTAAGGGGGTTATGTAAGAGGATTTCCAAAAGTCGGGAAATAGACCTTGTGCAAGGGATAGATTGAGGATTGAAGCGAGCAGGAGAGAGAGAGAAGGAACATTTTTTTAAAGAGGATAGCAGGGAGTCTGCCTGGGCCGGGACTGAAATCGTCTTTAAGTTGTTCAAGTTTTTCTTTAACTTGGTGTTGTTGTATGTGCAGAGGAATGAGTGGGCCAAGGGAGAATTGAGACATGCCAGTTAAAGTAGGAGGGGTTAGGATCGAACGGGTCGTCCGTGAAGGATAGTTTGAAGAAGGACGCGAAAAGAATGGCTATGGTTTGGAAGTCAGTTGTTGTAGTTGAGTCGTAGAAAAGAGAGGTGGAATAGGCATCAGATTTCCGTTTGTGGTTGATGAAGTGGAAGAAAGATTTGGGATCATTGATCAGGTTGAATTGAGCCTTGGCAAGGTAATTGTGGTAGAGGGAGCTGTAAAGCACGGTGAATTGGTAATAGTAACCCAGATAGTTGGAGTAGTCCAGGGGAGAACGCGTGTTAGGGAAAGTGTTCCACAACTTATTCCTCTTGTTACGAAGGGTGCAGAGTTTGTGGTTATACCAAGAGGGCGATGAGAATGATAACCCTTGTCGGGAATAAGGGACATATAGGGATATGGCGTTGCTAATTTCTGTGTAGAGCAAGGCTGTAGCGTCCTCTACACTTATATCATTTACGCAAAGTGTGATATTGCTGAGGTACTCATTTAGAGGCGGAAATTTGCTTTTCGGAAGTTGAAAGAAAATTGATAGGGGGAAGGACATACAGCCGAGCCTCAGATCCCAGAGCCATCTTTCAACAAAATTGTAGAGGCAATAAATCGATTGAAAAACAACAAGGCTCCCGGAGTCGACTGCATACCGGCAGAGCTCGAAAGATCCACCAGCTCATCGAAACAATATGGGATAAGAAAGTCACTCCGGAAGAATGGAAAACCTCAATAGTCAACCCCATTTTCAAAAAAGGCTACAGATCCGACTGCGAAAACTACAGAGGAATATCATTGCTCCCAACCGCATACAAAATATTAACAAATGTCGTACTGGCACACACCGTACGCAAAAGAAATACTGGGAGAGTACCAATGCGGATTTCGTAGGAACCGGTCAATAAGCGACCAAATGTTCACAATAAGGCAACTGCTGGAAAGGAAGTGGGAATACGGAGAGACGGTTCACATATATTACATATACTTCACTTTTTAGGCCGTTCCGTTGAACGGTCCATCAACTATCATTTGTCGATTGTCGACACGTCTACACTGGATGGTGGTCAATTTGGTCGGGCGAGATCACATTTCACTGTGTTGGATGTGTGTTTCAGCGAATTCAATGCATGCTTCCTTATGTCGCTGTTTGAGTGGTGGTTTGTACAAGCACTTTCTACGCATCAAGTTGCTTAAAGCTATGTCTATTTTCTAATGAGGCTAGAATCGCAGTCCAAATTAAAACGTCGATCCATTTGGGACGAAGAAGCTCATGTTTTGGACATTTCACACAGAATGGCTCGTTTTACCGTCGGCGAAAATTTTGTTGGTCTCCCAGATCGCTTACTTCTTCCGTAATTTTCAATACCGCTGTTGAATACATCAACAAAAAAAAAAAACCAATACACACTGAACCCCAACCAACAAGCACTGTTTTCAAAGCACTTTTGTTATACCAGGCTATGCGTTACAACTTTCGAAAAAAGTTTATACTTTTTCACATACGAAATTTGTTTTTTTTTTCAGAAAATTAATTACCATTCCTGGTAAAAAAGCAATTAAGCCATTAAAGAGTTTTCCCCGAGTTGGTGTCGGTTGACAATATTTCGTCACAAAACTAGTCATAAAAGTTTTTTACTCATTCCAAGAAAACTAAAAATTTACATTTGAGTCTATAATTTTTCCCAACACTTTAAATGTAGGAATAAATAATTGAAATATATAATATAGATGTACAATTACCTCCATACTGTCGTCAAGGGTGGGAATCATCGGGTTCTCATTATTAAGATCATCGGGTTGGTTTACTGAATTGTGATTGCTATCAACACCACTGACTTTGTATTCATTTAGAAGGTATAGAGCTGCATCGGAATGTGGAAGGCTTGTTGCAATTTTTTCGGTTATGTCCGTATTGTGCATTCTCTGCAAGGTGTCGGTTCCTCCAGGATGATGCTTTAGAAAAGTTGCAATATTATAAAAGTTTTGTTTGAATTTAACAATAAATTGGTCATCTTTGACATTGTCTGATGGCGATGCTGCTGAGTTCGGTGGGGGTGTCATTTCCTATTAAAATAAATGTTATAAGCGTTTTGTTAGAGGTTAGTATAAGCTAGTGAATAAATTATTTAAAAAAACATATAGTGTATAAGTCGTGTTATTATGTTATTATTTTTGTATGTAAATATACGATATTTATGTTATGTAAACAAAAATACGAGGGTGAATCATATATAAACGGTAATTTTACTTTTTTGCTTAGCAACAAGTTGCGAGCTAGATAATCTTGTGCGTGGTTGTTGTTTGGTTTATGAAGAGTAGGGGAACTGGCTTGGCTAGCGGTCGCGTTCGTCTTTGTAGTCAGTACAGCCGCGAGCGAGCAAAAGGTACAGACGTTTGATGCGGAACGGTTTATTATAACATTTTTAATAAATGAAGGCGTTAAACCCTGGCAAATTTTTTCTCGATGAAGGCACTGTTTAGTGATGATAGACTGTCTCAGAATCGTGTGTATACGTGGGCCAGAGAATTTAAAAGTGGGCGAGAACGGAAACGAAAGTCATGATCGACACCTAAAGACAAGTCGTACAGATGACAAAATCCGTGTCGGTCCAGAGTTTATATTTGATTCACCTCATATTTTTTACCAGTTCTGTTATAGTCTCAACACTATTGTGAGGCCGTTTTTTTACGTGTGTAATTACTTATAACATCAATTAGAAATATTTTTCATTGAAATGCTTTTCACTTCTCGTTTATAATATTAATAAACCAACGAGATTAAACTTTTGGATACTATAATTTGTTAATACGATGGTGGCTGAAAAGTTTCCGACCTCAACGTGAAGATAACAGCACTCGTGTTTGTTCTGCATCGATTCATCCTCGATGAGAACAGCAAAATGTGTATGGCGAAGTAGCCCAGCAAATATTGTGGCGTTATAGCCCAGGAATAGCAAACATTTTAAAACAACATTTTTTAACACTAATTTAACTTTATTTTACGATTAAATTAGGACAATCAAAAACAACAGGTGCTGAAAGCACCGTATAAAAACATTGCACCGCAACAGCAACTTCAAACTCGCCTTGCTTGAAATCACCGGTTGATCATTCCAAAAACAACAGGTTTTTCCACCTTGTCTTATTGAACCGTAGTTGAGGTCAATAACCAGAGTCTGTCTTTTTCGAAAATGCTGAAGAGCAGATGTTGTTGTTTTCCTTGGAGTTGCAGATGACGATGATCGTTGGTGTAGTTTATCGTCATCAGGTTGTTGGATTAGATATTGTTATTGGTGTTCTTGTTGGCATTGATGTTGATGTTGATGAATATCGGATTTATATCAGCTACCAAATTTATTGGGAGATGTATAATTATTTAATGTAAATCCTTTCGATAACATCTGAGTTTTCAGGCATTAATGTGTAGAGTTCTACCAATTATATATGACTTATTGGGCCAATGGTATGTTGTAACGCTATTAGATGATGGTACGCCTCTGAAGAATCTTTTCTTGCTACAGGCTGCAACCGAGTTGGTTAGATATTGGATCTAACAATACAACATTTAAATTGATTGTTGTTTGCTCATGTTACTGAAAATAAAAGCTAGTGAATGTAGTTGTGCATCTTTTGACAGTTCATCACCATAATCATCGGCGCTACAACCGGGATCCGGTCTTGGCCTTATTTACCAAGTCTCTCCACCGGTATCCGGTCCTTATCCGAGACTTGTTAAATTGTCCATAATAATTTGTTTTTTTTTGTGTTACGCGTCACCGTGCCCATTGGATGGTTTGCAGCCAGGGGTATACCAGCTGTATTATAACGCCGCCTCTCTGACACTGCGTCGAATCATAGCAGTAAGCAGACCTTACCATATCAATGCGGGGCTCTGATATGGCGGACTATTTGAAATCCCAAGACTCGTGGGAACAAAAATGAATAATCAATACACAAAAAACAATCCCACGAAAAAACCTGGTAGGCGTAGGTGTGATGAGCCGACACTACCATATGAGAACAAATCAAGAAAACACCGACTAGGTAAAAAGAAGACGTAGGGGGAAATCGAAAGAGCGGGATATACCCGTCGGCACGTGGAATGTTCGAACGTTATATAAACCAGGCGCGATACAGACGGTCGCAGAAAACGCGAAACAATATAAAATGGACATCGTCGCACTTCAGGAAGTCCAACTCCCACATCAAGTAATCGAAATAAACGGGCTTGCACTGGCGTGCGGAGGTACCGTTACACATAACCTCGAAACTGGCTTCATGTAAGAATATTACGCCCGATGTAAAAGATGTGAAATTTATTAATCATCATCATCATCGGCACCACAACCGAGATCCGCTCTTGGCCTTATTTAGAAAGTCCTAAGACTTGTTAAACTTTCCACAATAATTTGTTTTTCCAGGCAAGGTTATTAGCTATAGGATCTCATCATTTGATGTTAAAATCTCCTCGGGGACCTCAATGCGAAAATTGGAAAGGAAGATATCTTCCAACCAACTATAGGTAAAGAAAGTCTACATGACGTTTTAAATGATAATGGAATTCGAATTATCACGTTCGCAGCATCAAAAGATTTAGTAGTGAAAAGCACGATGTTCAAACACAAGCAAGTTCATAAAGCCACATGGATATCATCCGACGGTGTAACACGTAACCAAATCACTTCCTCATAGTCAAAAGACACCACTCGAATATCCTTGACGTAAGATCATATAGAGGAGCAGATTGCGACTTCAATCATATTCTAGTAATGGGTAAAACTAGGAGTCGTGACAAACCCACGTGGGCAGTCACGGGAGACGAGCAGAAAGTTTGACATTATAAACTAAAAGACGTGCGCAAAAGGGCTGAATATTAATATACATTTACCATCCTAGAGAATCGGAGCAGTGAGGAAGAGGAAGCCAATAGTGCGGACACTAAATGGACATCGATCAGAGACACAATAAACAAACGGCCCAAAAGGTATTAGGAGCTAAGAAAACAATTAAGTCCAAACCTTGGTTTGACGATGAGTCGAGGGCGAAGATCGAAGAATGTCAACGCCTCAGAGTGATACACTTACAAAGATATGATGAAGTCAACGCAGAAAGATACGCGATAATTCGGAAAGAGACAATGAACCTCTTAAAACGCAAAAAATACGAATGGGAGAAGACTCGGGTCGACAAAATTCCAAGAAAATGCCAGCGCAAAGAACATCAGAGATATGTATGCCGGCACAAATTCAATTAGAAATGGCTACCGAGGGAGAGCCAAAATAATTCGAGACACAAGCGGCTGTCTGCTCACAAAAACAAACAATATCGTGACAAGATGGAAGCAGTACTTTGAAAGCCTGCTCAATGTGCGCACCCATCAACCACAAATAAACGCACCAGACGTACATACAGCCGAGTCTCAGATCCCAGAGCCCTCTTTCAACGAAGTTGTAGACGCAATAAATCGGTTGAAGAACAACAAGTCTCCCGGAGTCGACCGCATATCGGCGGAGCTTGTGAAGCATGGAGGAGAGACAACTGCTCGAAAGATCCACCAGCTCATCAAAACAATATGGGATAAGGAAGTCACTCCAGAAGAATGAAAAACCTCGATAGTCGTCCCCATTTTCAAAAAAGGCGACATATCTGACTGCGAAAACTACAGAGGAATATCATTGCGCCCAACCACATACAAAATACTAACAAATGTCATACTGGCGAGAATCACATTGTGCGCAGAAGAAATACTGAGAGACTACCAATGCGGCTTACTTAGGAACCGGTCAACGAGCGACGAAAGGTTCACAGTGAGGCAATTGCTGGAAAAGAAGTGGTAATACGGAGAGACGGTTCATCAACTGTTCGTTGATTTAAAGAAACCCTACGACTCAGTCGCAAGGCTTAGGCTCTACCATATTGTAGTTGAGTTGGGAATCCCGCAAAAATATGCCGCCCTCATTCAAATTTGCATGAACGAAAATAAAGAGCGAGTTAGAATAGAAAACCACCTCTCAGAACCATTTGAAATCCGGGACGGACTAAAATAGGGTGATGGCCTCTCACCATGTCTTTTTAACCTTGTGCTCGAGTATCTCATCAGAAATGTACAAGACGACAACATGGTGGGATCATCCCTGAACGGGGTCACACAAGTGGGCGATAATCTAGAAACGGTAAGTGGAAACTGTGAAATCATCATGCAAACAGCAGAAGAGGTGAACCTAGAAATAAATGAAGACAAAACAAACTACATGATTACGGCGAGAGCAGGTGGACCTCAGGGAATACATATAAACGTCAGAGGCATGATATTCGAAAAACTTAAAGAATTTAAATATCTGGGAACAATACTGATGGCCAGTAACGAAATGTTGAAGGAAATTAACAAAAGACTACATTCCGGCAACGCTAGTTGGCACGCAGTTAGTTAACTGCTGAAATTCAAATTGCTATCACGTAACATAAAGCTCCGTGTCTATAGAACCATAATCATGCCGATTGTTCTATACGGATGCGAAACATAGGCTCTCACAAAACGGGAGAATTCGTATTCGAGAATAAAGTTTTAAGGGGTATCTTTGGAGGTAAATATGACAAAGGGGCAGGACAATGGAGGAAAGTTTACAACCACGAATTGGAAGAGCTATACCGCAAACCTACAATAGTGAGAGTAATTAGATCGCGAAGATTAAAATGGTCCGGACATGTGGTGCGAATGGGCAACGATAGGACCGTGCGTAGAATTCTTGACGGTAGACCAACGGGAAAGAGACCGATAGGACGGCCGCGGCGACGGAGATGGGAGGACAATATAAGGTTTGACCTTGAGGAGATCGGATCGGCTGGTCAAACGTGGACGGGGAGTGCACAGGACAGCGAACGATGGCGGAGTCGTGGCGTTTAGGTCATGAGCTTCCGGGTTCATACAGGCCAATAAATAGTAATAGTGTTCGTTTTTTTAATATGTGTGCGTGACATTATGATAGCAGTCTCATTTAGGAGCCATGGCGGATAGGTTGGGGAAAACATAAAAGTTTGTTTAAATTGTAATTCGAATTGGTTGGCGGATTCGAGTCGGTGAGATTATGAACTTCCGGGTTCGTACAGGCCAATAAATAGTAGTAATAGTAGTAATAGCAATAATTTGTTTTTTTTTTGGGTAGGTTATTAGCCTTGCGTCAACCTTTCTCAGGATGTTGCTGCATGCATTGGCTCGCTACTTGGCGGGTGCCAAGGTAGCTATTCGGGGTTGTCAAGTGGAGACTGCATGTCAACTTGGATTGAACAGGGACAAGGATCGTCCTGACCTTCGCCGGGTTGAAAGCAGAGACTTTGCCGTTGTATGTTCGTTCCCACCTCTAACCAACAAGATAGTGATCCGAGTCGACGTTGGCACCTGGGTACGTTCGTACCGTCAGTGGTGGCGATCTATCAACACGTAGTCAATTTGGTTGCGAGTGGCTCCATCAGGTGATACCCAGGCGGGTTTGTGGATATCTTTACGCGGAGACCTGGTACTCGCAACGATCAAGTTTTTTGATGCTGCCAGTTCGATGGCTCGTAGTCAATTGTTATTAGTGTTCTCATGCAAACTATGGGAACCTGCTTATTGCCTGAAAACCAACACCCGAGCTATTTTTGCATTCAAATCACCAAGAACGATTTTCACATCGTATCTTGGGCAGGCATTGAGGGTCCGTTCAACATTCTCGTAGAATTCTTCTTTTTCGTCGTCAGGGGACTCCCCTGTAGGTCCGTTTATGAGGCGTATGTTTTTAAACTTGTCTTGCACGCGAAGAGTGCATAGCCCTTCGTTTATTGCATTAACGCCGATAATGGCAGGCTTCAGTTATAGGCTGAGTAGAAAGCCTACCCGAGCACATGGTGTTTTGCATGACAGCTGTAATAAATGTCTTACTCGTTTCTTTGAATAACACCACTCGCCGTCCATCTTATTTCTTGTAATGCTGTTATCCCCAACCTTAAAATCCCGGGAATAACATTTACTAATAAGTATTTCTGGAAACAACCTTGTTTAGATCTTAAGAAATCACCAGCAGCGAGACTGAATATTATTAAATACTTAAGTAGCAAGAAAACATTTTTTACATGCATTCACACTATGTTAGCAATATTTCAATTCTATTTCTTTATCCTATGTTATATACAATATGTAAGCAATATTCAAACTCAATTCTCTCATCTTATGTTATCTTATATAATATGCAAACAATACTTGCACCTAATTCAATAATAATTGTTGTTGATCCGAATATGTAAACAATACCCGAATTCAATTCTCTTTACCAAATGTTATCTGAAATACATGGGTGGACTGAAAAGTTTCCGACCTCAACGTGAAGATAGCAGCACTCGTCAATAAAAGCTAGTGAATGTAGTTGTTGGCGCAAAATTAATGACATTGCCCGGAAAAAACAAATCATTATGGAAAATTTAACAAGCCTCAGGACTTGCTAAATAGGGCCAAGACCAGTTCCCGGTTGTAGTGCCGATGATGATGATGATGATGAATGTAGTTGTGCATCTTTTGACAGTTACTCACCAAAATTTCAGCCATTTTAGACTCGTAGTTTTTATTTGACAGTCGTTTGAGTGATTAGATGTGGATGTTTTTGTGAAAATGGACAAACTTGAGTATCGAGCTGTCATTAAATTTTTGTTTTTGAAAGTTTTTGAAAGTGAAAGAAAGAACGCAAATCAAAAATGAGTTGCACTCTGTGTATGGGGACTCTGAACCACCATTTACCACAGTGAAATTTTGGGCAGCTGAATTTAAACGTGGCAGTGAGAGCTTGGGAGACAATGAACGTTCGGGACGTGCAAAAACTGCAACAACTGACGATAACATCGCTAAAGTTCACCAAATGGTGTTATATGACCGCCGAGTTAAAGTGAGAGAGATAGCAGAGGCTATGAAAATGTCCAAAGACGTGTTTGTCACATATTAAATCCAGATTTAGGCATGAAAAAGCTGTCCGTGCGTTGGGTGCCGCGTTTGATCACGTTAGACCAAAAATGTGTTCGAATGAACATTTCCAACGCTCTGTTGGCGCAGTTTAGGCACAATAAATCTGAGTTTTGGCGCCGATTAATTACTGTCGATGAAACTTGGATACACCATTATAGGCCCGAAACAAAAATACAGTCAAAACAATGGACTGCAAAGGGGGAATCGGCACCAAAAATAGCAAAAACTGTTTTTTCGGTGGGAAAGTGATGGGGACGGCTTTTTTGGGATAGTTATGGAGTTATCTTAATCGATTATCTTCAAAAAGAAAAAACCATTACAGGAGCATCATTACTTGACCAAGAAATTGTGGAAAAACGGCCACATTTGCAGAAAAAGAAAATCCTGTTTCACCAAGACAACGCGCCGTCTCACACCGCAGCGGTTGCTATGCCAAAAATCCATGAATTACGGTTTGAACTGCTTGACCATCCGCCTTACTCACCAGATCTAGCCCCAAGCGACTTTTTTTTGTTCCCTAATCTAAAAATTGCGCGCGGACGACAGACATTTTCGTCAAATATGGAGGCAATCACCTTCGTGAACAGTTATTTTGCAGAGAAAAACGCCGAGTACTATTTGGACGGGTTAGAGAGATGGAAGCATCGCTGGGAGAAGTGTGTAGAGTTACAAGGAGACTATGTAGAAAAATAAAAATAAATTTAAAGAAAAAATGTCTTGTATCTTTGTTAGGTCGGAAACTTTTCAGTCCACCCTCGTAGAACTGTACCCTGAACGGCTTGCATCATATATATTTAAAATAAAAATAATATACACACAATCCACAAACATGATAAAGGATCAAATACAACTTGAAGTATGTTTTAAAATGACTTTAATAACTGGCAGTCCTCTTCATTTCAAATTTAATGCATGTACGATAATAATTAATTATATAAATATGATAAAACAATTAGAATATCTCTGTTGCAGCACATGCAATTTACTTTTGTTTTAACGAAGCGGTCGGGATCATTAATTTTTTATCTTCCCCGGAAATTATAGAACAATGCACGAAAGGTATATTTCATGGAACTGACCGGATTTTGAGAGTACACACTCGAAAATTAAGTATCACTCGAAATTCACACCAAAATAAATCTAGTTTTGCACTTAGGTTCTATTTAATTATTATGTAAAAATTATTAAAATGGATTTAACAAGTTCAAGGAATGTTCAAACAATTACTCACTATTTAGAAAATTACAGTACTATGCAATCGTTTACTTATACCCTAAACCGTTCGGGGCTAAGGTAGTACTAACGTGTGTTATAGAATTGTTTTACAAAAACTAAAATGAAAGCTTAAGCAAATACGCTCCCAGCAATTTATGTATTAACCATCAGAGCCGTGACTCAACAGTTATTCGTTAACTACTAAAGTACCAAGGCTTAGTTGCTATCTATTTTGAATCTAACATATTCCTACCGGCAATTGTTTATCAGGTTTTATCAGTTATGTTACGACGTTATTACCCCGTACAATTGATTTGTTCCGATTATTGAATCTAAACCTCTTGTAGGAAGAGGGCAGCGGACATGTTTATCTATCTAAAAAAGAGTCGACATGCGTGAAACTATCTGACGACCCATTAATTATAGCATGAGTAAACGTGAGTGAAGTTGCTTAGCGCAATTTTTGTTTATTTTTTATCAATGTAGTATCTTTAGTTTTATAAATTTTGTTATTTCTTCCGTGAAAATTGAACAGGGTTACTTTTTACGTACTTTTTTTTACAATGCACACACAATATCAAAATGCCATGCAATCGGGGAGGATAATAATAGGTAGTACCGATGCATACTTTCTAAGGCTGAATATTGGAATGACTGAATAATATGATCAGGTAAAACATCCTATGTTCGTGTGATTCGGCTGAAGAACGATTCTCTGCATAATACAATAGAACGTGGTGAATTTGATGACAACTTTGATATATGTCAGTGATTCTGTGAATTATTGTTTCGTGATCTCCGAATTTCATATTTAACTCCTTACTGTGAGACACGGCATTAACCAGCTGTTAGATAGCTTAAATTCTGTATAAGGTAAGCACATTCTTTGTATATCAATAAACCTTTCTCTTATCTTCGTTCAAAGCGGAAATGTAATTATCATATTTTGTATAATGCTGAATGTGTTTGTTAGGGTACAACAGGTAATAGTGATTTTTCTGGAGAACTCAGCCGTAAGTCATTCCAGTTTATTGAAGCAGAAGCTCAATAGCTCTTTACCAGGGTTATTATCACGATCGTTGATTAAGGGGTTATATGTATCGATAATTTTTTTTCCATTTTTTTTTAGTTCAAATTACGCATAATCATCCCAAAATGATATCCAAAAAGCCAGTAGCAATTCAACCATAGCCCGCATCGGACGTGTTAAAAGACCGCAGTTTTCGCTCATACGTAGGATGTATATAACATTTTCATTGACAAACATACAATTACATTACTAACTAAAGTGCTGTTTATCACATAACCAATGTGTTTTAATATCACGAAAACATCGGCTTTCACTCTGTGAATACTCAGTTTCAAAACGTGTGTTTAAAAAACGGACAAACTATTGATATAATTAATCTGATTCATAAAAGAGAACGAAGCCACGAAATGGAAAAACAGTGACGTGAAGTGTTGTGACAATAAAAACAAAGTGCAACAACAACAAACAAACAAAACGAATGTTAAAAGTGACAAAAAACGTGCTCACAAAACAACTTCAGTGAAGTGTAAAAAACAAAGTAAAACAATTAAAATATATCACTTGGGTCTTAAAAGTGAAAATTAAAAGACATAATATATTGCTAGTTAAGCAAAGAGTTTTCAAAGCATAATTTGGTGCGAGTGCAAGTTTACGGAATCTTAGCCGACGATAGCCGAGTTCGAGTCGGCTTACGGGAGAAATCGACTTCGTGGTTCGTATTGCGGGTCGCCAATGTTTTTTTTTTTTTTGAAAAAAAAACTGGAAAGAACCAGCATGAACACGGAGGAAGATAAAAACGAGACAACACACAAACGAAAAGGTACACCGAAAAACTCCATTGTGACGCGAAGTAAAACCGCGAAATTAACAATGGAGAAAAGAGATTAGCAAATGGAGGAGGTCAGTGAGCTCCCATCCCCCTCCAATTTTAACATGTATGGGGCAAACAATTCATTCGCTTCTCTTGCATCCTCAGAGTCTGAGGATGAAGAAGAGGAAATATGTGAATTGGAGGCGAAACTTGCGATGGCAAGAGCCCGTCTAGAAGAGAGACGCCGAAAGAAAAAAATAGCGGCACTCGAAAAAGAAAAAGATACAGAACAACAACAAAAGCCGAAGCCAAAAGTCGGCCAACAGCAACAGTTTCACAATCAACAGCAACATCAACAGCAACATCAACATCAACAGCGATTATCAACACAAAATCGACCACCGAAACAGCAAGCAACACAGCAGCGGCAAAGCAACAATAACAACGAAAAAATAAAGATGCCACCAATCAACACGATAGATATTGAGTGTAAGGAATTAGTAAGTCTCTGTAAGCTAGCTATAGGAAAGAATTTTGTAGTTAAAAGACTGGCTGGTAACCGGCATGCCATTCAAACCTATGTGGTGGCAAAACACGAAAAAATTAAAGATGTATTAAAAAGAGCCATCGCGGAATTCTACTCGTTCACGCCGAAGCAAACAAAGAGGGTAACGGTTCTATTAAAGGGTGCCGACCCTGAGGTGGAACCGGAGGCTCTGCTCGAGATGCTTCAAAAGTTGAAGCACGAAGATCTCGAGTTTATCGCCGTAAAACCGTTCACCACAACCAAGGCAAGAAGGGAAAACCGCAAGCTACCCTTCTTTTTAGTTCAACTAACGCCCAGCAGCAGAATTGGTGGTCTAAGAAATATTACAGTCTTGGATCATCAAATTGTCACAAGGGACAAATTAAAAAAAGGCAGAGACATCCTGCAATGTGTCCGCTGCCAAAGGTTTGGTCATGCGGCGGCGAACTGTAAAATGCAGCACCGTTGCGTAAAATGCGGAAAAGACCATAAGGCAGAAGAATGACCTCTGGGAAAAGAAAGCGTAGAAGACAAAGCCCTTCTAAAGTGCGCAGTGTGTCGGAATGAGGGACAACTCGCTAATTATCGAGGATGTCCTAAATTCCGAGAAATAATGGCAAGAAGTGTGACTAGCAAAAAAACACAGAGCCAGCTTGTACTACAACAATGCCCGTAACATCGCAGCGGTCGTACGCACAAGTTGCGCCGGGTGGGAGACCACCAAATCAAGCTGTAACATTGGTAGCCACAAATACTCCCACACAGACTGAAATAACATCGCAAGCAGACGTGGTCACGGTTCTGCTCAATTTGCAGCGACAGATGACACAGCTGCAAAATCAAATAAACGAGATCTACTCGCACTTGCCCAATCTAAACAAAAAGTCAATATAAACCCTCTAACCACAACATCAATAAAAGCTCTTGTCGTGAATGTAAATTCACTAATAAGAACTGAGAGAAGAGCCAATCTTTTCAACCTGTCGCAAGATGAACAGCCTGATGTACTTCTGGCGGGGGAAACAAAGTTAAACCAGAGACACAAGATGTGGTATAAAAACTACGATATTATACGAGTACGAAGAGACCGACCTAACTCCACTTTAGGGGGGGGGTCTCGCAATCTTTATTAGAAAAGGAATCCATCATAAAGTTATATATAGTGGGGAAGTGCGCAGGTTCCGGGTGCTGGAAGCCTGTATCGTACGCATACCCCTTCAGCAAGGAAGGGGCTTGTATGCGATTGCGATTTATGCACCTGAGGAGCACCAACATAATCTATTTTTAGTGGAGCTCGAGACACTCTTTCGATGCTTACATTTGCACCTGGACAAAAACTACTTTATCCTAGGTGGAGATATGAACGCCAAGCATAGAAATTGGGGAAATTATATATCGAATGCCAGAGGAAATCAGTTGGCTGGCTGGTTAGATCAGTATCATATTGAATATAGAACTGACCTGCTGGCTACCAAATATCCATCGTTCCCTAGAGGTAGATCGTTCTTAGATATCTTGCTAATTGACTCTCGACAGAGAGTACTTAACACCAACAGACGAAACAGAAACTGTTTACGGACGGTTGAATACGACAGTGACCACTGTGCATTCACGGCAGTAATAGAGCTTCCGAGCGATCTCGCAGATCTGGAGGAATTCGTGATCCCGCAACCCTACAACTGCAGGGCAATGCGATGGCCGCGCTTCACCAGATCATTAACAAGAGAACTTTGTTCGAATGACTTTAATCTGCCAGTAAACAGAAACCTGGCAAATGACGAAATCGACAAATACATCCAACAAATGGACGAAACCGTAAAACGAATAATGGACAAAACAATTCCCAAAACAACAGTAACAGATAACATAAATATGCACAGAAACACAACAATAAACGCACTCCACAAGAAAAAGAGCAGACTGCTATCGAAACTAAAACAATTACACAGACAGTTTACAGACAGACAAGACCAGGAGATAATATCACTGAAATCTCGATTAAAAAATCTCCAACAACTACTTAAAGCTAACTATAGATTAGCAACAAATTTGTATTGGAACAACAGAATTCGAGCTATAAAAATTAATAACCCGAATATGTTCCAACAAATAAATAATATATTCAGGAGAAATAATCAAAACGAGATTCAGTGTCTCAAAATTCCACGTACTGATGTAAACAAGCAGCTGCTAACCAACAGTGACATAGATACAGAGAACGCTATCCTCAATAGTGAGCTCTTCGTGATCGAAGATCCTTTGGAAAAGGTGAGCGCTGTGGGAGCTGTCTTTCAGGAAATGTACAAGGTGAATGAAAGCATTCACCGAAATCACGACCTGGAGGACAGAGTTCTACTCAATCACCTGCAGCTCCGAAATGAAATTTCACATTGGCAATCGGAGAATCCGGGTTTTACCGAATTCAGTGACGATAATCTGTCAATTAACATTGATGCCAATGGTGAGGCTAATAGCCTTTTAATTACAAGGGAAGGAATCCAGAGTATCTGCGACTCATTAAGAAGCAAAAAGTCAGTGGGAATAGATGGAGTACCTAACATCGCACTCAAGAACCTGCCCCAATGGCAATAGATATATACACGGTCCTGTTTAGCAACGCGTTGAATAATGCATATTATCCCACGCGTTGGAAAACGGCTATCATTCAGCCCATCACAAAAAAGGGCAAAGACTGTACAAACCCAATGAACATGCGTTCGATAAGTTTACTCCCAAACATCAGTAAAGCATTTGAAAAGACTATTAACAAACTCTGCTAAAATGGGTAGACGACAACAACATTATTCCAAATAACCAGTTTGGCTTTAAGGCGGGTCATGAAACCACACATGCCGCAGCTAAACTGGTCTCTGACATACAATGGAATAAATGTAGGAACCAATGCACAGGGGCCTGTCTGATCGACTTGGAAAAAGCCTTTGATACCGTCAGGATCGAAGGGTTGTATTACAAACTGGTCAGACATGGCATACATAAGCCTTTTCTATATGTACTTTGCGATATGTTAAAGGACAGGAGGTTCGTGGCCAAAAATGGTAATGTGACCTCTAATAAAACGTATAATATCAAGAATGGATTGCAACAGGGTGCGGTACTCTCTCCGATTCTTTTTAACATTTACATTAGCGACTTATTAGATGCACTTCCGTAGGCTATTGCGTACGCAGACGATCTCATAATTTACAGAACAACTCCGAAAGTTGGGATCATAAATAGTTTAGTACAGCGAGACTTCAACAACGTGCAGCGCTATTGCGATGACTGGAAACTGAAGATCAACTTCCACAAATGTGAAGCCATCCTATTTAGAACTCCATTATAGAAAGCCACGAACGACACAAGGAAAAACTGGCAAAAGTTAGTTAACGTGGGACCGCATGGAGGTAAACTGGAAACCAAGAGTGTGGTTAAATGCCTTGGCATCTGGCTAGATCAATATCTGTATTTCAACAGACATGTAGAGGCTGCTTTGCTCAAAGCGAGGAAAACTTTTGCTATGACAGGGAGGCTATTTCACAGTAGCCAACTTAACAGCAGGGTAAAAGTCATATGCTACACGACGCTAATCAGGCCAATGCTCATATATGGTTGTCCAGTATGGTTTAACATAGGTCCAAATTTGATGGAAAAGATTCAGGTGTTCGAAAGGAAGTGTCTCAGAAGTTGTCTCAGATTATATCGAACACCGGAATCGGACTATAAAAAGTATTATTCAAATGAGACTATATAATGAAGCGTAAATAAATAGGGTGGATATTTTTATGATTAAATTAATCAGAGGACATATTGCGAGAGCAGTAAGCTCGTCCCATGACCTAATTTTCGGGGCCTATTATCCAAACACTCTGTACTATGAGAGTGTGCGTCGCAACGGCTTTGTTCCACCAGAGGCGTTCCTTGAGTTGGACATGAAAGGGCTTATACAGGATAGATCCGGAATTCCGCTGATCTATCATGTAAGTAGATCATCCGTAGACGGGCGATTGTGCTACGACCGGGAAGTAACGCGCACCGAAGAAGAGCTCCTGCGCTTCAGTAGGGCTATCTCCCACAGAGACCGGGACGATAGTATTAGACAGCGTCAACAGTTCTGGTGGTTGAATGGCATATAAAGACCTGGATACCAAAGTCGGTATAGAATCACACTATCATCAGCTAGCTTACATAGACTTAGCTTTTCTAGAATTAGGGTAGTATAAGATTTAAGTTAGGGCTCCTCGATAGTATAGTGGTTAGTATACCCGCCTGTCACCCGGGAGACCGGGGTTCGATTCCCCGTCGGGGAGCCCCTGGCGCAAGACTAATGACCTTGCGCAGACAAAATAAATCATTATGGAAAATTTAACAAGCCTCAGGACTTGCTAAATAAGGCCAAGACCGGTTCCCGGTTGTAGTGCCGATGATGATGATGATGATGAAGATTTAAGTTAAGTTAAGTTAAGTGCTTTTAAATAAAATTAAAAATTAAAAAAAAAAAAAAAAAAAACTAGGTAAGTTAAGTAAGTTAAATTTTAAGAAAAAAAAAAAGACAACGTTTTTCAAATTTTTCTTTGTCTTTCAAATAATTATAAGTACTGCCACAAAGTTCTGTCGCCGAAAGGCAAATTATACAATTGTTAAGTAATGTTTAGCTTAGAGCGTCTGCGAAGGACCAGTAAGTTATTATATAAGATAATTAAGCTAGAATTTAAGCATTTTTTGTCTAGCATATAATTAAGAAACTAAGAATATAAAAAGAAAATAAAAAATGTTTTAAAAATTAAAATGAATAATGATAACCAAAAGGAGTTTAATGTGGGACATTTTTTCTCTATTTTTTAAAGCTGATTTCCGTAACAACTTTTGGTGGCTAAGAACAAAGATGTGGATGACTTAAGCTTCTTAATTCAGAATCAAATCGTTGGTACTCTGCATTCATTCAATGACTGTGTAACAAACGAAGACGAAGTCACCAGCTATCCAACTGAATTTTAAACTGAATTTTTAAACTCCTTGGCCTAGCTTACCACCGTACAATTTACAACTGACGGTGGTCATCATGCTTCGAAATCTAAACCAACCAAATCTATGCGATGGAACGCGTTTGGTGATAAGAAAGCTGATGATCAATGTGATTCACGCGACGATACTCCAAAATTCAAAGGTGAGGATGTTCTCATTCCGAGAATTCCAACGATCCCAACCGGCATATCCTTTGAGTTTAAACGAATTCATTTTCCGATTCGTCTTGCATTCGCCATGATGATTAACAAATCACAAAGCCAATCCTAGAGTGTTTGTGGTCTGAAGCTAGAAAATGCATGTTTTTCTCATGGTCAATAGTACGTGGCATGTTCACGTATCGGCAAACCATCCGCTTTATTCGCTCTTGCGTCTGATAAGAATACAAACAAATGTCGTATTTAACAGGCGCTTTGCTGAAGAGAATCAGCCGGAGTGCAACCCATGCATCAAAAAACATAGTTTAAATAAGGCAAATGTCTTGCTGACACGCCATTGGAATACTTGATTTTTGTACTTTTATTGAATTTTTATTTTCTTTATGTATATTATATTATCCTAATAAACATATTATTATTATTATTTATTGGCCTGTAGGAACCCGGAAGTTCATGACCTCACCGACTCGGCTTCGCCATCGTTCCCTGTCCTGGGCACTCTCCTTCCACGCTTGACCATTCGATCATCCTAATAAACGATTAAACTTAATACATTTTTTGTATTTATTTTATTACGTTAATAAAATGCTAAATTAACTTTAGCTAAAAGTCAACACGACATTCATTGACTATTAGGCAGTACGACGTTCGCCGGGTCAGCTAGTTACTAATACAAGTAATGAAAATACATAAAGATATATATATATATATATATAAGAATACTTGGACTTTATTTTACTACGTTTCCTTGCAACAGGAAGGTCACCGACACACTGACATCCCTAGCCTTCGTAATCTGTATATAAAATTCCAGGAAAATTTCAATATTCCCCCACTTAAAGTATCAAAAGACCTCTCGGCTTTTCGTCATGACATCAGCACGAATATGGCTTCTGGTTCCCAACGCAGTGAAACCATAAATGGGCCCTAATTGGTTGCCCACCCCGCACTCTGTAGGGTCTGTGGCGGTTCCTTTGAACGCCGATACTTACCTTCCTACCAATTACTAAATAAACTGCTCCCTAGAGCACCAAAAACCTGGAAAGCGTGTACTTACCTTGCCATAGTTTGTACTACAAATACCTGAAATGCTGTAAATCCATAATATTCGCTGATGCCAAATCCATCAGCACCAAACAGACATGTTCCTTATAAGCAATTTGGTTGTACCACCAAGCAACCAACATGACCCTAACCGTTTCATTACACATGTCTCCGAACGAATTCCGCCGCACACATCCAAGAGATATTTCTTCTTTTCTTTTTTCCTACAAGCACATCGGTCGGTAAACCGATCCTATAAGCATTTCCCCTAGGGGCATGCTTGCAATACAACGCATCATGTGCCTAAAATCCAATTCGGTTACGACATTACGTAGCCGACATAAATCCTCGGACTTGTCCATGCACCTAAGAATAAAGAATTTTTCCACACACGTGCATGGCAAGTCATTCATGGAGCCATCGGTCGATCGTACGATCCGCATTAGCATACCTCTCCACTGGATGCTAAACGAAATCAACCAAATGCTTGGGAAATCATCCTTTGTCGAGCGTCGAAGCGATGAATAAAATTTGCTGTGCAGTTGTTTTCGGTGACTTAATCAGTATAATATCAGATTCCGTGGAGGCAGGTCGGGCCTCCACGTTAAACAAACGAAAAGCTAGTCTAAATACAACAGCCGTCGGTGAAGGTGTTCATCCCTGAGTAATCCGCGAACTTGAACTCATTTTATATTATGTTCCAGAGTTTAACTCAAATTATCTAGTGTGCAAATAAGAACCGAATTTGAATTCATTTTATATTATGTTCCAAAGTTCTATTCAGATTATCAAGTGTGCAAATAAGAACCGAATTAGAATCCGTTTATGTTACGTTCCAAATTTTTATTTAAGTTACCAATTGTACAAATAAAGCTAAATTTAAACCCGTGTATGTTATTATCCAAAGTCGTATTCAAACTGCATAGTGGAAGAATATAGAACCTAATAAATTCCCCTTTTGGTTAAATAAAGAAGTAAAGGCTTACGTGTTTCTGTGAAATGGTACAAGAGTATTAGTACTTTGTAGTTATTATAATCTGTGCACAGCGTTTAGGAAAGTGAGCCCAGTAGCGATCCTAAATCGCCCCACCCATCCAAATCCCCAACATGCCTAAATAATCCCGTCCAAATTCCCAATACCTCCCATAACCCAAATCCTAATATCATATTGAATCATACGAGCGATCAATAAAACCAAAAGTTAATTTGTCGCACATTGATTCAATTTCACATTAACTCATACCCCAATCCAATTGAATCATATGCACGATAAATTTAAACCAATCCCTTTATCGTGCAGTGATCCAATTCCCCATAACCCTGACATCATGAAATGCTTAACCCAAAATGCATTTCATGATTCCCCTTCCAGGAATTTATTCAAATAAATTCTTAACCATTTCCTAGAACACAATTCCAATTGAAGCACACAAAATCATGTGTGTGCTTCTTGGAATTTTCACATTAAAAGAGTTGACAATTCTCAACGCAAAATAGGATAAAAGGGCGACAAATTTCAATTTCGATAGGAGTCAAGTTCCAAGAGGGCAGAACGCCGATCGAACGACCAAACATTTTATATCCAACCTTCTAAGTTAAAATCAACGAATAAAATCAAAATTAGTAAAAGCAAAGAGCAACGATTTTCATTCAACTTGTGAGGCGGTAAGTTCCTACTTGACTGGACAAATAAAAAGTAAGAAAAGGCGATTCCATTCGATTTGCGAGGCGGTAAATTCCAAAACGGTTCCATCCGATTTGCGAAGCGGTGAGCGGCCCTCCTGCCCAGAAACTTCCAAGGAAACTAGAAGGCGTCCACCCCAGTAGGTAAGCCATACATTCTCGTTTATATTGCCCCACAGACATAATGATGGTGCCTCAACAGCACCAAGGAAATCTCGTGGACAAATAACGGAGTCAGAACAGTACTACTCCATAGATACCCGACGAAACTGTGACAAGCTAGGAAGGTTTTTGTGAATCTGTTCCCCTGCTGGCACCTAACAGAAAACCATCACCTACAGGTCTCCCAACACTCTACCCCTGACCATTTACTATCAGAATGTCAGAGAATTTCGCTCCAAAACCCATTTCGATCTTACAAAATACCCACGCCCTTCCCTTTGATATTTACGCTCTGACCGAAAGTAACCTCATCCCCAGTATCAATAGCCATGAACTGCCCCCACCCAACGTTTTTCGTGACGACGATGTTTCTACGTTCCTGTCCTGACTCCCCCTTCCGAGGTAAGCTACTTGCCATTCAAAATGGACTAATGTAGCGTCCTACGAACGCACAATTCCGCCCAGGTAAGGTTCCAAACCTTCAAGGAACTTACTTACCTTATCCATTACACGGGCCCACAGACACGTGTCCCCAAAGCTCCTAATCAGACCTGTAACAAGGGCATAGGAAGCTGCAACAATGTTGAACCTGACATAAAAAAAACAAGGGACTTAACGTTCAAAACCTTTCAGTATCGAGTCAACGCATCCATTCATAGTATGCAAAAACAATCCCAGATTAGAGGCCATAAATCTTCCATCCGATACATCTGCACGATGTTTCCAAGGAATTATATTTTCGGTAAATTAACCGAACCAGGGAGGCATACTCGGGTAGCTAAAGGCAATTAGCACCTCTAATTCCGTGCAAGATCCCAAAAATCCAACAGCTAAAGCATCGCATACAGATCTCCCATCTTAAACATCTGCACGATGTTTACCAGGAATTACCATTTTCGGTAGATAGATAACAACGGATGCATACGCTGGCAGCTAAATGCAAGAAAGCATATCGCCTATCCGCTGCCAAAAATGGTAAACAACCGTAATTACCGCAACAAGATTTTTTTTTTTTTTTTAACATACTGTATTTATTTGACCAATAATCAATGTTTACATTAAGTACTACAGCTAACTTATAATTCTAGTGATACAACTGTTTACATGCATACATTACACATTTTTCAAACATAACTGAATGTGTGAATAACTATTCGAGTATTATAGGTTTTAATATTGACAGTTTTCCTGGAAAAGGTCAGAAAACCAGGATTTTTATTTTTTAATTTAATCTAATCTAATACTTAACTTAACTCTAACTTATTCTAGGTTAACCTAATTTATTTTATAATAAGTTAAATATGTAATGTGAATTGGGGAGTAGGGATTTATGGTTAAGGAAGTAGGTTGGTGTGGGATATGGTCAGTTAGTGGCCTCAGGTGCGGTAACACTTTCCGGTTGTTCGTTAAAACGCAGAATGTTGGAGAATGGTTGTATGTTACAGTATTTGAACTGATTGGGTGCCAGCTCGGTGTTATGGTACACTACCTCGTTGGAGTCATTAACCAATCTTCCAGAGGTGAAGAGACTTCTAGTATGGAGACAATTCAGATAGTGAGCACTGTTATCTAGAGGAGTTGGTAGTAGTGAAGTTATTATGGGGTTGGGATTATTTGGGAGGTTTTCAATAAATTTGATAGACAGCTCTAGGATGCGTCTGTCGAGACGGTCAATATTAGCGGCATTGTATAGCAAGCTGTTATTGTAACACTTGTAAGAGTTGGGTTGTCGGTTGAGGCCAGTGACCAGCCTGAAGCATTTCCTTTCGAAAGTGCGTAGCTTCTCCATTTGGGCTGGTGTTATATGATACCACAGTGGACACGCATATGTCAGTGTAGGTCTGATTATTTGTTTATAGATGAGTAGTTTGACTTTGTGAGAGAGACCGTTGGTTTTTCACATCACTCTTCTACAGAAATTCAGTTGTATTGTGGCTTTACGTAAAGAATTTTTAATGCGGGTGGAGAATGAAAGGTCATTGGAAAAGGTTATTCCCAGATATTTTAAAGTCTTAGAAGGTTTTATCTGGGTGTTATTTAGTTTGAGTCTAATTTTGTTGTGGGTGCGCCTTGTGTTGTTTGTGCAGTGCTCATTTTTACCCTTAAACACTATAAGCTGGGTTTTATCAGGATTTAGGCGAATTTTCCATTTATTGAAGTATGTTGATAGATTTGGGAGGAAGTTAGTAATGCGGTTTCTTGCCTCTTTTACAAACTTGCTGCTGGAGTAAACTATGGTGTCATCAGCATAATTCAACATTACGGTATTGGGTAATTGAGGCTGCGGTATGTCTGAAGTATAAAGGAGGTATAATAGTGGTCCAAGAATTGAACCCTGCGGAACCCCTGCGGTTATATTATACGATTGGGAGATAGAAGAATTTATTTTGACCATGAATTTTCTACCAGAGAGGTAGGAAGTAAGAAGTTTGGTAGTATGGGTGTTTAATCCAAATATGTAGTGCAGCTTGTAAAGCAGTCCTGAGATCCAAACACAGTCGAATGCTTTAGATATGTCAAGAGAGATACAGACCGTCGGGCTTTGGTTTTGAAGATTAGTTGTGACATCGTGCGTTAGTTTTAACAGAGCATGACAGGTGGAGTGTTGTGAGCGAAAGCCAAACTGCGAATTTGGGATAATAGCGTTGTCATTAACAAATGAAAGGAGATTTCGATATATCTTGCATTCCAATATCTTGCTTAATGTGTTTAATAACGAAATCGGACGATAGTTGCTGGGGTTGTTGGAAGGACTGGACTTACTGATAGGGACTATAACCGTGGTTTTCCAGTTATCTGGGAAATGTGATCCGTTAATTATGTGGTTGAGAAGAACGAGAATAGGGACTAGATTTGACGGGAGAAGTTTTTTGTAAAGAAGGTTTGGAATTCCATCTAAACCTGTCGACTTCTTGTTATTGCGTGATGTTATAAATTCAGATAATTCGCCTGCTGTTAGGAAGGTCGCATTATCCAGAGGATGAGACGCTTTGTTTGTTTCATTGAATTCCGCGATGAAAGGGGTGAAGGATGGGATCATTGTGCGTGCGATGTAGTTGTTTACAGTATCTTGAAAATTGGAGATTGAGAGGGAGTCGTTTTGTTGATGGACTTTATAAAAGTGATTAGCTAGACAGTTTGCTATGTCAATATCTGATTGGACTGGGTGATTGTTAGTAGGGTTGATAATATAATCGATTCGAGGTTTGTATTTTCGACCCGTTAGTCGGTTGATATTTTTGAATAAATCACGATTGGGTTTAATATTTTTCAGTATAGACGTGTAAGCCTGGTCGGCAAATTGTTTTAGTTGTACATTTATCAGGGTAGTCAAGAGTTGGATTTGATTTTTAATAAAAGGGGAGTAACTGCTATGTAGTTTTCGTCTAAGCTGTTTTTTTACGCGTAACAGTTTTGTAAGGATGTTGGGTAAAGGTTTTCCTAGGTGATTATGAGGGATGGATGTAGGTGTGTGGCTGAAGAGGGCATTTTTTAGTATTTGCTCTATTCTTAAGGCTGCTTGATCAATTTCAGCAGGGAGTAGATTTGAAGTCTCTGGCAAAGTATAGTCTGTAAAACTGACAGCAATGTCCCTATTGACTCTTTTCCAGTTTGTCCTGGAGAAATTCGGGATCGGATTGAATGAGTAACATGGTTCGAGGGCTGGGATTTGGACAGTGGTGTGGACGGACCCATGATCGGAAGGAAATTCGAAGGATATTGTAGGGAGGTTAGGTGAGTAGACGTCTACGGATTTTAGGAAAAAATCTATTGTTGATTTAGTAGTTTTGGAGATACGTGTTGGCTGTAATGGATAGTCCGCATAGATATATGGATGGAGTTGAAGGAGTGCTAGAAGTTGGCAACCGTATTTATTGCACTTAGTGTCGTTAAATGAAGTATGCCGAGCATTCCAGTCTCCTCCTATTATGAAAGGTGCAGGTAGAGACTGTTGGATTATCTCAGTGATGTCGGAACTAGGGAAGTTTGGTTCCCGAGAAGGGTGAATGTATACGGACGACAGTACAAGCACTTTGTTGCTTTTGCAAAAGATTTTAATTGCCGTGTACTCAATATTATTTATATTGGTGAACCTAATTTCGGAAAATTGGAATTTTTTGTGTATTAAAATTCCACTACCTCCACGAGGTCCAGTGGTTCGTGGATTAGAAACAAGTGTATAATTCGGAATAGATACTCGGGAGTTTGGTTTAAGCCAAGTTTCTGAGAGGAGGAGGATATCTGGAGAAAACTTTTCAACGAACAATCGGAGGTGTTGTCTGCGAATATTGGAATATATGGACTCTGCATTGAGGGAAATTATGGTAAAATTAGCCATTAAGGGAGAGGATATGTGAAGTTATAAGAGATAAAATCTGACCTTTTTTTCTATTTCTGAGCTGTGCTTCAACGTGGGCAGCATCTTCTGTAAGCTACTTATGTATCCTGTGATGTCCAGATTCAGATCGTTACTGTTGGATTGTTGATTTCTTGTCATGTTAAGGGAATCCTTGACAACCTTAGCGTATGACATTCCTGGACTTGTAGGATTTATTGATTGATGTGATGTTGTTTTGGTTGGTGAAGGTTTGCTCGTTGCCATGGGTGTTGTTCGCCTTTCTAGAATCCTCAGCTTATGAGGACATTGCGAGAAGTTGGCAGGGTGGGGTCCTCCACAGTTACAGCATGTCACTGTGATTTTCTTCGTTGTAATGGATCCATCAGGGTTTGTTGTTTGGATTGTTCCTGGTTCCATCCCAGGCGGGCTGACCTTACATTCTCCAGGTTGATGTTGCTCTGCACACTTTACGCATCGTACGCTTAGATGACATGCGGCCGCCAAGTGTCCTGAACCTTGGCATCTTTTACAATGAAGGACGTTTTGTTTATGTGGTTCCTCAATCGCAATTTTATGCGTGAACAGATATTTTATTTGTTTGAGCCGGGTGATATCGGTTGGAGGAATTTGTATGATACGTAAATGCAGATTCTTGTTAGTCCGCATGTATGGTGATTGGTAGTAGTCCAACCTGTTTATTTTCAGCTCCGGACAGATCCTGACTATTTCTGCAGCAAGTTCCTCATTAGTCCATGCTGGATCGATATGCCTTAAGATGAAAGTTGCTGTTTTCAACTGTCCATGTTGAAAAGTGAAAAATTCAAGCTTATGTTGCGCAAGTTTTTCTACCGCCTTGTTGTGATCCGTTAAAGTTGTTGTTGTGATGGAAGTCGAAGCTCCTCTTGTATTTGTGGTGAAGTTGCGGTGGCCTAAGGTACTTTCAAGCATTCTAATTAGTTCTTTGATGCTTGTTATATTTTTAATATAGATGGGTGGTGGTCTTGTATTTTTGGCGTGCGTGTTAGGCATTTGATTCCCGGTTGTCTTCTTTTGTTGGGGCGATGGTGTTTCGGGGGACAACAATTGTTGGTTTGGAGATGATGGAGCTAGTCCGGGGTGTTGAGCAGGCATTGCTTCCATGCAGACGTCATCTCTGATTTTATTGGTTGTTTTTAGGGAGCGAATTTCCTCGTGGAGTTGTTTCATCTGGAGTCGAAGTGTGTTGATATAATCCACGGCTTCCAGATACTTTTTTTGATAGTCCATAGCTTGTGTCTCCATGGTTGTTGGTTTTTTTTGTTGCGCTCAGTAAATCGTCGGTGGCTCTTCTTTTACGCTCTATCATGAATTGTTGGTCATCACTGGGGCCGTCGCCCGGCATGCGTTACTGTTAGTTTTCACTGTTTTCACTGTTTTCACTGTTTTATTACTACAAGTATTACTAAAAGTATTTTTACACGTGCACTTCACCCACGTGTGTTACAGACTTTCACAAACACGTGTTTCACAAAAACGAGTTTCAGCTATGCTATGAGCGAACGTCTGTTCGCTCTGAAGTACTCGATAAGAATGCCGCAACAAGATAATTCGGAAGATTTACAAGACCAACGCCAACAAAGGAAATACTCCGGTCCCACGATTCCTTTGTAAGAATTTCACACCCATTAGAAGGATCTAATGGATTTCGGTTGTGTTTACAAAAGGCCAACAACCACGGGCTGTACGCCCGAACAATCATCTCCGTTCCGCGCGCCAGATGTGCTATGCAAATAGAAGCGGCACACGATCGACAACCGTCGATCCGAACATCGATCACCACCGCCATGGTGATAATGATATAAGGATGTATGCGTCAATGACTTTCTCCCTTTCCAGATCCGATGGAAAATTCTCCCTTTGAGATACAAAGGGAAGTTTTACGCTGCTAACAGATACGATGGGAAAATCTGTTAGCAGACAGGATGAGAGATTTCCTTTTGTGGATGCAGCCGGAATAAGGGAATCTGGATATCTGTGCATGCAACACAGACGAGCAATGAGATAAAACGCTTAGGCAGGCAGGTCCAGCAGTTGCAAGCGCAACTGAATAACCTCAGCGTGGGGAACAATTCATGGCCTGGCCGTGACAGATCACGGCGCCGAAGCAGGTCGCGTGAAAACTTTAGACGCGGGCGTGGCAGATCGCGCACGCCAACCAACGAAAACACCTTGGGCAGGTGTTACTTCCACCATCGTTTCGGGGCACAAGCCAGGAAGTGCAGGCAACCCTGCAACTGGTCACATGTGCCAGCAATACAGGCTAGTTCTTTAAACTAGAACTGCCGACCGTAGAAAAAGCGCAAACGGCCGGCAACCCCCAATTAAGTCGCTTGTCAATTTACGACGTGAAGTTAAATGTGGACTTCATTATTGACACAGGTGCGGATATTTCCGTTCTTCCGCGCTCATACGCACCTGCAAATTGGTTGCCGGGTAAATTGAGATTGTTCGCCGCGAACAATACTCCAATTAAAACCTACGGACGAAAATTAATAACTTTAAAAATAGGCCTACGTCGACCAATTCGATGGTACTTCGTAGTGGCCGATGTGACCGAACCTCTAATAGGTTCGGATCTGCTGCGACACTACAAACTAGTAGTGGACGTAGCCAGCAACAGACTGATGGACCCGTTAACGTCTCTTTCTCAGCCAGTAAACGCAAAGGCGGGAGAGGCATTGACGTTAACGTGCACTGTCGCAAACGGACCATTCAGCGATCTGTTGCGAGAATTTGCGGATATAACAGTTCCGCTTACCAATCCCCGACGCGCAAAAGCCGGCGTTTTTCATCACATTGAAACGCGCGGCCCCCCAGTGAGCCAACGCCCGCACCGATTGGCTTCCGAAAAATTGCGCGAGGCCCGTGCAGAATTCGAGTATATGCTCGACTTAGGAATCTGCCAGCCGTCCGACAGCCCATGGGCGAGCCCACTTCATCTCGTCAAAAAGAGTAACGGCGAGTGGCGCCCATGTGGTGATTATCGAATGCTCAACGCAGTAACGACACCCGACCGATATCCGATAGCAAACCTGCACGACTTTTCTTATAAGCTGCAGGGGTGCGAAGTTTTCTCGACCCTCGACCTCACGAGGGCGTACCACCAAATTCCGGTGGCTCCCGAAGATATACCGAAAACCGCGGTAACCACACCTTTTGGACTATTCGAGTTCAAGGTGATGACATTCGGTCTCCGAAATGCAGCGCAAACGTTCCAGCGCTACATAGACTCAGCTCTCCGCGGACTTGACTTCTGCTATGCGTATATCGATGATATACTCATAGCATCGAAAAACATGACCGAACATCGCTCCCATTTGAAGCAAGTGTTCGAGCGCCTCCGAAATTTCGGCCTGGTAATCAATCCAGACAAGTGCCACCTCGGAGAATCGGAAGTCAAGTACCTTGGCTATTGCATAAATGGCCAAGGCGTCCGCCCATTACAAGACAGGGTGGATGCACTGATGCAGTTTCCTCGCCCCAAGAATGTGCGAGAACTTAGGCGTTATCTGGGCATGTTAAACTTTTATCGCCCAACGCTTCGAAACGCCGCACAGGTCCAGGCTCCTCTGAACGAATACCTAGTAGGAGCCAAACGAAACGACAAACGACCGATTCAATGGACCGAGTCAGCTGATCAAGCTTTTCGCTTATCAAAAGAACAGCTGGCGAATGCAACTTTACTTCGACATCCCATCGAAGGAGCCCCATTGTCCATACAGTGTGACGCTTCCGACACTGCAATTGGGGCCGTACTCGAACAAGAGTGCGATGGTAAATGGGAACCGCTGGGCTTCTTCACAAAAAAATCGAATAAGGAAAATGCATCAGAACCGTATACCAAGCGATAAAATAAAAATAATTCACATAAGTGGAATATGGTCGAGTTTGGAAATCAAATTCTAAACACGGTCAGTAGCCTGGTGTGTAACGCTTAGGTAAAATTTTTTTCGTGATTCGAGCTGAAATAGCGTCAGTTCGAATCACACGATCTTCTTCACTATTATTCCAAACGCTATAATTGGTAGGGATGACACGTGTCTGTGGACCCGTGTAATGGATAAAGTAAGTAAGTTCCTTGAAGGTTTGGAACCTTACCTGGGCGGAATTGTGCGTTCGTAGGACGCTACACTATCATCTTCCCTTATTACCACCTCTTCTTCTCCTAACCTCGACTATGTCGCAATAAAGATTGAATTTTGCTTACATACCGCCTTCACAAATTATCGAGACATACGAATTCGCAATTGCTACAACCGAACGCTTAACTGAACTGAGTTTTTCCAAATCCTTAGCAATCTCTTAACATTGACCCGGAAATGGCGGAATCGAAGCGTCCTTCGAAACGTTCACGTAGGGTTAAATATTTTGCTCGTGACATATCTCTCGACCATCTCACAACCTCCATAGCGTGATGGGGATTTTTCTCACTGCGGGGCTAGCCGGTGGCTTACAGATTGCCATTTATGGTGGTTGAATTGGGGCTTACCATTTATTTTTGTGGTTCATTATTATGTTGTTACCGAAACTATGGTTGCATATGGATAATCTGTTCAAATCGCCATAACCTCCCGATAATGTGGATGGAAAAACACTTATTTCGGCTTTTTCCAGGTTCATGATCGTGAGGTTCCAACAAAACATGTAACCATAGTGTAGAACAGAACACCAAAAGAAAATAAAAAAAATCATCGGCGGCAGATCCCAGAGAATTTACGTATCATTCATCGCTTGTATAAAGTGCGACCGTATTCGTACTATTCTAATGTGGGTTTGAATTACGTTCTGCACGGCGTCGTTGAATTCTATAAGGTCTTTTCTTTTTTTTATAAATACGAGGGTTGCCTTTTATATTTCGGGATTAGAGAACAAAAACAAATATTGATCATCGAAAATCACTTTATTGTTTTTCAAAATATTCCCCATGAAGATCTATACGCTTTTGCATGCGTTTGAACCAATTGTCGAAGCACTTTTGCCACTCTGATTGAGGTATCTCCAACACATGCATTCTGAATGCAGCAACCGCTTCTTCAGGTGTCGAAAAACGTTGACCGCTCAGTTTGTTTTTTACGTACGGGAATAAAAAGAAGTCATTCGGTGCCAAGTCAGGACTATACGGCGGATGACCCATCAAATCGATGTTTTGGGTGCTCAAAAATGCAGTTGTCGCAGCCGATGTGTGAGAGCTCGCATTGTCGTGGTGACGAGTGATCCGTCTTCGGCGGTTGGTTTTCCTGATTTCTTGGAAGACAACTGACAAACAAATGGTTGTGTACCACTCGGAATTGACTGTTCTGCGTTGTTCTAGTGGTACGGTTGCGACATGTCCAGTTTTTCCGAAAAAACAGGCGACCATTTGCTTGGAAGTGCTTCGTGCGCGAACAACTTTTGTTGGATTCGGCTCATCTTGAAACACCCAGATAGTCGACTGTTGTTTACTTTCGGGCTCATACGCGTAAATCCACGATTCATCACCTGTCACGATGTCATAGACGTGTTTCGAAGCACCGCGACCGTATTTTTTGAGCATTTCTTTCGACCAATTGACACGAGCCTTGTTTTGGGCGATTGACAAATTGTGTGGGATCCAACGCGAACAAATTTTTTTTACAGTCAACTGTTTATGCAATATTGAATGTATGCTGGTCCCACTAACGCCTAAGGTTGTCTCAATCTCACGATAGGTCACATGACGATCTTCCAATATCAGTTCGCGCACAGCATCAATGGTTTTCGGAACAACAACTGATTTTGGACGACCTTCACGAAATTCATCTTGGAGTGAACTACGACCACGATTGAATTCACCATACCATCGATAAACACTGGTCCTTGATGGAGCTTCATCGCCAAAAATTGAATTAAGTTCATCCATGCACTGTTGCTGAGTTAATCCACGCCGAAAGTTGTAAAAAATAATCGCACGAAAATGTTGACGATTTAATTCCATTTTTGGGCCGAGATGAATCTTTTAAGTTACTGTAAACAACACAAATAGCGCTCGTATGTCAAAACGTTCTGAGTGCGTATAACCTCAAAAATGTCCAACTTTACGACAGAGCTGTCAATTGCCGGATTGCAACACTAGGGTTGCCAAATCCCGAAACATAAGAGGCAACCCTCGTATGCGACGAAATTATCTGTATACGCAACAGTTAGTATTATTTTTGATATAACATTTTAATGACATTATCATACAGAGTGTCTTTTGTTCTTTTTTTTTTTAAATATGTTTAAACTTTTCATATTATATTTAGTAAGACAAATTGATTGATGAAGCCGATACTATTTTTTATTTTAGTTTATCTTGCAAATTACCCAGATGATAAAACCGTCCATGATATCGATTTATGATCGTCTGCTTGGAACTTTTCACTCTGAAGAAGGGTTGAGTTGTATTATACATTCATCGCATATTTAATTGCCACTTGTATGTCACAATACTTTTGCAGTTTAGGAAACGGTTATTGTTTATTGTTTTAACACGAATAGATTTACTCATGCTTTTTACAAGGTATGGAAAAACAAACAGGAACACTTTTTTGAATCAAAGACCATTTACATCTTTAATAATACCTTAAGTAAAAGACGACTGTATATTTTAGCCACTCGTGATTTATAAATTACACTTTTAGAAGATCGGTTGGTCAACAGACGAATAATTGAATGTGATAATTATTTGACCAATGTCGATTGCACCTGTATGTGCATACTACTACGATATTTTTTTTATATTGAACTAAATTCTGCACAATGCTTGATTGATGAGATTTGAAATTATAAAAGCAATAATATAAAATATAAAAATCTATAATGTAAATGGCTTTAAAATGAGGTTACTAACAATTCACTTATCCATGACAGTACCGTCTTACACTCAATCGACTTTAGAAGAGACTACTAATCATTTTCACTTTCAATCAAAAAGGTATCCTTCGCATTACATCTGCCATCGAGAATTAATTCACAACCTGTACGTCACATTATTAGCTTTATTAGAATTTACAAATACAGTAAATTAAATAAATTAAAAGAACAATATTCTGCATATTAAGTGATACACAACAATAAGTTATAAATAAACGGCATACAACAGAAATCGTATTTAAATTGATTTCGGATCGATGGGTTAAGGCGCAAAAATAATTACATTAAATATTCTGTATGCGTACCTTTCTCGAATGGAAAAGGAAACTACCGAACTGAGCTGGGAATCTTATTTTTACCGGTCATGAATCCCTACAAAAATCGTTTAATGCTTTTTCTCTTTGTATTTTTGTGAATACTTGATCACTTTGGCATGCACTATACTTTTCATCCATCGAGAATGTAACTGATACTGGACGATATAATAAACTTATAATCTTTTACGATAACAAAACTAAATATAGTCTCCTCTAACGAATCGCATAGATAAGTTCGACCATTCCAATATATGTCAGTTTCGTCGTTCTTTAGATATTGTGTACAACAAAGAAGTTGGTATCATTATGCTATCTGCATTGGAACTCTTCTTGTAAAGTTACCCTGCACGTGGAATTAAATCACTAGCACTCATATAGGAGGGTGAATCAATAAGTAATCGTATTTTTGAATGTCATTTTGTACTTCTTGCTTGTGGTACACAAAAAGGAAGTGACGCTGGTTGCTCAAAATTTAACAGTTGTCTTTATAGGTAATGTAGTACTGGTGTTCAGTGGGCGGCCGTCGTCTTTACAATAACTCAGACGTGGTTCTGCCGATATGGACTATAACTTAAGAAAATTGTTTCAGCACTAGTTGGTCAAATGAATTGCCTTCCATACATGCTTGTTTTATTTAGAAATACAAGCAATGAAGTTGTGTTCAAAAATACAAATTTGTTCCTGACAATTCGAAACTTCTGCCCTTTGCCCTCTATGCTTACGAATATTATATTGGAAAAGTTCATTAATTTCTGTTATACGCAAAACTTACCAATCTTACCGATTGCCCACCCCCCCCAGTAATGGAAATCACTCAGTTTCAATTTCTCCATGCTAATCAATTTGAATTTAATTAACATCATCATCGGCACTACAACCGGGATCCGGTCTTGGCCTTATTTAACAAATCTCTCCACCGGTCCCGATTTCGAGCCGATGTCATCCCGTTTGGCACTCCCAGGCTCTGGGCGTCCTGGTCTACGCCATCCCTCCATCGCAGACAAGGTCTGCCGCGCTGTCTCCTTCCATACATCCTGCCACAAAGGACTTTCCGCGCAGGCTCTTCTTCGCTCATTCGAGCTAGGTGTCCCGCCCACCGGAGTCTACCGAGCTTGATTTTTCTTACAATATTAGCTTCAAGGTAGATTGCGTACAACTCATGGTTGTAGCGTCTCCGGAATCGTCCTCCCTCACATACGGGGCCAACAATTCTCCTTAAGACCTTTCTCTCGAACGCAGCCAAGAGTTCAGAGTACTCAGGTCTCGGATCCATACATGAGTACTGGTAAGACCATGGTCTTGTACAGCAGTAGCTTGGATGTTCTGGATAAATTTCGGGATTTAAAGAGCCTTCATAGTAGGCTTTGTTGGATTTGATCAGCCGTTCGAGTATTTCTTCTTCCATATTGTTATCGGGTGATACTATTGACCCAAGGTAGTTAAAGGATTGCACTATTTCAAATTCGTGCTCCATTACCCTAATAGTTTGCCGAACGTTAGGTCTTCTCTTCGCAGAAATTGCCACCATGTACTTAGTTTTTCCCTCATTAATGTGCAGTTCCAGTTTTTGTGCCGCCTGCTCGATCTGGGCGAAGGAGTCCTGTACAGCCGATTCGGTTCTACCGATGATGTCGATGTCATCTGGTTGGACTTTGTGATAATAGTCCCTCTAGTTGTGACGCCAGAGTCCTGGATAGCTTTCTCCAACGCCAGGTTGAAGAGGAGGAAGGCCAGACCGTCCCCTTGTCGGAGTCCATTAAATATGTTTATTGGTTTGGACAGCAATCCCGCTATT
Organism: Microdon myrmicae; assembly: GCA_963931805.1. NCBI lineage: Eukaryota > Metazoa > Arthropoda > Insecta > Diptera > Syrphidae > Microdon > Microdon myrmicae. Next base: position 215,576,556 of record OZ007497.1, read on the forward strand.
TTTACTTGACTAGTTACGTTGGTCATGGTCAACCTACGAAGTCGTATCAATTTGTTTGGAATGCCGAATTCTCTCATGGCATTATATAGTTCTACCCTGGCTATGCTGTCGTAGGCGGCCTTAAAGTCTATAAATAGATGATATAATGGAATCTTAAATTCCTGATATTTTTCCATCGCCTGCCTAAGGGTGAATATCTGATCAATCGCTGATTTGCCTGGGACGAAGCCACACTGATATTGACCAATGATGACTTTAGCGTATGGGGCTATCCGCTCTTGTAGGATAGTGGAGAGTATCTTATAGGCGGTACTCAGCAATGTTATACCCCTATAGTTGCTGCGCAGTGTGCTATCTCCTTTCTTATGTATGGGGCAAATTATACCGCGACGCCAATCTTCCGGCATCTCCTCTTGCTCCCATACGTGCACCACGATCTCATGAATTGCGTGATGTAACGCTGTCCCTCCTTGTTTGATCAGCTCAGCTGGTATGCCATCAGCTCCAGGGGCTTTATTTGATTTTAGCTCTCTAATGGCTTTTAATGTTTCCTCAATGCTTGGTGGCGGCAGCATTTGGTCTTGGTCTTGCATTGGTGGAGCCTCCAATTCTTCTGTGAGCTGACCATTTAGCAATTCATTGAAGTGCACTTCCCATCGTTCCAGAATGCCTTCAGGATCGGTGATCAGATTACCCTCTTTATCCTTGCAGTAAGTGCAGTGTGGTGTGTACCGCGTCGTACTGCGGATTATTTGGTAGAACTTCTGCACCTGGTGCGGACCTCGCTCTCTACTTTTCTCTATTTCACAGACAAGGTTTTTTCCCAGGCAGTTCTCAGTCTGTGGAGTCTTTTTTCAGATCTTCTGAGCTCTTTGTATTTCTCCTCGCGTACCCGCGTCCTATGAGACTGCTGCATTGTCGGGTATGCAGCATTCTTACGTTCAGTCGCTAGTTTCTGACTAGGATGGAGTTGGGAGTATTAATGACAGTATTCTTAAGGTGTGGCCACTTCTCTTCTACACCCGACATTCTGGCCCCAGGACTTACTCTCTCTCCATCGAGCTCTTCGAGGGCGAGTCTTAACGCATGACCAAATTTGTTACCAGTCTTTTCATTGCGTAAGGCAGCCGTGTTGATTCGAACCTGATCTGCGGATGCAATACGTCTACGTAGGGCAATCCGCGCTCGTAAAACTATACCAACAAGATAGTGATCCGAGTCGACGTTGGCTCCTCGGTACGTTCGTACCGTCATCAGGCTCGATGAGTGGCGGCGATCTATCAACATGTGATCAATTTGGTTGCGAGTGGTTCCATCAGGTGATACCCAGGTGGCTTTGTGCATATCTTTACGCGGAAAACTGCTACTCGCAACGACCAAGTTTTTTGATGCTGCCAATTCGATGACTCGTAGTCCATTGTCATTGGTGTTCTCATGCAAACTATGGGAACCTGCGTAGTGCCAGAAAACTGGCTCCCGACCTATTTTCGCATTCAAATCACTAAGAACGATTTTCACATCGTATCTTGGGCAGGCATTGACGGCCCGTTCGACGTTCTCGTAGTATTCTTCTTTTTCGTCGTCAGGGGACTTCTCTGTAGGTCCGTGAACGTTCATGAAACTTATGTTTTTAAACTTGCCTCGCACGGGAAGAGTGCATAGCCTTTCGTTTATTGCATTAAAGCCGATGATGGTAGGCTGCAGTTTTTGGATCACTAGAAAGCCTACCCCGAGCGCATGGTGTTTTGCATGACAGTTGTTGCGGATTCACAACCAAAACCAATGACAACTGTCAGCAACCAGGGACTGACAGTGACAAATAATTGTTGTCGATCTGTCAGTTGTATCAAATGTCTTAAACAAATTCTATTCTCTGTTTCTTCTGGTGTGATTTTAAAATCCGAAGAAATCATGTTAATCTTAATAAACTTGAATTAAAATAAATAATGGTAATAGTTGATTACACATACTCAAATTAGTGTTTGCATTCGCGTAAATGTGGTGCTCAGTGAACATTGTGCGGTATCTGGTTACCAATTATTACATTAACATTCCGTACAGCGGATCACCATCTAGACAACCCAGTGTGCTGTCCCAGAGATTACACCAACTTATCCTCAGCTACTTGTGGACAACCCAGATCGTGTGTTCGCAGTAGGTTGTTGTGGACATTTCCCACCGTTGGAAACTATCTGGATTGCTGTGTCTCCAGTCCGTGGACCACGACAGGTAATTGATTGGAATAAATTCAATTAGATTTCTTTGACTTCAGGCAAGGACCCAGCCCAGACGTCATTCCCCACATTCTGGCACGGAATACATTCGGTGCTGGCCCTTCGCTAACCGCACATTTTGGACTCCACACACTATTACTCGCCGGAACGGAATACATTCGTTGCTGGCCGCTCAACAGTTGTAATAAATGTCATACACGCTTCTTTTAATAACACCACTCCCCATCTTATTTCTTATAATGCTGTTATGTCTGTCTTATATTCGGACAGGGCATCGGCTAGCTGCTGTGCAACTCGAGCTCTGTATAGTGAGCGGACGTTCCCTGAAAAACTTCTTAAATCGTTTAGCCATTTTCGTTTCCGTGATCGTCGTCGTTTGTCCAGTCCTTATTCGAGACTTGTTAAATTGTCCATAATAATTCGTTTTTACGGGCATGGTTATTAGCCTTGCGCCAACCTTTCTCAGGATGTCGCTGCATGCATTGGTTCACTACTTGGCGGGTGCCAAAGCAGCTATCTGGCGGTGTCACATGGAGACTGCATGTCAACTTGGATTGAACAGGGACAAGGATCGTCCTGGCCTTCGCCGGGTAGAAACCAATCAGTGATTTTGCCCTGTATGTTCGCTCCCAGCCCCCTGAACCTGGGGTTTATTCTCTTCTTTCTTTTGTCGTTGTTTTTTTCTCTTTTTCTATTGCGAGTGTCATTTATTTGTTTTTGTATCTCATCTCTCTTTCGGATCAGTTCACCGATACATTTTTTCTCCCTTCATCTATTTCTTGGAAAGTATTGTCGTCATTTGCGGCTAATTCTTTAAACATGTTTCCCACTCCAGAGTAATAATCACTGTTAGGAATTACGTATTTGTCGGAATTTTAATTTTTTCCGATTGTTTTTTGCCGCTTGGCAATGAGGTTCGGCTGCGTATTTAGCTTCCTCACGATGCCGCTTTAATTTCCGCCATTGCACGAAGACCTTTTGTTTTGTTTTTTACGACCGTTCTTGATGACGGCCACACTGTGTGATAACACACTCACACGCGGGTCCGAGCACTTAATGCCAGTGGCGACCACACTGTGTGTATAATGCACACACCTGCACACACTGAACACATATACAGAAAGCCTACCCCGAGCAAATGGTGTTTTGCATGACAGCTGTAATAAATGTCATACTCGTTTCTTTGAAGTTCAATCTTTCACAATAAACTAATCAGCCGTTTTCAGTGACGGCCACACTGTTCGAATAATTCACGTTTTCGCACACACGTGCATACACTAAAAAAAAACGCAGGATAGGGCGATAGGGTGATCCGTATCGCTCGAACGTTTGCTGTTGAATGTTATTATGCTTAATCAGAAGATGAAATTCACTTTTTCCCATTTTCGTTCAAATTCGCGAGGTTGCTTTTTTTCAATGCCTGTCAAACACAAATTAAATGACGCAACTTGCTCAAACTTTGACAGTAGTCTATTTATAGATGACAGTTGACGGGAACAGTATTGCATGTAAAGTTACTGCACGGGAAATCAAGTCACTGAATGTTTTGAGTTCGCCGAAAGTTATTATTGGGAATTTTTGAGCCAATTTTGGGCCTACACACAAGTTGTAGAGCTGCTGTACAAAAACGAAATTTAGGGCAACACAAAAAAGTTTTTTGGACGTTTATTTATAGATAAATTTTCGACAAAATACAAATTGTATTAAAAATATTAGTCGTGAAATTCTTTGTAAGATCCACCGCAAAATTTCATTCCAAAAAATGTTCCAAGTTCAGTACGATTCATTCAATATTACCTCAATATAAATATTTTACTCTTTCCCTGTCAATAACCATTCTCTTCACATTTGTCAGTTGGGTACAATGTTCAAAAGGTACAAGTTATACTCAGTCTCCTACAGTATTACTAACAAAAACAAAATGGTTCTTCATATTAAAATAAATTAAATACTTCTGTGGGGTATTAATGTATTATAACTGTCGGTATTATTGGTGTAAATTACGAGTAATAAAATGCAAATCTAGTTTACATATAATATTAGCCGGTCATCAATCGTTCAATGGTACCCATTAGAGATTTCGATCTCTTGTTCAATCGGCTGAGAGCAAGTAAGATGTTCATTGGTGGCATGTTCCAAAGTTAGTGATGACCAAACATCCAGGGATGCTAAATCAAACTATAAGACAAAAACACATTAAACAAAAATTATTAGCTTAAAATCAACAATAGTGATACCCGATGTTCCAAGGCCATGTGGGATACCGGCGATAGGCCAATGCAAGCTCTCAAAATATTCTCAATAGCTGCCCTTTGTCTGAACAGGGAGTTAACAATTGGAGCACCCTTTGGAACTAGAGGTGCCTTGCAGAGGTAACTCAGAATAGACAAAACTGGTTTGAATGAGATCCACTCGGAGCTTGCCAACCCATTGCCTTTAACGTGTATTCTAGAGCACAGCTCAGCCAAGATAACCAGATCTAGAATCAGTGGTGTGGCTAGAAGTGAATCTTCACAAGTGTTATGAATCACCAAAGTATTGTGACCACCCATCATTATTTCACTCGTATATTCATCCATTGCGCGTTTGCTATCCCCAACGTAGGGCACATATTTTATGACCACAACATGATCCGGATGCTCATTGGGCTTATACAGAATGCTGTTAGACTCGACCATGTCATCAACTACGTTACTTTTGGAGATCTATAAGAAAACGTTTGTATAATTAATTTCATTTGAATGAATACTTTTTCATAACTTACTTCTTTGGAACGAAACTGTTGCGGGGCCGAGAGATTCTTTCCATCATTGTTCCCCAAATGATTGTAACTTACGATGGAGGTTGGCTTAATCCCAGCTCCAACGAGGAAATCTACCAAAACTGATTTGAGCTTCGTTTGGCCAGATTTAAAATCATCTCCACCGATGAATACGTTATGGAATTCCGCCATTTCAATTAGTCCCGGAACAAAGGTGTTTTGGGGAGAGCCATTTATGTACGTACACTAAAAAAAATTAAATTTAAATTAAAATGTTTTAGACATTTCTGATTAGCAAAAAAAAAGATGCAAAATCATTTATACAAATTAAAATTATGCATTATTTTATTTATTGTTAAGTGGTCAGCTTAATCTATTAAGAGAAACGGTCGATACCAATTTTGAATATAAATTTGGTGACGTCAAAGGCCCAATTTATTCAGGTTAAAAAACAAGCCATAAATTAACTTAATCGCCATCGGCTGTACAACCGGAATCCGGTCTTGGCCTTATTTAACAAATCTCTTCACCGGCCCCGATTTCGAGCCGATGTCATCCAGCTGGGCACTCCCAGGCTATGGGCGTCCTGGTCTACACCATCCCTCCATCACACGCAAGGTCTGCCCGCTGTCTCCTTCCATACATACTGCCACAAAGGACTTTCCCGGCGGGCTCCTCTTCGCTCGTTCGAGCTAGGTGTCCCGCCCACCGGAGTCTACCGACCTTTATTTTTCTTACAACATTAGCTTCAAGGTAGATTGCCTACAGCTCATGGTTAGACCATCGTTTTTTTTTTACACAAAGGCGGGCACAAAAGGGGATTTTGAACTACCCTTAAATGTCAGAGCACAGTGCGAGCGGAAGGAGAGGAAGTGAATGAGGAAAGGATGTATCGATGTACATTGGTCTTAAATGCCTGGACATTACAACGACGAGGAAACACATGATCAGGTAGAGTATTCCACATTCGTGTGGTTCGGCTAAAGAATGACTCTCTATGTTTGTTTGTGCGCCTGAAGTTGACTTTCAACGTGAGGAGCAGAGAGAGGAGAGGAAGTTTGAGAGCAGTAGAGGTAAAGTTGAAATCGAAGGAGGTAGGGTAGGAGTTTGCCCGCCGCAGCATTCGCGAAATGGGTTCACTACAGCCGTAAGAAGTGTGGTGGGTGGGCTGATAGAAGAGATGAGGGAATGATGGAGAGCAAGCTTGGGCAGTTGATTGTGCCTGAAAGGAGACGGTGGATGAAAAGGATATCGGTGAGTTCTGCGCCCCTCAAGTGTGTTGAAGTTGATCAGATGGTGCCGGCTTGTGTATGGGGGGAGAATCCGTGGATTCGCCGATTTCAGTCCGCGGAGGGCAAAATGCAGAAAAAGACATTGCACGATTTCGATTCTGCGTATATGGGACGAGTACTGTGGAGACCAGACCTGACTGGCGTATTCAAGAAGGGGGCGGACGAAGGCTGTGTAGAGAGAACGGGAAACGTAAGGATTAGAGAATTCTTTAGACCAGCGTTTCACAAACCCAAGGACAGAGTTTGGGGTCGCATATCGAGGGTACAGATGATATCTGCTGGTTTAGCAGGAAGTAGGAACGTGGGGGGCAGGGGGCGTTTGCGGGAGAAGGTGATGGAGTGACATTTGACAACGTTGAGTTCAAGGCAGTTATTACGGCCAAGTTGAGAAGCTGTCGAGGTCCGTTTGGAGAAGTGAGAAGTCGAGAGGAGAGATGATTGTTTTGTAGAGTTTGGCGTCGTCCGCATAGAGGGAGATGGATGAGTATTTAATAATGGAGTCAACATCATTGATGGTAAGAATAAATAGGCGGGGACCTAGATGGCTGCCTTGCGGAACCCCTGACGTGGGTAGAAAAGGATTGGACAGGGATGATCTGAATTTGACACGGTAGGATCGATCTTTCAAATAAGAAGATAAGCACTTGATCAATAGGGGTTCGAAACCTAGGGAGGACAGCTTAAAAAGGATGAGATTATGGGAGATTTTGTCAAAGGCCGTGCTGAAATAGGTGGTGATTACATCGACTTCGTTGCCATTCTCTAAGGCACGGAGAGTATGGGATGAGAACTCGATCAGATTCGTTGTGGTCGACCTGCAGAAAAGGAAACCATGCTGGTTGGATGAGATGGTGGATTTACAACGGAAAGAAAACGCGTTGTAACGAATTCCTTCGAACAGTTTGGAGATATGAGACAGTTTGGCGATGGGACGGTAGTTGCTTATATCGTTTTTAGGTCCCTTTTTATATATGGGGGTGACATTGGACGATTTCCAAATACTAGGGATGATCCCTAGTGAAAGGGATAGATTGAATATCTTTGATATCAGGAGGGAACGAGAAGTGGAACATTTCTTTAAAAATACAGCCGGGAGTCCATCAGGCCCAGGGCTGAACTCGTCTTTGAGTAAGTTTAATTTCTCCTCAACTTCGTGACGCTGAATAATTTGAGGGGTGAAGGGGCCGAGGGAGAATTCGGGCAAGTCTTTGAAGTGAGACGGATTGGGTTCGAAGGAGATGTCTGTGAAGGATTTATTGAAAAACGAAGCGAATAGATTGGCAGTAGTTAGGGGGTTGGTTGAAGTAGTCGCGCCATAAGAAAGGGAGTTAGGATAGGTGTCGGATTTACGTTTGTAGTATATGAAGTGGAAAAAAGATTTGTGGTCATTGATCAAATTAGATTGTATTTTTGTGAGGTAGTTGGTGTAGACGGAGTTGTAGACCTCGGAAAATGTATAAAAGGAACCGAGATAGTTGGAGTAGTTTTGGAAGGAACGCGTTTTGAGAAAAATGTTCCACAAGTTACTTCTCTTGTTCCTAAGAGCGCGGAGTGTGCGGTTGTACCATCATCATCATCGACACTACAACATGGAACCGGTCTTGGCCTTATTTAGCAAGTCCTGAGGCTTGTTAAATTTTCCATAATGACTTGTTTTTTCCGGGCAAGGTCATTAGTCTTTATTATTATCATTAGGTTGTACCATGGCGGCGATGAAACCGATGACCTGTGACGAGAACAGGGGACATATAAGACGACGGCATAGTATATCTCCTTATAGAGAGTGGCAGTAGCTTCTTCTACCCCCAAATGATCAAAGCGAAACGCTGTTTTGCTAAGATGCTAATTTAAAAGGCGGAAGTTAGCTTTGTGGAAGTTGTAGGAAAAGCTGTTATGAGGTAGAGAAGGCTGGGTTTCATGATCAAGTTATATGGATAAGAGCACCGGGAGGTGGTAATTATCAATGGTGGAGAGGGTAAATACCAGTGATAAAAACAGTCAAAACAAAATTAGTATATATGAATATAATTAAATAAAAGAGAACGAAGCCACAAAAAGGAAAAACAGTGACATGTGTGTGACAGTTAAAACAAAGAACACCAAAAACATATAAACAAAACAAATACAAACTAAGTGAAACTTTTGAATGAATGAATGAATAGAGGGCAGAACCCTCAGTTTATTTCGCTTAGTGAAAATGGTATAAACATATAAACTTAAAAATAGACTTACGAATTACCTTAAAAACTAAGGGATGCGAGTTGGGGGTGGTTGACTAACTTTAAAGTAACTTAAAATCGGAGTGGGGAACTAAACAGAAATGGATAGAATAATAGTCTAAGTGGTACGACAGGGAAGGGCGTAGATAAGCCGGATGCTAGGGTGTGAGTATGAGTGCGGGAGAGTGTAGGAGGTGTGCGGGTGGGATCACGACGGGGTAAGAGAGAGAGAGAGAGAGAGAGAAGCAGACGTTTGAGAGCGGGAGAGGTGAGATTGAAGTCAAAGAAGGTGGGGTGCGAGTTTGCCCACCCCTCCATTTGCGAAATGGGTTCATTAGGCATTTGCGAAATGGGTTCGGATGGCATTCCCCCAATCCTCTTGAAGAGATGTTCCTCTTCACGCGCTAAACCACTGCGGAAACTCTTCCATTTGCCTTATTCTACTGGCCGTTTCCCAAATAGATGGAAGACATGTCCTATACACATGGCCATTCCCAAAAACGGTGGCAAATCCTCTCTCTCTTCTTATCAAGTCATAGCATTAACTTTTATTCTCTAGAAAGTAATGGAATCACTTATTAACCGTCAACTTCCAAAATATCTGGAATCAAATGACCTCAACAATGACCGATAATGTGCCTTTCGTAGCAATAGGGCCACAGGAGATCTGATGGCATACCTTACCGAAAAGTGGAGTTATTCCATCCACTACCTCGGTGAAAGTAAGGTAGTCGCATTGGATATTTCAAAAGCCTTCGACAGAGTTTGGCATCCAGCCCTTTTGTCAAAATAGCATTCATATGGTTTGGATAATTCCATGATCCAATGGATAAGGGACTATCTTTCTCGGCGTTCAATCCAAGTGGTTCTAGATGGTGTCAAATCTGTCTCCATCAAATGAATGCAGGTGTTCCCCAGTTTTCGGTACTCTCACCCATTCTCTTCCTGATCTTTATAAATGATCTCTTGTCAACTACTCACAACCCAATTCACTCGTTTGCTGATGATAGCACGTTGAGTTTGCCATACTCATACGAACACTCGCATCCAAACTCTTCGAACGTCACTACCAACCAGCAACTTATGCTTGATACATTGGATTCAGACCTCAACAAGATATATCGGTGGGGATTATCTAACCGAGTAAAATTCAATGCCCAAAAAACTCAGTGCTGCTTCTTGTCGTCAAAGGCGAGCCCCAAAGTAAATGTACTGTCTATGAACGGCACTTGCATCGACGAAGCCAAGAAACTATCAATCCTCGGCACTCGAATTAATTCGAGTCTTAACTGGAATGACCACATATTTGAAGCTGCGACAAGTGCAGCCAAATGTGTGGGGTTCCTTAAGAGATACAAAAAATACTTCACTCCAGCCAACCTGGCCACTATTTACAAGGCGTATATTCGTCCAAAAATGGAGTTCAACTCCCATATTTGGGCAGGCGCATCCAAAACTGCATTACACGTGCTCGACAGGATGCAAAAGCGAGCAGTGAAACTTATTGGGGATTCAGCCGTAAGTCGATCAATTCCATCGTTAGTACATTGGCGCAACGTATCATGCCTATCTCTTTTCTATAGGTATTACCACGATCGTTGCTCAACTGAACTTGCTGAATGTGTTTCGCTCTTTCAGACATTTTCCCGCGACAGCCGTCAATCTGTGAATACGCATCAGTTCACGTTGAAAGTCAACTTCAGGCGCACAAATAAACATAGTCATTCTTTAGCCGAACCACACGAATGTGGAATGTTCTGCCTGATCATGTGTTTCCTGGCCGTTGTGATGTCCAGACATTCAAGACCAATGTACATCGACACCTCCTTTCCTTATCCACTTCCTCTCCATCCGCTCGCACTGTGCTTTGACATTTAAAGGTATTTCAAAATCCCCTTTTGTGTGCGCGTTAGTGTACAAAAAAAAAATAGAGCCGTAAGACGTGTGATGGTCGGGCAAATAGAAGAGACGAGGGTTTCGCAGGTTTTGGGGATTAGTGGAAAATGTGATGAAGGAGAACAGGTTTGGGCAGTTGATTGAACCTGAGAGTAGACGCTCCATGAAGAGGATGTCGGCATGAATTCTGAGCTCTTCAAGTGTATTAAAGTTAATTAGGTGAAGACGGTTCGTGTATGGGGGTAGAATCAGAGGATTTTCCCAATTCAATCCTTGGAGGGCAAAACGCAAAAAACGGCGTTGCACGCTTTCAACCCTGCGAATATGGGACGAGTAGTGAGGAGACCAAACCTGACTAGCATATCAAGAAGGGGGCGGACAAAGCCTATGTCGAGCGATCTGGAAACGTAGGGATTAGAGAATTATTTCGAACAGCGCTTCACAAAACCAAGGACTGAGTTGGCCTTGAGAATAATGTCGTCAATATGTGGGATGAAGTTAAGCTCCCGATCACATAAGATGCCAAGGTCACGAGTCGTTTGTACAGGTGTTATCTGTTGGTTGAGTAGGACATAGGGCCGTAGCGGGTCGTTTACGGGCGAAGTGACATTTGGCAATATTTAGTTCAAGACAGTTGTTTTGGCACCAAGTTGAAAAGCTGTCGAGATCCATTTGGAGAAGTGAGGAGTCGACAGAAGAGCGGATCGTCTTGAAAAGGAGGAGTGCTTGATACTGGAGTCTCTATTATTAATCGAAAAAATGAATAGGAGTCCAGGATGTCTGCCCTGGGGAACCCCTGACGTAGGAAGAAAAGGATTGGAGAGGGTGGATCTGACACGGTAGGTTCGATCGTTAAGATTAGAAGAAATCCTCTTAATCAGTAGGGGTTCGAAGCCAAGGGAGGATAGCTTAAAGAGGATGAGATTGTGGGAAATTTTGTCGAAGGCCTTGCTGAAATCGGTTGTGATTACATCGACTTCGTTGCCGTTCTCTAAGGTACGGAGAGCGTGAGATGGAATTCAACTAGATTGGTGGTGGTCGACCGAGATGATGGATTTGCAGCGGTAACATAACGCGTTGTAAAGAATGCCTTCGAACAATTTTGGAATATGTGACAGTTTGGCGATGGGACGGTAGTTACTAATATTCTTTTTAGGCCCTTTCTTATGTGGGGTGACAAAAGAGGATTTCCAAATATTTGGCAATTGTAAGGGATAGATTGAATATCTTTGATAGCGGGAGAGGAGGATAAGAGGAACATTTTTTTAAAAGGATAGCCGGATGTCCATCAGGTCCGGGGCTGAACTCGTCTTTAAGCAAGTTTAATTTTTCTTCAACTAGGTGATGCCGAATAATTTGGGAGAGAACGGGGCCAGGGGAGAATTCGGGCAGGTCTTTGAAGTAAGACCGGTCAGGCTCGAAAGAGTTGTCCGTGAAGGATTTTTTAAAGAAAGAAGCGAAAATATTGGCGGTAGTTTGTGGGTCGGTTGAAGTAATCGTGTCATACGAAAGGGAGTTGGGATATGCATCAGATTTACGTTTATAGTTAATAAAGTGGATAAAAGATTTGGGGTCATTTATTAGGTTGTTTTGTGTTTTTGTGAGATAATTGTAGTAAAGGGAGTTGTAAAGCTCGGTGAATTTATAAAAGGAACCGAGAAAGTTGGAGTAGTCCAGGGGAGAGGGTGTTCTTAAGTAAATGTTCCACAAAATATTCCTCTTGTTCCGAAGAGTACGGACTTTGCCCTTTTACGATGGAGGCGATGAAACCGATGTCCTATGTCGAGAATAAGGGACATATGGGGAAATGGCATTGTAGATACCCTTATAGAGAATGGCAGTAGCTTCTTCTACTTCTAGGTGAACAAAGGGAAATGCGATTCTGCTAAGGTGCTCATTTAATAAGCGAACGTTAGCTCTGGGGAGGTTGTAGGAAAAGTTGACATGGGTTGGTAAGGCGTGGGCGGATACTAAGTGGATAAAAGAGACTGTGTTTAAAATAAAGGTGCGTAAAATATCACTTCAGTGCTGTGCGAAAAACAAGCATAAAATATATCACCTCAGTCGCAAGCGTAAAAAAAAACAAAATAATATATTGCTCGTTATGCAATCGATATTTATAGCAACATTTAGCGGGGGTGTAAGGTGATTGGTTCTTAATCGGCGCTAGACGAGTTTCAGTGCGGGCACCGAGGAAGTGGATTCTTTTGAGTGTCTGACCAGCAAAGGGAATATACGCGTTTCCTCTTGCACATAATATTATTGCACCAGTTAACCTGTTAGAATGTATACGGACGACAGTACAAGCACTTTGTTGCTTTTGCAAAAGATTTTAATTGCCGTGTACTCAATATTATTTATATTAGTGAACCTAATTTCGGAAAATTGGAATTTCTTGTGTATTAGGATTCCAGTACCTCCACGAGGACCAGTGGTTCGTGGATTAGAAATAAGTGTATAATTAGGGATAGATATTCGGGAGTTTGGTTTAAGCTACGTTTCCGAGAGGAGGAGGATATCTGGAGAGAACTTGTCAACGAACAATCGGAGGTGTTGTATGCGAATATTGGAATATATAGACTCTGCATTGAGGAAAATTATGGTTAAATTAGCCATTAAGGGAAAGGATACGTGAAGTTATAAGAGATAAAATCTGACCTTTTTTTTCTATTTCTGAGCTGTGATTCAGGGTGGGCAGCATCTTCTGTAAGCTACTTATGTATTCTGTGATGTCCAGATTGAGATCGTTACAGTTGAATTGGTGATTTTTTGTCATGTTATAGGAATCCTTGACAACCTTAGCGTATGACATTCCTGGACTTGTAGGATATGTTGATTGAGGTGATGTTGTTTTGGTTGGTGAAGGTTTGCTCATTGCAATGGGTGTTGTTCGCCTTTGGAGAATCCTCAGCTTATGAGGACATTGCGAGAAGTTGGCAGGGTGGGGTCCTCCACAGTTACAGCATGTCACTGTGATTTTCTTCGTTGTAATGGATCCATCGGGGTTTGTTGTTTGGATTGTTCCTGGTTCCATCCCAGGCGGGCTGACCTTACATTCTCCAGGTTGATGTTGTTCTGCACACTTTACGCATCGTACGCTTAAATGACATGCGGCCGCCAAGTGTCCTGAGCCTTGACATCTTTTGCAATGAAGGACGTTTTGTTTATGGGGTTCCTCAATCGCAATTTTATGAGTGAACAGATATTTTATTTGTTTGAGCCGGCTGACATCAGTTGGAGGAATTTGTATAATACGTAAATGCAGAGTCTTGTTAGTCCGCATGTATGGCGTTTGGAAGTAGTCCAACCTGTTTATTTTCAGTTCCGGACAGATCCTGAATATTTCTGCTGCAAGTTCTTCATTGGTCCATGCTGGATCAATATGTCTTAAGATGAAAGTCGCTGGTTTCAACTGTCCATGTTGAAAAGTGGAAAATTCAAGCTTATGTTGCGGAAGTTTTTCTACCGCCTTGTTGTGATTCGTTAAAGTGATTGTTGTGATGGAAGTCGAAGCTCCTCTTGTGTTTGCGGTGAAATTGGGGGACCTAAGGTTCTTTCGAGCATTCTAATTAGCTCTTTGATATTTGTTATATTTTTAATATATATGTGTCGTGGCCTTACATTTTTGGCGTGTGTGTTAGGCATTTGATTCTCGGCTGTCTTCTTTTGTTGGGGAGATGGTGTTTCGGGGTGTTGAGCAGGCGTTTCCTCCATGCAGACGTCATCTCTGTTTTTACTGGTTGTTTTTAGCGAGTGAATTTCCGCGTGGAGTTGTTTCATCTGGACTCGATGTGTATTGATGTATTTCACTGCATCCAGATACTTTTTTTGGTAGTCCATAGCTTGTGTCTCCATGGTTGTTGGTTTCTTTGTTGCGCTAAGTAAAATGTCGGTGGCTCTTTTGCGATCTATGATGAATTGTTGGTCATCACTGGGGCCTTCGCCCAGCATGCGTTACTGTTGGTTTTCACTGTTTTCACTGTTTTATTATTCTCTTCTGTTAATGTTAAAATACTAAAAGTATTTTTACACGGGCACTCCACACACTTTTACTGTCACGTGCGTTTTACACACTTTCACAAACACATGTTTCACCTAAGCTATGAGCGAACGTCTGTTCGCTCTGAAGTACTCGATAAGAATGATATAGTCATCTGTAAAAGCATCTGATTACACCGTAAAATCATAACGACTCAACTAGGGTTCCAATTAACAACTCATTGTTAAATTCAACTAATCCCAGCAATTAGAAAGCAGTTTTCGTCCGACCAGGACCAAGGAAGACAGCATCAACCTCAACAAGGAACCGGATGATCACACGTGAGAAGGATAATTTCTATATTAATTCATTTATTTTGTATGCACCCCGTCGTTTTAAATACAACAAATTAACTAAAAACAAAAGTGAGATTGCTCGCCAATACTTACTTTCTCATAAATACTCGCCATTGCAAAAATAGTTGAAGGTGATATTTCCGGCTTGTTCGCTTTTAGTGAATTTTCTAACTCCTCCATGGTTGTATTTAGCCCAGTCTCAACATCGCAAAAACGCTCAGTATTCGCTGTCCATAATACGATAACTTGTCCTACACCAGAAGTCTCTTTAAAATCTTGTATATCTTTGCGTATTCTCAATAGCTGTTCGTATTTAGTTCCTTCGATTAAATTATCGGCACGTGCCGATTGGTTGGCAGCGATAAAATCAGGATTATAAATCGATGGGCGAGGTTTCAATTGACAGAGACCTTTATAGATTTGATTTTGCAGTTCTACATCGAGTACTTGTGCTCGTTTCATGGCATCTCCAATGTTCAGTGAACTTATATCCCAACCGTCAATAACTGAAAAATGAATAAAAAATAAATAAACAAATAAATATACAAATAAAGAAAATATAAACGGGAAATTAATTAAAAAAGCGAATAGTAGGTTAATTTGTTATTTGGTTTAATAGATGTTTTGTTTCAAATATGTATTTTACCAAAGGTATGATGGCACACTGGAGCGAAAGGTTTCATATTAACCCTTATGTCAATGACCAACTTTACCGACAGTAATCATTTCATCGCAATTTCACGATTGCTCGGCCTAGTAGACGAATTTCGGTCCCATGTCTTAGATCATCTCCATTCAAACGTTTCTGAATGATAATTACGAAATTTCAATGAAAAAAAATTTTTTTTTTACTTTCAAATTGACATTTTAAAAAATCGAAATGGGTACCCGGGTACCCGGTCATTGACATAAGGGTTAAGTTCAAGTTGCGTAATATATCACAATTAGGTACAAATTGTTAATTTGTTGCTTAAACATCACACCAAGGAGTCGTCAGTTGTATCAGATCATGCACGGTCACGCATATGTGACAACATTGTCTGTTTCTATTCTCATATCGAAGAGAGTCCGCAACTAGGTCGATTTCCGCATGTGTTGCAAACAAGAAATGCATCTCATAAACCGTCAAAAGACATTCTCCTGGCATAGACGCTTTACTCCAACATAATAGACAAACTAGGAGACTTGTACGAACCATCATCATGTGTGCATAGAGTCGCACTTGATTCCCGGATCCCCCACTAACCTTACCTAATGCCTATCAATATGGTACACTCAATGTAAATATTGTTGCGAGCCTAGG
Organism: Microdon myrmicae; assembly: GCA_963931805.1. NCBI lineage: Eukaryota > Metazoa > Arthropoda > Insecta > Diptera > Syrphidae > Microdon > Microdon myrmicae. Next base: position 215,592,596 of record OZ007497.1, read on the forward strand.
GTCGGTGGATTAATTATTTTTAATAAATAAGAGCCGTTAAATCGATTTTGAATTAATGTAACACTTTATTAGTCCGTTAATAACAACCGTTACTTTTACCGTACACTTAACATTTTCTTGACTTATCGCTTCTTTTACTGCTTATTTCATACTTCTTACTTCTTGATCTGCGTGCGACGTATTTATACCGTTTTTCCTCATTCTGATTCGGCGTTTCATTTCCGTCCGTTCCATAGCCTCGAATTTTCTACTTCTCATAGTCTTCAGTTTTCCAGTAGTTTCTAGAATATTCTAGTACTTTGTTTTGAACTATTAGTTAATAAATACCAATAACTTATCAAACAGTCAGATTGTTGTTTCAACAGACGTTCTTTTATTTACAATTTTATAAAAGTACTTCTCCCTTCAGTAATCACAGTCTTAGCATAATTTTTTATTTCTGTCATTTCGTGTACGTCAAAAGGCGCCAATTTACTTACACTTATAACAGAGTTTTGACAGTTCTAAAATTTTAGGTTAATAGAAAATAATTAATCACAACATCATCATCATCATCGGCACTACAACCGGGAACCGGTCTTGGCCTTATTTAGCAAGTCCTGAGGCTTGTTAAATTTTCCATAATGATTTATTTTTTCTGGGCAAGGTCATTAGTCTTGCGCCAGAGGCTCCCCGACGGGGAATCGAACCCCGGTCTCCCGGGTGACAGGCGGGTATACTAACCACTATACTATCGAGGAGCCAACAACACTCCTCCTTAATTATTTTACAACGCTAACTTTCAAATACTTTTCGTGACAATGGTTTCTTGAATATGTCTGCAAGTTGGCTGGCACTTTCAACGTGTTCGAGTGCAACCGTCTTGTTGACGTGTTCTTGTATGAACCTTCTCGGAATTTCTATATGTTTCTTTCCCTTTGTAGTTTTACCTTCATGTGCGTTTAGCATCATCTGAATTGCAGCCTGGTTGTCGATCAGTAGTTTCACAGGTTCATCTTTCTTCAAAAATTTCAACTCGAGTCCAATTCTCTTGGTCCAACAGACTTCATCAATTGACGCAACAGCAGCGCGATACTCTGCCTCAGCTGTTGATCTTGCCACTAGTCGTTGCTTCTGGGTGTACCAAACTATCGGCCCTCCTCTCATCACAAGTACTCCGGTGGTTGAGTGTTTCGTCTCAGGATCTCCGCCGTAGTCAGAATCCGAATAAGCGACGAGCTGATCTCCTCCATCAAAGTAAATGCCAAGGTATGGTGTTCCCTTCAGATACTGAAAAATTCTTCTCACCATTTTCCAGGGACTCATTTTTGCTCTTCCGTTGAAGCGACTCAAAAAATTGACTGCCAAACAGATATCTGGTCAAGAGATGGTGCCCAAATAAAGTAAACTTCCAATTGCTTCTCTGTACGGCATAGTTGGCGGTACCGGCTGATCGTTCTGCTTGTCCTCTTCGTCTGTCACCATACCTATCTCGATGGGGGTGAAACCTGGGTTGCAACTGACTGACTTGAATCGTTTGATGATCCTGTTTGTGTACTTTGATTGGCCGACAAAGATACCTGCTTCTCCGACCTGAATTTCCATTCCAAGGTATCCAATTTTCTACAGAATTTCTTTGCTGTAGGTGATTTCAAACTTCCTATTTATGATGTTCAATGTTCGATAGATTTCAGCTTCATCACAGCTTGCAATGAGTCCGCCATCCACGAATAAGGTCATCATAATTGTCTTGTCTTTGTTGTAGTATAAGCAGGGATCATCATCACAGCATATCAGTCCAAGTTTCTCTTCAAAAAACGTTGATACAGTGCCGTGCCAATTTCTCGGTGCCTGTTTCAGTCCGTAAAGACTCTTGTTGAGTTCACAAACATCATCAGTGCCATCATCGAATCCTTCCGGTTGACGCATGGAAATTATCTCATCCAGTTTTCCATGTAAGAAAGCTGTCTTGACATCAAAGAATACCAGCTTCATCTTCTCGGTGGCTGCATGACTCAGCATCAAACGGATTGAAGCATGACGAGCGACTGGACTGAACGTTTCGGTATAGTTGATTCCTTCTTCCTGTTCAAAACCAGACGTGCTTTTATTCTTCCATCGGCCGTTTCACTTAACACCCATTTGCATGTCAAAGGTTGGACATTTTCAGGACATTTCACAGTTTTCCAAGCTTTCATCTTCATCAAGAAATTAAACTCTTCTTGCATTACACGCTTCTATCCTTCATTTTTCAGAGCTTCAGAAATTGGAATATCTTCTACTTCTCCTATCATTGCGACGTTGGCTGACTTGTTGTCGTAGTTAAGAACGTAGTTCTTGAGTTTTCCTGGCTTCAGTATTTGGCTACGATCTCGCAGACCTTCCCTCTTCTGACATTGTTCATTCTCGTCTTTTTGCTTTGGAACTTCTTCATCTTCATCTTCAGTTATTTGACTCTCAAAATTACTTTCAGTCTGATCTTCTGTCGTTTGAGTCTCATCAACCTCTTCAGTCTCCTTTCCAACTTAATTTTCTTCTTCATTTCGGCTTGCTTCTGACTCTTGAATTGACTTCACTGGCTTTACTCCTGACTGGCTTTTCGTTCCACCTTCATCGAAGATAACATTGTCCGAACAAATCACTTCTCTGCTTCCAGGAATGTAAACTCTGTAACTTGACGATTGAAGATCATATCCAACGAAGATTGCCTTTCTTGACTTCTTATCCAACTTATTTCTAGTCTGACTTGTGATTAAAACATAACAATCACATCCGAAGATTTTCAGTTTGTTAATATCAATGCGACGACCATACCACAAATCAGCTGGACTTTTCCCGACGACTGAGCTTGTCCCAGTTTGATTGATTGTAAACACAGCATAGTTTACAGCTTCTGTCCATAAAGTTTCCTTCAAGTTCTTCGCATGCATGACCGACCTTGCTGATTCCACAATTGTTCTCATTTCTCGTTCGATTCTGCCATTTTGTTCTGGAGTGTGGACATTGGAGAAGGTGTGCCTGATTCCCAACTCCTCCAGAAGTTTGCGAGTAGTGAAATTGTCTATTTACTTGCCATGATCAGATCTCAGGACCTTTACTCTTCTCTCGAATTGATTTTCGACTTCCTTCAAATAAATCTTCAACTTTTCTGCTGCTTGATCCTTAGACTTCAGATAATAGACTGATCGAAAGTGCGAGTAGTCATCTTTGAACATCAAAAAATACTTCGCTCCTCCGATTGACCTGTCGTTCATTTCTCCAAGATCTACATGAACTAAATCCAATAGTTGTTTGGCTACTTTCTCATTCCTGGGATGTGATACTCGTTGCTGCTTTCCATCGATACATCCTGTACATACTCGGTTGTTCCACTCATCTACAAACTTGATGTTGTTTTTCTTCAAAATGTCCCTCACGTACTTCAGATTTTGATGTGCAAGCTTCTCATGCCAAGTGACAATCGAAGTTGCAATCAGACTACTGTTCCGGGTTGGTTTGTGTAACATGACCTTGTACAAGTTTCCCTCACGCTGAGCCATCCACAAAACTTCTTGGTTGTACTTTGCCTTGATAACTGACACATCTTTATCACATTCTTCAGTGTGACCTTGATCCATGATTTGACTGAGAGAAATCAGGTTGAAATTCAGACCAGGTACATAAAGTACATCTTCAAGTGTCGCCAACCGCCATTCATCACCGTTGTAGGCTTCCAGTTCTATGTCTCCTATTGATGTGGCCTTGAGTTGACGAGAATCTCCCATAGTCACTCTGATTGGCTGCTTCAGTTCTCTCAGCTTGACAAACCAGTTTTTGTTCGATGTCATATGTTGTGTGGCACCACTGTCCTGATACCAATTTTCATTTGCTCCTTGTTGATGATGCTGTCCGACCTCCGTTTCTTCTATCACTCCTGTCTGGTCTTTCATTATCTGACTTGACAATCTTTTTACTTCAAGCAATCTCTGGCAAAATGTCCCTTTTGAACACAAACATAACAGGAATAATTCTCCCTGCAGTAGGCTAAATACTTTGGACACGGTCTGTTTGTGCATTTCTTCTTCACGTGTCCTTTCTGCCCACATTTGTAGCAAGTGATTGCAGCGTCCCCACTCTGTTTGGCTTCTGTTTGCTTTGCTGTCTCGTCTTCTTTCTTTGCTGCATCATCAAGGCGTTTCCGGATTTTGACTCACTTGACCCTTCTTGTGCCTTGATTCTGTCTTCTTCAAGTCTCAGCTTTTCAAGCAGATTTGGTATTGTACGCTGATGTCCTATTACGTTGTCCCAAGATGTTCGAAAGTGATACAGATGAGATGGTGGAATTGATAACATTCGAGTCATTGCCCATTGTTTATAGTCATTTCCATCCAGAGAGGTTAAATCCTCGGCGAGTTGCAGGATGTCAATGCAATTTGCAACAGCCAATTTAGAGCTGTCAAATGTTAAGCTGAAAAATGTTCGCTGCCAACCTTCGATTTCATAGTCTGACTTTTTACCATACAAGTTTTGCAATTTTTCATACATTTCTTTCGACGTTACACAACTCAAAATCTTTTTCGAAATTGCTTTGCTACCATTTATGCCAACGACGGTTTGAGCTTCAATGTCTTTTTCTAACCATTCAATTACGTTTGCATCATCAACTTTAGCCTCAGGTTTTGTTTTCGCACCAGTTACATACTCATAGATTTTCTTTGACTTTAATGTTAAATCAATTTTAAATTACCAAGCTTCAAAATCTACTTCACCCTCTCGATCTTCAGACAACATTTCAATATTCGACTTTGTTGTTTCCATTTTGACTCAGGACAAAACAAATTTTAACAACCCAACCTCAAAAGTTGCTCTACAAATTGTTTTCGCAAGATTTTACAATTTTGATTATTTGTCACAATTTTATTGACTTAATTTTACTTGCGCTTTGGCATTTGGAGGTTATGTTGACACTGCTCACAACTTGATGCTTCACTGACGATGACTTAGCTGGACATACGGTTGATAGGTTGACTTGGCTGACACACGGCTGAACTGACTGGGATGATTTCGGCTTGGCTCGACAACTTGACTAACTCTCACTGTGACTTTGCTGGACTTCTCACTGCGACTTTGCAACAACAATTTCTGACCTGACTTGACTTGACTTTTCTTTTGTTTGATAATTTGGCGTGTCTGACTTTTGGGCATGCTCTGGGCCCATAACATGTTAGTTAATAAATACCAATAACCTATCAAACAGTCAGATTGTTGTTTCAACAGACGTTCTTTTATTTACAATTTTATAAAAGTACTTCTCCCTTCAGTAATCACAGTCTTACCATAATTTTTTATTTCTGTCATTTCGTGTACGTCAAAAGGCGCCACTTCACTTACACCTCTAACAGAGTTTTGACAGTTCTAAAATTTTAGGTTAATAGAAAATAATTAATCACAACATGGACTTTCTAGAATATTCTAGTACTGATTATCATATGCGTCACGATAAGTTAGATCATGGCACTGAGGATCAGTTTATAAAGGAAGAAATTATTGTGGTTGCGTTGCTTCTGGTCTCATAAGGGTGGCATTCTTGACGACGATGAGGTTGAGAAGACATCTCGGATCTTCTCAATTATTATTCTCTAATTGAATTCAGTCGTCACACGTCGAACCAACAGCACGTATCGCGAAAATATTTACACCCGGTGTAGTATCTAAGATAATCTCTCCCTGGCTTTATCTATTCGAGAAGGTCAACTGAACAAATGTCGAGGTGAAATATACCGGTATTCAAGTGCTAAGTGTAACATTTCTATCACATCAAAGCCTCAGATAGAAATTCTGAAGAATGAAATGAACAGTGCTATGTACGAAGAAGTAAACCGAATCAATGCCTGCGGGCGGTTTTCAAAAACTCCATACAACACCTTCGTCTCGTGTGATTTTTCAACTTAATTGAATTTAATTTCACCACCGCACCTCATACGTGAGTGATAATTACCCGAAAAAGTGTTTCTCAAACGAAGAAAAGGGAAATTCCAGATCCATCATCGGCTTGTGCAGAACGTCCATCGCTGCCATATAGACTCGCAGTGGTATACGATTAATTTATTCAAATTGAAACAATAACATAATAATTTATTCAAATTAAACAATAATCGGAAACTCCGATGTTAACGCTTGCGCGGAGTCTGTGTCAGAGATTATTCTTCTGGGGATGGAGATGTATATTCCACATTCCATCAAACGAAGTTCGTCTGATAAACCTTGGTTTGACAAAAAATGCGAGCTGATTACAGCGGCAAAAAATAGAGCTTTTAAGCAATGGCGCTCCAATCCCACTGATGTTAACAGAACGAATTTTGTTAGAATCAGAAACGTGTGCAACCAGGCGATTGATACCGCGAAGAAGGCTCACAACGACAGGGTGATCAATAAGCTCCTTCGGCGCCCAACTGGTTCGCGCTCCTTCTGGTCAATGGCAAAGGCTGTCAGCAGTAACTTTGCTTCCTCCTCTTTCCCTCCGTTGGTGACAGACAGCGGGACGTTAGTCACGAATCCAAAGGATAAAGCTAATGTGTTCGCGAATTCAAACCTCGATCCCGGCCTTTTGCAGCCACCTGTGATCTCGCCGGTACAGTCTTCCATGCGGGATGTGCGATTTCGTCCGCGCACTATTCAACGCATTCTACGTGAACTGGATTGTAGGAAGGCAACCGGCCCGGACGGAATACCCGCAATAGTCCTTAAGAACTGTGCTCCAGAACTATCGCCGGTTCTTGGCAGACTCTTCCGCTTATCTTATGCACGGAGGACCTTTCCTGCCTGCTGGAAAATCGCTCGAGTTCAGCCAATCCCAAAGACGGGAAAAAAGTGTCTCCCACAAAATTACCGTCCGATAGCATTACTGTCTATTTTATCTAAGGTAATGGAAAAAGTCATCAATACAGAGTTGGTTAAGTATTTGGAGTGCAACGGTCTTCTGAATGATCGTCAATACGGATTCCGTGGCAGGCGGTCCACGGGAGACCTTTTGACACTTATAACCGATATATGGACATCTGCGATGGAACGGCACGGTGAGTCAAGGGCGGTCGCATTAGATATCTCCAAGGCTTTTGACCGCGTCTGGCACGGGGCATTGCTGAGCAAACTTCGTTCATATGGACTTTCCCAACAGCTTTGCGACTGGACGAGGAGCTTCCTCGAGAATCGATCGATCCGGGTTGTTGTGGACGGCGAGTCTTCGGATCTGTATCCTGTTAATTCGGGGGTGCCCCAGGGTTCTATTTTGGCCCCAACCTTGTTCTTGCTTCACATAAATGATTTGTTGGAGACAACGGATAACAAAGTGTTCAGTTTTGCGGATGTTAGTACGTTTGTTTCCTCCTTTTCGAGTGATCGGCCGATTGGTGCATCAACGTCGCACCAGCTGAGATGTAGACAGATTGACTCTCTGAGCCAGGATCTAGATAAAGTCCTGCAGTGGGGAAACGCCAATCTTGTCGACTTCAATGCAACGAAGACCCAGTATACAACATTCTCAAAGAAAACCGGATCATCGGTTCCACAGCTGATGATGAGTGGCCGGGCCCTCGAGGCTGGGGAAAGTTTGAGATTGCTCGGCGTCACGGTCTGTGGGAATGTATCATGGCATAAACACGTATCGGGTATCGCCAGATCAGCCTCAGGAAAACTGAGTTATCTTTTTAGAGCCAAGAAATACTTTACTCCGGCCCAACTTCTTCTCCTATATAAATCTCAAATTAGACCCGCGCTCGAATATTGCTCTCATGTTTGGAGCTCGGCTCCTAAACATACCCTCGACCTACTTGAGAGCGTACAAAGACGAGCGATCCACCTGATCGGGGACTCGGCGTTGACGTCGGGACTACAGTCGCTATCACATCGAAGGCGCGTGGCCGACCTCTGTCTGTTTTACAGATATTATCACGGGTGCTGTTCTTCGGAGATTCTTGGCATTGTTCCACGCAATTCGGTCTATATGCACCCGTTTGTGGTTCATCTCCCGACAGCGCGAACATCCCTGTATCAAAACTCGTTCCGTTACAGAGCGGGGAAGTTGTGGAACTCCCTTCCCACGCGGGTGTTCCCGGGGCGTTACAACCTGCAACTGTTCAAAAAGAACTGCAACAGTTATTTGATGGCATCTCGGGGCGCCCACTCGACGCTATAGGTTCGCCTCTCCCGAGAGAAGTCTAATAAAAATAAAAAAAAAATAAAAAAAAAAATAATAAATAAATAAATAAATAAAACTAACTTAAACGAATTGGTATCGGCTTTGATCGGATGTGCTTCGTGATTGGTATCAGTACGTGAGGTGTTAGACAACCGGTTTGCTGCTGCTTGAGGCTCCATCTGGTTGTGTACAAGAAAACAAACAAAAGCCTGTAGAGTGCAGGCTGTTATTGTCAAGATATCGTGAACATCAAAATAATGGGATGTACCACATCTGCTGAGGACCATGCTGCTATCTAGCGATCAAAGCAAATCGAAAGGAATCTTAAAGAGGATGGCATTCAAGCGGCAACGGATATCAAACTCCTGGTCATCGTGAACGAATGTGCGGTTTAATATCGGGTGGGCCATACATTTTTGCAAATGGCAACACTTGATTTCTTAAAAAGAGGGAGGGGCACACGAGTGGCGGGAAATTGTGCTTCGCTTCATGCAATTTTAGTCACGATGAAGCGCTTCACGGGACAACAGCGTGCTTTTTGTGTAAAACAATTTTACAAAAAACAAGATTATTACATTTAGATTAATATACTATTTAGAATTGAATGCGGATTACGCTGTGTGAGTGTCCAAGTGTTAATTTAATCAAAGCTTGGGTCAGGAAGTTTGAGCAAACGGGATCGACAACGAATATTGAACAAGTAGGGCGGCCAGGTTCAGGAAGAAGCGATGAGAACATTCGGGAGGTTGAAATTTCCGTAAGGAACGATCCAAAATCATCTACGCGTAAGCGTTCGGCGGCTCTGGCAATGCCAAGGATTAGTCTGCGGGATTTAAAAAAAATAAATTTCAATTTAAAAAAAATTAATTTCAATAAACGTTTATTACGTTAAATAAATGATCAACAAAATGACATTTGTAGTTTTATTTCTATTCATGTTTCAAATGTGCAAAAATGTATGGTCCACTGTTTATAACGAGTGGATAACATAACAGGAAGGAGTACTGTGGAGCTAGAGCAACCCTCATCATACACCACAGTAAAATCAAGTCAGACAGTCGAGATAACCTCTTTACCTTAGTGTTAACGCCGGAAGTCTGCAGCTGCGGCCACTGGTACACCTGCGAAATTTAAAATATCACCGCAACTACCACCAACTGATGACCAAACTGTGACTACCCCTTATTACCAGCGAGCGACATCGTAGCAATAGCAAACATTTGCCGGAAGTCCTTCAGAAATACAAAATAACATCGTTCAGTTGTTTTGGAGATTTTTTGGGGATTACATGCATGTACGCGAGTTATGTTATTAATTGACTACGGCTATTAATTAGATCATCATCATCATCGGCCCACAACCGGGATCCGGTCTTGGCCTATTTAGCAAGCCTTGAGGCTTGTTACATTTTTCATAATTTTTTTTACGGGGAAGGTTATTATTAATTAGATAGGACGAACAAAAACACCAGTCGCGTAGAAAAACACTTTGTTTCCCTTTTTTTCTTATATTTTATCCTTTTCTTCGCTTAATCTACTATTAACTTTACTACTTGATGTTCGATTGAATTACATTGAATTTTAAACACTTCTAGTCATTGCTATTTGTTCTTAATTGTTCGGCATTCAGTTCTGTTCCACTTTATGCTGTTTCGTTTGATAGTTTCAAAAATATATTTATTTAGACATTTAGACACCATCGACTCTGATCATTTTTATGTACAAGTCTGTTTCAAATTCAATTTGTTTCATTTGTTAGCTCAGCATGTACATTTAACTTAACTCTCTATTGTTAAATTTCGATTATCAATTACATAAATATATCTTAACTTTGTACCGCTAGTTTTAGTTATTTCCTTTTTAACACACTATTAGGGTGATTCCTCTTTCTCGGGAAAAATCTAAATCAAAATCTAACCTTCAAACTTTTCAGGAAAACCAACACTGATTCAACTCTTCTTGATCCTCAAATATCGGCTCTCAAACACCGACTCCCTTCTTTTCTGTTTTTACTCCTTGTTGTTGCTTTGGGGTCAACACCTTCCGATGACGAAAACGCACATTCGTTTTCCATCGACCTAATTTACATTTTGCGATTGCGTTGAAATGCAACATCAGCCGACATACATCCATCGGTTTGTGTCACAATTCAACTTCCGCAATTTGCAAAGTGACCCAATAAATTTTAAGAGTAATTACACATTTTTCATATCTTCGATTAATGATTGTGACGAAATGTGGGATGAATTTATTGCATTATCGTTCCGTGGGTTATATGAGTTCAGAATCTATTGAAGGTTTTTGGTTTAAGTGCATCAATGACATTATGATCGACATCTTTGTTTAGATCGCCATTGATATACTAAACACGCGCTTTCTAAAGCAGATCCTGTGCCACACAGCCAGCAGTTTATCCAACCATCGTCATTATTTTGAGTCCTGGTAACTTTATAAGTACTTCGTGGAGTTATAACTACATTTATGTACACACTTCTGTACATAAAATGTGAACGCAGACGGGATTCTGAGGAACGCTTAATCGTACAATATTACGAATGGAAGGTAAAAGAAAGGAAATGTCGAAGTACATCAGTTTTCATCTTAAACACATCCAGACAAAAATGCCCTTTTCCGTTCAACTGTTGCCATTTTTCGATCAACTTTTTCCATTCTAAGTTCTACCATCTTCGACCATTTCCTGTCATTTTTCAACCAAGTTCTGTCATTTTTAGATCAAGGTTTTCCACTTTCCGACTAAATTTCGCCATTTTTCAACCAAGCTCTGAAGTTTTTAGATACATTTTTTTTCATTTCTCGTTGAACTTTTGACATTTTTCGTTCGACTTTTTTGATTTTCCGACTAAGCTCTTCAATTTTCGACCAGGCCCTGTCGTCTCTCGACCAAGTTCGGCCAGTTCCATTTTCCGACTAAGTGCTGCTATTTTTGACCATTTTCTGCCATTACCAAGTTCTGCCACCTTTTAACCAAGATCTGCCATTTTGGACCAACTTTTTCCATTTTCCGAATAAGCTCTGCCATTTTCGACCTGTCCTGCCGTTTCTCGACAAAGTTCTGCCAGTTCCCGTTCAAGATTTTTTCATTTTCCGAACAACTTTTTTTCATTTTCCGACTACGTTCTGCCATTTTCGACCAAATTTTTCCATTTTCCAACTAAGTTTTGCCATTTTTGACCATTTTCTGCAATTTTTCGATCAAGTTCTGCTATTTTTCATTCAATTTCTACCATTTTTGTCGTTTCTCGACAGAGTTCGGCCAGTTCCCATTCAAGTTTTTTTCATTTCCTGACCAACTTTTTTCATTTTCCGACTACATTCTGCCATTTTCGACCAAATTTTTCCATTTTCCGACTAAGTTCTGCCATTTTTGACCATTTTCTGCAATTTTTCGACCAAGTTCTGCCAGTTTCCGTTCAAGTTCTTCCATTTTTCGATTAACTTTTTCCATTGTCTATGTTCTGCCATTTCTTGACGAAGTTTTGCCATATGCGACCAAGTTGTCTCATTTTTCAATCAACTTTTGCCATCTTCCGAATAACTACTCCCACTATTCAACCAAGCTCTGCCGTTTTTAGATGAAGTTTTTTTTTCATTTCCCGTTGAACTTTTGCCATTTTTTGACCCACTTTTTCCATTTTCGGATAAGGCTCTGCCATTTTCGACCAAGTTCTGCCAGTTCCCGTTAAAGTTCTTCAAAGGGGCTATTTTCCGTTCAAATGTTGCCATTTTCCGACTAAGTTCTACCATTTTTGACCATTTCCTGTCATTTTTCAACCAAGTTCTCTTATTTTTCGACCAAATGTTCCATTTTCCGACTAAGCTCTGCAATTTCCATCCAATTCCTGCCGTTTGTCGACAAACGTTCAAGTTCTTCCACTTCTCGGTTAACTTTTTTTCATTTTCCGACTACGTTCTGCCATTTTCGACCAAATTTTTCCATTTTCCAACTAAGTTTTGCCATTTTTGACCATTTTCTGCAATTTTTCGATCAAGTTCTGCTATTTTTCATTCAATTTCTACCATTTTTGTCGTTTCTCGACAGAGTTCGGCCAGTTCCCATTCAAGTTTTTTTCATTTCCTGACCAACTTTTTTCATTTTCCGACTACATTCTGCCATTTTCGACCAAATTTTTCCATTATCCGACTAAGTTCTGCCATTTTTGACCATTTTCTGCAATTTTTCGACCAAGTTCTGCCAGTTTCCGTTCAAGTTCTTCCATTTTTCGATTAACTTTTTCCATTGTCTATGTTCTGCCATTTCTTGACGAAGTTTTGCCATATGCGACCAAGTTGTCTCATTTTTCAATCAACTTTTGCCATCTTCCGAATAACTACTCCCACTATTCAACCAAGCTCTGCCGTTTTTAGATGAAGTTTTTTTTTCATTTCCCGTTGAACTTTTGCCATTTTTTGACCCACTTTTTCCATTTTCGGATAAGGCTCTGCCATTTTCGACCAAGTTCTGCCAGTTCCCGTTAAAGTTCTTCAAAGGGGCTATTTTCCGTTCAAATGTTGCCATTTTCCGACTAAGTTCTACCATTTTTGACCATTTCCTGTCATTTTTCAACCAAGTTCTCTTATTTTTCGACCAAATGTTCCATTTTCCGACTAAGCTCTGCAATTTCCATCCAATTCCTGCCGTTTGTCGACAAACGTTCAAGTTCTTCCACTTCTCGGTTAACTTTTTTTCATTTTCCGACTACGTTCTGCCATTTTCGACCAAATTTTTCCATTTTCCAACTAAGTTTTGCCATTTTTGACCATTTTCTGCAATTTTTCGATCAAGTTCTGCTATTTTTCATTCAATTTCTACCATTTTTGTCGTTTCTCGACAGAGTTCGGCCAGTTCCCATTCAAGTTTTTTTCATTTCCTGACCAACTTTTTTCATTTTCCGACTACATTCTGCCATTTTCGACCAAATTTTTCCATTTTCCGACTAAGTTCTGCCATTTTTGACCATTTTCTGCAATTTTTCGACCAAGTTCTGCCAGTTTCCGTTCAAGTTCTTCCATTTTTCGATTAACTTTTTCCATTGTCTATGTTCTGCCATTTCTTGACGAAGTTTTGCCATATGCGACCAAGTTGTCTCATTTTTCAATCAACTTTTGCCATCTTCCGAATAACTACTCCCACTATTCAACCAAGCTCTGCCGTTTTTAGATGAAGTTTTTTTTTCATTTCCCGTTGAACTTTTGCCATTTTTTGACCCACTTTTTCCATTTTCGGATAAGGCTCTGCCATTTTCGACCAAGTTCTGCCAGTTCCCGTTAAAGTTCTTCAAAGGGGCTATTTTCCGTTCAAATGTTGCCATTTTCCGACTAAGTTCTACCATTTTTGACCATTTCCTGTCATTTTTCAACCAAGTTCTCTTATTTTTCGACCAAATGTTCCATTTTCCGACTAAGCTCTGCAATTTCCATCCAATTCCTGCCGTTTGTCGACAAACGTTCAAGTTCTTCCACTTCTCGGTTAACTTTTTTTCATTTTCCGACTACGTTCTGCCATTTTCGACCAAATTTTTCCATTTTCCAACTAAGTTTTGCCATTTTTGACCATTTTCTGCAATTTTTCGATCAAGTTCTGCTATTTTTCATTCAATTTCTACCATTTTTGTCGTTTCTCGACAGAGTTCGGCCAGTTCCCATTCAAGTTTTTTTCATTTCCTGACCAACTTTTTTCATTTTCCGACTACATTCTGCCATTTTCGACCAAATTTTTCCATTTTCCGACTAAGTTCTGCCATTTTTGACCATTTTCTGCAATTTTTCGACCAAGTTCTGCCAGTTTCCGTTCAAGTTCTTCCATTTTTCGATTAACTTTTTCCATTGTCTATGTTCTGCCATTTCTTGACGAAGTTTTGCCATATGCGACCAAGTTGTCTCATTTTTCAATCAACTTTTGCCATCTTCCGAATAACTACTCCCACTATTCAACCAAGCTCTGCCGTTTTTAGATGAAGTTTTTTCTTCATTTCCCGTTGAACTTTTGCCATTTTTTGACCAACTTTTTCCATTTTCGGATAAAGCTCTGCCATTTTCGACCAAGTTCTGCCAGTTCCCGTTAAAGTTCTTCAAAGGGGCTATTTTCCGTTCAAATGTTGCCATTTTCCGACTAAGTTCTACCATTTTTGACCATTTCCTGTCATTTTTCAACCAAGTTCTCTTATTTTTCGACCAAATGTTCCATTTTCCGACTAAGCTCTGCAATTTCCATCCAATTCCTGCCGTTTGTCGACAAACGTTCAAGTTCTTCCACTTCTCGGTTAACTTTTTTCCATTTTCCGATTACGTTCTGCCATTTCTCGACCAAGTTCTACCATTTTCGATACTTTGTTTTCCATTTTTCGACCAAATTCTGTCGTTTTTCGATCAAGTTTTCTAATTTTTTGATCAACTTTTGCCATCTTCCGAATAACTTTTGCAATTCAAATCAACCAAGCTCTGCCGTTTTTATATCGTTCTCTCATTTTTTGATCAACTTTTTCCATTTTCCGACTAAGCTCTGCAATTTCCAACCAAGTTCTGCCGTTTCTCGACAAACTTCTGCCAGTTCCCGTTCAAGTTCTTTCATTTTTCGATTAACTTTTTTCCATTTTCCGATTACGTTCTGCCATTTCTCGACCAAGTTCTACCATTTTCGATACTCTGTTTTCCATTTTGCTACCAAATTCTGCCATTTTTCAGTCAAATTCCGCCATTTTCGCATTTTTTGATCAACTTTTGCCATCTTCCGAATAATTTTTGCAATTCAACTCAACCAAGCTCTGCCGTTTTTATATCAAGTTCTCCCATTTTTTGATCAACTTTTTCCATTTTCCGACTAAGCTCTGCAATTTCCAACCAAGTTCTGCCGTTTCTCGACAAACTTCTGCCAGTTCCCGTTCAAGTTCTTCCATTTCTCCATTAATTTTTTTCCATTTTCCGATTACGTTCTGTCATTTTTTGACCAAGTTCCACCATTTTTGACAATTTTCTGTCATTTTTCAACCAAGATCTGCCATTTTCGACCAAGTCCTGCCGTTTCTCGACCAAGTTCTCTCATTTTTCTCATATGGATGTGAAACATGCCCATAAGCAACATAACAAAAAAGAATAAATTCGGTGTTTCGTATATTCGAAAAGTACAGTTTACGAAAGTATTTCGTAGTAGAAATGACAAGAAAAAGGACAAGAGAAAACTGATTCAATAAATAAAAACAGCAAACTAAAACCACTTACCAATGTCATCTGGATTGACCATTGGAACCAACTCCTTCATGGGTACGTAAACATCCTTGCCAGTTTCATCGCTTCCAAGAAACACTGTTGAAGCTTGTGTTATAGATCCATACCAATTAGCCGTTTGTATCCCGGTCTTCTTCTGCCACTTCAAATGACGCCGATTGGCTTCGAGGGCGGCTGTTAGGGTTGAACCATTGTTACCTCCCCAGCCCACAAGCATTACACCGAGCTTAGGGATCTTTTTTGAAGTTTGAATTTTCAGCGGTACCTTTTGGGGTATAACCTGAAATGGAGCAAAATTCAAAAAGTTATATTATTATACACTGTCATTTCTATGTGTTTAATGTGTCTTGTTGCGAAATTTTTTTTTCCTATTCCTATAAATACTATCAATAATGTAAAAGGTCTGTGGGGGTTCTCTATACCACATGAAGAACCAACCTCCAATACTTCTTCCCCTCCGTGGTACAATCACTAGCTTTGCTCCCCTCGTAACAAAAGGAATAAGTTATGGGTCATATTCTCGCGGAATCGAGCTATACCTGTTTACTCCAACTTTCTTGGCTGATACCTCCAATTTACGGAACTTTTTGACACCATTTATCTCAGCTATCTGATCAAAACTCAGACCAATCTCAAAAATGACCCCAACGCCTTCTTTTAGTTTGTCAATTATAAACGTAGATCCGACGGTTGCCCCATATCGCTTACCTTAAACTGTCATACCTCATCTGATCCTGTTACTATTTCTAACTTCTTCGCCACTCATTTCAATTAGTCACTCACTAATGACTCCTTTGTTCCTGACCTGTCATACTTCAACTACCTACCTAACTTTTCCCTCGGGTCCCTTCCCAAAACTCCCTTGATCCGACCTTAAGTGATTCCAAGCTACTGCAACTCAAAGACAAGTGTACATTCCCCCCCACTGGGCCTCTTATGGTCTCAACGAACCCCTTTCGCGGATACTGAGAAAGGTCAACTCCAATTCCACCTTGTTTAACTTCGACCTCTCTACCCATATTTTCAAGCACCGCCTCCTAAACCATTCTCACCAACAATCTTAAGCGGGCTTCTACACTTTACTATAACCTGCCCCCACCCCTCGCCGCTACTTCTTCCTTCTTAATTTGTCCTGGTTACCTTCGGTTAAGCCTAGTTAAGATAGTTCTTAAGTTCTTTAGTTTGTAACTTATATATACTTTAGTTGTAGGTAATTATTTATTGAGCCAATAAATGGGGTGGAGGCTCCACTAAACTTAAACTTAAACTTAACATTCTTCTTTTTTTTTTCCAGGAAAAATTTCATGAAAGAAGTTGGTGAGGACATGTCATATATGTGAGATGTAGCTCCAATCTATTGGAATCGCATGCTAGTATTAAAATCAACAAAAAAGTGTAAAGCTGGAGTAAAAACTTTGTTAATCATTCCGAAATCACAGTAATGGTGCTGAGAGACCGGGAGTGTCCCGAACTGCGTGGCGCGAGTTATGGAATGGGAACCAGATACCCGACATGAAACTACAAACGAATAGTTTCTCTTATCAACATTTCACAGAACAAAGGACCCCACCCTGGGACCATCGCAAAACGATTATTTTCCCTTGCAGCATCTCACAGAAAGAAGGACCCATGTCTGGGGCAATCGCAGAGTGATTCTTGTTCTTTATCAGCATTCCGCATAACAAAGGATGGCCCCATTGAATTCGCTATAAAAGCAGCAGCGAAATCATGATTCATAGAATCATACCAGAAGAAATAACAATAAGTCGTAGCTTTAATATAAAATTATAAATCTTAGAATAAAGAGCCATCAGCATCATCATCATCATCATCATCGGCACTACAACCGGGATCCGGTCTTGGCCTTATTTAGCAAGTCTCGAGGCTTGTTAAATTTTCCATAATAATTTATTTTTACGGGCAAGGTTATTAGCCTTGCGCCATATAAAGGGCCATAGCTTCCCAAAAAAGTATGTTTGGTCTTTTTCGGCTACCACGAAATTATAACTCGCGGCAGTTACGGT
This sequence comes from Microdon myrmicae, assembly GCA_963931805.1. Taxonomy (NCBI): domain Eukaryota; kingdom Metazoa; phylum Arthropoda; class Insecta; order Diptera; family Syrphidae; genus Microdon; species Microdon myrmicae. The sequence goes on from OZ007497.1 coordinate 215,610,016, forward strand.
AGATACCCGTCACCCACACAAAAGCCCTTTCAACGAGCTATTACGAACACCATTGTAAATATAAATTTATAAACATATGGTAAAACCTAAGAAAATTATATTGTGATTGCTCCTTAAGCGGCTGGCATTAAGGGCATTCTCAAATTTGATTCCAAGATTACTTCATGAATTTTTTAATAATATAGAGGAAATACTACTTTATATAAGAGAAACCAACAATACATCATAACGTCAGATGTCACTCAGTGCCATACGAAACGAAGTCGACAGAGAAGCTAATGAACTTCCCACTATTTTCTCCCCTTATCCATAAGCAACTCCAACAAACCAACTAAACACTTACTCCCTATACCTAAACCCACAGCAAACAATAACAACAGTACTCTCCACCCTTATTCAGTCCTCACTTGTCCTCTTAAATCTTCCGGAGTACTCCACGCCCCAGTTATAACTTGTCCCATAAAGTCCCTTCCCAAGTCTAGTTATACTCATACTCCTTCTCCCAAACCCAGTTACATTCTCACTTTGTCATTCCATACCAAACTCAACTCGTCCCACTAAAAACGCTCCCAAGTCAAGTTATAGCCGACGTCCCTTCCCTATATCTCCCCGCTTTCGCACTCCTCCGCACCATCCCATAATAACGTCCTGCCCAATACTATATCAATAGTCAATAGTATCAGCCGATAACAATATGGAAGAAGAAATACGCGAACCACTGTTCAAATCAAACAAAGCCTACTATGGTCTATCAAGGCTCTTTAAATCCCCAAATTTATCCAGAACATCCAAGCTACTACTGTACAAAACCATGGTCTTACCAGTAGATATTCATGTATGGATCCGAGACCTGGGTGCTCAATAAAAGACACTCTGAACTCTTAACCGCGTGCGAAAAGAAGGCCTTAAGGAGAATTGTTGGCTCCATATATGAGGGAGGATGATTCCGGAGACGCTACAATCACGAGCTGTACGCGATCTACCTTGAACCTAATGTTGTAAGAAAAATTAAGTTCGGTAGACTCCGGTGGGCGGGACACCTAGTCCGAATGAGCAAAGAGGGGCCTGCTCGGAAAGTTCTTTCTGGCAGGATGTATGGACAGAGACAGCGTCGCAGACTTTGTCTACGATTGAGGGATGGCGTAGACCAGGACGCCATGAGCCTGGGAGTGCCAAACTGGATGGCATCTGCCCGGAAACGTGACCAGTGGAGAGACTTGCTAAATAAGGTCAAGACCGGATCCCGGTTGTAGTACCGATAATGATGATTAAGTTATTGAAATCGTTTTAACTAAGGTAAATAAATAAATAAATTCAGAAATCAACTCGCTGTTATGCTCCGACGCCGTGCTTTCTCATAGATTGAGGGAAGAGCGATTCAAGTATTTTTTTTCCACTATTTTTGATTATTGTCTTTTTTTCTTTATGTCACTTGTTGTTTTGCACTTTTTTTCTCACTGTAAGGGCTGATTCAAAAATCAATCCCACCGCTGCCACCAAAATGTTATGCTGCCAATCCTCAATGGTAGGGTATGTAGAAATCCCACCGCTGCCACCAAAATGTTACGCTCCGAAGCCGTGCTTTCTCATAGATTGAGGGAAGAGCGTGGAGTATTGAGGATAAAAAATCAAAGATTTAGTTTTTCTTCTATAGTTTACTTTATTTATTTCAAGAAAACAAACTGCTCTAGTCATCGAGGCTATTGCTCGGTGCGACGTGCAAAAGTACAATAATAAAATGTAACGATCCGGAATGATCGTTATGAAATCAATACAGGTAAGAATGACACTCCTCGAGATGATCGTGAGCGATTTTCATAACAAGGAAAAAGAGCAAAAGTAAAGATTACTTGGATGTTTGTTATTTCGAGCAGCTGCTATGGTTGCTCGATATTGGTTATGGAATCGTTTAGATTCTTTGGATGTTATATCGAGCAGCTGCCATGGTTGCTCGATATTGGTCATGGAAACTTTTGGGTCATTTGAATTAAATTAAGATTATGGGATATGTATTTAGAGGGGGGAGGATATTAATGGTAGGGCTTTCTGGAGCACTACATCGCCAAACACACAACTCGTCCTCATTCTAATATCCGAAGTTTCGTTCTATCGTTGCCCTATCCTGTCTTGCTACTTACACCACAGTGTGTCCCATTTACCCCCCACCACCACAAATGCCATCGTTTTTTAAGTTAGTTTCTAAGTTTATTTCTAATTTTTAATTTTCCAGTTGTACTAAGTGTAATAAATGAGGGTTCTGCCCTCACTTCATTCATTCATTTACTCTTTAATAAATACAAAAATACTTATCCTTTCAATTCACAATACCAAATCTCTATACCTTCGAATCACTACTTTTCAATAATTGTTTCCCTCTATCAAGCGCTATCATTTTATGTACACTAAATCAAAATTACACGGACAGGGATCTATTACCCGACGATCGATATTTCTCTTTTCTCGGTGATGTATTTACACAGCAATATTAATTAACTACTATAATTAGACGTGTTCGCATTTTTCGTACATAAAGCTTTAGGTATAAAATACTCGCAATTGGTACTTATTTACCCAATTGTTTCGTATGACCTCATGCAAATATCTACCTGTTTATCGATTTTACAATAGCTACCTGATTGGAGCTCCAACGTGAATTTCTATTAGCGTTAGGTTATGCAACAAGTTCATGTTCATTGTTTGTTTACATTCTGCAAATGGGGTGGAAAGAACACCCACGTAAGTCCCACAGAGGTTACCCTGGTGCATTTGGTTTCGTGACAACCAACGTTCAGTTTATTATGTAGTACATGCTCCCACGAGTAAGCTCTTTCATTAAGATTATTATTGTATTTACTGTGACAATGCGTTTTTTGTAATTATTGCGACAATATGTTTTTCACACGAAATTTATGAAATGCACACTGGCGATAATAAACTTAAAATTGTATTTTGTCCAGAGTTCCGAAAACCTCACTTTCCCATTGAGCAATACTAAATAGTTGTTTATAGAATTTCTTCTGTTTTTTTTCTTCGTAATATGAAACACAAGACCAACTCTTTATTGACAAGGTGATATCAAAAACACCTTAACTGATCATTTCAACAGCTAACATTCGAACGATACGGATCGTCCTATCGTCCTGTCCCGCGCCTTTTTAGTGTGTGCACGTGAGTGCGAAAGTCTGAGAATTGTGCAAACATGTGGCCGCCACTGAGAACGGCTGTATAGTCGTCGTTACCAACACGTCAAAGAGATAAGACGTATACCTGACAACAGGAGAAAGCAAAAGAAAGGGAAAAAAAAAATAAATAAATTCGTCGCGCGAGTGTAAGTGAACAAGTGTGGATTACACAGTGTGGCCGCCACTGAGAGCGGTTGTTTAAAAAATAAAAAAAAATAAAAAATAAAAAATTATGGCAACAAACAAAGTGCTAAAGAGCTCGTCGCCTTTCATGAAAAGGGGCCAGGCAGACCTGAAAGCGATGACACGGAGCCGACTCGAGCGACAGCCGAGTATTATAACAAAGCGGCACAAGCCAAATTCAGACGGCGAAAAAAATGCAAAGGAAAAGAAAAACGAATACACAGGCGCAGGTAACCAATTCAACGAATTGGTTAACCTTGACCCAAGTGAAATCGAATTACCTGCTGAGGAAGAAAACAATATCACAGGTACTGCAACAGATCCGGCGGAATTAGAAAAACTCCTTGCGGATATTGACACAAAAAAAGAGGAACTCAATAAACAAAGAGAAGCAATCCTCAAATTAAAAGACCTGGTGCAGCAACAACAAAGCCAAGAAAATACAACAGCCCAACGGAAAAATCAGGAACAACATCAGGAAGCAAACAAAAGGCAGCAAACAAAGGAGATGCAGAAGCAGCAAACAAACCAGCACATCGTAACCAACAAAAAGGAAAAGGCGCCGCCTATAATACTTACGTCCATGGAAACAAAGGACGTTATAAAATTAGGTGAGTTAACTTGCAAACATTTTAAAACAAAAAAAATTGATAATTCTAAAATAAAATTAATGTGCGATGATATTGAAGGTTATCGCAAAGTAATGACTGCTTTGGGTAGGACAAAAAGCGAGTACTACACGTACACCCCGAAATCGGAGAAAATAATCTCCATGCTCCTAAAAGGCGTTGATCCATGTTTTTCCCCTGAGGAGGTACTAGAGGAATTAAAAAATGTCGAAAACGACAATTTAAAATTTACAGGTGTGAAACCCTTCTCTACCGCCAACTCCAGAAAACGCAATTGCAAATTGCCTTTCTTTATTGTATCACTGAGTCCCAGCAGTAAAGTTGATGCTCTCCGATACATCAAACACCTCAACCACCAAACAATAAGTTGGGAAAAAATTAGAAAAATCGATCGCGTATTGCAGTGTATGCGTTGTCAACGCTTCGGGCACGCGGCATCAAACTGCCACATGCAATTCAGGTGCGTAAAGTGCCTCTCCGACCATACCATTGGTGAATGCCCCTTGGGCAAGGAACAGCTTCCAGATAGGAAAACGCTGCCCTGTGTCCTCTGTAAAAATACAGGTCACACTGCTAATTTTAGAGGATGTCCTAAATTTCAACAAATGAAATTAAAATTGGAATCCAAAAAGAAACAAGTTGAAGAAGAGAAAAAAATGAAAACTCGTTCTTACAACAATTTCGTGGCTCCTTGTGTGTCATATGCACAAATGGCCGGTGCTCCTAAGCAACCAGCATCCATGGAACATACATCTAGTAATGGGAAAATGCCTGCACCAGAGGCACATTCAGAAATAATAACAATGTTATTAACCATGCAAGGACAATTTGCCGAATTTCAAAGAACACTGACTGAACAAAGAGCACGAATAGATACTCTCTATTCAACCCTGTTCTCAAATAACTCTCCACATCAAAATCTTCAACCCTCCGTCTGAACTTAACCTAAAAATTATAGCTGTGAATGTAAATTCACTAATCCACGTCGAAAGAAGGGATAATTTAGGCAATCTGCTCCAAGTCGAATGCCCAGATGTGCTCTTGGCTAGCGAAACTAAGCTAAACCAAAGGCACAAAATGGGTTACAAAAATTATAACATAATTAGACGAGATCGACCACACTCTACTGGAGAGGGTGGGGTCGCTATCTTAGTTAAGAAAGCTCTTCACCATAAGGTCGTTTACAGCACGGAAGTACACAACTTCCAGGTGCTAGAGGCATGCATTATAGACATTCCGCTAAAAAGTCAAAGGCATCTATATATAGTCGCTGCTTACGCTCCTGAATCTGTTCAAGGTACCCAATTTATCAGTGAAATCGATACGCTTTTCCGAAGTCTCAAGTTAGTTTTGGAAAACAATTACTTTTTAATGGCAGGTGATTTTAACGCCAAGCACAGTGCCTGGGGCAATCTGACCTCGAACACCAGAGGCAATGCCTTGTTTGATTGGTGGCAAACAAATGCGATCGAGCATAAACTAGAATTGTACGCTACAAGTACACCGTCTTATCCAAGAGGTAACTCCTTCCTGGATTTACTTATGACAGATGATCGAATTCAGTTACCAGATACCGAGGTAACTAATCGAAATTGTCTTCGCACAATTGAGTACGATAGTGATCATTACGGACTTGGAGCCGTACTACACGTGCCAAACGAGTACCATCTACTTTAGCAGTACGACCAGGTACACTCTTTCGATTTCCGAAAAGCACATTGGTCGCGTTTCGATCGCATAGTAAAAAGAGAAATACGCAACATTGGCATAGATCCACCGACTAATAGAAACCTTCGTAATGATGAAATCGATCATTACCTCCTAACTATGAACGATATTGTTACTAACACAATGAATCGTTCCATCCCCAAAGTAGCTCATATGGATGGCTATACCCACCGATACAGAAATGCAACTATCGATGCTTTGTATAGGCAAAAGAGCACCCTGCTCTCAAAGTTGAAATTGTGCCATAGGCAGTTCAGTGACCCAAATAGGAATGAAATCAAAACAATCAAGTCCTTGATTAAAAATCTTCAAAAACTGATCCGGGATAATTACCGAGCAGTAATAAATGAGGAGTGGAGCAACAGAATTCGAGCTGTCCAAGCAAACGGACCGAACATGTTTTCACAAGTCAAGAAAATATGTCGAAGAAAAGATCACAATGACATTCCCTGTCTCCGAATTCCACGGACTCCCGAGAATTGTCAGATAATGCTGAACGCAGGACTCACCTTAGAGCACATCAACTCCAATGATGAAGTAATAGTAGTCGAAGATCCGCAAAAGAAAGCGAATTCAATTGGAGCCTGTTTCGAAGCAGTGTACAGAGTTAACGAATCAGTTCATGCTAACACTGAAATTGAAAGCAATGCCCGTCAAAGACATTGCTCGCTGCGCAATCAACTTCACAACTGGCGATCCGAAAACCATAGTTTCATCACATTCGGCGAAAATAATAGGGCGGATTCTCCCGTCAGAAATGAAAATACAAATATGTTTGTGCGCAAGGATGAACTTAGACACATACTTAGCTCAATAAAAAATAAGAAATCATCTGGAATAGATAGCATTCCAAACGTGGTTCTAAGGCATTTGCCTTGCGAAGCAGTGAACATATACACTACTTTGTTTAACAACGCTCTAAACAATGCACACTATCCAACCCATTGGAAGACTGCAGTAGTCCAACCTATCCCCAAAAAGGGTAAGGAGAAGAGCAATCCAGCTAATCTGCGCTCGATCAGCCTGCTTCCCAACATCAGCAAGGTATTCGAAAAAATCATAAACAAAGCACTGATAGGTTGGTGTGATGAAGACGATATCATCCCCAACAACCAGTTTGGCTTTCGAGCGCGAACAGTTCATGCAGCGATGAAACTTGTTTCCGATATATAGTGGAACAATGCAAAGCGACGATGTACAGGCGCCTGCTTGGTTGACTTTGAAAAGGCTTTCGACACTGTATGGTTAGAAGGACTTGTCTATAAGTTAACAAACCTGGGTATGCCGCAATACCTGCTATACATTATTAATGATATGATAATGGACAAACATTTTGTGGTGAAATGCGGGGACATACTCTCCAACAAGACCTTCCAAATTAAAAATGGCTTACAGCAGGGAGCTGTGAATTCTCCCATTCTATTCAATATTTACACTAGTGATCTAGTGAGTTCTCTCGAAAACGCCATTGCGTACGCCGATGACATAGTGGTGTACAGAGCAGGAGGAAAAATAGACGACATCAGTAGGCACCTTCAAGATGACTTCAACAAAATAAAACAATTTTGCGACGACTGGAAATTCAAAATTAATTTCCAGAAAACCGAGACTATTGTTTTCAGAACGCCCCTATCCAGGGCCTCGAGGGATACAATATACAACTGGAAACACTTCTCTATTGTAGGTAACAATAACCTTCCACTACAAGTGAAAACTGTAGTTAGATACCTTGGTATCTGGCTAGACCAGTATTTATATTTTGACAAGCACGTAGCAGCGTCCCTCTCCGCAGCTAAGAGCGCATATTCTATGACAAGAAGTCTATTCCGGAGTAGTCTTCTTGACCCCAGAGTCAAAATAATTTCGTACTCGGCATTCATCCGACCAGTTTTGATTTATGGCTGTCCAGTATGGTATAATATATCTCCACTTTATATGGAGAAGTTTCGTGTGTTCGAACGGCAGTGTTTGCGTTCCTGCCTCGGACTTTATAGAACACCAGAGTCGCAATACAAAAAATTCTATCCCAACAAAATCCTGTATAACAAATCAGGGTTAAATAGGATAGACAATTTCATAATTAAAATGATTCGTGGTCACACAGCAAGGGCAATGTGCAATGACAATAATCTTATCGCGGGAGCATTCTATCCCAATGATATGTATCTAGAGAATAATTCCCAATAATGATTATTACTCGGGAGTGGAAAGCAAGTTTAAAGAATTAGCCGCAAATGACGACAATACCTTCCAAGAAATGGAAGAAGGGAGAAAAAAGTTTGTCGGTGAACTTATCCAAAGGAGAGATGAGATACAAAAAAAATAAATGAGACTCTCGCAATAGAAAAAAAAACCACCGCAAAACAACGGCAAGAGAAAGAAGAAAATAAACCTCAGGTACAGCAGGGATAAGAAACAAGGGTCCGACAACATGAACAACAACAGCAGCAACAAGGACACATAGAGCTACAAATCAGAGAAAAAAAAAAGAAGGGGGTGGCGGCGTACGACGCTGATTCACTTCCTTTCGCCATCGTCACTATAAATTCATCGAACGTTCGGCCGCAAATTGTTCACGGGAAATTGTCACCAAGGCACGAAACAAAAACACATTAAAAACACATGTATATGTGTATGTTGGTTCTTTTCATGGGTCGAAGCAATGAAGGGGCATAATATGCATCCAGGAGATGTGTTCGTTGAAACAAACAAATCGAATTTCGTGGGATGCTAATCGGATTCTGTTTGTTCAGTGCCGCTAGTCATGAGAAACAGATCCAGAAATATAAGAAGACAAGGGGATCGGGTAGATCATTGTCTAAGCTATGCATTGCAGCTGTAACGATAGCCGCAATACCCATGCACATGGTGCTAATTGGTTTTAGCGTATTCACAGGGAATTGGTGTTCATAGCATCGTTGGCAAGGGTGAGCATACCATACCTATTTGCATTTGCCCATGCTGTATGATGTAATTTATGGTTTAAGATGCGAGATGCGTATATTTGTTTTGGTCTCTGTTATGATGGTTACAATGTATGTAAACCAAATCATTTTGTTCTCGGGAATTCGTCTAGGGGGAAATGCACTTGGTGATTGGGATTCCTGATAAGGTAAGAAAGAAATCTTACAGAGAATTGGTATGCGGAGAGAATGCATGAAAGGTAAGTTTTCTTTACAGGGACTAAAAGATCATAGATTTGATCTCTTTAATGCGTGAAGCATTTTCAAGTGCCTAATGCGATTGCATTGGCGAAAACTTATGCGTCTTGTGATCAGGTAATGGGGGTTTTTAGGTAAGTGTACCGTGGGGTTTGGCGGCAGCGCCACGGTATTCCCCCCGCCCCAGTGACGAAGTCACGAAAAAAGGTAGGGCTTAAGGGGTGCTCGTATGCGTGGTGCGTGGTGAGAGGACGGCCGAGCGCTTGGAAAACAAGGTGGTCCTGCGTATTTCGGGAGGTGCTGCAATTTGGTTAAGGAACTGTCGTGATAACAAGTTCCTGGGTCATGGTATGGGCCTGGGTCGATACTAGGGTGGACGCGGGTGTTACTGCGTTGATGCCGCAGGGACAACGGGTGCGCGGCGTGGTCCATTGGGCAGTTGTGGGTCGCTTGGCCCAGCAGCCTCATCGTCCGAGTAGGTCGGAACCTATCGGAAATCCGCTCGCATCTGCAGTGACGGTATGGCGTGTGCGAAATGGAGGGGACTTATCCCAGGATTAATCGCATCCGCAGCAACGGGTTGTCGTGTGCGGGATGGAAAGGGGACCCGAGTCCAGAGCCGGTGTCTTTCGTCCACACGTTTGTATGGCGAATTGTTTGCCGCTGGGACTGGTAAAGAGGGCGGTCCCTCAGTTGCGCGGCTTACCGATCGAGGGAGGACCGGTACATTGGTGCCAATGTAGCGGTAGCTGCGACCTCGACCGAACGGCAACTTGTGGTGGGGTGCCGGCCGGTCGCGCTTGATAAAAGATAGGCCACTTTGCTTATGGGGCTCCTGGTGGGTGGTTGGTTGTGTTCAACCGCAGGACGCCCTAGGGAAATGGAAGCGCGCTCCGAAGATGGTTGTTGAACCTGTGTGTGGGGCGGCGTAGAGGCCTTAGGTTGCCGCTAGGTGAGCCCTGGTGGCTAAATGTTGAGGTACCTGCAAGAGGTGGTCAGGTATATTGCCTCAGTCCGGTGGTATCGGTGTGATTTGCCGACCGGCGTAGCTGCGACTTGGGGGAGATGTCCAGGGACCTAAGGACGAAGGTCCTGAAGTTTTAATAAGGAGGTAGGGCCGGGCGTCCTACTAAATGAATACGCAGGGTAGCAGGTGGATAGTAAGGAGCCGGCTTGGACGTCGGGCGTCCTACTGATTATAATGCTACGCGCAGTAGCTGTGAATCAGTGAGGGACCGAGGCTGTGGAACAAGGTAGAGTAAGGACGAGCATTGGCGACCGAGGTCGCGTGAAGGATGTGGTTGGCGAGCATGAGCGCCAACCTCCAGAAAAGGGACAGAAAAAGTCGATTTATGACAAAACCGGGGGTCCTATTGAGTATTGCTACGCGTAGTAGCCGTTGTTAATTAATGAGCCGGTTTGTGGAAGATGAATGGAGTGGAGTGCTTATGGGGCATTGTGTGCCAAAGTAAAAGACGGGCTGAACAAAAAAGGAGTGGAGTGTAGGTAACGGAGTTGAAGACAAGTCGTGTGAAGTCGAAAAAGAGTCGAGCGAGTTGAAAGAGGAGTCAAAAGAATTGAATGGAGTTGTGTATACTACTGAAAAGGTTTGTGCGTGTTTAATCAGTGTGACTTGTCGATCTGTGTCATTTGTGTTACATATTTTTAATATATTTAGTATGTCTCTTTTCTAGGATGAATATATCATTTTACTCTTTTTACAAAGTTTGTTAATATAACATAATTAGAAAAAAAAAACAAGAAACAATGATATAGTTTTTTCTTAAATTAGCCATGGTTAATCAGCACTACTGCAGTGGTAATCTGTACCCAGGAGTGGTTTACATTGTTTATAATTTTGTTTTCCTTTTTTTAAATGTATACAATTTTGCAGGAACCGGGTTGAGGCAATGGATTTACCGAATATTTAATACGCGAAATATTAAATTAGATAAAAGAAAGGCAACAATTAGGAGAACAAAAGGGAATTATAAAAATATTTTTATTATTCAGACTACTGTATATTTATTTATTGTCTTGGGTCCTGTTCGCTTGTTTACGTTTTTTAATTTAATATATGCATATGAAAAGAAAAACAATATCATAATTTAAGTAAACTGAATAAGGACTGTGTTTGATGGAGTCACATGAAACTCTGTACAATTCATTCACTGATTTAATTAAGTTAAAGCAAAAAAAAATTAAAAAGTTGTGTTCAAATTGTTGTCACAGTGTGGTAAACAAAATCGCGGCTCCTCCCCTAAAAATGGTTTATTTATTATACAATGTGCAATAGTCAAAAAGGCAAAGAAAAAACTAATATCGAGCGCCGTCCACGTTGCTGCTATCTCTACTGTCAGATGTACTTGTGCGTTCGTTCTCCTATTGCTCGCAATGTTCGGTCCGGCGCTGCAGTCGCATAGCTCGCGCAGCTTAAGGCCATTCCACAACACTCCCCCTCGATTGTAGCGTCGGGTCGATCCCTTGGGGAACCCCCGGGTCCGATCAGATCCAGGCACCTCTGATGTTTGTGTTTCGTCAGTCCCTTCGTGAGGAAGTCCGCAGGCATCTCATCCGAGGGGAGGTGTTTGATGTCCAGTCGACCGTCGCGCAAGACGTCCCTGACGAAATGATGTCTGATGTCGATGTGTTTCGATCTCGCGTGGAACGTGTGGTTCCGGGCCAGCAGCTGTGCCCTTCGGTTGTCGTTCATCAACGGAACTCTCTCGCATTCGCACAGCTTGTACTCCGACAGGAATCCCCGTATGTAAATAGCCTCTCTCGCGGCCTCAGTTAGCGCCATGTACTCTGCCTCAGTGGACGAAAGCGCGACGGTGCGCTGTTTCCTCGACCCCCAGCTGATGGCGGCGCCGCTCAGGATGAAGACGTATCCGGTATACGACCTCCGGTCTACCGGGCACCCGGCCCAATCGGCGTCAACAAACCCTTCCAAGGTTTTCGTGCTCTTCGTGTACGTGATTCCGAATTCGGCGGTCCCCTTCAGATATCTCAGGACGCGTTTCGCCGCCTTCCAGTGCGCCTCGCCGTGACAAGTGTTGAATTGACTGAGACAACTGACAATATGTGAAATGTCCGATCTTGTGGCGATCGCCAAGTAATTCAGAGCTCCGACAAGCTCGCGATAGGGCGGACTACCTCCTGGTGATCCTTCTTATTCAACGTCCTTCTCGAGCCTCGAACCCGATTCAACGGGAGTACTGACGGTGTTGCAGACCTCCATCCGAAATCGAGGGAGTAGTTCCCGAATGCAATTCGGTTGGGAAATGGTAATCTGATTTCCGCTTCTGGCGATTTCGATCCCCAGACAATAGCGAGCTGTCCCCATATCTCTTGCCTCGAATTCCTGCAACAAGCCTCGTCGGATGAAGTCGAGGTCCTCCTGACTCCGATAAAATATCAAAATGTCGTCGACATAGACCAGTAATATTAGCGGTTCTCCCCCTCGCCTGAGGCGATAAACGCACGGGTCGGCGATCGTTGGCGTCATGTTCAGTTCTTCGAGCTTTCCGCTCAGTTTCTTGTGCCACTGTCGACTGGCCTGTTTGAGGCCGTACAAGGCCTTCCTCAAACGGCAAACCTTCTCGCCACCCTGAAGTTGTTTCAGCATTTCCTTGGCGCAGCTCCCGACACCAGATTTGCCTTACGTCGCGGCGATTTTCCTCAAACATTGCGCTATTGAATCGGGCAGTTCCATGTACGTCTCCTCCTCGATCGTGCTGTTCAGGTATGCGGTCGTGATGTCCATCTAATGCACCCTGAGGTCGTGCTCGGCCGCCAGCGCGAGCAGCAGGCGCATAGATCCCAGGCGAGCTACGGGAGCCTAGGTATCGTGAAAGTCGATCCCGGGTCGCTGCGCGAATCCCCTTGCCACGAGTCGTGCCTTCCTTCTCTCGACATTGCCCCCCAAGTCGCACTTGTTCCTGAAGATCATTCGACATCCGACCACGCTTCGGTTCTTGGGTCGACTCACGATCAGCCATGTGTCGTTCTTGATTAGGCATTTGACTTCCTCGACGATGGGGTCCACCCATTCTTCTTTGTCCGGTCCGCTCAATGCTAGCCGGTACGGGACCTCCGAGTGAAGGCTGGCCAGATTTGCCTCCAGGGCGTCCGGGGTGTTCGACTCCTCGTCGTCGACGATCCGGTCGGACGAGTCCCCACTCGATCCGCGAGGCTGCTCGTCCTCCAGCGTGATCTGGTACTGTTTTCGCGGGCGACCGGGTCGTCCGGTGAGAATCCTTCTAGGCCTGCCCGGAGCTCTTCTGATCGCTTCGGTGGGCTCGTCTCCTCCCCCCGCCAGGTCGTCGTGTTCCTGCGACTCGTTTCTCAATTCCTCGTCGTGGTCCCCGCCTGGGTGAGGTTCAAAGAAATCCGGCAGTGATGTTCCCTCGGGATTGTGATTCAAATCTCGATCTGGATTTGGCGGAGACGACGGCGATTTGTCGTGCATTCCCGTTCTTACACCGGTGTCGATGAATCTGATGTCTCGTGTCGTGGTTACCTTTTGTCTGCTTGGTACCCATACTCGGTAGCCTTGAGTCGACTCGTCATATCCGAGAAAGAAACATTTCATGCCTCGTGGCTCCAGCTTCCCCCTCCCGGGAGTTTTGTCCAGCATACATGCGGTCTCTCCGAAGGTTCGCATGCTTCTCACGTTCGGGTGTCTTCCATGCCACAGCTCGTAAGGGGTCTTGTCCCCAAGCGTCCTCGTAATGCATCGGTTCCTCACGAAGTTCGCCGTGGCGATCGCTTCCACCCAAAACGAAGTTGGGAGCCCCGACTGCGCCAACATGCAACGCGCCATTTCCATGAGCGTGCGGTTTTTCCTTTCCGCTACTCCATTTAGCTGGGGGGGTGTACGGCGTCGTGAGCTTTCGCGCGATCCCCCCTCGCTTCAAAACCTTGTCGAATTCCTCGTTACAGAACTCTCGTCCGTTGTCGGATTGCACGCATTTAATCTTTCGTCCTGATTGATTTTCGACGAGGGCCTTGAATTCCTTGAAGAACTTCAGCGCGTCGCTTTTCCTTTGTAGGAACCTTACTTCTGTCCAACGAGAGTAGTCGTCAGTTAGCGTAAGGAAGTATCTGGCTTTGCCCCTTGATTCGTCTCTCATCGGTCCGCATACGTCGACGTGGACGATATCCAGTAAATTTTCGCTTCGGTGCGACTTCTTTCCGAAGGGCAGCGCTGTCATCTTCGCTTCCGAACAGATCTCGCCCGCATTCCTGATTCCGTCATCTTCAAGGTTGAGTCCGGACACTATCCCCTTTTTGCTCATTTCCAAGAGGTCGCGCCAGTTCAGGTGGCCGAATCTCTCGTGCCAAACGGTTATTGGGGACTTACGTGTCCCCGTCGACAGGGCGCAGACCGATTCCTTTCCGGGCTCGCGGAGGAAGTAGAGATCTCCTTTTCGATCCGCTACCGCGATCGCAGATCCGTGGCTGTTTTCGAATTTGGCTCCTTCTCGCGTGAACGTCACGCTGTTTCCGGCGTCCGTGATCTTTGCGACCGAGATGAGGTTGTTTCGCAGGTGGGGTATGTGCAGTGCATTTTCCAGACGTATGAGTCGAGTCGTTTCTCCGTCAGATGCTGCGATTTTAATGGTTCCTTTTGCCTTGACGTCGGTGGAGCCGTGATTTGCCAGATTAATTCTCAAGTTTCCAGCACTTGCTGTTTGCTCGAATGCGTCCTTGTCGTGGCACAGATGTGAAGCGTGTCGTGTCGCTTTTCTGAGCGTTCCCTGCGAAGTGAGAGTCGGCATTTGTGTGGGAGATCATAAACGAGATGCCTTTGCCGATGGCGGCTTTTTCTTTGTTAACGGGATGTTTCCCGCCTCGTTCGGCCTTCTCCGGGCAATTTATGACCTTGTGGCCGATTTGGCGACATCTGTGGCATTTGTACCTGAATGTTCCACCGGTACGTTGGTCGTCCGGTTTTTCGACGCTTTGTTTGTGGTTCTTTTCCTGTGCGGCGCCCCCTTTCTCGCGAACATTGCCTGGTCATCGGCTTGGCTGCGTTGTCTTCTTGTCGCACTTTCGTCGAGGATTTTGATTTTCAGGTTTTCTGGCGAGGGTAATTCGTCTCTCGACTCGATGGCGCATCTAAAATGTTCGAAGCTCTCCGGCAGGCTGTGTAGAAGCATTATGGATTGTAGTTCGGTGCTGACCTGCACGGATAGTTCGGACATTTTGTCGACCATGTCGGAGAATTCGTCCACGTGCCGTCGTACGTCTCCGCCTTCGTTGATACGATGACCCATCAAGCGTTTCCACAAAGATGCCTTCTTCGCCGGTCCTTTAGATTCGAAGATTACTTCCAACTTAAGCCAAATTTCCCGGGCTGTTTCACAGTGTCTGATTTGCCTGAGTTCGGCGTCGCATAGCTCGCGCAGCTTAAGGCCATTCCACAACACAAATAAAAATAACGACACGATTATATAGATTGTTTCTAATGTAGTCTGCTGATTTGTCTACATGATAATTCTGAAGGATTTTAATTAAGAATCAACCTGTGTTAATTTGGTGTTAGGTTAGTTGTTAGTTGCTTTTAAGTTAATTTAAAATTTTATTGTTATTTCATTATGAATGTATATTTATATATTTAAATGTGTAATTAAAAGTTTTGAGGTGATGCAATGCTATGACAATTAAAGTCGACACTCACTTTGTCATTGGGCAGAAAAAACAAAACAAAAAAAAACATCAGTTGCTTATTTGGGCTTTTTCAATGTTAAAAGTGTAAACTTTTATTGTAATTTAACATTAATATAGAACATGTGTATAATCGGAAATATTAACACTAAACCTACCAGAGCGGTCAAATGACCGCTTTTGAGAGCCCGAAAAATAAATGTTTTATAATTATTATATGATAATTACTTTGTGTTTATTGTTTATGCTAAATTCTGTATTAATTACAATCAACTGGAAAAGACTATAATGTTTATTTCAAAAGCGGTCATTTGACCGCCATCGGTAGAAATGGGTATATATAAAATGTCGGTAGGTTTAGTGTTAAATAATAGATCTGTGTCGTCTTAGGTTATTTAATTTAGTTATAGATGATAACGAATGTTTTCCATAGTTTATAAATTTCAAAAGAAAAAAGAAACGCACTCATACAAATGAACATGTTTCCGGGCCACATTCCCTTTCCAACCGTCGTCGAGTTTAGATCGTCGCGAATTGTGTTCAGTACGTATAACATCAGTCCTACGTTACAAAATCTGCAGTCCTACGTTACAAATGTGCAGTGTGCTGTGGTTATAAAACAAAAGAGTAGTGTAAAACAATTGCAACGAAATGGCCTGCGGGCCAAATGTGAATAGTAACCGGTTTAGCGATCTTACGGAAGATACAAATAGCGATATTCGACCAAACAAAATGAAAAGGACACTTATGAAAACAGAGGAATTTTTTCCTAGCTTACCAACAATGAACAATACAAGAGATCCAAAATTTCTAATTATATCATCCAAGGAGAATGGTAAGCCTATTTCATTTCTAAGCCCATTTTTAATTAAAAAAGTGATAGACGATGTTAGCAAAGAGTATGAACAAATCACGGTTCTACGAGACGGACAATTATTAGTAAAAGCTAATTCTCAGAAAATCGCAGACCGTTTTCTTAAAATAACAAACTTTGGCAACGTGTGTCCCATTTCTGTAAAATTACACGAAAAATTAAATGAATGCAAAGGCATAGTGTACGCCCCTTGTCTCATAAACATCTCGGAAGCGGAAATAATAGCCGAAATGGGTCAACAAAAAGTCACAGATGTGTACAAATTTACCAAAGTAGATGACTGTAAAGTGCGAAGACCCTCCGGACTTATGTTATTTACTTTTAACCTATTCCAACCACCAAATTCGGTTGACATCGGTTTTTATAAAGCTAGGGTCAGCGAATATATCCCCAACCCCATGAGATGTCGCAACTGCCAACGACTCGGCCATACCACAAAACGCTGCACCAATACCACAATGTGCGAAAAGTGTAATCTGCCACCTCATAGCCCCGTAAATTGCAGTCGCACTATGTGCGCAAACTGCTCGCTCCCTCACTCGGCCGCGGATAAAACCTGTCCCTTGTATATCCAAGCGAAAGAAGTTTTAACAATAAAAACCACAAACAAATGTTCAATGGGAGAAGCCAAACGAATTTATAAGAAAAAAAATATCCACAAGCCTGATCAACTTTCAGGAAGCTTTGCAGATACACTAAAATCGAGCCAATTACAAGGACCCTCAACGGAACAAAACAAACAAAAAACTACACCCAAGGAATCCCTTCCAACCAGCCCCTCCTCATCTGCTACAATCAACAGTATTCAAATTGCATTGCCCCACAAGCCAAAAAAGTCAATAACACATAACCCAACCAAACCAATTTCGTTTATAACACCACTAATCCAACGAAAACAATCAATTCAATTAACGCCATCAACTCAACAAACATCATCAACTCAATGATGAGCAAAGTCAGGAGTCGGCTCGCAGCAAACCCACATGGGCGGTCACGGGAGACGAGCAAAAAGTTCGACACTGATAAACTAAAAGACCTACGCAAAAGGGCTGAATATCAAGACGAACCAACGAATAGATTTAGCACCCTAGAGAATGGGAGCAGTGCGGAAGAGGAAGCCAATAGTATGGACACTAAACGGATATCAATCAGAGGCACAATCAAACAAACGGGCCAAAAGGTATTAGGATTTAAAAAAACAATTAAGTCCAAACCATGGTTTGACGATGAGTGCAAGGCGAAGATCTAAGAACGTAAACGCCTCAGAGCGATACACTTACAAAGATATGATGAAGTCAACGCA
Source organism: Microdon myrmicae (assembly GCA_963931805.1). Taxonomy (NCBI): domain Eukaryota; kingdom Metazoa; phylum Arthropoda; class Insecta; order Diptera; family Syrphidae; genus Microdon; species Microdon myrmicae. Next base: position 215,627,748 of record OZ007497.1, read on the forward strand.
GAAAGATACGCTAGAATTCGGAAAGAGACAATGAAACTTTTCAAACGCAAAAAACGCGAATGGGAGAAGACTCGGATCGGAAAATTCCAGAGCAAAGAACATCAGAGGTATGTATGCCGGCATAAATTCCATTAGAAATGGCTACCGAGGGAGAGCCAAAATTATTCGAGACACAAACGGCTATTTGGTCACAGAAATAAACAATATCGTGACAAGGTGGAAGCAGTACTTTGAAAACCTGCTCAACGTGTGCACCCATCACCCACAAATAAACGCACCAGACATACATACAGCCGAGCCTCAGATCCTAGAGCTCTTTTTCAACGAAATTATAGACGCAATAAATCGATTGAAAAACAACAAGGCTCCCGGAGTCGACTGCATACCAGCAGAGCTTGTGAAGCTTGGAGAAGAGGCAACCGCTCGAAAGATCCACCAACTCATCCAAACAATATGGGATAAGGAAGTCACACCGGAAGAATGGAAAACCTCAATAGTCGTCCCCATTTCCTAAAAAGGCGGCAGATCTGTCTGCGAAAACTATAGAGGAATATCATTGCGCCCAACCACATACAAAATACTAACAAATGTCATACTGGCGAGAATCACACCGTACGCCGAAGAAATACTGGGAGACTACCAATGCGGATTCCGTAGGAACCGGTCAACAAGCGACCAAATGTTCACAATAAGGCAACTGCTGGAAAAGAAGTGGGAATACGGAGAGACGGTTCAGCAACTGTTTGTTGACTTCAAAAAAGCCTACAACTCAGTCGCAAGGCAAAGACTCTACCATATTGTGGTTGAGCTGGGGATCCTAAAAAAATATGCCACCCTCATTCAAATTTGCATGAACGAAAACAAAGGGCGATTTAGAATAGAAAACCACCTCTCAGAACCATTTGAAATCCGGGACGGACTAAAACAGGGTGATGGCCCCTCACCATGTCTTTTTAGCCTTGTGCTCGAGTATGTCATCAGAAAGGTACAACATGGCCGGATCATCCATGAACGGGGTCACATAAGTGCTCGCATATGCGGATGACATACAGGGCAAAGTCTCTGCTTTCAACCCGGCGAAGGCCAGGACTATCGTTGTCCCTGTTCAAACCAAGTTGACTTGCAGTCTCTACGTGACACCCCTGGATAGCTACTTTGGCACCCACTAAGTAGTGAACCAATGCATGCAGCGACATCCTGAGAAAGGTTGGCGTAAGGCTAATAACCTTGCCCGGAAAAACAAATTATTATGGACAATTTAACAAGTTTCGGATATGGACCGGACACCGGTGGAGAGACTTGCTAAATAAGGCCAAGACCAGATCCCGGTTGTAGTGCCGATGATGATGATGAATAAATAAATAAATAAATAAATAAATAACTCCAACATATAATAAATAAATAAGAGCAGCAGTCGAGGACGAAAACGGCACATATTCAATCATTTAGAGAGGAGTGTAGCGATCGTAAATTGCTACTCCTATCCAAATCCCCAATATTATCAAATAATCCCACCCAAATCCCCAATACTTCCAATTAATACATAATACATCCAAATTCCATATTGAGTCACATGAACAACGAATTAAACCAAAAGTTAATTCGTCGTACATTGACTCAATTCCCAAAATCCAGACATCATGAAATGCTTAATTCAAAACGCATTTCATGATTCCCCTTCCAAGAACCTATCCAACCAAACCTCTAAACAATTCCTAGAACAAAATTCCAATTGAAGCACACGAAGTCTTGTGTGTGCTTCTTGGAATTTTGACACTAAAATAATTGACAAAAGTCAACGGAAAAAACAATAAAAGGGCGGTAATTTCCGATTTCGCGATCAGTCAAGCTTCAGAGGTCGAACCGCTGACCGACCATATTAGTAGATCTCCAGAGGCCGAACCGCTGGCCAATTTAATGTAAAATAACCCTTTGCACTCGAGGCCGTTTTCGCGCAGGCGAACCAGCAGCTCGAGACGTTTCGTAGCGCTTTTTGGTGCATTTACTATCTCTGACGTAAAATGATTACACACAAAGTAACACACAAATCTTTTATATTTTAATGTTTAATGTATCTTTACAGTTTTACGAAGGTAATATCTTAAGCATTAGTCCTTGAAATTGAGCTTTGTATGGTATTTTAGAAAACAATTGCCGAGATGTATGCCCGGCTTTTCGGGACAAGTATCACAATAGTATGTAGTTTGGTGTCTTTTGCCATGTTCAGTCCTTTTAGAACACACTTTGCAATCCTTCCTAACTCCTGTTAGGATGATATGCAGCTTTCCATCTAAGCGGATGTGTTCGGAACTGGAGGTTGATGTTGAACATCGAGGACGTGTCTGACGAAAATCTGCCGTCCATTGCTGAACTAAAGTTTTCGCATACCGCAAGTGACTAAGCGGCTGTTCTCCTCTCTGTTGTTTAGTCATTTTATAGAGTATATATGAATTTATTGAGCAAAACTCCAGACCCCAAAGAACAGTTTACGCCGCCATTTCAATGATTTTCGTAAGAAACAGTACGTTCCGGCCAATTGATCTGCACGATCGACACCACCCATATGTTTTATATAATTTATTACAACATTAGGCTTCTTGACGGTAACTTCAACACCACCTCGTAACATTCTTCTCACAGAACTCATTCCTGCATTGTTCCAATTCGTCAAGCACGTGACAACCCTCTTGTCTTTCCATAATAAAACTAAGTTATATCTTTTGCGGAATGCTAATGTTGATTTCGTACCAAATTTTGGTTTTTTTATTTGGTTTGGCAAATGCTTCCTATTCGCTAAGATTGTTCCTGTCAAGTGGCATTTCAATTTGAACAACTCTTCAGCCAATATAAAGCTGGTGTAATACCGATCTGTGAACATATGGTGTCCTTGGCTACCAGGCAATTTTTCCAGTAGCATCGTACAAAGGTGCAGCGGTATTCTTGTTGATATCGGAAGGTCGGGCCTGATCAATTTCTCCCTGGTAAGACTTCCATAATAGGGAAGAATACCACAGATATAGCCAGTATTTGAGTCTGCCATTGTGTAGACTCTAATACCCCATTTAGTCGGTTTTTTCGGATTATATGTTATAAATGAAACCCGACCTTTGAATTTGATAGTGGACTCATCCACACAAATTTCTTCTCCCGGTGTAAAGTACCTCAAAAGTTTGGAATTGATATAATCAAGAAAGCAGCTTACTAGCTGCAAACGTGTTCTTCGACCTGCATCTGTTGTTTGGATTGTTTTTAGATGAACCATCCAAAAAATCTGGCTGAATCTGTCTCTAGTGAATATGTTTGAATAAAAAGGAATGTAACTGACATCATTACGTGACCAGTACTCTTGCAAATTCGCCAACGGCATTGTCCCATATTTATTATGACTCCAATAAATGCCCATATTTCTTCGGTAGTCGCATTTTCCCAGTTTCGCCATATCGAGTACTGTGATTGCGTCCTGTTCTGTAACTTTCTACTAGCGTAATTATTTGTTTCTGTAACTATTTCATTCACGAGTTCATCGGCAAAAAACAGTTTGAAAAAATCCAACGGTTCTTTCTTGTCTCCGAGTATGTGCGGTCCTACAGGAGTGTTGCCGGCTATAAACGGTATTCTCGAGGGTATTTCTTCTGATTCTGGGCAACTAACCCATTCTGAACTGTCGGATCGTGGGTCCTCTGCAGCATCACTATTACTGTCACCTTCGCTGTCTATTACTCTAATCTTTCGACTTCTTACACCTCTTACTTTGTCACTATCATCATCACTGCTTCTGTTCTCTCTATCGTCAAGCTCTCTGTGTATAGCTGTAATTTCCTCGTTTAGCAACTCAAAATTAAACTCATCTTCATCATCATCATCGGCACTACAACCGGGGTCCGGCCTTGGCCTTATTTAGCAAGTCCTGAGGCTTGTTAAATTTTCCATAATGATTTGTTTTTTTCCGGGCAAGGTCATTAGTCTTGCGCCAGAGGCCCCCCGACGGGGAATCGAACCCCGGTCTCCCGCGTGACAGGCGGGTACACTAACCACTATACTATCGAGGAGCCAAACTCATCTTCACTCGAACTTATTTCACTACTACGTTCCATGGTAATGGGGATCAGAAACTTAAACTTTTTTAGTGTTTTTCCCACGGCTGTCAAGTTCGAACTGAGGCCGAAAATACCGCCCGCTTCGTAGTTGCGTACTAATTTCAGATACGAAAGTCTTATCTCTGTTTGAAGGGACATCATGTTACACTTCATAAGATTATACAAAACGAGCGTAGGAACCCGCGTCGAAAAAAGAAAACGTAAACAGTTACCGTCGCGGATCGAGTTACCGCAGCGAACGAAGTGGTGAGCGACAGTCACCGCTCGAGTTGTGGCATCATGTGAGTGAGACTCACCTCTCGAATGCAAAGGGTTAATAATCAGTCAAGTTCCACGACTGATCAGTAAAAATCCCAAAGCGGCGAACGCCGGTCGAACAATTAAACAGACTTACATTTTGTATCCTCTTCAATTTCAAAAGTAACAAATAAAACCAGAGTTAATTAAAAGCAAAGAGCGACGGCTTTCATTCGGTTCGTGAGACAATAAACCCCTACTTGAGTGGGTTAACTAAACGTATAGAGCAACGGCCTTCATGTAGTTCGTGAAACAAAAAACTCCTGCTTGAATGATAGATAACGTATGAGCGGAACAAGGGCACCAGGGGACGTCCACCCCAGCAGGTATGCCATCCCTTTTTACAATTCTGCTGGTGATACCTCAACAGGAGGTAAGAACAGCGGTTTCTCCCTTGGACTCCGGCTTCTCCCTTGGAATAATAAATTGAATGGGAAGTCCGTGTTCGAAGAGGTAGACAGGAGATACTCAAGAAATAATATTCGAAAGGTATACCATAAGAAAAAAAATTTATCTTTATAATTCGTTAGAGATGTGTAGAGGAGTACGAGTATAAGTCTATTTCATATTCACAGATAAGGAAGAACCAGTTGTATCGACAGCTGTGGAACAAAATTCTGCATTTAGGCTGAACATACCATCCTAACGGTATGACAACTTTGAATTTAATTTGTGAACGCACCCTTTCACTAATCATCGAACTGTCACTGTCAATTTATTCAGTAAACTCAACATTTTCATCATGGTTAAGTACACGAACGACCAACGTCTGCAAATTATAAAAATTTACTACCGAAAAAAAGTTGTCAAGTCCCTATAGGTAAACCCATTCCTTGGACAATGCAACTCAAAATGAAATGTGGGTAGTGACGGTCAAACTAAAAAATATCAAAACTGTTGAGTCGGACAGCTTCAATTCAGATCTTTTCAGGACGTAGTAGAGGCAGTTCATTTACTTCAAGATTTAGTTAGAGAAGGCGAGTGTAAAATTGACGGAAGATCAGGATTGTTTGTGCTATCGGCAGAAGAGAAGATCTGTGGCGGTTTTAAATTACGTCGTCATTAAATTTCATAACCATGAATTTATGTTATTCATGGTTTTATACACATATTTGAAACCTTGTGACATAATACAGGGAATGTACTGAAAACAATGCTAATTTCAAGTCCTACTTACTTAACTTTAAGAAACAATTGCATCAGCTTTGCTGAGTAAACATGGTTTTTTATTGTTTTGATGAGCAATGATGAAGGGAAAAAAAATTGCCAGTTGCCAGTAGTTGTACGATTAGAAGAAAGGTGTGGAAAGTGGTCCTAAAATATACTTCTAAGAGCAAATAAGCTATTAATAAACGTGCTCCGGCGAATCTGATATATTAATCCCACCCGAGGATACATATAAAACTAACACTAACACAAAATAATAAAGCTGGCTCATCACTAACGACTAGGAGTTGGGATACCAAATCGAGATTATTCTGGAACACACGCCGAACGAATACAAATAACGTTCAAGGTCAACTGAAATATTGGTCTTTTTTTCCTTTTTTTTCTTCTTTCTTTTTGGATGATTTGTTAAACTACCAATAATTCAGAAACAAAGGGAAAAAATCACTTAAAAACCTGAATAAACAATTGCACCATTATTATTGTTTTCGGGTCACTGCACACCAATAAATAGTAGTACATTATTATCGCTACTCCATATTATTAACACGTAAATCACACATTTTAATTAGAACAATATCAAGTTTTAGGATGCCCAGAGTCTGGCTTTTATTTAATATTGCGACTTACTTGGATTTTATCCCCTTGCCTCTTGACTACCGAAGTATGGTATTCGTAGTCGACGGTTATATTCTCCTCGTCCATTTGCACAAACGGAGATAAAACTTCAAGCTTTGATTCAGCCATTGTCGAATAAACAAATTAATAATAAGACAGTCCTTAATAAATATCAGGTGGGTGGGTTTTTTCTTATCTTTGGTTTGTTTGTAAAGTTTTTCAGGAAAAGTCGTTATATCACTAAGTTAGAGTTCAATGAGCAATTTAAATATTTTCACAAATCTTTTGAAGAAAAATTAAATACTATAATAATTAATTATTATTTAATTGCAACGGTTGTATTTATATATTCACTATATAGCAAAATAGATAAATGTAAGTATTACTAAACACACCGACGGTCCCGAGAAACTTGCGAACAAGTTAAACTATCCTAAGCTTATGAATTTCCCCAACCGACCGGCGTTCTTATTTATTAACTCTCAGGTTTATTTAAAACTCTTACATACGGAGAGAAGGTGGAAGGTATATAACCCTCTCTGTGTACCGCATTTATCCGCAGGCCTTTCGCCTGAAGAGAACCCTTAAGAGCGAACTTGCGCGGAATTTCAAGCTCAGCTCATTCATTAGAGAGACCATATGCGCAATTACTGTGGTATGTGCAAGTATTACTGTACTGTGTTGCCTCTCTTGCTTTACTTGTTTGATTTACATGCACACAGTTATTTATATAATATGCTTCAACAGAAATAGTCATTTGATCAGTTGAATCAAAAGTGTGTACCTTTCGGTAGGAGGTTTATTAGCCTTGCCATGACGTCACAAATCATTTAGCACTGAAAAGTATATTCCTGATTAAAGTTAACAACACGACTTCAATTACAATTGACTTTTATGAATATAGTCGATTTTAATAGCAGCTTAAATGATTGGAGCTCACGAGATCAAAGAAGTCTGTCAGTTGATGTCCTTTTAATTAAAACAGTTTAGCTGCATATGCATTTATACTTTAATTTAAGTATCTAACGAAATACGCGAGAGATCATATTGTTTTTTTTTTCTTCTTTTTTTAAGTATGATTCACATTTTAAAACGATGTGGGCTACGGGCTGTCAGTTTTATGTAATGTGCACGTATCAATATAATTAATTATTGTATAGCGAGAAAAGGTAGTACAATGGGGAAAAACATAGTTTGATTAAGTTATGAATTATTTTAAAAGGTGTTCCAGTTGAAAGAAAAATGTAAAATATTAATCAGGCTACAACAACAAGAAATTTTGGACATTAATTTATTTATTTGCTCCCGCTGGAAGGAACCTTAACGTGGTGCGGGGGCTTAAACTGCAATGAATCACCCAGGCTATTGAAGCGATCCTAAATCGCTACTCCTATCCAAATCCCCAATATTATCAAACCCTAAATTTCCTAATTTCATATTGAATCATATGAGCAATAAATTAACCCAAAGTTAATTTATCGCTCATTGATTCAATTCCACATAATAAACCCAAATCCCAAATTTTCCATTGCTTCATATTCAAATTCCATATTGAGTCACATGTACAACGAATTTAACCAAAAGTTAATTCATCATACATTGACTCAATTCCTAAAAACCTTGACATCATGAAATGCTAAATTCAAAACGCATTTCATGATTTCCCTTCCTCGAACCCATCCAACTAAAACCTCTAACAAATTCCCAGAACACAACTCAAATTGAAACGCACTAAGTCATTATGTGTGCTTCTGGGAATTTTGACAAAAATTAGTTGACAATTCTCAAGTAGAAAAACTATAAAAGGCCAGTGAATTTAAATTTCGTGATCAGTCGGGGCATACACCCTTCATCATAGGCGGCGATTTTAACTCCAGACATCCCCACTGGAACAACTCTGTCTCTTGCCCGAATGGCACAAAACTGTACCAATGGTACACCGCAAACATGTATGCCCTCAACTGCGAAATAGTCGCACCTACGGTTGGTACTCGAGGTAACTCAATTCTGGACATATTTATTGTGTCCAAAGACTTACTTCCACAAATCACTCCTCCTCAAGTTTCAGCGGGTGTATCTGACCACAATGCTGTGACCACATTCATTCGCGGCTATCGAGCATCCCGGGCTCATATCAGATACATACCCGATTATGGGCGGACAAATTGGGACAACTTCAATATTACATTGAACGGAAAACTCCACCACTTCTCTCTTCCCACTGACAGGAACCTAACGACGGTTGAGATAAACAACGTTGCAAAACGACTTCACGAGATTCTAGTTGAAACTTCGGAGACTCATGTCCCGAAGTATAAACTTGAAAAGACCTATCAGATTCCCCATGACGACGTCACTCTTCGTCTCATCCGGGAGCGTAAAAAGCTCTGCAGAATGAGATATAGTCACCGCTTTACGCAAAAGGAGCCATTATTGCGATCCATTATTCACAATATTGGCACACTGATAAAACAGAGAATCCAAAACAATCGTACCCGACAATTGGAAGACAAGCTGAAGGGTATTCAGATGGACCAGAACGTTTATAAAAATGTTAAAAAGATATATGGCACTTCCCACATCACTGGGCCAATTATGCACAATGGTGTTGTTGTCAATAACGACACCAATAAAGCAAATATAATCGGAGAGACCTTCGAAAACAATCACCAACTCACTCTCCAAGATGGCGACCCGGAAACTAATGCAATCGTTAGTTCAGAGGTCCACAGTAAGTTGGACGACTTCAACGAGCCAATTGTTGTCTTTAACCCAACTAACAGTGCACACTTCGATGACACACGTGATAATGGTCACGGTTTCATCACACCAAATACCCTACAGAGTCTGGTTAAATCTCGACACCCTAAGTAGTCACCTGGTATCGACAACATGTCATACCACTCGTTGCGAAGGCTTTCTGCCTTATTCTTTATAAAGCTCTCCATTCTGTTCAACCATGCTTACAACATGGGGTACTTTCCCCAAGCTTGGAGGCACGCTATTATTTGTCCAATAGCAAAAGTTGGGAAACCAACGTATCACCCCTCAAGCTTTCGCCCTATCTCGCTTCTCACTTACATCAGCAAAATATATGAAAAATTCATATACGAAAAGCTAAATAACTTTGTCAGTGCCAGGCACCTAATATCTGATTTCCAATTCGGATTTCGAAGAGCGCACAGCACCACTATGGCTCTTAACTTATTTCAAAACCACGTCTGCGTGCGGCTCTTTAATAAGGAACCCACCGTTGCGGTAAGCCTAGACATTGAAAAAGCTTTTGATACGACTTGGATCGAAGGTCTCGCTTTTAAACTACTGAATACTGGCCTCAGTAGAACGCTATGTAGCATCATCTACCAGTTTGTTCTAAACAGAACCTTCCAAGTTAGAATGAATGGAAAGCTTTCCCGAACTTTTCACGCCGCTGCAGGCGTACCACAGGGCTCCATTCTAGGCCCCATCTTATTCAATATTTACACCTCCGATATTCCCCGCCCCGCGGACGGGAGAGTTAACCAAATATGCTATGCGGATGACGTCCTGGTGTACACGTCAACCAAAGGCCCTAACCTCGCAACAAATCGACTCAACCGTCACTTGGACGAACTGTATCAGTATTACAGTCGATGGAAAATACGACTTAATCCATCCAAAGCAGTAGCCATAATTCTGAGTAGTAAACACTCCCAACCTACTTCTCGATATTCACAGAATATTCGAATAAAAATGGGAGATACTACGATTAGACCACAAGACAAGATGAAATATCTCGGGGTCACTTATACCCCAAAAATGAATTTCATCAAACATGTGACCCACATTCTCCAAAGGGGCCTTGGTCGGTCTAAGCAACTGCACAACATCCTGAAGTGGAGGAACAAAGTTGACACCAAAGTTAAGCTTCTCTGCTATAAGCAGCTAATCCGATCTGGAATATCGTACGCCTTTCCCATATGGTCCTGCATATCTTCGGCTCAAATGGAAAGACTTCGGGTTTTCGAAAGGAAACTCCTCAGAAGATGCACCAATCATTCTAGAAGGCCTGACGGTCGTCATTACCCCAACTCTCACCTATACGAAGGCGCCTCCATTACCCCTATCGACGAGTACTTGCTTCAATTAGCATATAAGTACCTCGAAAACATTCAGAACAGCGAGAACCTACTTGTGCGGGACTCCTGCGTTCTTGACCCTTCTCTCTCTCGATCTCTTCGGATCAAACCCCCACAATTTCTTCTTCAGTACAAAACTGAAGAAAGCACCCTTCCCAACAGCATTCCCCTCTATAATAGAGGATTCCTGGACCCATCCCATAGGGTCTACTATTAACAAACCACACACACGAACGCACAGTACAAGACGGGACAAACACAAACATACACACCGACCAAAGCGCAGATTATCAGACGCCAAAGACGTGATCTGCGTTCACTACCGCACCCAAGACCTACCGGTCTTGTACGATTTCTTTCCCACCATCCCTCTATAAAAGTAGTTAGAGAACACCCGGACTAACACTGTCCACACTATCCTTGGATACCCCCACTTTTTCTCTTTTCTTTTCAGAGATCGCGAGACCGAGCCCAACATCCTCATGGATGTGGGTGATTCTGGTTATCGCAAGATGACCAGAAGTCAGAGACAAGATGAAGGACACATATGTCCTTGTCTCGCTAAATTCGGCCTTCTCGCCACAATTTTTTTTATTTTTTTTTATTTCGTGATCAGTAAGAATCCAAGGCCGAACCTATGGTCAACGAAATAAAAACCCAGTAGTAGATCTCCAAGAGGACAGAGCGTCGATTCCATACATTAAAAAATAAAGTCAAGGATATTGAAAAGGTACTTCGGACTGTTTGATTTACTAACTATTTCAATCCAAAAGGTTTATAAACGGTGTGCTGTTCAGGGAGTTGGAGAACAAAGCAAAGAGTGGGATTTCCCCTGGACAGATTGAGTAAAACAAATTAAGCAAGGCGAGACTATTGAGGTCCCACAACTCGTGAAATTCCAAGAGATCACAACGCACCCCGGAGGGAATTCACATTGTTTTGTATGACTTTTGAAAGAATATATGAAACACCAGTATACAAAGGAGCAACGAGTTTCTGGTGGCTTGCGAGGCGATACACTCCGCACCTGACTGGACAAGTAAAAAACGTAACGATGCCCAACACTATGCTGACGGAAGCATATGCTTCCAGTAGGGCCACCCATGTCAGACAGGCTAGCGAGGAGTAACGTACAAAGATCTGTGGCGGTTCCGCCAAACCCCACGGTTCACTTACCTAAAAAAAACCCCCATAACCCATCCAATCACATAATTTCGCTAATGCAATCGCATTAGCACCTTAAATGCTTTACGCATCTAGGATTATCTAAGGTATAATCTAAAACGCTTCAGTAAAAGAATTCTTACCTTTTCTTGCATCTCTTCGCATACAAATTCCTGTAAGAGTTCTTTCTTACCTTATCATAAATTCCCTGTAATAAAATTCATCGGTTCGCATATCATACGACCGCATATCAGGGAATCTTACCCTTGAGTTGGCTAACCTCAGCCTCAATATGTGTACATAAAAACTATCTATGCACACATCGGCTGTCGACCCTTTTAGCCAGCGATAAATAGTCCAACACCATCTACATGTAATTAGCACCATCCACGTTGAGACTATTTCACTAACTCGCACCATGAGTAAACAAAAGACCGCTGTCCTTCATCAGGCATTCTGGCGATACGCAAACAATTCAATCATTCTAGTATCCCAATTGCACCTACCATCTAATGAGTTGCAACTTGTTTACTCAGTTGAACTCTCAGGTCATAAATTCCTTTTATCCTACATAGTTCTGGATTCGTTTCCCAGTAACCTTCTCACATAAACAAAAATCTCCACCATCCCTTTTTCCTTTCTTTGTTTCAGGTTCATTCCCATGGCCTTGCGTATAAAAAAAAACCAATGTGGTCTTCACGCGCACATCCACATACATTGCCAATTCTTTCTTTCTTGCTTTCACCACGAGAGAAACACTTTCTCTCTCGGGAAAACTCACCCCAAAACGATTGAATATCGTAGAGTCTTAATTCAACCGCCAGGCAGGAGAGTCGTCTCCATTCCCCGTGGCGCGCGCACGTAAGTGCGTACATACTAAGTCGAGGTTAAATAATCAGTGGATAGGGTCGAGTGTGGTTTAAGAAAGCGTGTTCAGAATTATATGCAGGATTTGCATTCGCGGTTTGATACATCTTTCGTGTTAATACCTTATGTTGAAATTTACTAAATAATCTATTAACAAAATCCTTCTATTAATCCAATGTGTAAAATAACCCTAAGTAAGAACGAAACAAATTGCAGTGAAAATAATGAAGAACAATTTTACATTAAACAGTATACAGTGTGTTTTACTTCCCCTTATTGGTGCGTGGCTTGTGGCGGAGTTTTACTCCTTGTGTCGATGGACGCCGTTTACTTTTCAGCGGAACATTGATTAATTTATTATGGAGGAAGAAGTGAATCTAGTGCCCGTGACTGGTGCATACTTCTTCCCCACATATCTACAACCCATAATCCACGGTGTTACGCGTCACCGTGCCCATTGGATGGTTTGCAGCCACGCGCATACCGGTTATATTATAATGATGCCTTTCTGACACCGGGTCGAATCAGAGCCATAAACAGACTTTACCATATCATTGCGGGGCTCTGATATGGCGGACTATTTGAAACCCCAAGACTCGTGGGAACAACAGGGAATCATCAATATACACAAAGCAACCCCACGAAAAAAAAAACCGGTAGGCGTAGGTGTGATGAGCCGACACTACCATATGGGAAAAAATCATCAAGAAAACACCGACTCGGCAAAAAGAAGACGTAGGGAAAAACGGAAAAAGCGGGATATACATGTAGAGTTATATTTTGTGTTAGTTTATTGTTTGGGTTGAACTCTTACCTTACTTGCTCTGGGTAGATTCCCCGTATCTCCTGGCTTTGTTCTTTGAAGATTTGTGGCGATTCCGCCAAACCCCACGGTCTACTTACCTGAAGAACCCCCATAACTTCGACCCAATCTTATAAGATCGCTAATGGAATCGCATTAGCACTTTAAATGCTTTACGCATCTAGGTTATCTAAGGTATAACCTAAAAGCTCATGTAAAAGAATTCTTACCTTTTCATGCATCTCTTCGCATACAAATTCCCTACAAGAATTCTTTCCATTATACAGGAGCATAAAATCAAAACCTATTCAGTACCTTCGATTGCCAGGCAAATTCCAACCTCCGCGCAGCATAAACAATTCCTTCCCAAAGATAATTAATGCTTTCATTGCATTACCTGGAAATTCCTGTAAAGAATTTTTCCTACAAGGGCATTATAAATGTAGCAATGCATCTCTGCATTAGGGACCAAGAACCGGATTCCCAATGAGTGTAGTTTTTCACACTAGAGTTCGACACTTGCGTCGCCATAGATGCCATGTACAATTGACACAGATGGTATGCACAACCGTCCTTGTGTAACCATCTAAATTACTTTCCAAAGACTTGCAACTATTGATTCAGCTGCAAGCACTGCTCTCGGAAATACTTCTTTGTTTGAATCTCCAAACAATCATCGACTTCGCGCATAGCCGCCAGATTGAATTCAAAGCACAAACAACGCAAATATAGAATCCGTTTCTTACAACGAATTACCCCGCATATACAAATGCAAGCAAGGGATTCGTTTCGGCCACCGACCCAAGATACGACATACAATTTTCATTCTATAAAGTATCGCAACCCATTAGCACCTTTCCCAATGGCTATTCTAAGACTTTTATGATGCCCTCGTCCCATCTTTCTCTTAACACCATTTCTTCGATGTATCATCGTCTATTTATTTAGCCGCCATGCACATCATAAACCAAGATCTTCCCGATTCTTTTGTCCTTGCCGCCTGCCTGCTTTGCTTTTCCATTGCCTTCGCGCATGAGTAAACAACACAGATCTACACGATCACATACATACCACCATGATCTCCATTACGAGATCTGGTTTTCTATTCCACCAAGAGAGACTTTACGTTTCTCTGGTGGTAAGTAAAACATATACTTAGTGGAGAGGATATCTACCACCACACCACCAAACTCACCCCAAACGAGGGTTGAATCATTAAGTCTTATTCCAACCACTAACCGGAGCGGTCGTCCCCACCTCCCCGCTCGAAGGTCTACCCGAAGCATTACAACTTACAATTGTTCACAAAAGAATGCAAGAGTTATTTGGTGGCATCTCGGGGCGCATTGTCGGTGCTATAGGTTCGCCTCTCCCGAGAGAAGTATATTAAAAAAAAATTACAAAAAACATCACAAAAGTCTCCATGGCGTCAGTTGACCCGCAGAGTCGGATTAGTGCGAATGTATTTTTTTGTGGAGTCCAGTAAACCCTGTTACCTTAGCGTGACAAAATAATAAAAAAATTTTGACGGAATGCTTGATCAGGCTTGTTACAAAATTAGCAAAGTTTATTTCGTATACTCAATGTGAATAGTCCAAACTCTTTTTGCTGTCCCAAGGATGCATCAAATGACTCCCACAAAACCATCGAGCAAAATCAGACTTGCGAGGACTTACCACCAAACGCACAGAAGTCGTTCAACAGGCAACATCAGCCTGTGAACGACGCTTCTCAGATAGCTGGGGATATTCATAGTAGGTCGGTGGACACTACTCGGACCTTCACAGATCAACCCCAATCCGGTAGCACTCCACCTATAATATGCAGCGCATGCCCAAAAGGCAACTACCCTCCAAACGCTTTTGGTAAGGGAAAGTCTAGGGGATGCTGCCAGGGACAGTTCAAACTACATTAAGAAATCCCATGTAGTTTCCAGATAGTAGACTCCTTGCTGCGGTTGGCGGCAGACGGCCTGTTAGGTAAGGACGGTTAGTGGATCGGGTGGTTGTTTGGAATTTCCCCAAACAATCATTAATCCCGCAAGTTTTTCCATCGACTTTGCAAATAATAGCACATGAAGGTTTTGGCATAAGGCAGCCGAACGGGAAACCGTACCAAGGGGACCTGAGAGGTCGAGACCGCGGTCGGTAGTCACCCGAAAACCCTACCCACACAGGGCAAGGGCCGCGAAAAACTTCCGGGCAATAGTTACTCCAACAACAAGTCAAAACCCCAAAAATCAAAAGGCGACAAAGAAGGGAAAGCTTCGGTAAAATGCCTACCAACAAATCCTTCAGAAGTAGAAATCTTTCCGAGTTGACCAGTCGTCACAGTACCAGAGCGCTCACGAATGTTGATTGGGCACCCAATTAAAATCCGGGAGGAGGTTGTCGGTGGTATTTACCAAGGGCTTCAGCACGGACGCGGGTTAAGCGAAATACTCCACAACACTAACTGGCGCACTAAATTGGAGAAAAACCAAACACACTGTCACAAAAGCAAACCAAAGTAAAACGCTGGAGTTATTGTTTAAAATTTTATTAACACCGATGTCCTTAAGCGATAAACTGCGAGCTGGATTCGGTCTTATATCTGTTCTTAAATAATACACAGTTGCATAGATTTACACTTTAGGTTGCTCATTAGAATTACACGGTTACAGCGATTCTGACTTATTAATGATCTTATTACTAACATAGGTTTCCTTTTCGCTGCAACTGATATTACACTGGTGCACCGATTTAGACTTTTATTGTTCTTATCCTCAACATGGGTTTCGTTTTAACTGCAACTACCTTTGCCTCAGCGTGCGGTGACAATTCTTAACAGTAACACAAAAAAATTACTCGTTGCACGACGTATCACGACTTGGCTAAGACACCTGATCCGAGGAAACAATTTGACTATAACGTTAAACTTTGCAGCACTTAGTGTCCTCGATTACTCTCCTCGCGATTAGAAAGCTGACTCCGGCACGCAAGGTCCCCGGAATCATATCGCCAGTCGCACTAAGGTGGAATCCCTTCCGCTGTGGTGGAAAACAAATCCGATATTTCATCCCAGTGACAGCCAATGAGAAATCGATTCGGTTTGATTGGAAGTATTTCCATGTGATCGTGCAGATCTGATTCGGTGTCCATACACTGGAAGTGCGGACAACGATAATGCATCGGTGGTTAGATGTGAGGGAGAGCGATCAATCCTGCAGCTCGTCAAATAGATGATCATGTACCGGGGGCTGCCCGCATTGCGATCATAAATAATAGCGGATAGATTTTTCTGTTGATGTTAAGTCAACAGAACTTCGCTTACGATGGCAAGGCAAGGATAGATGGGTGCATGTATGGTTTGGGAAACGAATTGTAGAGCACGACCATTGATATGATTGTTTAGATAAACAACTATGGGTCATGTCCTATCCGATGATCGTTTATCGGTTGCGCGACCGATCATGAGGAATTTGGCTTATAAATGTGCAAGCGTACATTTACCCAGCGTGTCTTTGGACCAACGGAATTCCATCAGAGATTGGATGCGACGTAGGGAGTTCGACCAGGTTAGCTGTGCAAACGAATGGTAGCTCAATAGCGACCGAAAAAGGTTGCTATGTTTATACTAGCGAGTCGTTTATGCTAGGGAATGTTGCCGTGCAGGCCAAAATAGCTTCTTGTGTTTATACATCGTGTATACAGAAGCGTTCTGTTTGATAGCCAGCGTGAGGATCGTGGCTGTTCGTTGTTTAGACAGCAAATCGTTAGAGATGGCCGATGCGATGATCGTTCCTTGATAAGGCGACGGATCATGCAATCAGTCATGCAGTTATACAAGCTAGCGACTTGCTATGACAAAACGGGACAGCCCCAACATACCGAACCCCTAAATCTGCCCACGGAAGCGAGTCGGAAAAATAGTGCCGTGTTATCGCGAGAATTAAGTAGTCCGATAGTGGTTTCGTTTTAATAAAAAGATAACTTTATTATTACTTAAACTTAAATTTAGGACTACTTATTTTTAATATTATAAATTGCGGCTATGCCGATCGGTGTCTCTAAGCGGAGAGAGTTACTTAAAAAGAACCATGCTCACCAGCTCAGTATCCCAGCAGAAAAAGGAAGTAGAATCGCTCTACCACCATTATCTGATTGTCGATTCGTTATGATTATCCGAGGCGACATCTAGTAGTTTGGATGGTGATGCATTTTCGTTAAGTTGTATGGAATTAGACGATTCGTCTTTTGGGTGTCAATAAATGATCACCGCTTGGGTGATTCATATTTTTATATAATTCTATATGTTCTATAGTCCCACAAAGATATGAATAAATGGGGCCTTAACTCGAGGCAAATTTACCTGCCAAGTAGCACCTTGAATGCGGTGAGTGGGGACCACCTCACTTATGTGAAGGAGGTCCTAGCTGGATCGGGTGTGCAGTCAAACTCTCTGCTGCGTTCCCAGAAGGTCGCAGATACACTGCACTCCACCAAATTAATGCCAATGGTCCTGTGGGGGCTTCGGCTAGCGCGTCGACATGGACGCCGGTTCAGCGCTCTAAATTGATCCTCCAGGAAAACACAGAAAAGCAAAACACCGATGTTTTCAAAAACAAAGAAACATAGTTATTTCATTAAAATAACACAGTTACATCGATTTTGTCTTTTAATTGTTCTAACTTTTAATCTAGGCTTTTAAATGTAATTATATTTGCCTGCGCGAGCGGCGACGGATTTCCACAGCGACTCATTAGATTCTAGTTGCACGAAAATTTGAACTTGACTAAACCACTTTATCGGAGGGAAAGTTTGTATTAAACGTTAAATAATGTGACACTTAGCCCCTAAGGTTCTCGACTAACCTCCTTGCGTGTAGAAATCTGACTCCTTGAGACCTTGAATCTATCATGAAACAACAACGTGAGTGAGGTGGATTTCCACTCGCGTGGTAACAGGGGAAATCGATCTGTCTTTCAACACTGCGGCCAATGAGAAACCGATCCGCGTCTCATTGGAAGGTTTCCATAGACATCGTTCAGATTGGTTGAATGTCTTTACCTTTGGAAAGAAAGACAAACGAAACATGCGTTGGGTGAAAGGAAGAGAACTCAATCATGCAGCTGTTCAAATAAATGATCGTGCGCAAAGGCTGAAAACATTGCTATCGTACACGATAGAGGGTATTGCCGGAGGCGGGAATTGATTTGGGTATATTGTAAATACAATTCAACCGGAAAGTGCTAAAATGGATGTTTGTTTGTATTAGCGAACGAACATGGGGCGTGACCGTTGCTAGATTGTTTAGGGAAAACAAACTATGGTCGCGTCCGATTCGATGCCAGTTTATCGCTTATGCAACCGATCAGGGATAATTGGCTGCAGCTGTATAAGCAAGCGAGATGACATGGCTTGATCGTGGGACCAACGGTTTCCGGAGAAGAGCAAACACAGTGGAATAGCTGTGTAATGATAAGCATGTTACCGCCCAGAGGACCTCACGCTGGTGAGATGCGGCAATGTTACTTGATGCTATGGCAAGATGATGGACTAGCCATGGGTTGTTTCGTTTTTTTCAGGAAATGGACGGCGATTGAAAGGTAGCTTAACGCTGCCGATTGCAGGTAAGCTAATAATCTCTAGATGAGGGATGGGGGGTTGAATAAGATAGGTGGGTGGTTCTTTGGGTAGGTTAGAAGAATCCCCACAAGGTAATTTTGTCACCCAGAAAAGTACAATCGGGGATTTTACTCCCTAATTGTATTTTAAAAAAGGCAAAGAGTGCTCAAATTGAGACACTCAATATCTTCGATTACCCCCAGACCATTGACTGGATAAAGGTTGAGTTGCTTCCAACAAAGGAATATTCTTTCTTTCCTTTGGAAAACCAGAACATACATACCAGTAAGCGAGTCAATACGAATTAACTCTTATGATGAATCGAGTAATCCCGGAACAATAACAGTTCGGAGGTAGAACACCTCCGGTTCATTCACCATTTTTCCCGGAGGGTGAATAGCCTCATAAATCAACAAAAGATTCAGGTTTGACGCAATTACATGAGAAACTACACTTAGGAAGAAACCTAAGTCCTCAAGAGTGCCAATCTATAGTGCAAATATCTGAGGTGTTCAACTTCATTTTCCTGACGTATACAAGTGCGATATAGCATGGATTACCACCTCTCACCCCTTCTCCTGCGTTCTTAATTTGTCCTGGGTCCATAGGTTAGCCTAGTTAAGATAGTTCTTGAGCTCTCTAGTTTGTAACATATATATACTTTAGATACTTTAGATGTAGATAATTAAGCGGGTGGTTGCCCCACTAAACTTAGATAAACTATCTAGGGCGGACACCCGTATTAAATGATTAATTAACACCTAAATTTTGTATAAGGCTCCTCGATAGTATAGTGGTTAGTATACCCGCTTGTGACGCGGGAGACCGGGGTTCGTTTTCCCGTCGGGGAGCCTCTGGCGCAAGACTAATGACCTTGCCCGGAAAAAACAAATCATTATGAAAAATTTAACAAGCCTCAGGACTTGCTAAATAAGGCCAAGACCAGTTCCCGGTTGTAGTTCCGATGATGAAGATGATGATGAAATTTTGTATAAACAATTTAAGGTCGTTTTTTTTATTGAAAATTTAATTTCTTTGTTTAACTAGTGGCATTTTGCGAAAAATTGAATTTGTAATAATCATGCCTTAGAAAAACTCATAGATATGATGAGAAATTTTTTTTTTTACACTCTAGGTGCTGTTGGAGGGTCGTTATCTTGCACACAGTTTGACCTGTCAAAAAAAAAAGTTTGCCCTTAACTAGCGGCAACTTGAAAAAGTGTTGTTTTTCGGTAATCTCGATAGATATAACCCCGTAACCTCGCTTCCAGTACAGGTAAAAAGCTAGAGCTTATTACTCACCACTCTGATAACGGAGGTAAACTCTCTTCCATAGAATCCCTAGAAATAATAAAGGAGAACAGACGTAAGACTAACTCATGTTCGTTGCTCCAAAAAGCTAGATTAGCACATATGTGTTTATACTTTCTAAGAGAATCGTATCTTCTGTACTTTTGTTCAGCATTACTTTTCGAATTTATTTCTGCGTCCAATAAATATCCGCAGGATTTTCTTTCACCTTCGCCCAAATTGACGACACCAACACAACCCGCAGCAAGTTTCGCTCAGTCAAATGGAATCTTCCAACTCAAATTTATTTAAAACGAATGCAATAGAATGGATTGAATGAATGAACCATGTGGTCAGGCCAATCAAGAGCATTAGCTCAACCGCCAGTAGCTTACTTCAAGCAACGGAAAATCACTGGCGAATAAATGTATCATCTTTCTAGGCGATGCTTCTCTGGAATTCTAGATATTGAATTAAGTGCAATTTAAATGGAAGCAGGGAAAAAAAGATTCTAATATGAGAGGGCGTTTAAGAAATACTTGTTAGTTCATTGAATTCTAATTAAAGTGATTGGAATTGTCTTATAACATACGAGTCCCCTTTCATTTTCTTAGAATTCGTTTTGAATTTATCAACTATCATTTCTTGCGACCGTTGAGAACTAAGCATAAATTGAGGCAAAGTTATGGAACAGATATTCTTAAGTATTGCGGTTCCGTAGACAATATCGAGGGTTCTTAAAAAAGGGGAGATTTAAAGTACCACCGGCCGAAGCAATTTTTGTCACCTCTTACTGAATACATATTTCGATGATCCCTTTTTGGGAATTATATCATAGATAAATTTGGTGACAATAAACAACTAAGTTGTGTAAGAAATGTCATTGCCCTGTAATGAGTTCAAAAGTATGTCAATTCCAAACTGGTTTACAAATAGTTAATATGTCCATATCATCTGCATAAAAGGATAGGTCTAAATCCAAGGTAGCTAGCTGCCAGTTGAAGATCGGAAATAGCATTTACATATAAGAATATAAACATGATGTTATTTTCGACTGGTAAAAGCGCAAGAATAATCTCCTCATGGTCACCTCAGGAAAAAACACAACAAAAAAAAACAATAAATACATAAAAGTGGTTTAAAAAACAAATGGGGATAAGGCAATGTGACGTATGACCCATAATCCCACTTGTGAAAACGCATTATTACAAAACTGTCTGGAACTTGTGGTAGACTTTACAAGTCACGAAAACGAAACGAATTATGAATTTTCCCATATAGCGCCGTATATAAGATCTGCGATGTCCTGCTTTATGTGAAACAGCTTGCACACAAGTTGAATGTACTGCGAGGTAAACTTTCTCTCCGTACCCTTACTGTTTGATTTTATTTTGTCGTACTTCTAGTGCGTCTCTAGTGCTGTTGCAATGACTCGAGAGTTTCGCGTCGAACAATGCACCATACTTGGCTGAAAGTCCTTTAACGGATTTGATGGTCTATCCGACTTTATTAATGGGATTTTAATCCTACACCCGCATACTGAAAAAATGGTGGGTGATTTCAATGTGTGTAATTATTAAAAGCTTCGCGATGCTTAGCAGATAATTCTTGAAAATCAATGTTTCCAACTCTTCAGTGATTCAAAAAATGTAAATGCTTCTATCTATTACACTAATAAAGTTTTTTCGTCCTTATTCACTTCAGATCACTATGTTGCATACAAAATGCACGTGCAAAAGGATTTTGTAACACCGGTAAATGACAAAACACGTTGCGATCGGGAGAAAAGGAAGAGTGAGAGAGGGAGAGTGAAAGAGAGAGAGAAATAGAGAAAGAGAAAAAGGTCAAGGAAAGGAAGTATCGCTGTACATTAGCCCTGAATGACTAGTAGGTACAATGATGAGAAAACACATGAACAGGCAGAACCTTTTATGTACTTCGGTCAAAGAAGGGTTATCTATGTTTATTTCGACGGAAGTTTATTTTTAACGTAAAATGAAGCACACTCTCTGATTGTAGAGTATCATGCGCAAATGCTTGCGGAGGATGAAATTGAGTTGTGTAATGATTGTTGTAGCAATGGTAGTATGGTGCCTAGATCCCCAATGAGTTTCAGTACTCGTTTTTTCATTCTATCGAGCAGCGCTGTCTTATTAAATTCCAGTTTAGGTCAAAAATATGCCTTGGAAATTGTATCCAGGTTGATGCCATGAAGAACTTTTCCAAGAGTTGAATTCATTAGAGTGCCATGAGTTCATTATTATTTTTATTTTATTATTTATTAGCCTGTAGGAACCCGACTCGACTCCGCCGTCGTTCTCTGTCCTGTGCAGTCTACTTCCACGCTTGACCATCTGATCCGATCTCCTCAAGGTCAAACTTAACATTGTCCTCCCATCTCCGTCTCGGCCGTCACGCCGGTCTCTTTTCCGTTGGTCTACCGTCAAGAAATCTACGCACGGTCCTATCGTTGCCGATTCGCGCCACACGTCGGGCCCATCTTAATCTTCGCGACCTGATTACTCTTACTATTGTAGGTTTACGGTATAGCTCTTCCAATTCGGGGTTGTGGAGTTATAGCGTTTGGGATTGAAGAACGTCGTTCTTCACGATCATCCCAAACGCTATAGAGTTTCCTCCATTGTACTGCCTCCTCGTCATATTTACCTGCAAAGATACCCTTTAGTCTTTATTCTCAAATACGCGGAATTTGTTTTCTTCCCGTTTTGTTAGAGCCCATGTTTCGCATCCGTATAGAACAATCGGCATGATTATGGCTCTATAGACACGGAGCTTTATGTTACGTTATAGCAGTTTGGATTTCAGCAGTTTACTGACTGCGTGCCAACTAGCGTTGCCGGAATGCAGTCTTTTGTTAATTTCCTTCGACATTTCGTTACTGGCCGTCAGTATCGTTCCCAGATATGAAATTTTTTTTAACTTTTTCAAATATCTAGCCTCTGACGTTTATATGTGATCCCCGAGTTCCACCTGCTCTCGCCGTAATCATGTATTTTGTTTTGTCTTCATTTATTTCTAGGCCCACCTCTTCTGTCGCTTGCATCATGATTTCACAGTTTTTACTTACAGTTTCTAGATGATCGCCCAAATCGGCGATGTCATCCGCATATGCGAGCACTTGTGGGACCCCGTTTAGGGATGATCCGGCCATGTTGTCGTCTTGTACCTTTCTAATGAGATACTCGAGCACAAGGTTCAAAAGACACGGTGATAGACCATCTCCCTGTTTTAATCCGTCCGGGTTTTCAAATGGTTCTGAGAGGTGGTTTTCTATTCTAACTCGCCCTTTGCTTTCGTTCATGAAAATTTGAATGATTCCCAGCTCAACTTCAATATGGTAGAGTCTCTGCCTTGCGACTGAAGTCACCGAACAGTTGGTGAACCGTCTCTACGTATTCCCCATTATTTTCCAGCAGTTGCCTTATTGTGAACATCTGGTCGCTTATTGACCGGTTCCTACGGAATCCGCATTGGTAGTCTCCCAGTATTTCCTCGGTATGATTTTCGCCAGTATGGCATTTGTTAGTATTTTGTATGTGGTTGGGAGCAATGATATTCCTCTGTAGTTTTCGCAGTTCGATCTGTCGTATTTTTGTTTTTTGAAAATGGGGACGACTATTGAGGTTTTCCATTCTTCCGGAGTGACTTCCTTATCCCATATTATTTTGATGAGTTGGTGGATCTATGGGGTTTGTTACGTGGTGTGTCAACATAGGGTGCCACAGAGGCACAGGTTAACCACGTTTGCCCACTGGTTCCGTTCAGTATCTGACTCCACAAGAAATGAAACGTCTTCTTAACCGAACTTTATTTATCCAAATAAATGTCCAACTAGGCTTAGGACGAATATGTTCAAAAACTCCGTAAGTCTCAATTAAATGTTCATTAATTTTATTTACAATTATAACTTAGGAAGAATGACATTAGTAAGAATAACACTATAGATATACAATATACGTTGTAGTTCTTATTTTTCGATTTAATGTATAACTCAGAAAAATTCATTAAACAGAACACTGTAGATATTCAATATGCTTTATAGTTCTTATTTTTCGATTTAATGTATAACTCAGTAAAAAAATTCATTTAAGGGAACACTGTAGATATTCACTATGCGTTATAGTTCTTATTTTTACACTATAAAGTATTATTAGGAAGAATAACGTTAGTAAGAATCACGCTATAGATGTACAATATACGTTGTAGTTCTTATTTTTCAATTTAATATATAACTCAAAAAAAATCATTACGAAGAACACTGTAGATATTCATTTTAAAGCATATGGCGCACCACGACTGTTTTAGCTCAACCTTTTCAATTTCTCTCCATGACTAACTGTTTAAATAAATCCCTTGGGACGGCCCAAGAGGGATGTAAATTAACGTGAGGGCGAGACTTGCCCTCACGGAATCCGAATCGAGATTGACCTCGGCCATCGAAACGACAGAACACTAAAATTCCATCCATCGCTTCGATGACCATGTATGGGGCGATTAAGCTTTTTGGTTAAGCAACAAGAAAAAGGGTGAAATACACACACACGATAATCGCTTCCGCAACTTAACGTGTGTATCCCCTAGCATGTAGACATGGGATCATCTGAATCTACATGATTGCAAGTTCGCACAGGGGTTGAAATGTTTACACGATCAACGACTGCGTAAAGCATTATCGCTGATCGTGCACATCTCGCTGGCATATCCTCGCAGTCGAATTCTGATGGTAAATTTCCATTTGCGAACTCGACTGCCTGGGTGTCAGCCGGATGCCTCATGTCTCGGTCTGTCGCATGACCGATCGATATGGGCATGCTATGCAGAGGAAAGATACACATTCCTGCAGGTGTACGGCTGGCGTGCAAACGAATATCGTGCAGATATTGCACGGGCAATATTGGTTGCCAAGAGGCACACCAAGTTGCGCTTCAATGTAGAGGAATGCGACCCGAGACATGTACTGTGTATTTGGTTGGGTTCATGTTGGTCGCGTGATGATGCGACCAAACTGCTTTTTAGATTTCTAGCATTGTTGCTGGTGGCATTCTATGTCCGCAATCCTTGCTGTTTTACAGAGTTTTTCCTATGGGGTAAGTACACGCTTTTCATGATATAGGGCACGCGAGGGAGATTACCTGGTGGTAATGAATGGATACGCAGTGGAGTTCGCGAGAACCGCCACAGATCTTTCGAGCGGTTGCCTCTCCACCATGTTTCACAAGGTCTGCCGGTATGCAGTCGACCTCAGGAGCCTTGTTGTTTTTCAATCGATTTATTGCGTCTACAACTTCATTGAAAGAGGGCTTTGGGATCTGGGGCTCGGCTATATGTACGTCTGGTGCGTTTTTTTGTGGTTGATGGGTGCGTACATTAAGCAGGGTTTCAAAGTACTGCTTCCATCTTGTCACGATATTGTTTGTTTCTGTGACCAGACAGCTATTTGTGTCTCGAATAATTTTGGCTCTCCCTCAGTAGCCATTTCTAATTGAATTTATGCCAACATACATGCCTCTGCTGTTCTTTGCTCTGGCATTTTCTAGGATTTTTTCGATCTGAGCCTTCTCCCATTGGGGGTTTTTGCGTTTGAAGAGTTTCATTGTCTCTTTTCGAATTGTCGCGTTGACTTCATCATATCTTTCTAAGTGGATCACGGTTCGCCCTGCACTCACCGTCAAACCATGGTTTGGACTTAATTGTTTTCTTAAATCCTAATACCTTTTGGGCTGTTTGTTTGATTGTGTCTCTGATCAATGTCCATTTAGTGTGCACACTATTGGTTTGCTCTTCCCCACTACTCCCACTCTCTAGAAAGCTAAATCTATTCGTTAGTTCGTCTTGATATTCAGCCCTTTTGTGCGCAGGTCTTTTAGTCTATCAATGTCGAACTTTTAGCCCGTTTTCCGTGACTACCCATGTGGGATTGTTGCGAGCCGACTCCTGATTTTGCCCATCACTAGAGGATGATCGGAATCGCAATCTGCTCCTCTATATGATCTTATGTCAAGGATATTCGAGTGGTGTCTTTTGTCTATGAAGAAGTGGTCTATTTGGTTACGCGTTACGCCGTCGGCTGATATCCATGTGTCTTTATGAATTTGCTTGTGCTTGAACACCGTGCTTTTCACTACTAGATCTTTTGACGCTATGAACGTGATAATTCGATTTCCATTATCATTTGAAACGTCGTGTAGGCTTTCTTTACCTATAGTTGGTTGGAAGATATTGTAGAGAGCTTAGGGTTCGCTGGATTAATTATGTTAAAATAAATAAGAGCCGTTAAATCGATTCTGAATTAATGTGACATTTTATTAGTCCGTAATAACAATCGTTACTTTTTACCGTACACTTAACGTTTTCTTTATTATCGCTTCCGTAATTATCGCGTATTTTACTGCTTACTTCTCGCTCGAGACTTATCGCTTGTTTCACGTTCTACTTCTTGCTCATCACTATGCTCTGTGTGCGGCGTATTTATACTGTTTCAGCGTTTCGTTTCCTTCCGTTCCATTGCCTTGAATGTTCTACTGTTCCTAGTCTCCAGTTTTCCAGTACTTCCTAAAATAATCTAGTACTTTGTTTCGGGCTTTCTCGAAGATTCCAGTACTGATTGTCATATGCGTCACAATATTTTCCTATCCAATTTTCGCATTCAGGTCTCCGAGGAGGATTTGAATATCGAATGATGAGATCTCGTCAAATACTTCTTCTAAGGTCTCGTAGAACGTGTCCTTCGATTCTTCGTCTGTAGGTTCTGTTGGGGCGTGTACGTTTATAATTACATAATTGTACAATGGGCCCTGAATTTTTAGCACCGACATTCGGTTATTAATAAATTTCACATCTTTTACATAGGGCGGAATTTTCTTAGTTATGATGAAGCCGGTTCCAAGGTTATGTGTATCGGTACCTCCACACGTCAGTGTACACCCATTGGTTTCGATTACTTGATGTGGGAGTCGGACTTCCTGAAGCGCGGCGATGTCCATTTTATATTGTTTCGCGTTTATATAATGTTCGAACATTCCACGTGCTGACGCGTATATCCCGCTTTTTCCGTTTTTCCATACGTCTTCTTTTTGCCGAGTCGGTGTTTTCTTGGTGATTTGTTCCCTTATGGTAGTGTCGGCTCATCACACCTACGCCTACCGGGTTTTTCGTGAGATTTTTTTTTTGTATATTGATTATTCATTTTTGTTCCCACGATTCTTAGGGTTTCAGATAGTCCGCCATATCAGAGCTCCGCATTGATATGGTAAGGTCTGCTTACTGCTCTGATTCGACCCGGTGTCAGAGAGGCCCCGTTATAATACAGCCGGTATACCCCTGGCTGCAAACCATCCAATGGGCACGGTGACGCGTAACACTCTGGATTAAGGGTAGTAGATCTTTGTGTGTTACTCGTCGCAAGCCTGTCTTGACATGGGCGGAAGCATATGCTTCCGTCAGCATAGCCTAAGTGATTCATTATGGTTTTGAGCCCCCGCTCCACGTCAAAGTTTCTGCCAAGCGGGGGGACTAGATGGTATAATGATGCGAAAACACATGAAGAGGCAGAACCTTTTATGTACTTTAGCCAAAGAAGGGTTATCTATGTTTACCTGGGCGGACGTTTATTTTTAACGTAAAATGAAGTACACTCTCTGATTGTAGAGTATCATGGACAAATGTTTACATAGGAATAAGTTGAGTTGTGTGATGATCGTGGTAGATAGATAAATAGATTGATCCTATAATTGAATGGTAGTATTGCGCCTGGATCCCCAATGAGTTGCAGTACTCGTTTTTTCATTCTGTCGAGCAGCGCAGTTTTAGATCCATCTTGATAAATATAGGAATTGAATTCCAATTTAGGCCAAAAATATGCCTTGGAAATTGTACCCAGGTTGAAGCCATGAAGAACTTTTCCAAGAGTTGAATTCATTAGAGTATCATGAGTTCGCTAATTTATCATTCCGAACCGGTGATTTGGACATTTACGAGGGTGGCCTGATGTGGGTGGCCTGACGTAACAAAGATACAAGACATTTTTTCTTAAAATTTATTTTAAATTCTCTACATAGTCTCTTTGTAACTCTAAACACTTCTTTCAGCGATGCTTCCATCTCTTTAAGCCATCCAAATAGTACTCGGCGTTTGTCTCTGCAAAATAACTGTTCACGAAGGTGATTGCCTCCTCGTTTGACGAAAATCTCTGTCCTCCGAGCGCAACTTTTACATTAGGGAACAAAAAGAAGTCGCTTGGGGCTAAATCTGGTGAGTAAGGCGGATGGTCAAGCAGTTCAAACCGTAATTCGTGGATTTTCACCATAGCAACGGCTGAGGTATGAGACGGCGCGTTGTCTTGGTGAAACAGGATTTTCTTTTTCTGCTAATGTGGCCGTTTTTCCGCAATTTCTGCCTTCAGTTGGTCTGCTGGTCTTTCATTTTTGAAGATAATTTCCATTACTATTCCGAAAAACAGTCCCTACCACTTTCCCAGCCGTAAAAACAGCTTTTGCTTTTTTTGGGGCCGATTCCCCCTTTGCAGCCCACTATTTTGACTGTATTTTTGTTTCGGGCGTATAATGGTGTATCCAAGTTTTATCGACAGTAATTAATCGGCGCCAAAACTCGGATTTATTGCGCCTAAACTGCGGCAACAGAGCGTTGGAAATGTTTATTCGAACAGGTTTTTGGTCTAACGTGAGCAAACGCGGCACACAGCTTTCTCATGCCCAAATCTTGATTTAATATGTGACAAACACGACATTTTCATAGCCCCCGCTATCTCTCTCACTTTAATTCGGAGGTCTTCTAGCAGTATTTGGTGAACCTTAGCGATATTATCATCAGTTGTTGCAGTTTTTGGACGTCCCGAACGTTTATCGTTTCCCAAGGTCTCACGGTCACGTTTAAATTAGCTGCCCAAAATTTCACTGTGGTAAATGATGGTGCAGACTCCCTATACACAGAGTCCAACTCTTCTTTGATTTGCGTAAGCGTATCGCCCTTCAAAAACAAAAATGTAATGACAGCTCGAAACTCAATTTTGTCCATTTTCACAAAAACACTCACATCGACTCACTCAAACGACTGTCAAATAAAAACGACGCGTCGAAAATGGCTGAAATTAAGGTCAGCAACTGTCAAAAGATGCGCAACTACGTTTACTAGCTTTTATTGACGACTGCTGCTATCTTCATGTTGAGGTCGGAAACTTTTCAGCCCATCCATGTATATCAATTTTGTGGACTCCCAAAAACTGTACTATTCAATACACGCTTTTTTGGACCCGATTCCCCCTTTGCAGCCCACTGTTTTGACTGTATTTTTGTTTCGGGCGTATAATGGTGTATCCAAGTTTTATGGACGGTAATTAATCGGCGCCAAAACTCGGATTTATTGCGCCTAAACTGCGGCAACAGAGCGTTGGAAATGTTTATTCGAACACGTTTTTGGTCTAACGTGAGCAAACGCGGCACCCAACTCGAGTTACGTAGAGCCTTCAGTTCGTAGCCTTTTTAAAAATCAAAAATTTCGTTTTATTTATTAAACACTTTTAATACGTAATAACTTCTTTTAACTTAATAAATCAGATTCACTTAACAAGAACTTTTTACTTAATAATCTTATTCCTTTTTATAGACTTTTGGTTTTTTCAGTTTAACAACGAACTCACTATTTCAGCGATTAAAAACGAACTGCTTCTAAGTCTGAAATCTAAAACTGAGAAATGCGGTGGGAGAACATTGCACCTCACGGCGTGTCAAGTTCAGTGCCTGGGAAAAGTGCATTTCACAGTTTCGCAAGACTACGTTGCAGTTTGCTTTCTGGCCGGAAATTGCTTCTTAAAATTACGTCGGGGATCGTTATGTTGGCGGTCGCTGACTCCGACATAACTCGCGCGGACAGCTTTCTGCTGCCACCCAAGCCCATACACATGCTCTAATATTGCATGCTATTTGTTATTGGCAAACCAAAAATGCCCATCACCTTGAATTGAAATTTCCCCATGGGGTTGGGGTGGAACTGCCGCCAGAGTAGGCATAAGGTTGCCACCTCAAGGTGAATGGCGACAGAATTGCAACGTTGCAGTTCCCATCGGCGTTGGCATGACGTACGACTGGGGCTAACATCGGGTAATGGTCTTTAGATGTGCGATACGATCGTTCAAAAGAATATAGGATTCGGACTAGATTTTGGGGTATAAATAGGGAGTTTTGTTGTAGGCATTGATCAATTTGCATCCGACTGCACAAGGGTTGCATCCATTATTAGTAACTGAGCCATCAGGCTGTTGGCAAGAGATAAACACAAATAAAGAGAGCTACAGCATCCACAGCTCAAGTAAATAAGTTGTGCCTTTTGATTCAACCCAAGAGGAACGTCCGCAAGTCTTGGTGAACCGACTTACATCATCATCATCATCATCATCGGCACTACAACCGGGAACTGGTCTTGGCCTTATTTAGCAAGTCCTAAGGCTTGTTAAATTTTCCATGATGATTTGTTTTTTCCGGGCAAGGTCATTAGTCTTGCGCCAGAGGCTTGTGGCGGTCCCGCTAGATCCCACGGCTCGCCTTCCTGAAAAAAACCCCCATAACCACAACCCAGTCTGCACCAGCTTTCGCTAATGCAATTCGCATTACCATCTTAAATGCTTCACGCATCAAACAGATCCAATTATTATAACCCAAAAGTACCTGCAAAAGAATTCTTACCTTTTCAAGCATTCCTTCGCTTACAAATCCCCTGTAAGAGTTCTTACTTTCCTTATCATAAATTATCCTGAAAAGAAAAACCCCGGTTCACATATCATGTAACCATTCCAGCCAGAGATAATTATCATGGCGTCGCCTATTCCCAGCTTCATTCATGTATACGATAAATTTCTTTATGTATACATTTAGCTGGCGACGTTTTTTTCCCAGCAATAAAATTCCCTGATTCGCACAATGTGCAACCCAAAGCAAATACGCATTCCGCGTCCCTTGGCATAAATTGAAATCCAAGCATAAACGACGCAAATGGGTATTCAATACGTACCCTTTCTAGCAAAGCCATAAACACAATTTCCAGTAACCTCGCTAAAACCAATTAGCACATTTTCACATCGGATCATGGTCTCTTTGTTTAGCCGCACATGTTCCAACAAAGATTCCATTGGCATCCGACGATTTCGGTTTTATTTGCTTTACCGAAATCGTATCCTAGGAATGCACTTTATGTCTTTCTTTGTTCTAGGCACACATACCACCATGATCACGATGAACGTGAGCTCTGAACGAGCAAAATATCGTGGAGTCTTAATCCAACCATCCCAGGAGTCGGTCGGGTCGTCTTCACCTCCGCCGTACCGTGGTGATCCTGGGATCGTGGTAATTACCACATTTGCTTTGCCCTGTGGGAACAGCGTTTTCGTTTATTGTTGTTTCTCCGCAATGACCTTTGTTTAGGCGAAGTGCATTGGGGCAGGGACAAAGGTTTTGCCGACGGATTGTTTTACGGCAATTGGCCTATCGCCGGGGATTTGATGTTTGTCGACATCTGGCGCAGCTGTGCCAACCGCTTGTATTTATCCAGCTAATGGATCGATACACAATTTCTATGTTGGGTCGTGTCCTTCGATCGCCGTGCAGGCGTAGGGAAATCGTTCGGGACTTGGGGCCCACGTATCTGTGGATACGTGGGGTTGTTGACACCCAGTATGGATGTCACCTTTGGTCAGGTGAAAAGGTGGACTTTGGGGGCACGTGAAGTTTGGTTATAGGTGAGTATGTTCCTTGGTGGAACGAAGACATCTCAGCCTATGGTGATTTGTGCGGTTTATGGAACCGCCACAGACTCTATGAGTCGGAAGACACTTACACACGGGCTAAGAGAGCTGGAAGCCTTCACAAATAAGTGTTGTACAGAAAAATACAACAGGTCATTCGACACTTTATGAGGAGATAAATTGAAAATTACGTGGAATTTTACGAATAGTTTGTGGAGACTGGTAATGTCAGCGGGTAAACCTTCCTGTTGAATAGAGAGTTTGACACTGGTTTTGGTTTTGCCTTCGTAGCAGACAAAATCAGATTTGTTGTGGAGATACGGTAGCAAGAGACGAATACTTTCATATGCCTTTTTGTATCTAAGTTCAGACAATGCGTAGCGGCAATCAGATGATTCGGAGTTAAGCTATGTGATTTTTACTGAGGGAGGCAAAACGGGATCAAAAATAGTTGGGGGAAGAGGGCCGGGGGTGGGGGACAGTCCAAAAGGAGAGGACGCGATGATTGGCTAGAATTAATTTGGACGGTAGATAGTTAGGTAGAGCTGGGAGAGCAAAAGGACTTGAAAAATGACTGGTGTGATGGGGTTAATAGAATGGGCTCTAATGAAATTGGGATATTTGTTTGATATTAATGTGGCGGGGGGAATATATCGGGTTTTCCAATAGGGACTTGACAACTTTTTTTTTTTAATTAAACCGAAACCATTTGAGATATTTCAAAATCTTTATTATCGGCTTGACTCCCGCTTGGTAGAAACCTTGACGTGGTGCGGGGACTCAAACTACAATGAATCACTCAGGCTTTGCTGACGGAAGCATATACTTCCAGTAGGGCCACCCATGTCAGACAGGCTAGCGAGGAGTAACACACAGAGATCTACCACCCCTAATCCAAATTGTTACTCGTCACCATGCCCATTGTATGGTTTGCAGCCAGGGGCATACCGGCTGTATTATAACGGCGACTCTCTGACACCCGGTCGAATCAGAGCAGTAAGCAGACCTTACCATATCAAAGAGGGGCTCTGATGTGCCGGACTATTTGAAACCCCAAGACTCGTGGGAACAAAAATGAATAACCAATATACAAAAAACAATCTCACGAAAAACCCGGTAGGCGTAGGTGTGATGAGCCGACACTACCACAAGGGAACATATCATAAAGAAAACACCGATTCGGCAAAAAGAAGACGTAGGGAAAAACGGAAAAAGCGGGATATACGAGTCGGCACGTGGAATGTTCGAACGTTATATAAACCAGGCGCGATACAGACGGTCGTAGACAACACGAAACAATATAAAATGTACATCGTCGCGCTTCAGGAAGTCCGACTCCCCCATCAAGTAATCCAACGGGTTTACACTGGCGTGTGAGGGGGTACCGATACACAAAACCTCGGAATCGGTTTCATCATAAGCAAGAAGATTACGCCCCATCTAAGAGATGTGAAATTTATTAATGACCGACTATCGGTGCTAAAAAATACAGGGCCCATGATACAATTATGTATTTATAAACGTACACGCCCCAACAGAATCTACAGACGAAGAAACGAAGGATACGTTCTACGAGGCCCTAGAGGAAGTATTTGATGGGATCTCAATGCAAAAATTGGAAAGGAAGATATCTTCCAACCAACTATAGGTAAAGAGAGCCTACACGACGTTTCAAATGATAATGGAATTCGAATTATCACGTCCGCAGCGTCACAAGATCTGGTAGTGAAAAGCACGATGTTCAAGCACAAGCAAATTCATAAAGCCACATGGATATCACCCGGCGGCGTAACGCGTAACCAAATAGACCACTTACTCATAGACAAAAGATACCACACTAATATCCTAGACGTAAGATCATATAGAGGAGCAGATTGCGACTCCGATCACCTTCTAGTGATGGGCAAAATTAGAAGTCGGCTCGCAGCAAACCCACATAGACAGTCACGGGAGACGAGCAAAAAGTTCGAGAATGATAAACGAAAAGACCTACGCAAAAGGGCTGAATATTAAGACGAACTAACGAATAGATTTAGCATCCTAGAGAATGACAGTAGTAAGGAAGAGGAAGCCAATAGTGTGGACACTAAATGGGCATCGATCGGAGACACAATCAAACAAACAGCTCAAAAGGTATTAGGATTTAAAAAAACAACTAAGTCCAAACCTTGGTTTGACGATGAGTGCAGGGCAAAGATCGAACAACGTAAACGCCTCAGAATGATCCACTTAGAAGCATATGATGAAGTCAACGCAGTAAGATACGCGACAATTCGGAAAGAGACA
Organism: Microdon myrmicae; assembly: GCA_963931805.1. Lineage (NCBI taxonomy): Eukaryota > Metazoa > Arthropoda > Insecta > Diptera > Syrphidae > Microdon > Microdon myrmicae. The sequence continues at coordinate 215,661,833 of OZ007497.1, forward strand.
ACCAGACTTTTCAAACCCACAAAACGCGAATGGGAGAAGACTTAGATCAAAAAAATGCCAGAGCAAAGAACAGCAGAGGTATGTATGCCGGCATAAATTAGAAATGGCTATCGAAAGAGAGCCAAAATAATCCGAGACACAAACGGCTGTCTGATGACAGAAACAAAAAATATCGTGACAAGATGGAAGCAGTACTTTGAAAACCTGCTCAAGTGCGCACCCATCAACCACAAATAAACGCACCAGACGTACATATAGCCGAGCCTCAGATCCCAGAGCCCTCTTTCGACGAAGTTGTAGACGCAATAAATCGATTGAAAAACAACAAGGCTCCCGAGGTCGACTACATACCGGCAGACCTTGTGAAGCATGGTGGAGAGGCAACCGCTCGAAAGATCCACCATCTCATCAAAACAATATGGGATAAGGACGTCACTCCGGAAGAATGGAAAATCTCAATAGTCGTCCCCATTTTCAAAAAAAAAAAAATGCGACAGATCGGACTGCGAAAACTACAGAGGAATATCATTGCTCCCAACCACATACAAAATACTAACAAATGCCATACTGGCGAAAATCATACCGTACGCAGAAGAAATACTGGGAGACTACCAATGCGGATTCCGTCGGAACCGGTCAACAAGCGACCAGATGTTCACAATAAGGCAACTGCTGGAAAATAAGTCCGAATACGGAGAGACGGTTCACCAACTGTTAGTTGACTTCAAAAAAGCCCACGACTCAGTCGCAAGGCATAGGCTTTACCATATTGTGGTTGAGCTGGGGATCCCGAAAAAATATGCCGCCCTCATTCAAATTTGCATGAACGCAAACAAAGGGCGAGTTAAAATACAAAACCACCTCTCAGAACCATTTGAAATCCGGGACGGACTAAAACAGGGGGATGGCCTCTCACCATGTCTTTTTAACCTTGTGCTCGAGTATGTCATCAGAAATGTACAAGGCGATAACACGACCGGATCATACCTGAACGGGGTCACACAAGTGCTCGCATATGCGGATTAAGTTGCCGTTTTGGGCGATAGTCTCGAAACTGTAAGTAAAAACTGTGAAATCATCACGCAAGCAGCAGAAGAGGTGGGCCTAGAAATAAATGAAGACCAAACAAAATGCATGATTACGGCGAGAGCAGGTGGACCTCAGAGAACACATATAAACGTCAGGGACAAGATATTTGAAAATTTCAAAGAATTTAAATATCTGGGTACGGTACTGACGACCAGAAACGAAACGTCGAAGGAAATTAACAAAAGACTACAATCCGGCAACGCGAGTTGGTACGCAGCCAGTAAACTGTTGAAATCCAAACTGCTAACACGTAATATAAAGCTCCGTGTCTATAGAACCATAATCACGCCGATTGTTCTATACGGATGCGAAGCATGGGCTCTCACAAAACGGGAAGAACACAAGTTCTGCGTATTCGAGAATAACGTTTTAAGGAGTGTGTTTGGAGGTAAATATGACGAGGAGGCAGGACAATAGAGGAAACTCTACAACCACGAATTGGAAGAGCTATACCGCAAACCTACAATAGTGAGAGTAATCAAGTCGCGAAGATTAAGATGGGCCGGACACGTAGCGCGAATGGGCGATGATAGGGCCGTGCATAGAATTCTTGACGGTAAACTAACGGGGAAGAGACCGACAGGACGGGCGCGACGGCGATGGGAGGACAATGTTAGATTGGACCTCGAGAAGATCGGATCGGATGGTCGAACGTGGAAGGAGAGCGCACAGGACAGGGAACAATGGCGTAGCCGAGTCGGTGAGGTCATGAACTTCCGGGTTCCTACAGGCCAATAATAATAATAATAATAATATAATATGATGATATGAAAAAAGTTGTCAAGTCTCTATTGGAAAACCCGATATTATACCTACATCTCATCAAAATAATATTGACATTCTCCTGGATTATTGGGGTGCCTACCGCGTTCTTCTTTTTATAAATGATCCCTTGTCCATCAGTCATAATCCAATTCATACCTTTGTTGTGGTGAAAATGTTGCATTTCTCTTACTTGTTTGCACATGAACCATCCAGCTCTTCGGGCTTCTTCCACCACCACGAATCGGTGACAAGAAAATCTACAGTGGACCCTAATGCCACACTTTTTAAAAGTTTTCCATTATGGTTATTGACCTACCGTCTGCAATGGCAGCTCTATATTTCTAATCAAACACAAAACTCTGCTTAATGACGAGTGTATATTTTAAAATAACTGCGCTCAGCTAAAACTAAGTTAAAACATTTGCTGGTGCAGTGTGTCACTTTTAGTTATTGTAAACATGTATATAAATAAACTTTTCAACGGATCTATAATAATACTTTGAAAGAAATGATTTCGTATAACTGAATCACCACCTTAAATACCTTAAATAAATATATAATAATATTAATGTTAAATATAATTGGAAAAGTGAAAATATATCATAAATTCAAAATAATCGAGTGCATCACAATTTTAGTTGCCATTCTTCTAAAAACCGCATGGCTGCTTCGTGTACGCAATTGCAATAGTGATATGGCGGAAGGCAGCTGCGTGAGACCTACGCTTTTTTGCTAATATAAAATGTATGTTTTCAATTCGATTTGCTGTGGTATAATAAGCTTGTGAAAAATCTGTTTGTATTTCATATTTAATTATCTAAAAACTCCCATTCGCTAGATGTGTGAGAACTGGCCGGTTCGGGACAATAGTTAGGGTTAGCCTTTTCTATAGGTAAATTCCAAAGTGTTGGTACCCGCATATTTTCAGGCATTTTTACAACGCTAGGGATTGTTGCGGTCGGTGTGATGTCTGTGATCGGTTGTGTAGGTGTAAATTGCAAGATTCTGTTTAATTTTATACAATTCTCTTTATCTAAGGTGTCAAGGTCTTCTAAAACGTGAGATTTTTTCTGAGGTGTTGTCTGTACTTCGACATCTACTGACTTGTTGAGGGCGTATTGACTCGTTGTTGGTTTATTTAAAGAAGTATCTTCGGGTTGTGAATGTTGGTCTTCAGAACAATCATGCGATTCCAAGTTTATTCGTTCACCAAGAGCCGTCTCTTCTTTTTCTAATGGATGTTCTTGTGAATGGACTAGATCTGATTTTGAATGAACAGGCTCCGTTGTTGTTTCCAAAGAAGGTGAAAATGTTGATGTTGATGGGAATGATGTAAAGCTAGAAAGGGAGAAAACAATTAATCACAACACGAACACTTATATCGAAGAAATCGTTTTTTTTTTTTTTTTTTTTTTTTTTTTAGTTTTTAAACCACATTTATTTTCCTAATTCTTTTTACATGTATAATATTAGGGGTAAATGTTAAACCCTTTTCTACAATCACAGTCCTTATATTAACTTACTGGCTCTATGCGAGTTCTCTAAATTACACATTACAACTTGATTTTTATATATGCCTTTCGGCGTACATCTTTTTTTTTTTGTTTCTTATATATAAGAATATATATATATATATATATATATATATATATATACATATATATATATATATACATGTATATATATATATATATATACATGTATATATATATATATATATTTATTTATTTATTTTTTTTTTTTTTTTTTTTTTTTTTTTTTATTAGACTTCTCTCGGGAAAGGCGAACCTATAGCGTCGAGTGGACGCCCCGAGATGCCATCAAATAAATATATATATATATATATATATATATATATATATATATATATATATATATATATATATATATATATATATATATATATGAAATAAGTCATTTATTAGAGGGACTCCTCGTTTACATCTATATGTATACATTATTATTACAATTTTTTTTTTTTTTTATAATTATAACAAACAAAAACTTCAAAACAAAACGAATAAAACATTAAATAAGAAATAAAAAATAAAATAAAAATAAAAGTAATGGGGAAAGGAGGACGGGGGGAGGGGGGACAAGAGGAAGGAGAGCGTTGCTCTTGAGAGGCATACTATATCTGAGGAAGTGAAGTCCTCTCCTCGTTGAGAAGCCACCACCATTTGGGAGATGATCGATCTTTGGCTGATTTATCTCTTTCACTGATCGCCGTGCTAAACCGCATGCGGTCTGGGGCATTGGAGATATCACTATCATGGAGAATTCGTTTGTCCCTGGCACCACGGAGAGCGTGGTAAATAATCGGGACTCCATGCACGTCTTGGATAAGGCCTATTTGATCCAAGAAAGGGAACGCTTCTGGGGGAATAAACCCATTCTGGAGGGTATTCTCTAGATACATATCATTGGGATAGAATGCTCCCGCGATAAGATTATTGTCATTGCACATTGCCCTTGCTGTGTGACCACGAATCATTTTAATTATGAAATTGTCTATCCTATTTAACCCTGATTTGTTATACAGGATTTTGTTGGGATAGAATTTTTTGTATTGCGACTCTGGTGTTCTATAAAGTCCGAGGCAGGAACGCAAACACTGCCGTTCGAACACACGAAACTTCTCCATATAAAGTGGAGATATATTATAGCATACTGGACAGCCATAAATCAAAACTGGTCGGATGAATGCCGAGTACGAAATTATTTTGACTCTGGGGTCAAGAAGACTACTCCGGAATAGACTTCTTGTCATAGAATATGCGCTTTTAGCTGCGGAGAGGGACGCTGCTACGTGCTTGTCAAAATATAAATACTGGTCTAGCCAGATACCAAGGTATCTAACTACAGTTTTCACTTGTAGTGGAAGGTTATTGTTACCTACAATAGAAAAGTGTTTCCAGTTGTATTTTGTATCCCTCGAGGTCCTGGATAGGGGCGTTCTGAAAAGAATAGTCTCGGTTTTCTGGAAATTAATTTTTAATTTCCAGTCGTCGCAAAATTGTTTTATTTTGTTGAAGTCATCTTGAAGGTGCCTATTGATGTCGTCTATTTTTCCTCCTGTTCTGTACACCACTATGTCATCGGCGTACGCAATGGCGTTTTCGAGAGAACTCATTAGATCACTAGTGTAAATATTGAATAGAATGGGAGAATTCACAGCTCCCTGCGGTAAGCCATTTTTAATTTGGATGGTCTTGTTGGAGAGTATGTCCCCGCATTTCACCACAAAATGTTTGTCCATTATCATATCATAAATAATGTATAGCAGGTATTGCGGCATACCCAGGTTTGTTAACTTATAGACAAGTCCTTCTAACCATACGGTGTCGAAAGCCTTTTCAAAGTCAACCAAGCAGGCGCCTGTACATTGTCGCTTTGCCTTGTTCCACTGTATATCGGAAACAAGTTTCGTCGCTGCATGAACTGTATCATGTCGCGCTCGAAAGCCAAACTGGTTGTTGGGGATGATATCGTCTTCATCACACCAACCTATCAGTGCTTTGTTTATAAATTTTTCGAATACCTTGCTGATGTTGGGAAGCAGGCTGATCGAGCGCAGATTAGCTGGATTGCTCTTTCCCTTACCCTTTTTGGGGATAGGGTGGACTACTGCAGTCTTCCAATGGGTTGGATAGTGTGCATTGTTTAGAGCGTTGTTAAACAAAGTAGTGTATATGTTCACTGCTTCGCAAGGCAAATGCCTTAGAACCACGTTTGGAATGCTATCTATTCCAGATGATTTCTTATTTTTTATTGAGCTAAGTATGTGTCTAAGTTCATCCTTGCGCACAAACATATTTGTATTTTCATTTCTGACGGGAGAATCCGCCCTATTATTTTCGCCGAATGTGATGAAACCATGGTTTTCGGATCGCCAGTTGTGAAGTTGATTGCGCAGTGAGCAATGTCTTTGACGGGCATTGCTTTCAATTTCAGTGTTAGCATGAACTGATTCGTTAACTCTGTACACTGCTTCGAAACAGGCTCCAATTGAATTCGCTTTCTTTTGCGGATCTTCGACTACTATTACTTCATCATTGGAGTTGATGTGCTCTAAGGTGAGTCCTGCGTTCAGCATTATCTGACAATTCTCGGGAGTCCGTGGAATCCGGAGACAGGAAATGTCATTGTGATCTTTTCTTCGACATATTTTCTTGACTTGTGAAAACATGTTCGGTCCGTTTGCTTGGACAGCTCGAATTCTGTTGCTCCACTCCTCATTTATTACTGCTCGGTAATTATCCCGGATCAGTTTTTGAAGATTTTTAATCAAGGACTTGATTGTTTTGATTTCATTGCTATTTGGGTCACTGAACTGCCTATGGCACAATTTCAACTTTGAGAGCAGGGTGCTCTTTTGCCTATACAAAGCATCGATAGTTGCATTTCTGTATCGGTGGGTATAGCCATCCATATGAGCTACTTTGGGGATGGAACGATTCATTGTGTTAGTAACAATATCGTTCATAGTTAGGAGGTAATGATCGATTTCATCATTACGAAAATTTCTATTAGTCGGTGGGTCTATGCCAATGTTGCGTATTTCTCTTTTTACTATGCGATCGAAACGCGACTAATGTGCTTTTCGGAAATCGAAAGAGTGTACCTGGTCGTACTGCTCAAGTAGATGGTACTCGTTTGGCACGTGTATTACGGCTCCAAGTCCGTAATGATCGCTATCGTACTCAATTGTGCGAAGACAATTTCGAGTAGTTACCTCGGTATCCGGTAACTGAATTCGATCATCTGTCATAAGTAAATCCAGGAAGGAGTTACCTCTTGGATAAGACGGTGTACTTGTAGCGTACAATTCTAGTTTATGCTCGATCGCATTTGTTTGCCACCAATCAAACAAGGCATTGCCTCTGGTGTTCGAGGTCAGATTGCCCCAGGCACTGTGCTTGGCGTTAAAATCACCTGCCATTAAAAAGTAATTGTTTTCCAAATCTAACTTGAGACTTCGGAAAAGCGTATCGATTTCACTGATAAATTGGGTACCTTGAACAGATTCAGGAGCGTAAGCAGCGACTATATATAGATGCCTTTGACTTTTTAGCGGAATGTCTATAATGCATGCCTCTAGCACCTGGAATTTGTGTACTTCCGTGCTGTAAACGACCTTATGGTGAAGACCTTTCTTAACTAAGATAGCGACCCCACCCTCTCGAGTAGAGTGTGGTCGATCTCGTCTAATTATGTTATAATTTTTGTAGCCCATTTTGTGCCTTTGGTTTAGCTTAGTTTCGCTAGCCAAGAGCACATCTGGGCATTCGGCTTGGAGCAAATTGCCTAAATTATCCCTTCTTTCGACGTGGATTAGTGAATTTACATTCACAGCTATAATTTTTAGGTTAAGTTCAGACGGAGGGTTGAAGATTTTGATGTGGAGAGTTATTTGAGAACAGGGTTGAATAGAGAGTATCTATTCGTGCTCTTTGTTCAGTCAGTGTTCTTTGAAATTCGGCAAATTGTCCTTGCATGGTTAATAACATTGTTATTATTTCTGAATGTGCCTCTGGTGCAGGCATTTTCCCATTATTATATGTATGTTCCATGGATGCTGGTTGCTTAGAAGCACCGGCCATTTGTGCATATGACACACAAGGAGCCACGAAATTGTTGTAAGAACGAGTTTTCATTTTTTTCTCTTCTTAACTTGTTTGTTTTTGGATTCCAATTTTAATTTCATTTGTTGAAATTTAGGACACCCTCTAAAATTAGCAGTGTGACCTGTATTTTTACAGAGGACACAGGACAGTGTTTTCCTATCTGGAAGCTGTTCCTTGCCCAAGGGGCATTCACCAATGGTATGGTCGGAGAGGCACTTTACGCACCTGAATTGCATGTGGCAGTTTGATGCCGCGTGCCCGAAGCGTTGACAACGCATACACTGCAATACGCGATCGATTTTTCTAATTTTTTCCGAACTTATTGTTTGGTGGTTGAGGTGTTTGATGTATCGGAGAGCATCAACTTTACTGTTGGGACTCAGTGATACAATAAAGAAAGGCAATTTGCAATTGCGTTTTCTGGAGTTGGCGGTAGAGAAGGGTTTCACACCTGTAAATTTTAAATTGTCGTTTTCGACATTTTTTAATTCCTCTAATACCCCCTCAGGGGAAAAACATGGATCAACGCCTTTTAGGAGCATGGAGATTATTTTCTCCGATTTCGGGGTGTACGTGTAGTACTCGCTTTTTGTCCTACCCAAAGCAGTCATTACTTTGCGATAACCTTCAATATCATCGCACATTAATTTTATTTTAGAATTATTAATTTTTCTTGTTTTGAAATTTTTGTAAGTTAACTCACCTAATTTTATAACGTCCTTTGTTTCCATGGATGTAAGTATTATAGGCGGCGCCTTTTCCTTTTTGTTGGTTACGATGTGCTGGTTTGTTTGCTGCTTCTGCATCTCCTTTGTTTGCTGCCTTTTGTTTGCTTCCTGATGTTGTTCCTGATTTTTCCGTTTTGCTGTTGTATTTTCTTGGCTTTGTTGTTGCTGCACCAGGTCTTTTAATTTGAGGATTGCTTCTCTTTGTTTATTGAGTTCCTCTTTTTTTGTGTCAATATCCGCAAGGAGTTTTTCTAATTCCGCCGGATCTGTTGCAGTACCTGTGATATTGTTTTCTTCCTCAGCAGGTAATTCGATTTCACTTGGGTCAAGGTCAACCAATTCGTTGAATTGGTTACCTGCGCCTGTGTATTCGTTTTTCTTTCCTTTTGCATTTTTTTCGCCGTCTGAATTTGGCTTGTGCCGCTTTGTTATAATACTCGGCTGTCGCTCGAGTCGGCTCCGTGTCATCGCTTTCAGGTCTGCCTGGCCCCTTTTCATGAAAGGCGACGAGCTCTTTAGCACTTTGTTTGTTTCCATAATTTTTTATTTTTTATTTTTTTTTATTTTTTAAACAACCGCTCTCAGTGGCGGCCACACTGTGTAATCCACACTTGTTCACTTACACTCGCGCGACGAATTTATTTATTTATTATTATTTTTTCTTTTCTTTTGCTTTCTCCTGTTGTCAGGTATACGTCTTATCTCTTTGACGTGTTGGTAACGACTGATCGAAGAAATCGTCTTGGTGGAATAGTTGGTATAGAGGATGCATCTTAAGGGGACACTCTGAATTTATTTTTCTAAAGAAATCGATTTTATAAAAAACGTAGTTTTATATACTAGATGCCATTAGAAATAATATACAATATCTTATTTAGTTCGCCGAGATGGAGAAGCATGTGTAAGATACTTATTTAGTAGAACTTTACAACACAAACACATTATGATACAACAATAAACTTTAAACACGTTTTTCGTTCGAACGATACGGATCGTCCTATCGTCCCATCCCGCGTCTTTTTAGTGTGTGCGAAAGTGTGAATTATACGAAAAGTGTGGCCTTCACTGAGAATGGCTGTACAGTTTATTGTGAAAGATTGAACTGTGTATTGCATATGCATTCAGTGCGTGCATTATACACACAGTGTGGTCGTCACTGACATTAAGTGCTCGGACGCGCATGTGAGTGCCTGTGTTATCTAACAGTGTGGCCGTCGTCAAGAACGTTCGTAAAAAACAAAACAACAAAAAGTAAACAAAAGGTCTCCGTAAAATGGCGGAAATTAAAGCGGCGTCGCGAAGAAGCTAAATACGCAGCCGAACCTCATTGCCAAGCGTTCTGTCCGATTGTCTTGTGGAGCGCATATAAGCCGAATTGCGTGGCACAATACCACGAATCTCCGGAGAACAGTACCCGTGATAATATCTGTAAAACAGACAGAGGTCGGCTATACGCCTTCGATGTGATAGCGACTGCAGTCCCGACGTCAACGCCGAGTCTCCGATCAGGTGGATCGCTCGTCTCAGTATGCTCTCAAGTAGGTCGAGGGTATGTTTATTTGAGCGCGGATCTAATTTGGAATTTATACAGGAGAAGTTGGGCCGGAGTATAATATTTCTTGGCTCTAAAAAGATAGATCAGTTTTCCTGAGGCTGACATGGCGATGCTCGACACGTGTTTATGCCACGATACATTCTCACAGGCCGTGACGCCGATCAATTTCACATTGCTCTAGATTCGAGGGCCTGGCCATTCATCATCACCTGTGGAACCGATGATCCACTTTTCTTTGTGAATGTTGTATATTGTGTCTACGCTGCATTGAAGTTGACGAGATTGGACCTTCCCCACTGCAGGAACTTATCTAGATCCTGATTCAGAAAGTTAATCTGTCTACATCTCAGCTGATGCGACGTAGATGCACCAATCGGTCGAACACTCGAAAAGGAGGAAACAAGCGTACTGTCAACCGCAAAACTGAACACTTTGTTATCCGTTGTCTCCAACAAATCATCTATGTGAAACAAAAACAGGGTTGGAGCCAAAATAGAACCTAGCGGCACTCCCCGAGATGCCACCAAATAACTCTTGTAATTCTTTTTGAACAATTGCAAGTTGTAATGCTTCGGGAACACTTGTGCGGGGAGGGAGTTCCACAGCTTCCGCGCTCTGTAACGGAACGAGTTCTGATGCAGGGATGTTCGCGCTGAATTGTCTTGTGGAGCGCATATAGGCCGAATTGCGCGGAACAATACCACGAATCTCCGAAAAACAGTACCCGCGATAATATCTGTAAAACAGACGGAGGTCAGCTACACGCCTTCGATGTGATAGCGACTGCAGTCCCGACGTTAAGCCGATTGCCCGATCAGGCGGATCGCTCGTCTCTGTATGGTCTCAAGCAGGTTGAGGGTATGCTGAGGAGCAAAGCTCCAAACATGAGAGCAATGTTTGAGCGTGCGTCTAATTTGGGATTTATACAGAAGAAGAAGCTGGGACGGAGTAAAATATGTCTTGGCTCTAAAAAAATAATTCAGTTCTCCTAAGGCGGATCTGGCGATGTCCGATACGTGTTTATGCCTCGATACATCCCCACAGACCGTGACGCCGAGCAATTTCAAGCTTTCCGCAGATTCTAGGGCTTGGCCATTCATCATCAATAGTGGAACCTGTGGGGGTACAAAGTCACGACGCCTCACGGGCGAGAGTTCTACCTCGTCCCCACAAACCGTTCACTGGACACAAAAGAGGAATTTTTCCTTTAATCACTTGACTGATGTTCGCCTCCCTGAATACCACATCCGATTTGCTGCGTGAGCGATTCCGCATTTCCACTTATTTGTCACGATTGGAAGTCCTCCATTTAACAACACCTAAACAATCCTTACCGAAACAGAGGTCGCACAAGTGAAAAATAAAACACACATTTTGTGGCTGGTGATCACCGCTTTTATTTTAATGTATTTTTGTTTCAATTTTATGTAATAAAATATTTATAGCTACTTGAAAACATGGTTCAAACATTCACTGCGGGTTTTATTTAAGTGTGACGCCATACACTAATTACACAATTGACAAGGGCCGTAAGCAACACACGTTTTTAACTAATAAGGAGACGCACCGTACCGTACGTACGGTACGGTGGACGGTAGACGACCCGACCGGATCGGCGGTTAGAATACGACTAGCGATTCAATCGTTGTCGGTGGAAAAATTTGGGTGCATTCACTTTTACGGTGGTGATAACCGGATCTCATAGAGGAGATCTTCACAATACACAAGTGTGTGTGTACGTCGGTTCCTTTCACCGATCAAAGCCATGATAACAAATCTGAAACAAAGTAAGGACATAAAGAGCATTCATAGGATACGATTTAGGTAAAGTAAATACAACCGAAATCGTCGGATGCCAATAGGATCTATTGCAGCTGGATAAATAACCTGTTGCTATTATGCTGATGATGCCAAAACAATTTAGGTATACGATGGGTGGTCGTGTACCGTATCTTGCTGAACGAAAAGGCATCGAATTATTATGCATGTTTACATACAAAGGAATTCAGTTTATGGCACTAGACACCAGATGCGTGTATTTGCTTTTGTTGGCCCATGGTGCGAGTAGGGAAATAGTCTCAACGTGGATGGTGCTAATTACATGCAGCTGGTGTTGGGCTATTTACCGCTGGCTAAAGTGGTCGCCAGCGGATGTGTGCATAGATAGTTTTTATGTACACATATTGAGGCTGAGGTTAGCCAACTCAAGGGTAAGATTCCCTGATATGCGGTCGTATGATGTGCGAACCAATGAATTTTATTACAGGGAATTTATGATAATGGTGAGAAAGAACTCTTACAGGAATTGTATGCGAAATAAAATGCAAGAAAAGGTAAGGATTCTTTACAGGGACCTTTAGGTAAATAAGTTTGATTTATTTGATGCGTGAAGCATTTACAGGTACTAATACTGTTGCATTAGCAAACTTAAGGGAGTTGGGTAGTAGTTATGGGGGTTTTTTTAGGTAAGTAGACCGTAGGGTTTGGCGGAACCGCTACAAACCCACAATCCACTTTTCTATGTGAATGTTGTATACTGTGTTTTCGTTGCATTGAAGTCGGCAAGATTGTCCCTTCCCCACTGCGGGACCTTATCTAGATCCTGATTCAGAGAGTCAATCTGTCTACATCTCAGCTGGTGCGACGTAGATGCACCAACCGGCCGAACACGCAACAAAAGTACGTCATCCGCAAAACTTAACACTTTGTTATCCGTTGTCTCAAAAAAATCATCTATGTAAAGCAAAAACAAGGTTGGAGCCAAAATAGAACCTTGGCGCACCCCCGAATCAACAGGATGCAGATCCGAACACTCGCACTCCACAACAACCCGGAGCGATCGATTTTCAAGGAAGCACTTCGTCCAGTCGCAAAGCTGTTGGGAACGTCCATATGAACCAAGTTTGCTCAGCAATGTCCCGTGCCAGATGCGGTCAAAAGCCTTGGAGATATCCAAAGCGACCGCCCCTGACTCACCATCCCGCTCAATCGCAGATGTCCATACATCGGTTATAAGTGCCAAAAGGCCTCCCATGGACCCCCTGGCACGGAATCCATATTGACGATCATTCAGAAGTCCGTTGCACTCCAAATACTTAACTAACTCTGTATTGATAACTTTTTCCATAATAATCCGGTCTTGGCCTTATTTAGCACGTCTCGAGGCTTGTTAAATTTTCCATAATAATTTATTTTTACAGGCAAGGTTATTAGCCTTGCGCCGACTTTTTCCATCACCTTAGATAAAATAGACAGAATGCTATCGGACGGTAATTTTGTGGGAAACACTTTTTTCCCGTTTTTGGGATTGGCTGAACTCGAGCGATTTTCCAGCAAGCAGGAAAGGTCTCCGTGCATAAGATAAGCGAAAGAGTCTGCCAAGAACCGGCGATAGTTCTGGAGCATAGTTCTTAAGAACTATTGCTGGTATTCCGTCCGGGTCGATTGCCTTCCTACAGTCCAAGTCACGTAGAATGCGTTGAATAGTGCGCGGGCGAAATCTCACATCCCACATGGAAGACCGTACCAGCGCGATCATAGGTGGCTCCAAAACGCCGGGATCGAGGTTTGAATTCGCGGGAAATAAATTCGCGAACACATTAGCTTTATCCTTTGAATACGTTACTAACGTCCCACTGTTTGTCACCAACGAAGGAAAAGATGAGGATGCGAAGTTACCGCTGACAGCTTTTGCCATTAACCAGAAGGAGCGCGAACCAGTCGGGCACCGAAGGAATTTATTGGTCACTCTGTCGACCTTTCTTCGTGATATCAATCGCCTGGTTGCACGCGTTTCTGATTCTAACAAAATTTGTTCTGTTAACATCGGTGGGATTGGAGCGCCATTGCTTAAAAGCTCTATTTTTTGCCACTGTAATCAGCTCGCATTTTTTATCAAACCAAGGTTTATCAGATGAACTTCGTTTGATGGAATGTGGAATATACATCTCCATCCTCAGAAGAATAATCTCTGATACCGACTCCGCGCAAGCGTTAACACCGGAGTTTCCGAAGCACACCTCGGACCATGGAAAGGATGCGAAGAAATCCCGTAAATTGTCCCAGTTAGCAGCCTAATACTAGCATACATGGCAAAGCTGCCTAGGCCGGTTGTTCGCTTGATATGCAAGTACTTGCGCGACAGATACCAAGCAGTGGTCTGAGTTTCCCGGTGATGCAGAAACCTCTACAGTATAAATACTCGGTTCGGGTGTCAAAAACAGATCCAGGGTGTTTGTATAATCGCCTCCGGCATCCGGCACTCGCGCTGGCTCCCCCACGAGTTGAGTCAAGTTGTGGCTAACAGCAAAAATCTCCACCAGCCTCCCAGCCTCGTCGGTTCTGTTAGAATGTACTAACCAGTCGGAATTGTGCACATTAAAATCGCCAATGACAATAATTTCAGAAGCTGGGTGGTTGATCTGTATCCAGTCGACGGTATGTGAAAGAGGTTCGAAAAATGTCGTCGGTCTATCGTCATTCGGGGAGCGGTAAAGACAACAAAGGAATTTAACAGAATTCCTCAGCACGACCCCCAACCATATGATGTCCATGCTATTGGGTTCCAACGCCTCTATCGTCTGGCAAGCCAGATCGGACCGCGCGAAGACGCAGACTCCGCCCTGTTACGGACCGACCATGAGTTCAGGTCCCCCCCAACATCCACTATTCCCCTTTCGTTAGTTTCCCCGCTTTACCTCTAAACGGAGAACAACTCGCCAAGTAGTTAATTTGCATAAACTACTTTATGCAAATTCTACTTGGCAGAGAAAATAATAAAAACTGGCGTTGGCGCCGAATAATAAAAAAACGTAAACGGCGAAAATAAATATTGATTTGACATTCGACGTTAAACTACGCACGAGGTCACACAACGGTCTATCCAAATCACAATCGACTAGTTAATCAACAGAATAATAGTGTGGCCAAGAGTAAACAATAGCATTGCTGGTAAAACCGGGTCAAGTGGTGTTACAATACCTTCTAGTACATCATTATTAGCAGTGACCGATAAGGCGAACACAACTACGGCTGAACAGGAGAGCAACCAATCAACGCCCCCTGCACCCAGTCGCCGAACAACCAACAGCTTACAAGCAGCTTCTCCAGCGACCGCTCAACGGTCTATATAAGTAAGTCCACTTAAACAAAATATTCAATTATACAAATTATTACTATATTCAAATAAAACTTTAATATATATAAATTGTTAATAACGCCATAACGGCATCTCGAATGTAAGTCGTATCCTGACCAACGAAGATATGTGGAATCAGTTGACGAATCGACCTGGGTCTCAGTTAGGGCAAGGATATCAGGTTTCGTTGTTTGCAAATAATGGTGGACGGTGTTTACATTCGTATTGGTGAAACCGATGCCCCTGATGTTACAAAATGCCGTTACCAGTCGAGCGTGGGCAGAGCCTCGAGAGCGAGCCCGACTATGCGATGACGAACCTCTTAAAGTTCGGTTACTTATCATAATATCTGCATGTAGTTCCCCCTGACATAGTCCTGTGGGGGTGCTTAGTAGTTATACCTGACACGGGCACTTCGAAAAATTGTTCACAGGAGAAATAAAAAAAAAAAACTTTGGTTTAGTTGTTCGTTGTTTTTAATTTTTATTAAAGCTCTGTTCTTTTATTTACACCTTTTATTAATTTGTTGTCCGCACTAAAACTGTTCAGAAGAAATGCCTTCCGATTTGACATATATGTGAAGCGACTGAATTCACTTACAAAAGAGCACTAAACTTTATTTATATTTATTGATTAGTTAGATGTACTATATATTTAAATTTAGTTGATAAACCGGGAAATTAACTTTAAACCAAAATCTGAACATGGAGTTATATTCGTTGGAACTCGACACAGAAAAGAAAACCGTATGTGTGCGCTGTAGATAAATGACGATTCGTTAAGCAGCGTGACCGTCCGCAATGATGGGTGAAAAGCGACTCGGTGCGGCATGACCGTCACCGTTGGTGGATGTGAAGCGACTATTGGAATTAGGGATGAAGATGGGATTTTTTTGATTTGCACCACAAGCAACCAATTGAGATCAACTTTGCATTTGCGCTCTCTCATGTTCCCCACCCATCGAGGTAAATAAACGCTTCGGTTAATTCGATAGTCGACGGACAAGGGAGAATGAGAGAACCGGAATACAATGTGCAATGATGCCGGGGTGGATTTGGTTTTTGTGTGCAGGTATCAATGCAGCTCTGAGGATAGCCCACTGACCTAATTCGGTGAATGTGGTGATCTCAGAGTGCATTGAACTGTGGGAAAATAAAATTGAGAAGGAGAGGAAAATGTTTTGTAGCTATTTACCTGCAAGGAGAGATCAATAAGGCGGAAACAGTGGGTTGGTTCTCCATGTAGTAAAGAGAACCCCCACAGTCCCCCCCGGAGATCCGAATGGGAGAATAGTTTGCCTCCGGAATTCTTTATATCAGAAGGTACCATCATGACTTATCTCCGTGTCAGTCCGGGCCATCAGCCACACATCCGAAACACCGTCGAAGATTTCTCTCGACGATATCGCGGTATGTACGGCGTGACGGGGTGGTATCTCACCATGGGACCGATTACCACCTAAACCAATCTTTTCTCGAACCGGTCCATCGGCCAAGCTCCAAAAGATGGCCAGGGATTCCTCCCCAGCATTTCACGGAGCCAAAAGCTTGATGGGGTGGTATTTCACCAGGCGACAGGGCGTTGGGACCCCACCTACCACTCGGCCTTTCGTCGCCTCTTACGACATATATTCTAACGCCCTACTCAACACATCAGCCCGCTGCCGCATATACGAATTCGATCGTTATTCTCAAGTACACTCAATTGATGTGGAATTACTGCTTTTGCTATGGGATACGGCTCTGATGCCTTGGTTATACAACCTTTTTTCGGTTTTCTTCTTCACTAATTGCTTCTGTATTGTGTGTGTTTCTGCTAGAAACGCCACAAGGTGATGGAAGGACTAGAGGCACACTTTTGACAACGACAGCATTGGCATTGACAGAATTGACTGGACTCAAGAATTTGTCACGTCTCAAGGAAAAACCGATTGATGTAAACACATTCATTAGCCAGGTGATGAACTCAATTATCACCATGTGAGCATTGGGAAAGGCTGATGAAACTAAAAAATCTGCCGCGACACACGGAAGACCCGGTTGATGTAAGAAGATTAGCTAACTCAATTGCAACCATGAGAACACTGATCTCACTTGAGCATTGAAGGAAATGATTAACAAGATGCCATAGGCCATGAGGAACAAGTGATTCAAGCACCATTAGAGATATACATGGGAAGAACAACCAGAACTTATAGTTTTCAATGACTCTATGGAGATAGAAGCCGATATGTGTAGCGACTTTGCCCCATTGAAAGTATCCTTGCTAGCAGTAGAAAAGCCACCGTCAGTATGTGATGTCTGAAGGGAAACGCAGTTCAGTACAGAGAGTGGTCCACGTCGTCCAAGTAAATGAAGCACCTTAAAAGGAAGATAGAAATAAAGTATCTAGTATAGGACATACAATAGACTCTTCCGATTCAAGAAGACTGATGTCAGAGAAAAGTGGGCGCTGGCCAAAATGGCAAGGCTCTGTTTTAGATGCCTTGCTACCAATATGGAACGTCAAACTGCAAGACGCTTGTTTGCAAGTGGGCAAGAAGCCATGACACCGCCATCCACTTCAACGATCTGTAATGAATAAGGGCACAGGGAAAAGAAAAAAGGCAACACCACCGAAGATTGGGACCAAGCAGCGAATTTGATGACGAATCGAAGCAGTCGAGAGAAAAAGTTGTTACCTTGGTGCGCACCATCAGCAGCGACAAGGCATATTTTGAAATGGTACCAGATCGACGCGGGTGGTGGCTTTCTTTAACGTATGGCCCAACATCCCCCGTTAAAAGATTGAAGCGTTTATTCTGGAGAGAACCGCCGAACAAGGCATCAAGAAAGGTAACTTAGAGAGGGTCCAAATTAAGGTCAAAAGGATCACAGGAAGGACAAAAACTCCCAGGAATGCATGTGGATCACAGATGAAACCTGTTGATACTTTGGAAGTAATTCCAATTCACCTAGTTAGATGAAAGGAAGTGGTTAACTGACTTCCTACCCATCAAGCTGGCCACTATAACATCCCGCCTTGAGGTAGTGTGGATCTTCTGTGTCAATAAATAACAATAAAGCGTGAGTTTTGTTCCGAGCAGTGCAAGATGCTTGGTGTGATGTGTCAGATCTCTGGTGTATTTATATGTTTATCCAAACTTAAGTAAATTTCTTTGCCACTTTGATTTCACCATATCGACTAGCGCCTGCAGCTAGCAAGCTCAACTGATTGGATTGTAAAGAATAGCTCAACATTTGATACAGTTCAAAATCAGATTGATAAAAATAACTAAGCTACAAAAGATTGATTGATATGCTTTAAACAGAGAAGCGGATAGACTCACCTTATGTTTGTACAAAAACTCGCATCCATAAGCGTCGGCTTCGTAGTGAATTCTAATGTGTTTGGTTCCTCAGACTTCATCGATCTAGCCTGGTCGCTGGTCCCACTTGTACCACACGCCATTTGACCAATTTCCACAACTCCTTCGGCTTTTATTTTGTTTTTCTTTTTAGTTTTATCGTCTTTTTTGGTACTATTCCCGCCGCGATGGTGTAGGATGGACTCATCGAAAGCTTTCTCTCCGATTTGGTTAAAGATTTCCAGTCGTCTTGATTGTTCCGCTCTAGGAGATTCAACAGCCAATTCAATTACGATATCAGAATCGAGCTTTTCTACGGGTGGTAGTTCAAAGCATTCTTCGGCATTTACGATAACCTCGTCCTCGGCTTCATATTCGACCGGTGACTCTATTAAATTGTTGGGAACATTCGGTACAGGCGGTGGCAGGAGAGGATTGAAAATAATCATTGCTAAAAATACAACTCGTAAATGACTAATAAAATCTACTGAACAACTACTTACCCGAGGTCGAAGGAGCTTCTGGAGCACTGGCCAAACGTATTAAGCTCCTAGGCCCTTCTAGTACGAATATCTCTTTGTCCAATATAAAAAAGTCGATTATTCTTCGGAAACCAGTTGCAATCGCCTCAACTTTTAATTGGTCTAAGTTTAGGATGTACAAAACTGAACCATCGTGCGTGACAACATATTTATTGAGATACATGTGAATCGTGCGAAAGTTTTTGACCGAATTGTCTGAACATCGACCGGGATTTAAAATCGGTATTTCGTAGACGCTATTGAGTTTACTAAGTGGATCCTTGAACAACAATGTCTTTTCCACATTTCCTTCAATATCGGCTACCCACAATCTTAAGCCTGGTCGTCCACAAATGATCTGCAATTTGGAATCTTTCCGGAGAATAATTCCTCCCACGTCCACCAGGTCTTTCCGGTCCTTCTTCCCCACTTGCGATATCTGCCATTGATTCGTCTTTTGATTCTTCTGGCAAATTATCGATCGATAGACTGTGGAAACTAGCAAGCGACTCTGATGGACACTGAGTTGTTTAATTTCGTAGGCTTCGTTCAAGATCTCAATAGATTTACTTAGATGCTGAAATTATTATACGATTATTGGGCGAGTTAGTTGGCATGTTGTCAATTCTGGGTGGATGCTTACGTTTTGGTAATCAAATTCCGTAAGGACGATGACACCCTGTTTGTCTCCGGAGAACAGTTTCATTCCATTCTTAGACCATTCGCAGCAAGTGACTAGCTGTCGATGCAGATCTCGTATCGTATACCGCTCAACTGGTCTTACTTTGGTAAACGGTGCAATCAAATCCAGGTCCAGAGGTAGTTCCCGTTGAATTTGGAATATGCTAACTTGACCGTTAGCATTTCCCGCTGCCACCATATTCTCGACAGATGATACTATTTTCACACATGTAATGGCTGCAGAGGTCTATAATTCAGTATGTTTGTTACTAGTGATATATCTTGGGCACTGTTAGGGAGGCGTATACCTCAGATCGAAGCTTCAGCACCTGGCCACTCTGGCGATTGTACCAAAAGACAATGCCTGCGTCACTACCTAGGGCAATAAACCCTGGCACTCCATCGGCGCAAGTTATTCCTAGGTCTGCAGGAAACAAGCCCTTTTGTATGCGGTTGGGAATATTGTCTGTGATATCGGTTAGCGGCGCCCATTCACGAAGAGAATAAATGTCATGTTTCTTTGCCATCGGTATACGATTATACGTTGCTTTTATGAAAATAACTTTAAAGAACTGCTGCTGATATAATTATTCCCGTCCATTTATTTATCAATAACTGTGCACTTCTTTATCGTCAAGCTGTCAGCTGTCACTGTGTGTTGGGGAAGTGGCGGGCGTGTTCGAAAACACTTACGCTTACATTTAGGGCATTGAATAAAAATTATTCGATTCAGTTCAACATACGCCGAGGGTGTCCAATAGAACAGTTAGAGCAAATCATGTCTTATCCACTCGGGTTAATTCTTAACAACTTACAGTAATTTTAATTTTATCTCTAGTCTTGAGATTAACAATTAAAAAAAGATATTAATTTTTTTTCATCTCCCACGGTCCTCCCCGGATAAAATTTATTTATTACGTTTTTTACGAGAGATACTTGCCGCCTCGGAGCCTATCTAAAGCCTAAAGTATAATAATATTGTAGCGAGCTTAGGGTTCGCTGGATTAATTATTTGTAATAAATAAAAGCCGTTAAATCGATTTTGAATTAATATAACACTTTATTAGTCCGTTAATAACAACCGTTATTTATATCGTACACTTAACGATTTCTTTACTTATCGCTTCCGTACTTATAGCGTCTTTTACTTCTTACTTATCGTTTGCTTCACTTTCTTCTTATTACTCGTCTCCATGATCTATGTGCGACGTATTTATACTGTTTCCTCATTCTGATTCGGCGTTTCGTTTCCGCCTGTTCCATAGCCTTGAATGTTCTACTGTTCCTAGTCTCCAGTTTTCCAGTACTTCTGGTACTTCTATAATATTCTAGTACTTTGTTTCGGACTTTCTCGAAGATTCCAGTACTGATTGTCATATGCGTCCCAATATGATATTGGATTATTTTAGGAAGTACTGGAAAACTGGAATAGAACATTCAAGACTGTGGAACGGGCGGAAACGATACACCAAACCAGAATGAGGAAAAACGGTATAAGTCTTGAGTGATATGTCTTGAGTGAGAAGTAAGCAGTAAAAGACGCGATAAGTACGGAGGCGATAAGTAAAGAAATCGTTAAGTGTTGGGTATAAGTAACGGTTGTGTTACGGACTAATAAAGTGTTATATTAATTCAAAATCGATTTAACGGCTCTTATTTATTTTAAAATAATTAATCCAGCGAACCCTAAGCTCGCTACAATATCTTAATTTCCAACTTAAATCAGCTCACGTAGATAAAATAAAATGTATACACAAAAAGGGAAAATGGAACAAACAAAAGGAAATGACCGAAAATGCGAAACATGATCAGAGCACTCGATGCGGGCAAGCGAACGAACCCACGGATCACTGGAAGGATCTTCATGATCGGTAAAATGCTGATCTTGCACGTCCAGTGTCGTATGTCAGCCGAATCGATGAACTCGGGTCATTTAGCACAATTCCAGAGTGCGGTGCGAAAAATATGTTCCATTATCACAATAAGTGTTTAGAAATATTATTGTGACACATATGACAATCAGTACTAGAATATTCTATAAAGTACTGAAAAACTGGAGACTAGGAACAATAGAACATTCAAGGGTATGGAATGGACGGAAACGAAACGCCGAATCAGAATCAGGAAACGGTATAAATACGTCGCACACAGATCATGGAGACGTGTAATAACAAGAAAGTGAAGCAAGCGATTAGTAACAAGTAAAAGACGCGATAAGTACGGAAGCGATACGTTAAAAGTAACGGTTGTTATTAACGGACTAATAAAGTGTTATATTAATTCAAAATCGATTTAACGGCTCTTATTTATTACAAATAATTAATCCAGCGAACCCTAAGCTCGCTACAATATTATTATGCTTTAGGCTTTAGATAGGCTCCGAGGCGGCATCTCTCGTAAAAAACGTAATAAATAAATTTTATCCGGGGAGGACCGTGGGAGATGAAAAAAAATTAATATCTTTTTTTAATTGTTAATCTCAAGACTAGAGATAAAATTAAAATTACAAGTGGGATTAATTATTGTTTAAGTAAGTAGGTCTGTGAAAGTGTGTTGTGACGATGTCAGATCGACATTTGGAGGATCTCCGCGTTCCTGAGTTGAAGAAGAAGGAACTTCAGGACCGGAATCAGGCAATGGAGGAAGAGGATACTGATGTCGGCACAGATGCTTTTACGGGTGGGCCAGACTGTCCGGATGGAGAAGAAACAGCGAGTCAAGATGGTGCCAATGTAACGAAGAAGAGTTCGCCACAGTTGGACATTTCGGAGATGTTCAGGATGATGATAGCAAAATTGGACGCGCAAGCTGCAGAGTTTAAGACAAAATTGGATGTGCGAGCTGCAGACGTGAACGCAAAATTGGATGCCCAAAGGCAGTGTATGAAGGAATTCTGGGACTCGGAAGCGGAAGAATCTGAGGATGAGGAGGAATTGGAGCCACATGAAAGGAAGAAACTCAGGAAGAGCAAAGCTATGGCCGACAGCAGTGAGTAAGAGGAGGAAGATGACGATGATGTGTTACGTGAAGAACTGAAGGTTCTCATCGATGATAACCCGATTGAAGAGGGCGGCAGTGATGGTGAAGACACTGATGCTTCAGGCCGTTCCCCGAAACGGATTTACAATGATGACGACGAGTTGGACGACCGACTGGAAGACGACGACTGCGACCTTTTTGAAAGTCGAACGCAGAAAGCGTTCCAAGCGTCTGCATCGTACACAGGACGAAGAAAGTGATGGAGAGGAACAGCACGTCGATGAAGGTTCAGCACGTGAGGCTATAGCCGAACAGCTATTCGACGACGAAGACTACGTTGAACGCCGCTCTGGACGTAGTCACAGGGAAACTGAGGCGGCGAAACATTTCAATGATGATGAGGAATCGGTGTCTGATGCTGAGGATTTTATTGTAGACGACGAAGGAAGGCCAATTGCTGAGAAGAAGAAGAAAAGACGACTTCTAGTCACTGAGGCGTCATTGCAAAAAGGTCAGGACAGTTTCGGTGTAGATTTCGACTATGAGGATTTCACTAATTATGACGAGGATGGATATGAACCCGGCTCCTCGATAGTATAGTGGTTAGTATACCCGCCTGTTACCCGGGAGACCGGGGTTCGATTCCCCGTCGGGAAGCCTCTGGCGCAAGACTAATGACCTTGCCCAGAAAAAATAAATCATTATGGAAAATTTAACAAGCCTTAGGACTTGCTAAATAAGGCCAAGACCGGTCCCCGGTTGTAGTGCCGATGATGATGATGGATATGAACCCGAATACGAACCTAGTGAATTGGAAAGGGATCACTTTACGAATTTGGACAATGAAATCCATAAAACGGATATTCCTGAGCGAATGCAATTGCGCGAAGTTCCGGTTACGCCTGTTCCCGAGTGACCCAATGAACTACAAGATGAAGCTGAATGGATTTACAAACAGGCGTCTTGTAAATCAACTGTTTCCGACCAAGAGAGATCAACGTATGTTGGAGGTCGAGACCGCTATTGTAAGCCACCACATACGGGGGGAAAGATCCAGCAAGCCCTAGATTGTAGGCGTAATCAACAGCTAAAGGTGCCGTTCATTGCGTTCTATAGAGAAGAACACGTGAAACCAGAATTAACGTGCGACGATCTATGGAAAGTCTATTACTACGACGCAAGCTGGTGTTTACTGTCAGCTCCAAAGAACAAACCGCTCCAGTTATATGAAAGATGCGGAACTACCAGTTGGATACGATTATGAAATCGACAGATGCTCCAATACCAGATGATATGCGTGTAATTAAAGATGAAAATCTAGATCGCTTGCGTGATGTGCAAACTCCAGAAGAACTGAAGGGTGTGCACATGCATTTTCTCTTATACTGTTGCGGATTGGCAATTACATGTGCTGAAATGTACTGGAGAAATCTAGTACATTCGCATGTATACCAGTTGCCCAGCAGCTGGCACCAACTGCCCATCATTGTCACCACGATGATGTCATTGGCAGTTATGCCAATTCGTCAGCGTGCAATCAACCTTCAACGGGCTCGTTACAATCATCGTCTACAATCAACATTCACCGAATAAACACCATCGGTCAATAATTGTCCTTCAACACGTCTATTAATAAAGCTGCCTTCTAGTTCACTTCTGCCTTTCGTTGTTCTGTCTCCGACGACAAAGTTATTGGTTTGCACGCGGACTACGTAGAGTTATAAACAAACATTTTCTGGTCCTTCGAGCCGGATCCAGTGCCTAATTGGATTTTCATCATCGCCGCCCAGTTCGCGGCACATCGACAACTGCCTGACTCGACACAAATCAAGGACGACTGAAATTACTAGGGATAACGACTGTGAATCATCCCTTCTTAATGAGGACATCAACATTGATCTAAACAACACATTAGAACCGGTTGACGGTACCGACGAACCCGGTTTATTAACAGTGAAGAAGGGAACAGTCGATGCAGCTATGGCCAAGAAGAATTACAAGAATATTGCAGTTGACTTCTCAGCGAAGTGTTCCACTCCCACAAGCCAAGTAAGTCAAATAAAACGACGCTTAAACGCCAGTGCTATCCATGATCTAGGTTTAAATTTAATATTTGATTCCGACGAATGCCAAAAGGCAAAAGACAAATTCGAATTTTCCGATGTAATAGACGACAACCGAGAGAGACCAGGTGCAGTGGTTGCTGGGTTTAATGATAACAATGACAAAGAAGCTTTGGTAGACAACCCGTCCGATGAGTTGGTTAACAGTGCCGAAATTACTCCGATCTTGTTAGAGGGAATTGCATGTGATCTTATTTTACAAGCTTCATGTCTTCTCGATAATAAGGAAAATGCTCCCCCAGACCAAGAGGCGAAGTTGCTGGGCAGAGACAAAACGCTATATCCTTCATTCCATGCCAGTTATAGATCACCCCTTAAATATTTGTTTTCTGAATCACCTTTGTTAGGTGAATCGCTCAATGAGAATGAGGAGCCACTTGAACAAAGGAGTGCAGGGCAAGCGGCCGATCATGATCTTATATTAGAATCGCTGCCACCAGAAGAGGGCGGACGAGATCATTGCCACCTCCAAGCAATTGAAAGAACGAATCGCCGACCCGATCACCCTACAGTAAAGGGAGAAACCGATCTACCGAAGCCAAGCTCAGTACAGCAGCGAATGATGGCAAATACATCGAAAAGGCAACACAACAGTTCCCCGATGTCATTTCTCAATCGGCGGAACAACAAAGATCTCGACCGACGCCATTCCTCGGTCGGCAGAGATCATACATCTGTTCATCACCAACCTGAGTCGAGTACAAATGTAAGGACATGCATAAAAGAAGATGACAGTTCCAAGGATTCCTTAAGTCGTGGATCGGAGGACAGCGGCCGCCAGATGATCATTGCAAATCAAACGCTATGTGATTTCTTGGAGAAAAATTCAATGGAAACCGCTGTTGATGCAAAACGAAAGCAGGATGACGAACTTTCTACAACGATAATTCAAACCAACATGTCTTTGACAGCTGTTCCAATACAACAACCGACCACGATTGAGGATCTCATCGCCGCTCAGTTCGCGGCACAGGCCACCATCACTGGCACTTTCCTCAACATACAGGAAAAGGGACAACCAAGTCCGACAGCAATCGAGGCAACCAAACATGCACTCCGCGCCGAATGGGAAGCCTTCTCCAAGCGGCACCACGACATCTTCGTCACGGCGACACCGGACCATCTACAACACGCATACTTCGCGGAGGATTGTTTCGGCGAAACCGAAGAAATATACCTGGAGGAACAGACGAAGCTCCTCGAGGCTCAGTACGCGCTCAAGTGAGCCTCCCCAACCATGGTCAACAGCACCAATCGCCTTCACCCTAGCGAGCTGCCCCTAGTGCAGCTGCCAATGGCCGACATCAAGTCATCAGAAACGGAACCGCACCCCAGAACAGTGGATAAGAGTGAGCAAGCCGCCGAGCAGAGCGCCGCCTGCCCAAACTCCAACCTATTCAAGGTCCCGATGATCGACCAGCCGAAACCCCCACAGAAGACGATGCCGCGCACGCATTGTGGGACACAGCATGACATGGCCGTTCCTCGTGGGTTGCGAACTTACAACTCCGACCCAGAGGAACTGGCTACCATCACACGGACTCCAGAGCAAGCAGTGGGCACGGCGTACATAGGATCCGTGTCAGATCCAACGCCAATGCCTTCCACGAATTCGACTGTTCCAGCAACAGTAGCCGGCCCGATGACTAACCAGCCCAGTGTCCCGATGCACAAAACACCGCCGACACCCGTAAAGCAACAGGGCGCTTGCACATTCTGCAGGGCGTCACACGCCATTTACGCTTGCGAGGGCTTCCGATCACTCACACCTGGCCATCGGAAGTCCTTCGCACACAAAAGAAATCTGTGCACCAACTGCTTGGGTCGCCACCGCCTGCGCGACTGCCACTCCAGCAAGACGTGCCGTCGATGCCAGCGGAGACATCACACCCTGCTGCATGTCCGGTCTACCGCCATCGACGGGACAACATCACCGCCGCAACGACCAAAAGGATCCGCCCCCCGGATCGACCGTCATGAAGGGGCCTACGCACATATAATCAGCACCCCTTCACAGCATTCCGCGTTGCTGCCAACAGCCAGAGTCATCGTGGCGTCGGAGAACAACCAGAAGATTGAAGTCCGTGCTCCGCTGGACCCCTGCTCCAGCGGCACCTTCATTTCAGCATCACTCGCCCGAAGATTAAACCTCCGGCGCCAAGCTTCATCTATACCCACCTACGGTGTTGGGGGCACTCGTGGCCATGCCACCAGGACTCAGGCCGCCATCAGGATCACTCCTCGCCTCCACAGCTCGAGCCAATGGACACTAAGGCCCTTCATCCTGTCAGGGCTCTCAGTGTATACACCACCACCACAATCAACGACAAGTGATCTCCCGTTCGTGGCGGTTCTGGAACTTGCAGATCCGAACATCGCCTCCGCCGAGAAGGTGGACATCATCCTTGGGGCAGACATATACCCCAACATCATCGTCGAAGGTCTCAGGAAGGACCAACGTTCCGGCCTCGTCGCGCAGGCCACTGAACTGGGATGGGTGCTAACAGGCGCAGCACCCGCCATATCATCAAGCCTAAAGGTGACAATGCCTGTCACCATCCATCATACGGCCATTCCTCATGGGTTGCGAATTTACAACTCCGACCCAGAGAAACTGGCCGACACTACGACTGATGATCGCAGCTCCCATCAGAAGACCAAAAGGAGGCCTCGCCGGCGGCGGCCCACCTACGAGGCCCTTGCAACTACCAGCCACCGACCACTTGCGCGACCCAACAACAAGACATACCCCCCGCCCGCTGAACCATTTCAGGGGCAAGGGGCAATCGAGGAACCAGGAGCTTACCCACTCGAACACTTCAAGGCATCCCACCACACCCAGGACACCACGTGGTCAAGCTCCTGCCCAGGTCCAAAGCTACCCAGGCCAACCGCTACCACCTGTAGCCACCACAACAGGACCAGGAGCGCGCAATGCCCCGCTTGGCGGGCGGCGCCCCCCAGCAACCACGGTCTCTCGAACTCCAGCAAGAAAGCACGCCCCTCTGTGCATCCACAGAGGCTGCATTCCGACGACCCCGGGAGGAACTTGGCCCGTGACTGCCACTACGAAAGGACACGCGGACAGTGCCAGGGTCGACACCGCACCCGACTCCACGTTACAGCACACACACCCCAACGGTCGCATCCCGCCGGCCACTCACTCCAGACGGGCGCCAACGTGCGCAGTACATGGCACCACCACCGCTCTCGACATAGCGAGACCCATCACCAGTCATCACGTGGTCATTGATCGTGGGTTGCGACCTTACAACTCTAACCCAGATCAACTGGCCGGTCCCGCGACCACAAAAGGCAACGGACATCAGCGATGGGAAAGAGGTTCCTGTCGCCATCGATCATACGGGCCATCCCAGACCCTCAAGCCTCCAGCGCTCCTCAGGGCGGGCGGCCCCCTCTCAACCGATCATCCACGTGAAAGTGGACAGCCGACCAAGACCAACCGCCACCAGCAGACCGCACACTCCCGGCCCCTAGCCACCGTCCCCTGGAACAAAATGATTCGCCAATGATTGGCGAAGGCGGGCGGAATGTTGCGGATTGACAATTAAATGTGCTGAAATGTACTGGAGAAATCTAGTACATTCGCATGTATACCAGTTGCGCAGCAGCTGGCACCAACTGCCCATCATTGTCACCACGATGATGTCATAGCGTCGCCTTTTGAATTGGCAGTTATTCCAATTCGTCAGTCTGCAATCAACCTTCAACGTGCTCGTTACAATCATCGTCTACAATCAACATTCACCGAATAAACACCATCGGCCAATAATTGTCCTTCAACACGTCTATTAATAAAGCTGCCTTCTAGTTCACTTCTGCCTTTTGTTGTTCTGTCTCCGACGACAAAGTTAATGGTTTGCACGCGGACTACGTAGAGCTATAAACAAACATATACTATTCGCATGAGATCCCTAAAATGCAAGAGGAATTTCCTCGTCGGGGAAAGGAAGAATGGCGGCAGGCCAGAGCTGACGCGAAAAGGAGAGCAGTAGAAAATTTGGAAGAAGGTCAAGAACGTCCACCGCCGAACGCCAAGATGAAAGTTGTACATCGTGACCGACTGGCAACTTTGGTTAACCAGTGCGCTTAGTTCGGGACGAACTAATCTAGGCGGAGGGTAGTGTGACGCATATGACAATCAGCATTAGAATATTCGAGAAAGTCCGAAACAAAGTACTAGAATATTCTAGAAAGTAATGGAAAACTGGAGACTACGAACAATAGAACATTCAAGGGTATGGAATGGACGGATACGAAACGCCGAATCAGAATCAGGAAGCGGTATAAATACGTCGCACACAGATCATGGAGACGAGTAATAAGAAGAAGGTGAAGCAAGCGATAAGTAACAAGTAAAAGACGCGATAAGTACGGAAGCGATAAGTAAAGAAATCGTTAAGTGTGCGTTATAAGTAACGGTTGTTATTAACGGACTAATAAAGTGTTATATTAATTCAAAATCGATTTAACGGCTCTTATTTATTAAAAATAATTAATCCAGCGAACCTTAAGCTCGCAACAATATATTTATATACAACAAACTGCTGAGTCACACATTCTGGTTGAAGTAAGCGCGTCGTTTGCACTTCCTCGCCAATAATTCAGGTATAAAAGAGTGGTTGCAAATGGACAGAGGTGAATAACTAATTAATCAAGCAAAGGGTTGCGGCCTAGCACTGGCACAGCGGGCCATTTGCTCTGAATTGATTAGAGGAGTAGTGTGCGAACAAAGTAACATTTTACCGAATAGTGGCTCCAATAAAGTTAAAGTAGAAACGCTTTAGTCTTTTCTTGAATTGTGTGTATTTTAGTTTTTCTTGAAGTGCGTGCCTCAGCTTTCTGGACAACAGTTCATTCCACAGGAAACTCAACAGCAATTCACTCTCCAGGAAACCCGTCAAAGCCAAGAGCGACCAAAGGATTAACTCTCGGTCGGGAAAGTTACGGTCTTCACGCTTTAGGAGGGACAAACAGTTCACTCACCAAGAAACTCCACCACAGTTCACTCGCTAAAGCCAACTGTTAATTAATCATTAATGTTCTCAAGGAGAACACTAACGGGTAAATATACTAAATTAATAACCTCGGAGGAGTATCCCCCGAGAGATAACCAACTATTTTATGTTAATACTGTAGCGAGCTTAGGGTTCGCTGGATTAATTATTTTAAAATAAATAAGAGCCGTTAAATCGATTTTGAATTAATATAACACTTTATTAGTCCGCAATACAACCGTTACTTATACCGTACACTTAACGATTTCATTACATATCGCTTCCGTACTTATCGCGTCTTTTACTGCTTACTTCTCACTCGAGACTTTCGCTTGCTTCACTGTCTTACTTATAACTCAACTCCCGATCCGCGTGCGACGTATTTATACCGTTTTTCCTCATTCTGATTTGGTGTATCGTTTCCGTTCGTTCCACAGACTTGAATGTTCTATTCCAGTTTTCCAGTACTTCCTAAAATAATCTAGTATGTTAATGTAATAGTGGCGGGCGATAATGTGTGGTCGCGTCCAGGAGAAAGCGTTCCGAGGATGAAGTCGAACGATGGAATCAGCGTCCAGAGGGATGAACTCGAACTGTAGAATTAGCACATAAGAAGATGAAGTCAAACGATGGAATCAAGGCCCAAGAGGATGAAGTGAAACGATGGAATCACTGCCCGAAAAGATGAAGTCCTTTTTCCTTGATATTGACTTTTATTAATTAATGTATGTTGTTGATTGGCCGAGAGCCGATGGTGTTTACTTGATGAATGTTGATTGTAGACTGACGAATTGGCATAACTGCCAATTCAAAAAGCGACCCTATGACATCATCGTGGTGACAATGATGGCCAGTTGGTGCCAGCTGCTGCGCAACTGGTATACACGCGAATGTACTAGATTTCTCCAGTACATTCCAGCACATTTAATTGCCAATCCGCAACAAGTACTTTGTTTCGGACTTTCTCGAAGATTCCAGTACTGATTGTCATATGCGTCACAATACCATGAATATTTTTGGTGGTATATTGGCGCCCAGACTAATGACCTTGCCCGGAAAAAACAAATCATTATGGAAAATTTAACAAGCCTCAGGACTTGCTAAATAAGGCCAAGACCGGTTCCCGGTTGTAGTGCTGATGATAATGATAATTGGCGCCCAACGTGGGACGCTAATTCCATAAATATTGCTGGTGTTACACTGGTCGCATTGCTGAATTTGGAAGAGTTCAATGACGTGACAGAGGAGACAGATTGCCATAAACAAGTACACAGCGACGCCATCTACGCTAGCACATCCGTATTATGTATGTATGGATAGTATTAGTCTAGTGGAATAAAGGTTGGTTAAGTCAGTAGTCGTTGTCTGTCCGATCCCCCTCGTCTTCCTGATTAACTACAAATCTACATCAAGAAGGTTACATCGGGAACTCATCGGAAATAAAATTAATTGATTTATACAGTACTTAGTTATGAGATATGTATACCAGTACTTAGTTATGAGGTGTGTATACCAGTTCCGAATGACAGTGGTGAGTTTTCTAATAGCACAATCGAACTCACCTGATCAGCTGTTGTCATAGAATTATGAAGCGTAATTTCGTATTGTCTTGCCTTTACAGTTATATTATATCTGTCATAGATTAGGTGAGAATCTTTGGGGGCGAAGTACCATTTTCATTTTAAATTTCGCTAAATCTTGTGTTTTTTGGATTCAATTTACTTAATCAATTACCTATATTCGAGCGTGTTTCTTTTTGATTGTCCGTATTATTTACTCACCTCATGTTCTATTTCGACCAAATTGCAGGAAAACGATAAACAAAAATATGTCTAGTGATCTAACAGGGAATTTCCGAAACGTAGCACCTAGTGAACCACCAATATTTGGTGGAAATATACCAGGAGTTATACGACCTCCATATGTCGATGCACGGGCGTTAAATCTTTCAGTGCCACCACCTGTTCCAGCCGCACCAGCGCTATTCAATGGATTTGGTAACAGCTACTCACAACAGAATTCATACGGCTACAGTCCATATATGAGTGGCGGAGGCTACGGAATGTACGGAAATAGTTTTGGTGGCCTTGGGAGTGGTTTCGGCGGTGGATATTTTGGCGGATACAACAGATATCCAATCAATGCCAACGATCCAGAACAGAGATTCATTCAGTTAGCAGAAAATAGTTCACGTCCAGCATTCCAGAGTATTGAATCAGTTGTAGCGACAGTCGGCAATATTGCGAACATGTTGGATTCAACTTTATTTGCCATCACCAGTTCGTTTCGAGCCATTCTAGGAGTTGCTGCGAATTTCGGTAGACTGCGGACGATGGTTGGCCAGTTGTGGCAAACATTTGCCCTATTTCGAAGTTTAAATTGGATGTACAGAAAGTAGGTCAACTGAGATTAGTAGATGTTTGTCAAGTTATTCGACATTTGAAATATTTCCATAGGTTACTGTACTGGCTTCGAATATCGAAGATAGACCCGTCAAGTACAGCTTTCAAGGAGGCATTTGCTGCAGCCATGTTCCAAACTGCAGGAGCTACTCCCAATGTGCCGGCAAAGGGATCATCTCCGTGGCCTGTATTGGCTTTCCTCAGTTTTATTGTCGGCGCCCCTTACCTATTCATGAAACTAATCGGAAATGTGATGAAGACGTCACTTGAAGAAAGTAAGACCACTTTGCAATTATCTTGATTTTAATCTTCGCGTTAATTTGCTGATAATCAGTTTATTAAATATTTGGATTTTTCAATAATGTTTGGGTGAACTTAAGTGATGTAAAAAGCTGTGCGCCTTATCGGTAATTACTCACAGGGTATTCCATAAACATTCGTATTGCTTTATTTTGGTTCGTGAATAACGCGATTAATTATTTATTTTACCATTTAGCACGTATTGAAATTTGTTTGTTCGTAATATCTCCCATGAAAAACAGAAAATTCGACTTAATTAAGATCGTAGTCCGCGATATTGCAAACAAATTTCAATTTTGTTGATTTCTGTTATTTGTTTAAGTTAAATGCCAGAAGGCAGACATAATGTTGAGACAAAAGTCTACCTTGGTAGAAGAATGTTGAAACAAGCAAAACTCCACGTCGGTAACAAAAGTAATTTTATTACTAAAAACGAAATCGCGATTAAAGCGTTTATTTTTTTATTTTATTTTTTTAATTAAACTTCTCTCGGGAGAGGCGAACCTATAGCGCCGACTGGGTGCCCCGAGATGCCATCAAATAACTGTTGCAGTTCTTTTTGAACAGTTGCAGGTTGTAATGCTCCGGGAGCACTCGCGTGGGAAGGGAGTTCCACAGCTTCCCCACTCTGTAACGGAACGAGTTCTGATGCAGGGATGTTCGCGCCGTCGGGAGATGAACCACAAACGGGTGCGATCTGTCGGATATAAGCCGAATTGCATGGAACAATATCACGAATCTCCGAAGAACAGTACCCGTGATAATAGCTTTAAAACAGACAGAGGTCCGCTACGCGCCTTCGATGTGATAGCGACTGTAGTCCCGACGTCAGGGCCGAGTCCCCGATCAGGCTGATCGCTCGTCTCTGTATGCTCTCAAGTAGATCGAGGGTATGTTTAGGAGCCGAGCTGCAAACATGAGAGCAAATTCGAGCGCGGGTCTAATTTTGGATTTATACAGGAGAAGAAGTTGGGCCGAAGTAAAATAGTTCTTGGCTCTAAAAAGATCACTCAGTTTTCCTGAGGCTGACTTGGCGATGCTCGACACGTGTTTATGCCATCATACATTCCCACAGACCGTGACGCCGAGCAATTTCAAGCTTTCCCCAGCCTCGAGGGCACGGCCATTCATCATCAGCTGTGGAACCGATGATCCACTTTTCTTTGTGAATGTTGTATGTTGTGTCTTCGCTGCATTGAAGTCGACAAGATTGGTCCTTCCCCACTGCAGGACCTTATCTAGATCCTAATTCAGAGAGTCAGTCTGTCTACATCTCAGCTTATGCAACGTAGATGCACCAATCGGCCGAACACTCGAAATGGAGGAAACAAGCGTACTATCATCCGCAAAACTGAACACTTTGTTATCCGTTGTCTCCAACAAATCATTTATGTGAAGCAAAATCAAGGTTGGAGCCAAAATAGAACCTTGGGGCACCGTCGAATTAGAGGATACAGATCCGAACACTCGCCGCCCACAACAACCCGGATCGATCGATTCTCAAGGAAGCTCCTCGTCCAGTCGCAAAGTTGTTGGGAAAGTCCTTATGAACGAAGTTTGCTCAGCAATGCCCCGTGCCAGACGCGGTCAAAAGCCTTGGAGAGATCCAATGCGACGGCCCTTGACTCACCATGCCGCTCGATCGCAGAAGTCCATATATCGCTTATAAGTGCCAAAAGGTCTCCCGTGGACCGCCTGCCACGGAATCCGTATTGATGGTCATTCAGAAGTCCGTTGCACTCCAAATACTTAACTATTTATTGATAACTTTTTCCATCACCTTAGATAAAATAGACAGTAATGCTATCGGACGGTAATTTTGTGGGAGACACTTTTTTCACATCTTTGGGATTGGCTGAACTCGAGCCATTTTCCAGTAGGCAGAAAAGGTCCTCCGTGTATAAGATAAGCGGAAGAGTCTGCCAAGAACCGACGATAGTTCTGGAGCACAGTTCTGAAGGACTATTGCTGGTATTCCGTCCGGGTCGGTTGCCTTCCTACAATCCAGTTCACGTAGAATGCATTGAACAGTGCGCGGACCAAATCTCACATCCCGCATCGAAGACCGTACCGGCGAGATCACAGGTGGCTCCAAAAGGCCGGGATCGAGGTTTGAATTCGCGGAAAATAAATTCGCAAACACATTAGCTTTATCCTTTGAATTCGTGACTAACGTCCCGCTGTCTGTCACGAATAGAGGGAAAGAGGAGGATGCGAAGTTATCGCTGACAGCTTTTGCCATTGACCAGAAGAAGCGTGAACCAGCTGGGCACCGAAGAAGCTTATTGATCACCCTGTCGTTGTGAGCCTTCTTCGTGGTATCAATCGCCTGGTTGCACGCGTTTCTGATTCTAACAAAATTCGTTCTGAGCGCCATCGCTTAAAAGCTCTATTTTTTGCCGCAGTAATCAGCTCGCATTTTTTATCAAACCGCGGTTTATCTGACGAACTTCGTTTGATGGAATGTGGAATGTAGATCTCCATCCCGAGAAGAATAATCTCTGATACCGACTCCGCACAAGCGTTAACATCGGAGTTTCCGAAGGACACCTCCGACCATGGAAAGGATGCGAAGAATTCCCGTAAATTGTCCCAGTTAGCAGCCTCATACTAGCATACATGGCAAAGCTGCCCAGGCCGGTTGTTCGTATGATATGCAAGTGCTTGGCTCCCCCACGAGTTGAGTCAAGTAGTGGCTTACAGCAAACATCTCCGCCAGCCTCCCAGCCTCGTCGGTTCTGTTAGAATGTAACAACCAGCCGGAATTGTGCACATTAAAATCGCCAAGGACAACAATTTCAGAAGCTGGGTGGTTGATCTGTATCCAGTCGACGATATGTGAAAGATGTTCGAAAAATGTCACCGGTCGATCGTCATTCGGGGAGCGGTAAAGACAACAAAGGAATTTAACAGAATTCCTCAGCACCACCCTCAACCACATGATGTCCATGCTATTGGGTTCCAACGCCTCCATCCTCTGGCAAGCCAGATCAGACCGCGCGAAAACGCAGACTCCGACCTTAAAACGGAATCTCGAATGTTAGTCGTAGATATGTCGAATCAGTTGACGAATCGACCATGGTCTTAGTTAGGGCAAGGGTATCAGGTTTCGTTGTTTGCAAATATTGGTGGACGGCGTTTACATTCGTATTGGTGAAACCGATACCCCTGATGTTACAAAATGCCGTCACCAGTCGAGCGTGGGCAGGGCCTCGAGAGCGAGCCCGGTTACGCGATGACGAACTTCTTAAAGTTCCATTATTTATCATGATATCTGCATGATGTTCCCCCTGACATAGTCCCCCCCCCCGGAGATCCGAGTGGGCGACTAGTTTACCTCCGTAATTCTTTATATCAGAAGGTACCATCATGGCTTATCTCCGTGTCAGTACGGGCCATCAGCCACACATCAGAAACACCGACGTAGATTTCTCTCGGCGATATCGCGGAATGTACAGCGTGACGGGGTGGTATCTCACCTTGGGACCGACTATCACCTAACCAACCTTTTCTCGAACCGGTCCAACAGCCAAGCTCCGAAAGATGGCCAGGGATTTCTTCCGACCATTTCACGGAGCCTAAAGCTTGATGGGGTGGTATTTCATCGGGCGCACAGGGCGTTGGGACCCCGGCTACTACTTGGCCTTTAGTCGCCTCTTATGACAAGCCGGCCTAGCTGTGAGTATATTTTAACGCCCTACTCACAGGGCGTGGACGAAAGTAGCGATTTGAAAAAATAAAAGTCAGGCAACGACTCAGGACGCGTTCAGAGTCTTAAGCAAATCTCTTCCAACGTGAATAACGAAAGATGCGTCCATAAAACTTGCCGATTTATATGGACTGTAAAAGTTACGCACCTCGCCGTGAAACGTTAGGTTACGTATCCTAACATCAACCTAAAAATGTTGTTTTTTATTTGGCCTGCGCCAAATTTGTTAAAGTTATTTCTAATAATTTTACCTGTGGGATGAGTTGCTTCGGACCCCAAGTGGAGAGCTAAAGAAAAGTAACAAAGGTTTTAGTTTTAATCTTAATATACATGTAAAGAAAGTATAATTTCTTTAGTGTGGAAAGAGCCGCGCCTCTCATGTTCCGCGCGGTTTTTATTCTAGTGTCCGCCAGAGGTCGATAATAGAA
This sequence comes from Microdon myrmicae, assembly GCA_963931805.1. NCBI lineage: Eukaryota > Metazoa > Arthropoda > Insecta > Diptera > Syrphidae > Microdon > Microdon myrmicae. Next base: position 215,698,241 of record OZ007497.1, read on the forward strand.
TAATCGATAGACACCGACATGCGGTAAGGCTGACAGAAACGCTCATTACAAATTTGGACACACGTGTTGCCGCATCAGTCGGAGAAAAACAAATAACAAGAAACAGAAAACTTAAATTGTCGTTTTTTTATTATAGGTAAGGTTCGTTTGTTTTTGGACTATTTGTCTTATATATATATTTTAGCTTTAATTCTTAATATATTTTTATTTAGCAGTAGAAGGCCCGCTATATTTTTGCGAGGCGGCGACCTTTTGTGCTTACAATTTAATTAACTCTTATTTATTTATTCAGAGTAAAAGGCCCGCTGTACTTATGGGAGGCTGCGACGTTTTACTCTGATCGATTAATTCTCAACAAATACCTTTGCAACCCCTCCTTTTCATCATCATCATCATCATCGGCACTACAACCGCGATCCGGGCTTGCCCTTATTTAGCAAATCTCTCCACCGGTACCCAGTCCTTATCTGAGATTTGTTAAATTGTCCCTAATAATTTGTTATTCCGGGCAAGATTATTGGCCTTGCCCCAACCTTTCTCAGGATGTCGTTGCATGCATTGGTTCACTACTTGGCGGGTGTTAAAGTATCTATTCAGGGGTGTCACGTGGAGAATGCATGTCAACTTGGATTGAACAGTGACAAGAATCTTCCTGGCCTTCACCGGGTTGAAAGCAGAGACTGCCCTGTATGTTTGTTCCCACCCGCCCAATCACTCCTTTTATACCCAAATTATTGGGGGAGAATCGGATACGATGTACTCTATTCTTCCCCACTTGGCATGACCCACGTTGAATCCAATTGCCTGGTACGAGTTATTTGCATTGCTTGATTGGTATCGCCACTTAACTGATCCACTTAAGGTGCAGCGGCTTTGGCTTAAGCAATTGTATCGCTTAATTGATATTCGCACTTGATAGATCCATTTAAAGTACAATAGTCCTCGTTCAAGCAATTCGTATCGTTTGATTGATTGGCGTTTCATCTTTATACATATGCCCGCCTTCCGCAGATCTCAGCACTTTGACGGCAATTCCGTTAAGCGGTATTATGACACCCAGCGTGCGACAATTGCATTTGGAGACGTCGTAGGTTCTCATGCCAGGTGTGGCACTTGTTTTTGGATACGAGGCAAAAAATGGATTTGCAATTTGATAGCATGTAGCTTGAGAAGTGAGAATATCTCATGCCAGGTGTGGCACTTGTTTTTGGATACGAGGCAAAAAATGGATTTGCAATTTGATAGCATGTAGCTTGAGAAGTGAGAATATCTCATGCCAGGTGTGGCAGTTGTTTTTGGGTACGATACACAAAATGTACTTGCAATTTGATAGTATGTAACTTGGGAAGCGACAATGCGTCATTGGGTGCGCCATTAACGGGGAATCGCACATCGTGTGTGATATTATGTTAACTGGTTTAAATTGAGTTATATGGAATGAATGAATTAAATTGACTATGGAGTGGGGTAATTGCAGTGGGATGCGATGCCAAAGTAGCTATCCAGAGGTTTCACGTGCAGACTGATTGTCAACTTAGGTTGAACAGAGACAAGGATTGTCCTGGCCTTCCTCCAGGTTGAAAGCAATCAGTGATTTGTATGTTCGCTCGCATCCTATGCTGAGGATATAATGGATGAGTAATTGAACATGGCGCGACCAAAAGTGAGAGACAAGTTGTCGGCTTGAAAGTCACACGGTGTCTGAGAGCTTACATAGTAATTTTCAGCTCTTTAATGGCGCCGCCACTACTTGCACTCACATGGTGTGTTTACACTTGAACGTGCACTTAACGCTCGCTACAATTGAATATGCACTCAAACGCTATTTCCAACAAAATATATTTTGTCATATATCTCAAAAATTCGATATTGCTACCTCTATAGAATTGCTACCTCTGGAGGTGTAGTATGGGGGTGTGGCATCTCTAATAGATACACACAATTCACAAGCAAAATAGTAAAGAAGACCGAACGAAGATCGAATAACAAAATACATCAGAGCCGTATACCTAGCGATAACATAACAATTCACATCAGTGGAGTATAGTCGAGTTTAAAAATCAAATTCTAAAATCGGCCAGTAGCCTGATGGGTAACGCTTAGGTTCAATTTTTGGCGATTCAAACTGTCATAGCCTCAGTTCGAATCACACGATCTTCACTATTATTTCAAACGCTATAGGGGTACGAAGTCGCGACGCCGCACGGGCGAGAGTTCTACCTCGTCCCCACAATTCACTTAATGAAAGTTCCGCCAAAAGTTAACCATCAAATAAATGAAATGCGCTGAGCACGAGTTTGTTATACTAAATGGTTTTTTTTAATTTACACCAGACTTAATATTAATGCTAAAATGATTTTTAAAAATTCGATACAAGATGAAACGATACAAGGTTAAACATTTCGACACGACCCCGAGGTATATTACCCATCTCCGCGGTTGGCGGAGTGCGGGAGAAAAACCTACCGTCGCGAGCGGTGGTTGGGATGAGACTTACCGAGGATAGAACTCTGACATGAATTCCATCCTATGTTAGGGTTAAGAAAAGGGAAGAGAGAGAAAAATTTGTCTCTTAAGGGTGTGGCCGCCACAGAAATGCACTCTTTCAGTGCAGTGGTGTGTGTGCATGGTTCTTCCATGGATGAGAACGAACCTAGAACAAAGAAAGGGCATAAAGTGCATTCATAGGATACGATTTCGGTAAAGCAAATAAAATCGAACTTGTCGGATGCTAATGGGTTTGCTTATGCATCGTCCGGTAATGAGGGTCAGCTAAATAAATAGCAGGCGCTCATTAAATGAAAAAAATGTTTTTCGGATACCACAAACGATATGAATTGTTTATGGTATCGTAGGGTACCTATGTAGGAACTGCGTTCTTTTGTTTCCACATGGTACGAGTTAGAGAATTTTATTGCTGGGAGAAAAGGGTCGCCGGCCAACGTGTACGTAAAGAAATTTATCGTACACATGGCGAAGGTGGAAAATAGACAGCGCAATATTTATGGTCCCTGTCATGACGGTTACATTGTATGCAAACCGAATCATTTTGTTTACAGGAATTTGTCTGGTACCGAAGGTGCCGAATTGGTTTGGAATTCCAGATAAGCGAAGAAAGAACTCTTACGGAAAATTGTATGCGAAGTGATGCATAAAAAGGTAAGTTTTCTTTACAGGGACTTTAAGATTATAGATTTGATCTAATTAATGCGTGAAGGATTTTCAGGTGCTTAATACGATTGCATTAGCAAAACTTATGCGATTTGGAATGTTATGGGGGTTTTTGGTAAGTGGACCATGGGGTTTGGCGGCACCGCCACAATAGACTTTGTTACTACTTTCGCACTTAACCGATTATGGAACCCGGTTCTCTAACACAGTTAGTGTTTGACTGATGCAAACACGAAGTGTGGGTTAAAGATTGATCTTAGTACAATCGCCCTCTCAAAGCTCTTCTTTACGAAGAGATTGGAGTAATCGAATTGTGCAACGAATTAGTAGTTCATTTAACCTCGGCAGTGAAACACCTAGTAAAAAATTCTAATAAACGTTTGCACAAAATAACGTGTTTATTTTTTTAATGTATCTATACGGACATATAACTATATATTGTGTATGCTTGATGTATTAATTTCAACATTCTGATCTATTTCTCATTCCATCAGCACTTCACCCCGAGAAATGGGTAAACCCCATTGAAGCAGTTACTCAACATCAATTTCATGGAAGAAATCCTACTGAACTGACATTCCACGCAGGCCAGAAAATTCTGATTGCACCAAAGGAGATCCAAAATGCGCAGAATCTAATGAACACTGGATGGGCCCTGGCTTCAATAGATGGCCGTACGTCCGGTCTAGTCCCGGTAAACTACATAAAACATCCATCGCAAACACACAAAGTGCAGACTTCACAACCGATTACCAATGACAGCTCTCAGGTGCAAGTCAATAAACCTGATCCAAATGAAATAACTCCGGCAGCTCAACCTGTCGAAGGCGAGGAAAATCCTCCGAATGTGACTGATAATTCGATGTAGATCCGACTATTCGACAGAAAGTCTTTGTATATTAATATTTATAATTTTATAGACTATATAAACGCATTGGTGTTATAACAAAATTATCCAATTAATTTTAATGTAAATTACCTGTTTTGTTTACTTAATGTTCTTTTTTGTTTTGCATTAATTATTTAGGGCATTTAGTAATAAAAAAGTGGCAGTTGGGCGTACAGTGATTTTCTTTTATAATTTAATCCTTTGAGGAAGGTGCAAGACAGAATTAAGTTAAGGTGTTACTGCTTCGCGGATTACGCCTTCTTCGGGGACGTCTCAGCCCCCTTCCACCTGCGTGGACGACATGCAATGTCCGATTTTATAGTGAACATTTAAAAGCCAATATTATTTTTCTGTAAATATTTATTCAATCAAAATAGGATTCCTCGGCATCTACGTGACATTCTTCAAATATTCCTTTTTCGTAGAAGTGTTGCATTTTTGAGGCAGTGAAATCTTCACAGGCTTTTATGACCTCTGCTCGGTTCCGGAAGACCTTCTGCCGATAAAATGAATCCAGATTGCGGAAATGAAGAAATGTCAGGAGAGTACGCTGGATGCGGAAGAATTTCAAATCTCAACTGCAACAGGTTTTGCACCGATACTTGTGAGGGGTCTAGCATTGTCATGCAAAAGGATCGGGCCGTGCCTATTGACCAACGCAGGTTCCGTTTCAGTCAACTTGGCATGCAATATGTCGATTTCCTCACAATATTTGATAGCATTTATCGTTTCTCCTGGTTGAAGAATTGAAAAGTGGATTGGTCCTTTCGATGTCCACCAAATTGTCACCATTACCTTTTTTGGGTGAAGATCGGGCTTGGGTGTATGTTTTGGCTTTTCACCTGCATCCAACCATTTCCCAGGTCTTTCACGGTTATCATACAGAATGCACTTTTCATCACGGGTGACTGTCTGGTGCAAAAACGGTTCAGCTTGATATCTTAATCTAAGCGATGCGCAGATTTCCAGGCGCCGTAGTTTTTGGGACTCGTTCAGTTCCTGGAGTACCCACTTATTGAGTTTCTTTACATTTCCTATGAGAGAAAGGTGCTGAGTTATTGTCATTGGCAATACGCCGATGCTTTGTGCAATCTCCCGCACTGATTTTGTTGAGCCCGCATCCACCGTTGCTCTTAAAACATCGCCGTCAACTAACGTTTTCGGCTTCCCATGTGGTTCATTTTCGAGGTTGAAGTCTCCCGAACGGAACTTTTCAAATCAACGTCGTATAGTGCGTTCGTTTACTTCATTGACTTCAAAAAAGCCAACGACTCAGTCGCAAGGCAAAGAATTTACCATATTGTAGTTGAGCTGGGGGTCCCGAAAAAATATGCCGCCATCATTCAAATCTGGATTAACGAAAATAGAGGGCGAGCTAGAGTAGAAAACCACCTCTGAGAACCAATTGAAACCCGCGGCGGGCTAAAACAGGGGAATGGCCTCTCACCATGCCTTTTTAACCTTGTGCCACTTCCACCCAATCTCATAATTTCACTAATGCAATCGCATTAGCATCTTAAATGCTCCACGCATTAAAGAGAGCAAATCTTTAACCTAAAAGTCCCTGGAAAAGAAAACTTACCTTTCATGCATCTCTTCGCATACAATTCCCTGTAAGATTTTTTTCTTACGTTATCAGGAAACTCAAACCAATTCGGCACCTTCGGTGCCAAGCAAATCTCCCTAGACGAATTCCTAATAACAAAGGATTTGGATTACATACTATGTAACCTTCACCAGGGACCATAAACATTGCGCTGTATATTTTTCAGCTTCGCCATGTGTATGATAAATCTCTTAACGTACACATTGGCCGGCGACCTTTTCCTCCCAGCAATAAGATGCCAGCAGCTGCATTCAATTAACGCAATCGACGCTGAAGCCAATTTTCCTAACACGCACCATGTGCACACAAAAGAACGCTGTTCCTCCATAGGCTTCCTGGCGATACCATAAACAATTCATATTGTTCGAGGTATCCGAACGGCATTTTTCATTTAATGAGTGGCTGCTATTTATCCGGCTGACCCTCGTTCCCGAACGATGCACAGGTCGCTTTTCCCTTTGTCTTGTAATTACCCTGAATCCATTCCTCATGACCTAGATGCATAATCAAACACAAACCCATTAGCATCCGATGAGATTCGATTTGTTTGTTTCAACGAACAGACATCTCCTGATGCACATTATGCCCCTTCTTGGTGTTTCAGATTCGTTATCATGGCTTCGACCCATGAAAAGAACCGACGTACACATATACATGTGTACCAAGACGATCTCCTCTATGAGATCCGCTTATCACCACCGTAAAAGTGAATGCACCCAAATTTCCTTTGGACAACGAATGTTGTAACAGAGGCGGCCGATGTAGCGGTCGCGTCCAGGAGAAAAGCGTTCCAAGAGTTGATAGAGATTAGTAGGCAGGGTCCAGGAACGGTGCGCTGCATCCAAGAGCGTGATCGATAAAGATAAGTGGGCTGCGTCCAGGAGCGGTGAGCTGCATTCAAGAAGATAGCCGAGATCCTTCCTTTGTTCTACGTCGGTTGTTGGGTTGGCTGCACAACACAACACACGTATCGAAAGCAAACCACGGTGATGCAAATTACGAGAGGAAAAGTCACTAGAAACAGTTATGTATCAGTTGTCTATTTGACTGCGCACACAACACATGTATCGAAAGCAAAAGGCTGCTAATGTAAATTACAAAAGGAAGAGTCAATGGAAGCAGTGATGAGGAAAGGCAAAATCAACGTTGTGATCTCGAACGCTGGACTTCTTGGCGGTGTGTACGCGTTTGCGGTTGAATGCAGAATGACTCATTGGGCATAACTGCCAATTCAAAAAGGGACGCTATGACGTCATCGTTGGTGACAATCGGCTAGCTGGTGCCAGCTGCTGCGCAACTGGTATACACTGCGAATGTAGTAGATTTCTCCAGCACATTCAATTGCCAATCCGCAACAACGAATGAATATCGTGCCGCGCTGACTTCCGCTCTCCGGTGCACACGAAGACGCGTAAATACCGTCGAGTCGAGAAAGCGTGTTTTTAATCAAAATAAGTTTAATGTCCCATATGGTGTTTCTGTGCGTCCTTTTATCTTCGGTGTAATTATTTTGTTTGTTTGATCCAATTAAGTACAATAAGATTTACGGATCAATAAAATAATGAAATTAAAAAGTCAATTTCGAACAACATACGCCGGTGTTTTATTCGTCCAGGTGATTACTTTCCGCGTGAACAATAGCCGATGGGGATGGAAGTGAACGGAGTGCCCATGCCCGGCACAATACTTCCTCCCCACATGGTTACTACAATATAATTTTCGGAGGGTTCTACGTTTATTTAATCGACAGACCTCTTTTTCATAAAGAGCAGTATACCAAATCTTTGTTATTGTTACTATTTATTACTATTATTTTGTAATAGAAGATTCACTCTCGCATATGCACGGCCAATAAATGAATTCAATTCAAATATTACTATTGTGAACCGGCCCAAGAGATTTCTATAGCAAAACAATTCGACGTCTTTCACGTGTTAATCCATCACCGTAGTCAAATACTCTTCCATCCTATTTTTATCGTGAAAACAGGACGTTTACTTTAAATAATGGTAAAACAAATGCGTAGTATATATTCTATATATAATAAATAACGTTTATTCCAGGGAAGAGCAAAGCCATTTATTGATCGCAAGAAAGCAGTCACCTTTCATCTAGTGCATCGAAGTCAACATGATCCCTTGATTACCGATGAAACAGCGCCACAGAGAGTTCTTGTGGAGGCCACACCATCAAAATCGAATGTCGATGCGTCCAAACGGCGGGAAGAACAAAAGAAATATGGCATCTTATATGATGACGATTACGATTATCTTCAGCATTTAAAGAAAACAGGTGATTCTGTTGTGTGGGAATATGTGGAGAATCCAAATCAGGCGAAGAAGCAGCAACCGAAATTACAGCTTCCGAGTTCAGTGTTTGCCAGTGAATTCGAGGAAGATGAGGGGATGCTAAATAAAGCTGCTCCACGACCGGGCCCACGACCCGATCTTGATCCGGATGTCGTTGCGGCGTTGGATGGAGAATTCGACTTTGACAATGATGAGAATCAAATGGAAGATGACTTTGTTATCCAGGCAATGGAGGGCGGGGATGACGATGATGATTATCACGATGATGAGGATGACGAAGACGTGGATTCCGATAATTTGAATTGCAGTGATTTTGAAGATGAAGAGGGATTGGACATTTTGGGTCCTCTTATACACGAACGTAGATTTGACAATGAAGAAACTAAGTCAAGGTTCACAGAATACTCGATGTCGAGTAGTGTGATACCTCGCAATGAGCAATTAACTTTACTGGATGACCGTTTTGGAAAGTTTTATGAAACATACGATGAGCCGGAAATGGGAGCCCTTGATATGGAAGACATCGAAGGTCATTGGCACCAGAAACACCCGTATGTGTTGGGGTGTTACAAGTTGTTCAAAAAGTCTAAAGAGACTTTAGAATACAATAAGGAATGGGACAAGGAACGCATAGAGAAATACAAATACGTGGCAGATGGTGAAAGCAGCGGCGAAGAGAAAGAGGAGGTAGAAGTTGAGGATCCTAATCAAAAGAAATGGGATTGCGAAAGTATTTTGTCGACCTATTCCAACATTTACAATCATCCGAAATTGATAGAAGAACCAAAAAGAATGAAGAAGATCGAAATTGATCCGAAAAACTGCTTACCAAGTGATGTTCTGCGCAATGGTAAAAATGACAAACTCACCGAGAAAGCCCTCTCCAAATTGGAGAACGCAACGGATTCTCCTCGAGGTCCCACGTCCTTATGCGCAAAATCGGTGCTATCCACACTAAGCGTCCTGTCTATTCGCCCGAAGGATGAGACCGTTGAAGAGAAGAAGGAGCGGAAGCGGTTGTTGAAGGACTACCGCAGCGAAAGGAGAATAGAACGCAAAGCCAATACCGTTGCCCAGAAGCAAGATAAAAAGAGGCAGGTCCAAATTAATATCAACAACAGAAATATGCAAGGAACAAAAATATTGTAGGATGAATAAAATGTGATTGTTGTTTATATTAAGATTGTATTCATTTATTTTTTAATTTTTTGGTACAATAGTTACGTTAGTTATGGAATCTCTATTAAGCCTTGTGAGTAGGGCGTTGGAATATATTCATAGCTAGGCCGGCTTGTCGTAAAAGGTGACTAAAGGCCGAGTGTTAGGTGGGGTCCTAACGCCCTGTCGCCCAGTGAAATACCACCCCATCAACCTATAGGCTCCGTGAAATGGGCCCGAGAAATGCCGGCCATCTTTCGAAGCTTGGCTGATGGACCACTTCGAGAAAGGAAAGGCTGATTTAAGTGGTAGTCGGTCTCAAGGTGAGATACCACCCCGTCGACTAGGATTCGGATGTATGAATGATGGCCCAGACTGAAATTGTGATAAGTCATGATGGTACCTTCTAAGATAAAAAATTCCGGAGGTAAACTAGTTTCTTATTTGGATCTCCGGAGGGGAACATTGCCAGTGGAAAAAATCTCGCAAATATTCTGATAAATAACGGAACTTTAAGAAATTCGTCATCGCGTAATCGGGTTCGCTCTTGAGGCTCTGCTGGTGTTCAACTGATAACGGCATGTTGTCATATCAGGGGCAACGGTATCACCAATACGAATGTAAACGCCGTCTACCAATATTTGCAAACAGCGGAACCTGATATGCTGCCCTGTTATGGCATTAGAATATACTCACAGCTAGGCCGTCTTGTCGTAAGAGGCGACTTAAGGTCGAGTGGTAGGTGGGGTTCCAACGCCCTGTCGCCCGGTGAAATACCACCCCATCAAGAGATAGGCTCCGTGAAATGGTCTGGAGAAATCCCTGGCGATCTTTCGACTGATGGACCGGTTCGATAAAAGGAAAGGTTGATTTAGGTGGTAGTCGGTCCCAGCGTGAGGTACCACACCGCCATTCTCTGCATTCCGCGATATCGTTGGGAGAAATCTTCGACTATATTTCGGATGTATTGTTGAAGGGCCAGACTGACACGGAGATAAGTCATGACTACCAATTCCTCATGCATGCACGGTTACTAGAAACGAAGTTGCTTGGAGACCCATTAGTCGGGCAAAGACAAATGTCCCGGCGCGACAGCGCCAGACGCCAACAGCAATACAAAAATCCCATGCGATAAAAGTACGGCGAAGAAATAAAAAATATTTATGATCTCTTGAGCCAACCGCGATTTGGTTTTCCCTTATCGAAAGGACTATTGTGGGAACAGAGATAAACAATAAACAAACCGACACTGTTCCTACAAGGAGAGACCAACCTTGTAAAAATATCGGAGCCGAAGATAATGACTTCGGCCGAGGAAATTACCAGGGCCATAAACCTTATGCGGGTAAATTACATACAGGGATACCGCAGATGTGTGAAAAGCTTAACGATCCTCGGCATATCTCCGGCCACATGGACAGTAACGTTCGCGTCTGTGTGTGTGGGTGCATCCACACAGTATCTTTACGAACAAAGTGGAATCGTAGAACAAGTCAGGGTGCGATCTCCAGGAAAGGGGAAATCCCTTGGAAAAGAGAGGATACCACGGAAAGTGGATTGAAGAGAAAGAAAGAACAACCGGGTGAGTCTCCTTTCCTTCGGGAAAATTTTATAAGTCAGTCGGGTGGTAACATTCGAAGGAGGAGAGTCGGAATTGCAAGTAAACATTCGAGGGTGTGTCAGCGCGAGGTTCGCTAAAAAAAAGTTGTAAACAAAAATTGAAAAATTAAAAAACAAAAATAAAAATCAGTGAAGGAAAAACAATAAGCGATTTTTATTTCGTAGACAGTGTTCGGGGAAACACATCATCATCAGCATCGTCATCATCGGCACTACAACTGGGGTCCGGTCTTGGCCTTATTTAACAAATCTCTCCACCGGTCCCGATTACGAGCCGATGTCGTCCAGTTTCGCACTCCCAGGGTCTGGGCGTCCTGGTCTATGCCATGCCCCCATCGCAGACAAGGTCTGTCGCGCTGTCTCCTTCCACACATCCTGCCACAAAGGACTTTCCGGGCAGGCTCCTCTTTCCTCATTCGAACTAGGTGTCTCGCCCACCGGAGTCTACCCAGCTTGATTTTTCTTACAATATTAGCTTCAAGGTAGATCGTGTACAACTCATAGTTGTAGCGTCTCCAGAATCGTCCTCCCTCACATACGGGGCCAACAATTCTCCTCAAGATCTTCCTCTCGAACGCGGCTAAGAGTTCAGAGTGCCTTTTATTGAGCACCCAGGTCCCGGATCCATAGATGAGTACTGGTAAGACCATGGTCTTGTACAGTAGTAGCTTATGTTCTGGATAAATTTCGGGATTTAAAGAGCCTTGATAGACCATAGTAGGCTCTGTTGGATTTGATCAGCCGTCTGCGTATTTCTTCTTCCATATTGTTATCGGCTGATACTATTGACCCAAGGTAGTTAAAGGATTGCACTACTTCAAATTCGTGCTCCACTACCGTGATAGTTTGACGAATGTTAGGTCTTCTCTTCGCAGAAATTGCCACCATGTACTTCGTTTTCCCCTCATTAATGTGTAGTCCCAGTTTTTGTGCCGCCTGCTCGACCTGGGTGAAGGAGTCCTTTACATCCGATTCGGATCTATCGATGATGTTGATGTCATCTGCGTAGGCAAGTATCGGGCAGAACTTGACGACAATAGTCCCTCTAGTTGTGATTTCAGAGTCGCGGATTGCTTTCTCCAACGCCAGGTTAAAGAGGAAGTAGGCCAGATTGTCCCCTTGTCGGAGTCTATTAAAGATGTTTATTGGTTTGGACAGCAATCCCGCTATTTTTACTTGACTAGTTATGTTGGTCATGGTCAACTTACAAAGTCGTATCAATTTGTCTGGAATGCCAAACACTCTCATGGCATTATATAATTCTACCCTAGCTATGATGTCGTAGGCGGCCTTTAAGTCTATAAATAGATGATATAATGAAATTTTAAATTCCTGACATTTTTCCATCGCCTGCCTAAGGGTGAATATCTGAACAATCGCTGATTTCCCTGGGATGAAGCCACACTGATATTGACCAATGATTATGAAATTTAGCGTATGGGGCTATCCGATCTTGTAGGATAGAGGAGAATATCTTATAGGCAGTACTCAGCAATGTTATACCCCTATAGTTGCTACACAGTGTGATATCTCCCTTCTTATGTATGAGGCAAATTATTCCACGACGCCAATCTTCCGGCATCTCTTCTTGCTCCCATACGTGCACCACGATCTTATGAATTGCGTTATGTAACGCAGCCCCTTTTTGTTTGATCAGCTCACCCGGTATGCCATTAGCTCCGGGGGCTTTATTTCATTTGAGCTGTCTTATGGATTTTACTATTTCCGTAATGCTTGGTGGCGGCAGCATTTGGTCTTGATCTTGCATTGGTGGAGCCTCCAATTCTTCTGTGAGCTAACCATTTAGCAATTCATTGAAGTACACTTGTGGCAGTTTCGCCAAATCCCACAGTTCCCCTTTCTGAAAAACCCCCATAATCATCACCCAAGACGCATAAGTCTTCGCCAATGCATTCGCATTCGGCAACTAAAAATGCTTCACGCATTATATAGATCAAATCTACGAGGGTTGCCTTTTATATTTCGGGATTAGAGAACAAAAACAAATATTGATCATCGAAAATCACTTTATTGTTTTTCAAAATATTCCCCATGAAGATCTACACACTTTTGCATGCGTTTGAACCAATTGTCGAAGCACTTTTGCCACTCTGATTGAGGTATCTCCAACACATGCGTTCTGAATGCAGCAACCGCTTCTTCACGTGTCGAAAAAAGTTGACCTCTCAGTTTGTTTTTTACGTACGGGAATAAAAAGAAGTCATTCGGTGCCAAGTCAGGACTATATGGCGGATGACCCATCAAATCGATGTTTTGGGTGCTCAAAAATGCAGTTGTCGCAGCCGATGTGTGAGAGCTCGCATTGTCGTGGTGAAGAGTGATCCGTCTTTGGCGGTTGGTTTTCCTGATTTCTTGGAAGACAACTGGCAAACAAATGGTTGTGTACCACTCAGAATTGACTGTTCTGCGTTGTTCTAGTGGTACGGTTGCGACATGTCCAGTTTTTCCGAAAAAACAGGCGACCATTTGCTTGGAAGTGCTTCGTGCGCGAACAACTTTTGTTGGATTTGGCTCATCTTGAAACACCCAGACAGTCGACGGCTGTTTACTTTCGGGCTCATACGCGTAAATCCACGATTCATCACCTGTCACGATGTCATAGACGTGTTTCGAAGCACCGCGACCGTATTTTTTGAGCATTCATTTCGACCAATTGACACGAGCCTTTTTTTGGGCGATTGACAAATTGTGTGGGATCCAACGCGAACAAATTTTTTTGACAGTCAAATGTTTATGCAATATTGAATGTATGCTGGTCCCACTAATTGCCTAAGGTTGTCTCAATCTCACGATAGGTCACATGACGATCTTCCAATATCAGTTCGCGCTCAGCATCAATGGTTTTCGGAACAACAACTGATTTTGGACGACCTTCACGAAATTCATCTTGGAGTGAACTACGACCACGATTGAATTCACCATACCATCGATAAACACTGGTCCTTGATGGAGCTTCATCGCCAAAAATTGAATTAAGTTCATCCATGCACTGTTGCTGAGTTAATCCACGCCGAAAGTTGTAAAAAATAATCGCACGAAAATGTTGACGATTTAATTCCATTTTTGGGCCGTTCTGAGTGCGTATAACCTCAAAAATGTCCAACTTTACGACAGAGCTGTCAATTGCCGGATTGCAACACTAGGATTGCCAAATCCCGAAACATAAGAGGCAACCCTCGTATGATCATTAAGTCCCTGTAAAGAAAACTTACCTTCATGCATTCTCTTCGCATACCACTGCTCCTTAAGATTTCTTTATTAGCTTACCCGGAATTTCCAAACAATTTCGGCATCTACGTCGCCAGTCAAATTTCCTTGGATGAATTCCGATAAACAAAATAATTCGATTTACATACATTGTAACCTTCACGACAGGGATCATAAATACTGCGCCGTCTATTTTCCCAACGTCGCCAAGTAAATTTCCTTACGTACACATCGGCCGGCGCCCCTTTTCTTCCAGCAATAAAATGCCCTAACTCGCACCATGTGCAAGTCGAAGATTGCTGTTCCTACATAGGTTCCTGCGATACCATAGACAATTCATATCGTTTGTGGTATCCGAATCACATTTTCTATTTAATGAGCGGCTGCTATTTATCTAGCCGACCCTCATTACCGAACTATGCATCGGGTCATATTTCCCTTGTCCTTTAATTCGCCGAATCTTTTCCCTCACGAACTAGATGCATAAACAAATACAAAGCCATTAGCATTCGACGAGACGCGATTCGTTTGTTTCAACAAACACACATCTTTTGGATGCCCGTTATGCCCCGTCCTTGAGTTTCAGGTTTATTCCTATGGCCTTGTGTATGAAAAAAAACCAATGTGATCTTCACTCACACATACACATTCCTTGCCAAGTCTGTCTTCCTTGTTTCCACCAGAGAAACATTTTCTTCTTGGAAAACTCACCTCAAAACGATTAAATATCGTTGAGTCGAATTTCATCCGCTGGCCGCCATGGCCATGCTAACTCCCACTCTCCGGTGGGCACGGAGACGCGTACATACCGAAAACACCCCCGAGTTGAAAGTCCGAGTTAAGTCGAGAAAGCGCGTATCGGATAGAGAAGTTTTTATTGATTCCTCAATTCTTATTGTATTTTTGTTAGTTTTGACATAATGAGTCCAATGTATATTGAACGTACGCTACATCCGCGTCAGCTTTTATAAAATTGTAGAACCGAAAGTGAACCCTAAATAACAATAAAAAGGGACCTCTCCAGAATAAATAATAGTATGTTTTAATTGCCATCTGCGGACAGTTTTTTTTCCCTTTTCATTCGGTTGTGGCCAAACGTGGCGGTGTCGCTGAATTGGATTCGTTCTTTTAATCAACGTTGGACCGAACTCGGTGAAACATTTAGTGGAAGTAGTGGCTGGATGGTAGAATCCGCGTCCATGCCGACGCAAAGACCATTCTCCCCACACACTTCCCATCGCTCCACAATCCCTTCAGGATCGATGATCAGATTACTCTCTTTGTCCTTGCAGTAAGTGCAGCGTGGTGTGTACCGCATCATACTGAGGATTATTTGGTAGAACTTCCGCGCAAGGTGCGGTCCTCACTCTACTTTTCTCTATTTCACAGCCAAGGTTTTTTTCTCCCAGGGACTTTTCTTTTGTTTGTGGAGTCTTTTTTTTTAGATTTTTTGAGCTCTTTGTATTTCTCCTCGCGTACCCGCGTCCTATGAGACTGCTACACTGCATGAATGTATGTAACATTCTTACGTTCAGTCGCTAGTTTGCACTCATCAAACCAGTCGCACCGATCTCTACGACTACTGCCTAAGATGGAGTTGGCAGTACTAATGACAGTATTCTTAAGGCGTGTCCATTTCTTTCCTACGTCTGGCATTCTGGCCGCTGGACTTACTCTCCCTCCATCGAGCTCTTCGAGGGCGACTCTTAGCGCATGACCAAAGGTGTTACTGGTATTCTCATTGCGTAAGGCAGCCGTGTTGATTCGAACCTGATCCGTGGATGCAATCCGTCTCCGTAAGGCAATCCGCGCTCGGAAAACTGTACCAACAAGATAGTGATCCGAGTCGACGTTGGCACCTTAGTACGTTTGTACCGTCATCAGGCTCGAGGGGTGGCGGCGATCTATCAACACATGGTCAATTTGGTTGCGAGTGGCTCCATAAGGTGATACCTTGGTGGATTTGTGGATATCTTTACGCAGAAACCACCACGAATATATTCATAAAAAATGAATGATCGTAAATTGAAGTTGATCGAGATAGCTGAGACTCTGAAGATATCAAAGAGTTGGACATATCGTGCATGAATATTTGAACAGGCGACAGCTGTGTGCAAAGTGGATGCCGCGGGAGCTCACTATCGAGCAAAAGTTTCAACGTGTCGTCGACTCGAAACAATCTTTAGCGATATTCAACCGTAATAACAACGAATTTTTCCGTCGATATGTGAGAATGGATGAAACAAGGTTTCATCACTACACTCTAGAGTCCAATCGAAACACCAATGAAGAAGTAATCACTGTTAGTGAGGCTAAAGAGAAATCGTACTATAAAAATGGTACCAAAAACTTGCATAACGGCTATGATCGTGTACCACCCTCGAAGGTAACTAACTATGTTGAATAATAAAATCGAATTTTACCAAAAAAATGTGTTTTGCTTTGTTAGCCTACGAATTTTTCAGCCGGCCTGTTGTAAGAATTATAATTATGTTTTTGGCACCCCTTAGCTGCCATTTCCTGGAAGTTACATACGTAGAAACTTGTTTGTTTGTAATCGGCTGTCGCCGTATATGCGAGGTTTCTAGACGTCGTTAAGGTTATTGAGATAGTTAAGCTAATGTGAGTACGGTAAAGGTAAGGCTTATATTGAAAATTGAGATGCATAGTGTTTGCCCAGTAATCCAATCTTTCACGGAATAAACACATCAATTTTGTCGGTGATTTGGTGAACACCCGAGGATTAGTGTTAGAACACATTCCGATAGAAGAGATGGTGGCTGACGCTTTAAAGTTGGTGCGGAATAATTTTGGGGGATACCTCAATGGACTTGGATTTAACCAATAAAAGAGAGAGCACGTAGTAGAAACAATTTCCGAACGCTAGTATAGTAATTTTCTTAGTGTCTGTTTATGTCGGTCTGTGGTAATTGGCTTCATCATGTGCCCACATGAGCACTGGTTCGCAAAGCTTTACACTTAACTCTGACTCCAAATTAGAACACACCGGAAGTAAAAGGCTCTGTCCAACTTAAAAGCGTTCTCTTTATTGTTACTTGAAGGGTTCGTTAAAATAATTCATATATATTGTTACGTTTCTACTCCGCACACGACCGTTAAACTATGCCCAGTTTAAAACTATACGTTCCTTTGCGTGAGTTTGACCACTGGATCGCAAGAGTGCTTCAATGTTTTTAAGGACAACCTCTGTTTTCCTTCGTTAAATTCACGTCCATTGTTCTCACGTGTTCTCTAGCTCCCTTTTTGAATCTCTGCTTACACGTGTGTTCTTTTTGTCGTTCCGTCTGCTTCTGACGTTTCTGTCAGTTTTGTGTATTCTCCAGTATTCCTCTAGATGGTTCCAGAATCGGTGTGTTGATGTCGTATTAGCTGGCTTAAGGCTCGGTGCGACGCCATGAGGTCACGCTAACGGTTGACAAGTGTATCGGTTTTGAATTTGTAACAATATGATAGAACACAAACGGTAATGTAAGAAAATATACAACTTAATACGCGGTATCTTATTGTCTATGGAATATTAATTAAATTATTAAAATAAACGTTGACAGTTATTATTTATTAAAACTGTAGAAAATATACAGCGTGATACGTGGTCACTTAATGTTTATTGGATATTAATTTTGACGCTTTGATCAAATGCTCCAACCGACTCCGAAACATACGACCGCACTCCAACGCTATTAAAACTCTGTAGCGGTACCGCCAAACCCTACGGTCTACTTACCTGGAAAAACCCCCATAACTACTACCCAACTCCCTTTAGTTTGCTAATGCAACAGTATTAGTACCTGTAAATGCTTCACGCATTATATAGATCACCATCTATAATCTTAAAATCCCTATAAAGAAAACTTACCTTTTCATGCATCCCTTCGCATACAATTTTCCGTAAGATTTCTTTGTTTGCTTATTTGGTATTCTAAACCAATTCGTTATCAGACAAATTCCTGAAAAGAAAAACCCTCGGTTCACATATCATGTAACCATTCCAGCCAGAGATAATTATCATGGCGTCGGCTGTTCCTACCTTCATTCATGTATACGATAAATTTTTTTATGTATACATTGGATGGAGACGTTTTTCTTCCAGCAATAAAATTCCCCGACTCGCACAATGTGCAACCCAAAGCAAATACGCATTTCGCGTCCATCAATGGCATCAATTGAAATCCAAGCATAATCAATGCAAATGGGTATTCAATACGTACCCTTTCTAGCGATGCTAAACACCATTTCCCAGTAACCTAGCTAAAACCAATTAGCACATTTTCACATCGGATCATCGTCTCTTTGTTTAGCCGCACATGTTCCAACAAAGATTCCATTGGCATCCGACGATTTCGGTTTTATTTGCTTTACCGAAATCGTATCCTAGGAATGCACTTTAGGTCTTTCTTTGTTATAGGCACACACCACCATGATCACGATGAGCGAGTGAGCTCTGAACGAGCAAGATATCGTTGAGTCGTAATTCAATCTCCGTGGCGGACGGGTAGTCCGCCATCCACCGTACCGCGCGTTGGTGCGGTGTGACGTGAAAAATCATGTGAGTCGTCGGCGTGAACTTATATTTTAAGTTTTTTTTGCTTAAGTGGCTACTGACAAATTGTAAAATCGGACCAAAAAAAAAAAAAAAAAAACAAATCTTAAAAAACAAAATAGTGCGTTTAACTTTTTCTCCTTGTGGACGGTATGTCGGTGAGTTTGTTGTGTTGCATTTCCTTTTCCGTGGTGAATAATTCCTCTTTTGTGTCCAGTGAACTGTTTGTGGGGACGAGGTAGAACTCTCGCCCGTGAGGCGTCGCGACTTCGTACCCCCACAACTCCACTCTATTTTGTTTATTTAACATGGATGCCCCGAAATGCCTCCACGGAATCCAGAATCCGATTAATACTGCCACTGAAGCGACCGAATTACCAACAAATTCAATTATCGCCTCGATGACCATATATGGTAAGATTCCCTTTTGCATTTTGCCCTACAAGAAAGGGTTGAAACACACACAGGATGATTACTTCTGCCGCCCATCGCGTGTGTCCACAAGTATGCGGACATAGAATCGATCGAATCGACTAGGTTGGAGCTGGTGCAAGTATTTCATCAAAGGGGTTGAAATGTTTACACGATCAGCGACTGCGTAAAGCATTATTGCTGACCGTGTGCATGTTGATGGTATCTCCACGTAGTCGATTTCTCGATGGAGGTTTACCATTTAGGGAACTCGACTTGCCTGGTCTATCAGTCACATGCCTCCATGTAGGCATGATGCAAAAGGGAAAGATAAACATTTCCTGCATGGGTGCGGCTGGCGCGTACGGCATATCTCATGGATATTGTTCCGACGATGTTGGTTGCTAGATGGTGCAACCAAATTGCTTTCAGGGAAATTAACATTTGTTGCTGATGAAATTTTATGCCAGCTAGCATGATTGATTCAAGGTATTACCAACATTATTGGTACAACTATGGAAGGTGAGTGCACGTTTTTTATGTATTTTAGGGTACTATTTCTTTATCATAGCTGTAAGGTAAGTAGTGGCGTTCAATGGAACTGCCACAATACCTGTTTTTTATGATTTTTCATGCTCTAGATGGGAGTTTTTACCTAGGTAATGGGAAGATGATTGGTGACGTTCAAGGGAACCGCCACAGGTCTATATACATATATATGTTTGTGTGTTTGTGTGACTATGCTCAACTTTGACTATCATAATGGAAGAATGGAAACAAGTCGTATCATTTCGTAATTGTGCAATGATAATTTTTTGTTAAATATATTCATTTTACAGGTTTAATAATGGGTTTTCACTTTCTGCATTGCCTTTTCGATGTAATATCCCAATAATACAGAATGATTATTATATTTTTAATGTCTAGCTCAAGAGTTTGTCATTTATATATTATAATAATATATATTCACCTAATTTTTTTATGTTATGTTTACCTAGGTATTAATTTGAAATCTATTTCATACTACAACTGTTGTTTGTGGAAGCCGATAGTTCAAAAGTTTGTCATTTACATTATATTATATATTCTCCTAATATTTTATTTTATGATTATCTAGGTACTAATTTGAAATTTCTATTTCATTATACATCAGTTGCTTGTCGAATCCATTATTAGTAATATTAGGAATAGGAAGCTGGCAATATTACTAACTTTTATTCCTATATAAGAAACTGGCAATATTACTCAAGAACATATTAACTTTTATTTCCATATACATTTTACAGTATATTATTGATATTTGCATATAATCTATATAAACAATTTTCTAGCCCTTGTACCTGTTTACTTCATATGCTACAACACTCTTCATTGTTAACTATGGTGTCTCCTACCTATTTTAATCAAGCCTTTTTGTATTTTTTTTATCAAATTTACAACATTTTTTACTTGATAGTCGATTTGAATATTTGTTGTAATAAAAAGTAAAATGTTGAATCGCCACCATAGTACAATTTCAATAGAGTCCTATATGAAGTATTACGATTGCTCTTTTTATAATAAATAATAACTTAAAGATATTTTACTTCATATATATATACTCAACATTAAATTAAATTAATGTCATCTTTCTCATTGTTCTAATTATGAATTAAATAAAATGTCAATATTTAAATACATTACAATAATTTACTAAGGTCCCTCACGATCTTAACTCTGCATTAAATTTAATTTTAATACAATGACACCAAAACAAACAAAAAAAACAAAAAAATAAAATTAACAATTTAATATAAACATATTTTAAAAACAAATAAAACTAAAGAGGGCAAACGGGGGGAATGCAATTCAGATCCATACATTAGGGAAGAGTTCACATTTGTTTTTGAAATATTCTGTCTTCATTCCAGCTAATAGTCTATAAAGAGAGAACATTCATTGCAATTAAGAAAGTATTTATAAATATATTGAGTAATTGAGTAATACTTACATCTTACCAAAGGAAGCGCCCCAAATTCATTAAGGCAATTGCAATAATTCCTGCTGCAACAATTCCCATAAAACTCGTTTTGCTTGCCTTCCCTATAAACATTACAAAGTATATATAAGTCGATTTATATGAAAACAAACAATAAAATATTGCCATTAATAAGCAATGGTTAATATTGTCATTAGTAAGCAATGATTATGAAATATAATCTATGAATAACATGAAATATAATTTATTGTTACACGCGGAATTCCAATACCCTGATATTTCCATACACACAGCACTGATGTATACCTACCTACAACATTCCAATACTCCCATAATCTAATACATATAACATGTATGCTATACAGATGTTACCATACTATAATATTCGCGTACACACCACATGTATACGCAAAATTCCAAAACCCTTCATACGCATAATAGCAATTGTTCAATTTTTTTTTTTACACTTACGCGCGCACAAAAGCGGATTTTTAAGTACCCTTAAATGTCAGAGCACAGTGCGAGCGGATGGAGAGGAAGTGGATAAGGAAAGGAGGTGTCGATGTATATTGGTCTTGAATGTCTGCACATTACAACGGCCAGGAAATACATGATCAGGGACAACATTCCATATTCGTGTGGTTCGGATAAAGAATGACTCTCTATGTTTATTTGTGCGCCTGAAGTCCATTTTCAACGTGAACTGATGCGCCTTCACAGATTGACGGGTGTCGCGGGAAAATATCTGAAGGGGCGGAACACACTCAGCAAGTTCAGTTGAGCACCGACCGTGGTAATACCTATAGAAAAGAGATAGGCATACGTTGCGCCTATGTTCTAACGACGGAATTGATCAACTTACGGCTGAGTCCTCAATAAGTTTCACCACTTGTTTTTGCATCCTATTGGGCCTCGCCTTTGACGACAGCACTGAGTTTTTAAGACATTGAATTCTACTCGGTTCGATAATCCCCACTCATATATCTTGTTGAGGTCAGAATTCAATCTATGAAGCATAGGTTGCTGATTGGTAGTGACGTTCGAAGAGTTTGGACGGGAGTGTTCGTATGAGTATGAGAAACTCAACATGGTATCATCAGCAAACGAGTGAATTGGGTTGTGAGTAATTGACAAGAGATCATTTATAAAGATCAGGATGAGAGTGGGTGAGAGTATCGAACCCTGGGGAACACCTGCATTAATTTGATGGGAGACCGATTTGACACCATCAAGAACCACTTGGATTGAACGGTCAGATAGATAGTCTCTTATCCAGTGGATCAGGGAATTGTCCACTCCATATGAATGTAATTTTGACGGTCTGGGTGCCAAACTCTGTCGAAGACTTTGAAATATCCAATGCGACAGTGCTTTCACCGAGGTTGTGGATGGAATAGCTCCATTTTTCGGTAAGGTACGACATCAGATCTCCTGTGGACCTGTTGCTAGAAAAGCCATATTAGCGCTCATTGAGGAGGTCATTTGATTCCTATATTTCGAAAGTTGACGGTTGATAAGTGATTCTGTGGCGGCTCTTGCGAACGCCACAACTCACCTGCTTACCTACCACCAGGTAACCCCTTTTTCATAAGCGTTCGGCTCCGAAAAATCGTGTACTTACCTGTATTAGCATTTCTAACAACCACAATGTCTGCTGATACGAAAAGTGTATCAGCAATAACAGGCATTCCCCAAAATAGAAATACGTAAATTACCTAAAAGCACGACATGAAGACCTGGCGCAACGTAGTTGCAATAAGCATGAAACTTTATGTCGTAAGCAAACATGGGACACCTGCACATCGATCTGGTAAAAACAACAACCAACGATTTGATGTAGCAGAACAACCATCCAACACATTATGCGGTTGCGCAAGCCTGCGACTAATTCCCAGAATTACCAAACAGGCGCGCAAGAAACGAAACCCACAACGCATGCCCTTAAAAGGACACATCTCTAATTGAATACAAATACAAGAGATATAACGCATGCCAGAGTAAAGATACATCAAGTCGCACGTATGGGT
The DNA here is from genome assembly GCA_963931805.1 of Microdon myrmicae. Classification (NCBI taxonomy): domain Eukaryota; kingdom Metazoa; phylum Arthropoda; class Insecta; order Diptera; family Syrphidae; genus Microdon; species Microdon myrmicae. The sequence goes on from OZ007497.1 coordinate 215,721,199, forward strand.
CACCCGGGCGACCTCTGATATTAAACAAATATCTTCGAAAAAGCCACACACATAGCGCCCACCACTATGAACATGAATGCCGGCTCCTGGGGTGACTTACACGGACCAGGGCAAATGTGATGATCGTTGCCTTGGCTGTGTGGGAGTACATCACCAGGAGTAGATCTCCGCATGAGTAGTTCGTGGAGAAATGGCTGCGCCTGTGTTGGTGGCAAGTAAACCAACCCCTAAGGCTGGAGCAGATACGAAGTCAGTCTGGAGTGTCGATCGATAGCGCTGTTTCGTGCGGAAAAGATAGATTTTGATAGCCAAAATAATGGTCCAAGTGAACCACGGGTTGTGTAGTATATTGATGTGAATTGCATGGCGGGCTGATTTTCGAAGAAAAGGCAAATTGCATTGAATAGTGACTGGGTAACTTTTTGTCCTGTGCGTGGTGCCGTGTTTATCTAACTTAACCAACCAATGCCTAAGTGTATACAATATATGATTAAATAACATTTAATCATCATATTTTTAATACACCACTGTTATTCATAAGTGTATACAAAATAACATTTAATCATCATATTTTTAATATACCACTGTTATACATAAGTGTATTCAAAATAACATTTAATCATCATATTTTTAACATACAACGGTTATTCCTAAGTGTATACAAAATAACATTTAATCATTATATTTTTAATATACAACGGTTATTTCATAAGTGTATTCAAAATAACATTTAGTCATCATATTTTTAATATACCACTGTTATTCATAAGTGTATTCAAAATAACATTTAATCATCATATTTTTAATATTCAACTAATATGTTTAAGTGTATATACCGCGATAGATATTATTTCCTTTTAACAATATTCAAGTAGACAGTAAGAAAGCTATTAATTTCATTGGATTGAAACCCGCGTTTATGTTGTGATTAATAAAATTAAAACAAAGAACAGAATCGAAGAATATGTTTTTAATAGTCACCACGGGTAGAGCTGTATCAGCGAAAGTGCATTTCATTATACGCTTTTCCGCTTAATTATCGACCAAACCACCATCGAACCCTTAATACTCAAGTTGTTGATGATAGAGTGCGCGATACTATGGTGGTAGGAGTAAAACAGTGCTAAGGACAGCAGCAGACGTACTAATACCCCATAATTGGTAACCCCGTGAGGAACACGCAACGCAACTGCAAATACCATCCTGAACAGGGCTACCCAGCCCTGAGAACGAGGCAAGAAGTAAACGCAGCGTTGATTGGAGTCAGAAGCAACACCACGCGGACATCACGACACAACGTCCCTCAACTACGACACAGCGTTAGACAACAGCGCCTAACAAGGAGTCGCAACAGGATACCGAAGACAAAAGGGTTCTATCCCCAACGAATTCCTACAACAACATCAACGACGACACCTGAGACGGCCGTGAGCAGACACCCAACGTTGGACTACAGGTCAAGAAAGATTTTTTTCCTTTTTTTTCCTGTTGGGTGAGCTCCGTCTGAGCCACCAAAAATATTGTACACAATAAAACGTTTCTTTGATTGCTCTGACCTTTCTAAAATGTACTGTAAATAATATTATTAATTTAGAACTACCAAAGAAAGAAAAAAAAGAGCAAAATATTTTCAAACTTAGCATTCTCAATAAGACGTTAAAAATTGATAAGTAGGTTATACGCAATATATAAAATCATAATAATTATTAAGCCTGTGTTGTAAGCAGAAATTAATTAGCGAGGTGAAGTGCAAGTTCCACCCACAGTTCTAGTTAGTGAAAACGATTTTCGATTGTAAACGCAGACAACTGGTTAGAGGCAGTTATTCTACCAGTCTAAGAAAGGACTATAACAGAGTTAACTAGTAAAAATCTATTAATTTCAATACAAATTTCGAAACATTTTCGTCATAATTAAATTTCTTTTGTTATTCAACTAATTTCATATAATTTAAAACAGTTTACGAAACTTGAAATATTGCTTCCCTTATCTAATCAAATAAAATTTACCGTCAAGATCTAAAAAGATATTTGGAAGCAGATCCGTTTATTAAGCCCATTCAGGGCATTGAAATAAGCAGGCTAAACCCGGTACCAACACAAGTTAGCACAGACAACCTTTTCCTACATTTCTCGTGGTTCTCGCATTTCGAGGGACGGCCCCATCACCCTTTTAGAGAAAATGGTCCAGTTTACGAGGTCAAAGAAGGCTCAACAGGAGCCCCAACCGGAATCACAGCGAGAGTCACACACGGAGCCACCGTTGACACCACGGGAGGAGCTGCAGCGGGAGCTGAGACTACCGCGCCCGGAGTCTCCGGCCTTCGTGGACGCGCTCTGTGTAGAACAGCCCACGGATTCGCGACAGGAGCAAAACCGCGACACACGCCCTCACAGATCGGAGCCCCCAATATTAGTGGACACGACGCCGCCAGAGCAGTCACCACGTGTTGCCTCACGTGATTTGCGTTTGCCTTCCTTCGACGAGGAGGAGTCAGAGCTGTGTTTCACCATGGCGGACCTCATATTAGAGGCGGCGGGCGTGAGTGAGGAGAGACCACGCGCGCTCGAGGTTATGAGGGTTTTAAGCCGAAACCAGCGCACGCATGTGGCACATATAATACGAACCCCCGGTAGCCGCCCTTATACCGATATGAAGGAAACACTCCTCAGCGCGCTCGAGGAGTCTATTGCCAAGAGGCACCAACGTCTATTCAACGAGACCAATTTCACGGGGATGAAGCCATCGCATTTCCTCACACATTTACGGTCAATAGCGGGAAAGGGGATCTCAGATGATGTCATCAGACCCCACTTCATTAGGTGTCTCCCGCAACAAGCACGTCCCACCTTAATCGCACAGCCTAATCAAAGTCTGAGTTCGCTGGCCAAGATTGCAGATGCAATCGTAGAAAGCGCAGACCAACGAGAGGAGTCTCCCACCTTTCAGGTAGCGACTATTAATCGACAAAACCAACCGCCTTCACGATGCCACCCTTCATTCCATGCTTCCCCGGGTACGGTCAGAAACCTCTTAGCGTCACCACCAATCGCCACAAACTTCAGCGCATACACGAGACTCAAGGCAATTCCATTCCCAGCAACCGGGAGCCTCGCGTTACGAGTTAGGTTTACAACGCGAAATCGCTCAATTACGTGCCGAATTACGAGACAACGCGCGTGCGGCCCAAAACCACCCAACATATCTGAAGCCTCAGACCCAGACCACAGCAAGTCAACGCGAGCCTCAGAGAGGTGCCACTAGCACTCGCGGTAGGGCCACACCACAGACGACGGCGAACCCTCAAAGGGCATTAACACCCGCCTGGTGTTCATACCATCGGCGTTTTGGGGCAAAGGCCCGCAAATGCACACAACCCTGCGGGTGGAAGCCCGTAAAACCAGCACCAAACGCGGATTTAAACTAGGACGGCCGACCGCAACTCCAGCGCAAACGGTCGGCACACTCCAAGTAAGCCGTTTGATAATCAAAGTTGCGAGATTAGATATAAGTTTTACGGTCGACACGGGCGCCGACGTATCAGTTTTACCTAAGTCATACGCTTCGCAAAATAGAACGCCTAGCAGACTCCAATTACTAGCCGCGAACAACACATCGATAGCTACTTACGGACGTAAGTATCTACGACTGGATCTGGGCCTACAGCACCCAATAGGTTGGCAGTTCATAGTGGCCGACGTCTCCGAGCCATTAATAGGTTCGGACTTGCTATCGCGCCACAACTTGCTGGTCGACACCGCGAACAATAGACTAGTGGAACAACGGTCACTTGGACATCCGCCTGGGGAGGTCCCACGGACACCACCCGAGGCCGACATCACATGCGATGCAATTCCGGCTCTACTGGAAGAGTATAGACACTCGACAGTAACGCTTCCCAATCAGGAGCACATAGAGTCTGGGGTTTACCATCACATCGAGACAGGGGGTCCACCGGTAAGCCAACGCCCGCGACGCCTAGCACCGGACAAGTTGCGTGCAGCACGCGCAGAATTCGACTACATGCTGGAACAAGGAATCTGCCAACCTTTAGTCAGCCCATGGGCCAGCCCGCTCCACCTAGTTAAAAAACGAAGTGGCGAATGGCGCCCGTGCGGTGACTACCGACTGTTAAACGCGGTCACAATCCCTGACCGATATCCCATCGCACACTTGTATGATTACTCATACAAATTGCGCGGACGCACAGTCTTCACGACCCTGGATCTCACCAGGGCATACCACCAAATACCAGTGGCCCACGAAGACATCCCAAAAACCGCGGTCATTACCCCTTTTGAACTATATGAGTTCAAGGTAATGACTTTTGGTCTCAGAAACGCCGCACAAACATTTCAAAGGTACATCGATTCAGCTCTGCGTGGGCTGGATTTTTGCTACGCCTACATCGATGATATCCTGATCGCGTCTCGCAACCGAGCGGAGCACCAGCAACATCTTAAACAGGTGTTAGAACGCCTCCGCCGATACGGACTAATGATCAACCCAGACAAATGCCAAATTGCCAAAAAGCAGGTGAGCTATTTGGGTTATCATATCAACAATCAGGGTATTCGGCCTCTCTCAGACAGAGTAAAAGCTCTCAACGAATTCCCACGTCCTACCAACGTTCGCGAATTACGACGTTTTCTGGGCATGCTTAATTTTTACCGGCCAACATTACAAAATGCCGCGCATGTCCAGGCCCCTCTAAATGAATATTTAAAAGGGGCAAAGAAGAACGACAAACGTCCAATCGTCTGGACGGAAGCAGCAAATAATGCATTCCGGCAGTCGAAAGCGCAACTTTTAAACGCCACCCTGCTGCGTTACCCAGCAGAGGGCGCACAGTTACCAATACAATGCGACGCGTCGGACACCGCCATTGGGGCGGTATTGGAGCAAGAGTGCGACGGGAACTGGGAGCCGCTCGGTTTTTTCTCTAGGAAGCTCAGTACGGCAGAACGGAAGTACAGCACTTATGACCGAGAGTTATTAGCCATTTACAGTGCTATCAAATACTTTGGACACATGGTCGAGGGTCGCCAGGCGATCGTCAGAACGGACCATAAACCATTGAGCCACGCATTCCGGAAGAAGTCCGGAAACGCATCGCCGCGGCAGGAGCGGCACCTGGACCTAATAGGCCAATACGTTACCGGGATAAAGTACATTCCAGGTGACCAGAACGTAATAGCAGATGCACTATCTCGCATAGACGTGATTCAATTGCGCGCAGCCTTGGCCGACGCCGACTTGGAGCAAGCCCAAACAAACGACAGCCAGCTTAAAGCTGTCGTAACAGCAGACACTGCACTGGAACTGCGAAGGTTCGCGGTAGACACCACCGGGAAAACTATTCGGTGCGACGTCTCAACGGGTACAGTCAGGCCATACATTCCCGCTGGGTTGCGTAGGGGCATTTATGAGACTTTTCATAACCCAGCTCATCCCAGAGGGCGCGCGACGGCTGCAGCGATTCGACGTAAGTTCGTTTGGCCACATATGAATAAGGACCTCACGAAGTGGGCGCGAGCGTGTCTCAAGTGTCAACGTTGTAAGATAAGCAGACACAACGACTTGAACCGGCACAATTCAAGCTGCCCGAGGCGCGTTTCGCCCACGTTCACATTGACATAGTCGGTCCCTTAACTCCCTCCAGAGGATTCTCGTACCTACTGATAATGATAGATCGCTTTACCCGATGGCCCGAGGCTACCCCATTAAGAGTGGTGACCGCAGAGAGCGTGGCTCGGGCTTTCTACTCAACGTGGGTAACGCGTTTCGGCGTTCCCACAACACTTACCTCGGACAGGGGACCACAGTTTGAGGCTACGATCTTCAGACAGCTTACGGAGTTGCTGGGCTGTCAAAGACCGGTGGCCCGAGACGGTGCAAAGAGAGTTTTCGTGCACCCAGCGTTGCTCAACTGTACGCATGTGTTCGTTAGGGTGGACAAGGTAAAGAAACCACTTGACCCTCCTTATGAGGGCCCGTTCAAAGTGATTAAAAGAATCAGCGAACGGGTCTACGAGTTGGACATTCGTGGAAAAGCAGCCACAATCAGCGTGGAACGGCTGAAACCTTGTTTTTCAGAAGAAAGTAACCAGGGGTGCACTTCACACACTACCGAGTTGCCGGAAGAGGCACCGCCGACCTCGGCGGGCGTACCGGATCAATATAGAGGTCCACTTACGCGCAGTCGAACATTATAGGTTTGCGGTATAGCTCTTCCAATTCGTGGTTGTGAAGATTCCTCCATTGTCCTGCTTCCTCGTCATATTTACCGCCAAAGGTACCCCTTAAAACGTTATTCTCGAATGCGCGGAATAAGTTTTCTTCCCGTTTTGTAAGAGCCCATGTTTCGCATCCGTATAGAACAATCGGCATGATTATGGTTCTATAGACACGGAGCTCTATATTACGTGACAACAGTTTGGATTTCAGCAGTTTACTGACTGCATGCCAACTAGCGTTGCCGGAGTGTAGTCTATTATTAATTTCCTTCGACATTTCGTTACTGGCCGTCAGTATTGTTCCCAAATATTTAAATTCTTTTACATTTTCAAATATCTTGCCCTTGATGTTTATATGTGTTCTCTGAGGTCCACCTGCTTTCGCCGTAATCATGTATTTCGTTTTGTCTTCATTTATTTCTAGGCCCACCTCTTCTGCCGCTTGCATACTGATTTCATTGTTTTTACTTACAGTTTCTAGATTATCGCCTAAAACAGCGATGTCAGTGAGGACAGACCGCTCATTTATTTGGCTTAATCATCATCATCATCATCATCGGCACTACAACCGGGATCCGGTCTTGGCCTTATTTAGCAAGTATCTCCACCGGTATCCAGTCCATATCCGAGACTTGTTAAATTGTTCATAATGATTTGTTTTTCCGGACAAGGTTATTAGCCGTGCGCCAACCTATCTTAGGATGTCGCTGCATGCATTGGTTCAATACTTGGCGGGTGCCCAGGGGTGTCACGTGGAGACTGCATGTCAACTTGGCGGGCAAAAACGCACAAGATCAGTATCGAGGAGCCCTATAAACAAAGCATCCTTCATTGCAAGAAATGCTAAGGCTTGGGACACTTGGCGGTGGCTTGCCACCTAAATATACGGTGCGGCAGCTGTGCCGACGAACATCAACTAGGAGAATGCAAAGTCAATCCCTAGGGTATGGAACCAGGAAAAATCCAAACCACGAACACCGATGGATCCATTACCACTAAAGAAATCGCACAGGCATGCTGTAACTGTGGAGGTCCACATCTAACTAATTTCTCCCTATACCCTCATAAGTTGAGAGTTCTACAAAAAAGAAAAAAACCAAGTACAACCTACAAATCCGCGCCGCAGAACAAATTACCATAACCTACAAGGCCAGGAACAACATACGAAGACGTTATCAGAAACAACCCAAACACACTGACGTCAAACAATCCCAAGACCATTGGCCTCAACCTGGACATCATGGGCTACATCAAGAGTCTACAAACTATGCTTCTTACGTTGAAGCATATGTCGGATATCGAAAAAAATGTCAGATTCTCTCGCTCATATCCTCTCATTTTCTCTCCCTCAATGGCTGAACTAGATCTAATCGCCCTAAACGCAGAATCCATATTTCTCCAACATACCTAAGCAGCACTTACGGTTGTTTGTTAAAACCTTCTCCCCAGACATCCTTCTCCTCTCAGAAACGTGGCTTAAGTTCAACTCCCGAGTATTCATCCCAAATTACACATTTATTTCAAACCCCAGAACTACTCGATCCGCAGCCGGCATCCTACTACACAAAAAACTCCAATTCACCGAAATCAGATTCACCAATTTTTCAATATAGAATACAGGGCAGTTAAATTTTTTTGTGAAAACAAAAAAGTAATCATATTAACATCCATTTACATCCACCCAACACGAGAACCAGATTTCCCTAACTCTGGGATATCTCAAATAATCAGTCAGACTCTCCCCGCACCATTCATAAACGAACATTCGGCATACAGCATTTAACGACATCAAGAATAACAAGTGCCAACGTTTGGACCTCGTCTCATCTCACCCATATAAGTACATCGACAGCCCACTGCAGCCAACTCATATTACCAACTCAACGCAGTCAACAATCGACTTCTTCCTCAAGTCCTTCCTTTTTCCCTCTGATCATGGTTCCGTTCACACCTCGATCAAAATCCCTCCCTCGAACTGCTCTACTCTTACAGCTATAGCGTTTGAAATGACAGTGAAGAAGAACGTGTGATTCGAATTGACGCTATGACAGTTAGAATCGCCAAAAATTGACCCGAAGCGTAACACATCAGGCTACTGGTCGATTTTAAAATTCGATTTTTAAACTCAAGTATATTCCACTGATGTGAATTGTTTTGTTATCGCTATGGTATACGGCTCTGACGTATTTTATTATTCGATTTTCGTTCGGTGTTCTTCACTATTTTGCGTGTATTGTGTGTGTATCTGTTAGAGACGCCACACCACTCCCTCCTCAGTAACTTCGTTACGATCAGCTTCAATTGCGAACGACGGATCGAGGAACGGGCGAGCCAGAGCCGGGAAAGTGTGTGCTGTGCTGTGTGTACAGATCACGTCGTAGTCACCAATTATAGGGTGTGAAATAATAGTGAAGAACGTGTGATTCGAACTGACGCTATGACAGTTAGAATCAACAAAAATTGAACCTAAGCGTAACACATCAGGCTACTGGCCGATTTTAAAATTTGATTTTTAATCTCAAGTATATTCCACTGATGTGAATTGTTTTGTTATCGCTATGGTATACGGCTCTGATGTATTTTCTTATTCGATTTTCGTTCGGTGTTCTTCACTATTTTGCGTGCATTGTGTATGTATCTCTTAGAGACGCCACACAGCCCTGTCCCAACTTCTCCAAGACTAACTGGAAAAATGACAATAGAGACGGCGCCGCAAGATTTTCTAACTTACAAATCCCCGAATATTCTAACCTAATACCGGCTGATAACGATTGAGCAGCCCCAAGCATTGAGCGGACGCTCAAGGATGCCCTTACCAGCAATACACCCACCACCATCCCACGTAATCATTTAGGAATACCTTTGTCCAGCATTCTAACTAAATTGCTGCGCAACAAAACACAACTCCGCCGAAAACTTCATATAATATTCTGCCCGTTTATTAAAAGTCAGATCCAACATCTGATCAAACTGATAAATGAACATTTAAAAAAGTTGGCGGATCAGACCTATACCTCTACACTTAACAATATCAAACCCAACCGTGATCTCTTCAACAACATCAACCCACTAAGTGGTCGGAAGTTTAAACCGCGAATCGATCACCTTATCAATCCACTCAGCAACAATCTTATCCAATCCGACACGGACATAGCCAATTGCCTCGCTGACCACTTCTCAAAGATCCATCAACAAAATGATTCCCTCTTGATCCCTAATTTTCGAACCACTGCAAACGAATATATTTCACACAGATTACCCGCATCTTATATTCCTTTCATTGGAAATTTAACGACACAAACAAAGCGTTATATCCTTCAGACACCAGCATATTTCTAACCACAGATGGATTAATCAAGTTCATAAAATCACGACCCAACAAAAAATCGACCGGCCTAGATGGAATACCACACCTTCTATTTAAAAGACTTCACCCACAAAATCTACTTTCCATTCTCATCCTTCTTAACCATATCATAAATGCTTCACATTTCCCAGAAAACTGGAAAATTCCGGTAGTAATCCCTGTTAAAAAGTCCGGCAGTTCCAATAACACCTCCAACTAGCGTCCGATATCTTAATTAAACACCCTAAGCAAAATATTGGAATGTAAAATCTACCAAAACCTTCTCTCGTTTGCGAATGATAACGCTCTCATTCCTAATTCTCAGTTGGACATTCGTGAGCGACACTCTACTTGCCATGCTCTACAAAAACTTACACACGATGTTGCAACTGGTCTGGAAAACCAATACCCTACCGTATGCATATTCCTCGATATTTCCAAAGCGTTTGATTGTGTCTGGATCTCAGGACTTATTTATAAGCTACACTGCTTATTTGGTCTGAATTCCAACATCACAAGGCTCCTAGCATCTTATCTTTCTGGTAGGAAATTCATGGTCAGAATAAACACTTCCCTCTCACAAACTCGCAAAATAACCGCGGGAGTTCCCCAAGGATCCATTCTCAGGCCACTTTTATATCTTCTATACACATATAACATCACCCAACATCCACCTAGTGTTGTTATGCTAAATTATGCTGATGATACTTTAATTTACTCTACCAGTGGATTTGTCAAAGCGACAAGAAACCGCGTTAACAACTTCCTCCCGTACAACTCAGCATACTTTAACAAATGGAAAATTCGCGTCAACATCAGCGGCCCAAGATGCAATTTCTCGTCTGTGTCTGCCCACGTCTCTAACCAGAAACATACAATCCTTGCACTTAGCGAGACTCAGGTAATAACTAATACAGATATTTCCGATTTTACTATACCGGGTTTTAACGTAGTGCCTCTGTTTTTTCCACATCGTGGTCTAGCCACATAGATACAAAGTGATATTGCTTATCTGCTTCTTCCAGAATATGGCCTCTGTTCCAATCCAGGATTTAATTTCTGGTGGCCCAAACTTCTTGTTCGTAAGCGTATCATACATAAATCTTGAAGTGAATTTGTGGTCTAGCCACAAACATACGAATTGATATTGTTTATCAGCTTCTCCCACAATATGGGCTCGACTCTGATCAGAATTTAATCTCGCGTGGCTAAAACTTCACGTTCGTAAGCATATTGTAGCGAGCTCAGGGTTCGCTGGATTAATTATTTTAATAAATTAGATCCGTTAAATCGATTCTCTTTGCAAACACTTTATTAGTCCGTTAATAACAACCGTTACTTGATATTTCGCCTCTTTACTGCTTACTTCTTACTTGATCTGCGTGCGACGTATTTATACCGTTTCCCCATTCTGATTCGGCGTTTCGTTTTCGTCCGTTCCGTAGCCTCGAATTTTCTACTGCTCATAGTCTCCAGTTTTCCAGTACTTTCTAGAATTTTCTAGAACTTTGTTTTGGACTTTATAGAATATTCTAGTACTGATTGTCATATGCGTCACAATATCATACATTACTGCTTTCTTTAAAGAAGCCCAAACTTGGATAGAAACGCATCCCTTAACGTATTTGATGCTCTATCTGATTCTATCGAAAAGATCTTGACCGTATATCCGCACACTGAAATCGTTATTACGGGCCATTTCAATGTGTATAACTTTCAGTGGCTTTCCCACTCCTGACACACAGCATCTGAAGGTCAGTATGTCAAGCTCTTTGTTGATTCAAATAAATAAACTCAATTTGTCAATGAGCCAACACGGGTACCACATATACATGGTCATTAACACACTGGACCTCTTTTTCACCTCCCACCCAAACAAATACACAATTGAAGTTCCTTCGCCCTTGGGCATTTCAGACCACTGGGTGTGATCTATATATATATATATATATATATATATATATATATATACTACTATGCTCTATCACAGGTAGTAGAAACTTTTGGGGATTCGTGAAGAACATCCAAAACTCAGTCTTCTCATCCATTCCTTCGCCAGTAGTCGATGACAGACCAGTCACTATTTACAAGGCCACTATTTACAAGGCGCATATTTGTCAAAAATGGAGTTCAACTCCCATTTTTGGTCAGGTGCATTCAAAACTACACTACACGTGCTCTATAGGATGCGAAAACGAGCAGTAAAACTTATTGGGGACTCAGGCGTAAGTCGTTCAACGTATTATGCCAGTCTCTTTTCAATATTTATTATCACGGTCGTTGCTCAACTGAACTTGCTCAATGTGTTCCGCCTAGTCAGATATTTTCCCGCGATACCGTCAATCAGAAAATGCGCTTCAATTCACGGGCCCATAGGAGATTTGATGGTGTACCTTACCGAAAAGTAGAGCTACTTCGGTGAAGGCAAGATTGTCCCATCAGAGTTTGACATCTAGCCTGTTTGTCAAAATTACATTTATATGGAGTGAACAATTCCCTGATCCGATGGATAAGAGACTACGTTGAGTTTTTTATACTCATACGGACGTTCCCGATCAAACTCTTCGAATGTCATCACCAATCAGCAGGATATGTTTGATACATTGAATTTCGACCTCAATAAGATATATCAATGGGGATTATCTAACCGAGTAGAATTCAATGCCTTAAAAACACAGTGCTGCTTCTTGCCGTCAAAGGCGAACCTCAAAGTAAATACGAGGGTTGCCTCTTATGTTTCGGGATTTGGCAACCCTAGTGTTGCAATCCGGCAATTGACAGCTCTGTCGTAAAGTTGGACATTTTTGAGGTTATACGCACTCAGAACGTTTTGACATACGAGCGCTATTTGTGTTGTTTACAGTAACTTAAAAGATTCATCTTGGCCCAAAAATGGAATTAAATCGTCAACATTTTCGTGCGATTATTTTTTACAACTTTCGGCGTGGATTAACTCAGCAACAGTGCATGGATGAACTTAATTCAATTTTTGGCGATGAAGCTCCATCAAGGACCAGTGTTTATCGATGGTATGGTGAATTCAATCGTGGTCGTAGTTCACTCCAAGATGAATTTCGTGAAGGTCGTCCAAAATCAGTTGTTGTTCCGAAAACCATTGATGCTGTGCGCGAACTGATATTGGAAGATCGTCATGTGACCTATCGTGAGATTGAGACAACCTTAGGCGTTAGTGGGACCAGCATACATTCAATATTGCATAATCATTTGACTGTCAAAAAAATTTGTTCGCGTTGGATCCCACACAATTTCTCAATCGCCCAAAAAAGGCTCGTGTCAATTGATCGAAAGAAATGCTCAAAAAATACGGTCGCGGTGCTTGGAAACACGTCTATGACATCGTGACAGGTGATGAATCGTGGATTTACGCGTATGAGCCCGAAAGACTTTGCACCGAATGACTTCTTTTTATTCCCGTACGTAAAAAACAAACTGAGAGGTCAACGTTTTTCGACACCTGAAGAAGCGGTTGCTGCATCCAGAATGCATGTGTTGGAGATACCCCAATCAGAGTGGCATAAGTGCTTCAACAATTGGTTCAAACGCATGCAAAAGTGTATAGATCTTCATGGGGAATATTTTGAAAAACAATAAAGTCATTTTCGATGATCAATATTTGTTTTTGTTCTCTAATCCCGAAATATAAAAGGCAACCCTCGTATACTGTCGATGAACGGCACTTGATTCGACGAAGCCAAGGAACTCTCAATCCTCGGCACTCGAAGTAATTCGACTCTTAACTGGAATGACCACATATTTGAAGCTGCAAAAAGTCCAGCCAAATGTATGGGGTTCCTTAAGAGATGCAAAAGATACTTCACTCCATCCAACCTGGCCACTATTTACAAGGCGTGTATTCGTCCCAAAATAGAGTTCAACACCCATATTTGGCCAGGCGCATCCAAAACTGCACTACACGTGCATGATGCAAAAACGATAGGATGCAAAAACAAGCAGTGAAAGTTATTGGGGACTCAGCCATCACCTCCGTCGTTAGAACACAGGCGCAACGTATTATATCATGCCTGTCTCTTTTCTATAGGTATTACCACTGTCGTTGCTCAACTGAACTTGCTGAATGTGTCCTGCCTCCCCAGACATATTCCCGCGATACCCATCAATCTGAGAATTTGCATCAGTTGGCGTTGAAAGTCAACTTCAGGAGCACAAATAAACATAGAGAGTCATTCTTTAGCTGAACCACACGAATGCTCTACCTGATCAGGTGTTTCCTTGTCGTTGTAATGTCCAGGCATTTAAGACCAATGTACATCGATACCTCCTTTCCTTATCCACTTCCTGACGGCCCGCTAGCACTGCGCTCCGACATCATCATCATCGGCACTACAACCGGGAACCGGTCTTGGCCTTATTTAGTAAGTCCTGAGCCTTGTTAAATTTTCCATAATGATTTGTTTTTTCTGTGCAAGGTCATTAGTCTTGCGCCAGAGGCTCCGCGACGGGAATCGAACCCCGGCTGTTACTGCTGCTAAAAGACGTATATGCTACGACAAGAAGTCTCTTCCGTAGTAGTCTTTTGAACCCCAAGGTCAGATTAATTTCATACGCCAACCTGTAGCCTTCTTCGACGTCAACACCAAAGATATCGGCCGCCAGCTACTTTGGCACCCGCCAAGTAGCGAACCAATTTCATGCAGCAGCATCCTGAGAAAGGTTGGCGCAAGGCCTTGTCCGGAAAAACAAATTAATATGGAAAAATTAACAAGGCTCAGGACTTACTAAATAAGACCAAGACCGGTTCCCTCGGATATCCTCGGATATCGACCGGATTCACGACGACGACCACGCAAACGAAAATACCTAAACGATTTGAGTCCGCTCACTATACATATCACGAGCAGCACAGCAGTTAACCGATGCCCTGTCCGAATATCAGGTTGGCATAACAGCATTACAAGAAATAAGATGGACGGGGAGTGGTCTTATTCAAACAAACGAGTATGACATTTATCACAGCTGTAATGCAAAACACTATGGGCTCGCGGCAGGCTTTCTAGTCAGCCAAAAACTGAAGCCTACCATTATCGGCTTTAATGCAATAACCGAAAGGCTCTTCGCGTGCGAGGCAAGTTTAAGAACATAAACCTCATGAAGGTTCACGCACCTACAGACGAGTCCCCTGACGACGAAAAAGAAGAATACTACGAGAACAATGAACGGGCCCTCAATACCTGCCCAATATACGATGTGAAAATCGTTCTTGATGATTTGGATTCAAAAATAGGTTGGGAGCTGCTTTTCAGGTACCACACACGTCCCCATAGGTTGCATGAGAAGACTAATGACAATGGACATGAGTCATCGAACTGGCAGCATCAAAGAACTTGGTCGTTGCGAGTACCAGGTTTCCGCATAAAGATATCCACAAAGCCACCTGCGTATCACCTGATGGAGCCACTCACAACCAAATTGACCACGTGTTGATAGATTGCCGCCATTCCTCCAGCCTGATGACGGTATGAACGTACTGAGGTGCCAACGTTGACTCGAATCACTGTCTTGTTGGTATAGTTTTCCGAGCGCGAATTGCCCTACAGAGATGTATTGCATCAGCGGATCAGGTTCGATTCAACACGGCTGCCTTACGCAATGAAAATACTAGTAACACTTTTGGTCATGCGCTAGGACTCGCCCTTGAAGAGCTCGATGGAAGGAGAGTAAGTCCTGGGGCCAGAATACCGGGCGTAAAAGAGAAATGGGCACGGCTTAAGAATACTGTCATTAGTACTGCGATCTCCATCGTAGGCAGTAGTCGTAGAGATCGGAGCGATTGCTTTGATGATGAGTGCAAACTAACGACTGAAGCGACATACCGGGTAATGCAGCAGTCTCATAGGACGCCGGCAGACGAGGAGAAATACAAAGAGGGCAGAAGCTCTGAAAAAAGACTCCACAAACAAAAGAAAAGTGCCTGGGAAAATATCTAGTCTGTGAAAGAGAGAAAAGTAGAGAGCGAGGCCCCCACCAGGCGCGCAAGTTCTATCAAATAATCCGCAGTATGACGTGGTACACACCACGCTGTACTTACTGCAAGGATAAAGAGAGTAATGTGATCACCAATCCTGAAGACATTCTGGAGCAATGGGAAGTGCACTTCAATGAATTGCTAAATGGTGAGCTCACCGAAGAATTGTAGGCTCCAACAAAGCAAGATCAAGACCAAATGCTGCCTCCAACAAGCATTGAGGAAACAGTAAAAGCCATAAAACAGCTCATATCCAGTAAAGCCCTGGAGCCAGTGGCATAGCAGGTGAGCTGATCAAACAAGGAGGGACAGCGTTACATAACGCAATTCTGGAAGATTGGTGTCGCGGAATAATTTGCCCGTATATAAGAAGAAAGATATCACAGTGTGCAGCAACTATAGGGGTATAACATTGCTGACTGCCGCCTATAAGTAACTCTCCTCTATCCTACAAGATCGGATAGCCCCATACGGTAAAGTCATCATTGGTCAATATCAGTGTGACTTCATTCCGGGCAACTCAGCGGTTGATCAGATATTCTCCCTTAAGCAGTCGATGGAAAAAGTCTGGAATTTAAGATTCCATTAGATCATATATTCATAGACTTTAAGACCGCCTACGACAGCATAGCCAGAGTAGAATTATATAATGCCATGTGAGAGTTCGGCATTCCAAACCAATTGATACGACTTTGTACGTTGACCATGACCAACGTAACCAGTCAAGTAAAAATATCCGGATTGCTGTCCAAATCAATAAACATCTTTAATGGACTTCGACAAGGGGAGGGTCTGGCCTGCGCCCTCTTCAACCCGGCGTTGGAGAAAGCAATCCGTGACTCTTGTCTTGACAATCCGTGACTATTGTCACCAAGTCCAGCAGATACTTGCCCACACAGATGACATCGACATCATCGGTAGATCCGATTCGGCTGTACAGGACTCCTTCGTCCAGATCAAGCAGGTGGCACAAAAACTGCGACTGCACATTAATGAGCGAAAAACTAAGTAGATGGTGGCAACATCTGCGAAGAGAAAACTTAACGTTAGTCCAACTATCAGGGTAGCGGAGCACGAATTTGAAGTAGTGCAGTCCTTTAACTACCTTGGGTCAATACTCATCATCACCATCATCGGCACTACAACCGGGATCCGGTCTTGGCCTTATTTAGCAAGTCTCTCCACCGGTATCCGGTCCATATTCGAGACTTGTTAACTTGTTCATAATAATTTGTTTTTCCGGGCAAGGCTATTAGACTTGCGCCTACCTTTCTCAGGATGACGCTGCATGCATTGGTTCACTACTTGGTGTGTGCCATAGTAGCTATTCAGGGGTGTCACGTGGAGACTGCTTCACAACTTGCATTGAACAGGAGCCTTGCGCCTGGGTCAATAGTAGCAGGCGATAATAATATGGAAGAAGAAATACGCGAACGGCTGATCAAATCCAACAAAGCCTACTATGGTCTATCAAGGCTCTTCAAATCACGAAATTTATCCAGTACATCCAAGCTACTACTGTACAAGACCATGGTCTTACCAGTGCTCATGTATGGATCCGAGACCTGGGTGCTCAATAAAAGGCACTCTGAACTCTTAGCCACATTCGAGAGGAAGGTCTTAAGGAGAATTGTTGGCCCCGTATGTGAGGGAGGACGATTTCGGAGACGCTACAACTATGAGTTGTACACGATCTACCTTGAAGCTAATGTGGCAGTTTAGTTTAGTGAGGGCAGAACCCTCATTTATTTAGCTTAATGCAAGCTTAAATTAACTTAAATTAAATTAATATAAAAACCTCACAGACTATCTTAGATCTAGAGTAAGAAAGAGAAAAAAGAAAAAAAACCCCGGAATTTGAAGATGATTGGCCGATAGGGGAGGTAGGAGGCTAGGGTATGTGTGCGAGTGTATGTGGGGGTGGTAAATTCGGCATTTGTAAGACAGAGAGGTTGAAATTGTGGGTGGGGCGGGGTTAGGACGGGTTTCTTCTGAGACGTCGTTTGAGAGCCGGAGTGGAGAGGTTGAAATCGAAGGAGGTGGGGAAAGAGTTGGCCTGTCGTAGCATACGCGAGATGGGTTCGTTGGCGCTGTAAGAAGTGTGATGAACGGACACGTAAAACAGTCGAGGGTTCCGCACATTACGGGGGTTTGTATTAAATGTTAAAGTGGAGAGCAAGCTTGGGCAATTGATTGAGCCAGACAGAAGGCGATGGACAAAGATGATGTCGGCATGGATTCTGCGTTCCTCAAGTGTGTTGAGATTGATTAGAAGGAGCCGGCCAATGGATGGTGGTAGAGTGAGTGGGTTTTCCCACGAATGTAAGACAATTGATCCAACAAGAGATAGGAACGTGGCTGGGTGGGGGAGCGCTTCCGAGAGAAGGTGATTGTGTGACATTTGGCGATATTCAGTTCTAGGCAATTATTTTGGCACCAAATCGAAAAGCTGTCAAGATCCGACTGGAGAAGTGAGGAGTCTAGGGGAGATCGGATTGTCTTGAGAATTTTGGTATCATCCGCGTAAAGCGAGATGAGGGAGTGGTTGATGCAAGAGCCCATGTCGTTTATGGTTAGGATAAATAGGAGGGAGCCGAGAATACTGCCCTGGGGGACACCTGAGGTTGGACGAAAAGGATGGGAGATGGTGGATCTAAATCGCAAGCGGCAGGTTCGAGAATTGAGATAGGATGAGATCCACTTAATCAACAGGGGTTCAAAACCGAGGGAAGAGAATGTAAAGAGTATGAGGTTATAGGGGATTTTGTCGAAAGCCTTGCTAAAGTCGGTAGTGACTACATCGATCTCATCGCCGTTTTCTAGGGCAAGGAGGGTGTGGGATGTGAATTCGACAAGGTTGGTAGTAGTGGGCTTGCCGGAGAGGAAGGCGTGCTGGTTAGGAGAGATGATGAGTGTGCAGCGAAAACGTAACGCATCATATAGAAGTCCTTCGAACAGTTTAGGAAAGTGCGAAAGCTTAGCAATGGAACGATAATTGGATATATTGTTTTTTGCCCCCTTTTAATGTATGG
Organism: Microdon myrmicae; assembly: GCA_963931805.1. Taxonomy (NCBI): domain Eukaryota; kingdom Metazoa; phylum Arthropoda; class Insecta; order Diptera; family Syrphidae; genus Microdon; species Microdon myrmicae. Next base: position 215,739,817 of record OZ007497.1, read on the forward strand.
GGGTTATGTAAGAGGATTTCCAAATGTCGGGGAATAGACCTTGGGAAAGGGATAGATTGAAGATTGAAGCGAGCGCGAGAGAGAGAGAGAGAGAGAGAGAGAGAGAGAAGAGGAGCATTTTTTTAAGAAGATAGCAGAGAGTCCTCCTGGGTCGGGACTGAAATCGTCTTTCAGTAGTTCAAGTTTTTCTATAACTTGGTGTTGTTGAATGTATAGAGGGATGAGTGGGCCGGGGGAGAATTCAGACATGCCAGTAAAGTAGGATGGGTTCGGCTCGAACGAGTCGTCCGTGAAGGATAGTTTGAAGAAGGACGTGAAAAGATTGGCTATGGCGTGGGAGTCAGTTGTAGTAGTTAAGCCGTAGAAAAAAGAGGCAGGATATGCATCAGATTTCCGTTTGTAGTTGATGAAGTGGTAGAAAGATTTGGGGTCATTGGTCAGGTTGAGTTGAGCTTTGGCAAGGTAATTGTGGTAGAGGGAGCTATAAAGCTCGGTGAATTGGTAAAAGTAACCGAGATAGTTGGAGGAGAACGCGTATTTAAGAAAGTGTTCCACAACTTATTCTTCTTGTTACGAAGTGTGGGGAGTCTGTGGTTATACCAAGGGGGCGATGAGAATGATAACCTGTGTCGTGAATATGGGATATATAGGGAAATGGCGTTGTAGATTACTGTGTAGAGAGAGTCGGTGGCGACCTCTACACTAATATCCTTTAAGTGGAGGGTAATATTGCTGAGGTACTCATTTATGATGCGGAAATAGGCTTTTCGGAAGTTGAAAGAATATTGGCAGGGAGGATGTGTGCTGTGGGTTGAGTAGTCGTGGTATAAGGATAAGAGAAGCGGGGGGTGGTGGTTGTCAATAGTTGAGAGGGTGTGGGGACTAAAGGCAACTGAGGAATTAAAGGGGTCTGTCGTGAACACAAGGTCAAGTTGTCTGCCCGGATGATTTAGGACGTTGCTAACTTGGCAAAGGCTAGAGTCGGCGAGGCTGTCTATAAAGACACACTCCTTGGTAATAGTGGGGCTTGAGATGTAATGGGGCTTATCGCCAGACAGCGTCCATTGGAGATGGGGGAGGTTGAAATCGCCAAGGACTACAATGTCGTCTTGGGAAGAACTCAGCTCCGTTAAGCGGTCGATTGCCGCAATAGCGAGTTCGTAAGACTCGATAGCTTGCGAAGGCGGTATGTAGAAGCATATGATGTACAAGGAGTTTAAGCAATGTTCAATATTTATAGCGACGTAGTCGTGGTTGGGAAAAGAAGAGAAGGTGATAAGAGAAGATGTTAGTCCGTTTTGGATGGCAAGCAGAACGCCTCGGCAAGGGGTGTCAGGACAGGAATGATGGACCTCGTCGTTGCGAAAAACTGTGAAAGAGGGGGGGAACAGTTCTAGGCTGTTGATACTGGGGGTGAGGTTAGTTTCGGTCAGGGCGTATATATCATAGGGAAAGGAGTGGTTATTTTGTAAGATCGACTGGGTTTTGGACCGAAGTCATCTGACATTCTATAGAATTCTATATTGAGAGACCCTATAGAGAGTGGGGTGGGCAGCCGTTTAGGGACGAAAAAATTATTTTTAGTGGGTTCGGACCAAATTCGTGCAAATGTATTGTCGAAGGGCTGAGAGGTCTCTTGTTAGTTTAAGAGGGGGAATATTGAAATTTTCGTGGAATTTAATGTACAGATTACGAAGGCTAGGGAAATCGGTGGGGAGACCTTCCTGTTGAATGGAGATCTTAACGCTCGTTTTCGCTTTGCCTTCATAGCAGACTATATCCGATTTACCTTGAAGGTAAGCTAGATAGATGCGGGCGTTATCGTAGGTCCGACTATTTCGAAGCTTCGAGGGGGCATAGCGGTTTTCAGATGACTTAAGGGATTGTTGTGGGATCTTGACGGGGGGTGGTGGGAGGAGAACAAAAACGGGGGGGGGGGGTCGTTGTAAGAAAAATCAAGCTAGATAGACTCCGGTGGGTGGGACACCTAGCTCGAATGAGGAAAGAGGAGCCTGCACGGAAAGACCTTTGTGGCAGGATGTGTGGAAGGAGACAGCGCGGCCGACCTAGTCTGCGATCGGGGGATGGCGTAGACCAGGACGCCTAGAGCCTGGGAGTGCCAAGCCGGATGACATCGGCTCGAAATCGGGACTGGTGGAGAGATTTGTTAAATACGGCCAAGACCAGATCCAAGACAGTGGTTGTAGTGGCCATGATGATGATGATGATGATGATGATGATGATGATGATGATGATGATGATGATGATGATGATGATGATGATGATGATGATGATGATGATGATGATGATGATGATGATGATGATGATGATGATGATGATGATGATGATGATGATGATGATGATGATGATGATGATGATGATGATGATGATGATGATGATGATGATGATGATGATGATGATGATGATGATGATGATGATGATGATGATGATGATGATGATGATGATGATGATGATGATGATGATGATGATGATGATGATGATGATGATGATGATGATGATGATGATGATGATGATGATGATGATGATGATGATGATGATGATGATGATGATGATGATGATGATGATGATGATGATGATGATGATGATGATGATGATGATGATGATGATGATGATGATGATGATGATGATGATGATGATGATGATGATGATGATGATGATGATGATGATGATGATGATGATGATGATGATGATGATGATGATGATGATGATGATGATGATGATGATGATGATGATGATGATGATGATGATGATGATGATGATGAATAACGGATGTATGTTTTTTTTCATGTTTACAAATTGACTGAGAGCGTTCACTGGTTGGGTCTCAAACAAGAAATAACAACGTAGCGTCTTCAAATTTGAAACTTAAACTTTATGAGGTAGGTACTATCTACCAGAGTCATTATATTTTAATAAATGCCGCCATCTATGTGTCAGACAAGACATTGCACAATTTAGAGAGTTTGTGAAGAGCCAGTAAGTTAATATTACAGAAATAATAATAAATAGGACAGTATTTAGTCTTAAGTGAAAACAGTGCCTTTTTTTATAAAATAAATGTGAATTTTAAATTAAAAAAAGGAACTAGAATACTCCCTTAAAATGGAAGCAGATTATAAAACAAAACGGTGTATATTTGACCCAAATCGGACAATCCGAACCGTGTTAGATACGGCCTTGAAATGTACATAAAAATAAGAGATTTCTAGAGACAAAGAGAAGTGTAATTATGGTGCAATTTATTAGTGTGCAGAATGTAAACATATTTTGAGTTTTTTGGTTGCGAATTCGTGTAATGTATGTTACTGGTGTTATATTTTGTTATAAATTTAGATGTATCCCATCACTCTGCTGCTTATTGGCAGAATCACAAACTTTGTTTATGATTTACCACATTTGAATTTTGTCAACAACAACCAATTCATTTTTATTTTTGTTATAGTTTATACACAACTTCTCGAATGACGGGCACTTTTATGTGATCATATTTTCCAGTCTACGGCAAAGGGGAAACATCTAAGCGTCTTGAACACTTGATCTCTATAATATACTCTTTAACTCATATGTGAGTTGAATGAATTATAATTTACTATAATTTACCAATAAATTATAATTTACTATTACTATTATAGAATTGTGAAACAACATTTAACACTAAATAATGAATATAATTAGTTCATTAATAAAAAACACTTACTTCTTAATGTTTTATCGAAACAACTCACACCAGGATGGAGACTAAATAAACAAAATTAAGAAGAAGACTTCGGAAACAAAATGATGATCAGTTGAGTTTTTTTATGAAATATGCATGACAACACTTGGACACAACACAAAACATATTTTTTTTATAACGATTAAATAAATGTTAACTGTATATTAACAATATCACATGTATGCTCTTTATTTCGTTATAACATCGTTTATTTTTAATTATGTTTTTTTTTTGCTTAATAAGCATATACAGTTGATTGTGCTCAACACAAACGGGGACAGGACATAATTACTGGATGTTTGTGGGAGTGATTCAATGTGATGAACATTGTTTGTCACCTTTTGAAGGATTCACTGGTGTAATTTCATCTCCATATTTAGTAAGAAACTCAATTATAACTCCGTTGGTCCAACCGAAGCCGGTTTGTATCACGTATTCACCGCCTCCTCCGTGGCCACCAAATTCTTCAGCGTCATACTATAGAAATATTCAAAACACTGCTTTAGAGAAAAACATTTGTTCAACATTAAAATTACTTACCTTTTCATACATTGCTCGGCTGTCTTTGTACGCTTCAAAATTCGTCTTTACCCATCGATGTCCCCAACGTTTTGAGAGCTTTGTGGCTTCGGGTGTTCGTAAATTGTCGAGACCTTCAACTAAGAGATATTCCATCGGAGCCCAAACATTCGGGTAATCCCATTGTTCTCCTGTGTTCTCTAATGTATTCGGTACACCTCCTGGATAATTGTCCAGTTTTAAATCGTCAATGTACTTGAGCACTGAATTTGATATTTTTTTAGAATCAGCTTTGTTAAAAGCCTTCGTCCACAATGGAGCAAGGTTGGTGGGTGTATAATAGTTTCGTGGTTTTTTATTTATTAAATCATAATCCAACCACACGCCAGCTTCTTCATTCCACAAGACCGCTTGAATGGCCTTTAAGGATATTAAAAAAAACAATCAATTCAGTCTTTTATAGTTTTACTACTTTTTCAAGGTTGACTTACCGCGAAAAGTGTCTCCGCCTTCGTTTCGTATTCCGTAGTTTTTGCCACATTATTCGCTAACATGTAAAATTCTGCGATGATCTTGGCGTTCCAGTATAAGATAGCGTTTAGTTCAACAGGAATTATATAACGACATTTTAGATTGGTCAAATTGCCCTTATTGGTGCCTTCATCGTTGATAAACCAACGACTGCTAAAGTCCATTCCGGATTCTGCGCCGGCCTTTAGCTCTGAATAGTGTTCTTCTTTCAATTCATCTGTTGGGAATATTGACGAGGTGATGATGTCTTCTCTGTATGATTCTGGCCGAGGACCTTTTGATTTATCACCATATCGTGCTAATACGTGGGAGTTTACAGTTACCGTGTGTTTAGTCATCCAGTACTTGAATTCACTTTCTAAAGTCTCTACTGCGTCAATTGCGAATTGTTCGTCTTTTGTAAATTCCACGTACGCTTTAATCATGGCTGATAGCAATGGTGGTTGGGAACGGTTTGCATAATACACACGACCACCGTTCGGAATGAAGCCGAAACGTTGGATAATTGACAAGAAGTTTTGTAGCATACCACGTGCTGTGTGATCCATTCCGGAATAGAGTAATCCTTTGATGATCCAGTAGGAGTCCCAATAATAGAATTCAATAAAACGTCCACCCGGCACAATGACAGGGTTTGGAACCGGAATTATTGAATAGTATTCGGAATTCTTGTATACATCATCGATCATTTTCCGACCAAGATCCTTCCAAATTTGATTCAGATCAGCACCCCATCGTTTGAAGTCGGGGTCCCTAATCAGGTCTAGAAACCGTGGGTTCTCCTTCCAATCTTCGGGGATCCATTTAACAAATTCTTTTCCAAGATCATCAAAGTGTTCCTGTGGTTATTGGAAGGTAGGATAAAAATATATAATTATATGAATAACGTCAGTGTATCAGTGCCTTATAGCTAAAAGATTATATTTTGAATACAATATAAATATAATTTCATTTGTAGCAAGATTGTTGATATGAAGGATGACAATAGTTCAGGTTACATATCTCCAAACGTATCCCAAAAGAACTATCTTTTTTTCTAGCGGGTCAGACCAAAGATAAGGGAGTGACATAAAGGCCGCCAGTTAGTTAATACGCTGATGAGCTTCTAGTGCCAAAATAGACCAAACAATAAAATCCCTGTTGAGTTACATACCAAAATCCTCCACTTTTTACTTTTCAGTCTATGTCTGCGAACTATATATCACTGTTTGTTTCAGTGTACATTTTATTCAGTGAATCTGGAGATAAATAGACAATCTAAAGATATAATAAGTGTTTGTGCACCCCAGCTTTGGGAAGAGTCGGATGCGAGTACAGGACGATCCAATTAAGGGTAGCGCATCGGACAGCATTACAATTTTTACATTTTTTGTCTGACAGTTGCTATAGAACACGTGTTTGAAACTTCAGCCTTTGGAGTTTTTTGGTATGGAGTAGTAGACGCCATTCGAATGTGCTGAAACCGTTCAGATTGAGACTTCTCCGACAATATTTATTCCACCTCGTTTGTGCAGTTGTACATCTGACGAATTACTCTGCAACGCATAATTCGTTTTGATCTGAGGGCATTCCGATGTAAAATTCAATTGACTCAAAAACTGCGTCCAACTGATAAGGCTCGTTTTTTGGCATATGCCAATTTCTTCACTCAAATGACACAAACTGAGTAAGATTTTTTGGCAAAAAATCATTGTGAGCTGAGGCGCATTTCACGCTAAACGGAACCGTTAATATACAAAATTGTTGGTTCTGCTAAGGCTACAATCGATTTTTTGAACTCATTAAAATGATATAAAAAAATGGTGATTTTGGCTCGCAAAGTCGATTGCATACTGGTGTGACTTAAGAGGCATGGAGGAGAAGCAACCACACGAGTTGTTCATTAATTAATCAAAACAATATGGGGTGGGGAAGTCACTGCGGAAATGGAAAACCTCAATACTTATCCTTATTTTAAACAAAGGGCGACAGATCTGACTGCGAGAACTATAGAGGAATGCCATTGCTTCTAACCACATAAAGAAATGTTATACTGGCAAGAATCACACCATATGCAGAAGAAATACTAGGAGATTACCTGTGTAGATTCCGCACGAACCAGCCAACAAACGACCAAATGCTCATAGCTAGGCAATTGTTGAAAAGAAGTGGGAACACGGAGAGACACACCAACTTTTCATTGACTTTAAAAAAGCCTACGAGTCACTCGCAAAAAATATAACGCACTCATTCATCTGCATGAACGAAAATAAAGGCAGAGTTAGAATAGAAAACCACCTCTTTAATCCATTCGAAATCCGTGATGGATTCAAATAGGCGTATGGCCTCTCACGTCGTCTTTTTAAACTTGTGGTCGAGAAGTTAATCAGAAAGGTACAAGACGGCAACGTGGCCCGATTATCCCTAGATGGAATCACACAAGTGCTCGCATATGTTTTATTTATTTATTTTATTTATTTATTTATTTATTTATTTATTTATTTATTTGTTTATTTATTTATTTATTTATTTATTTATTTATTTATTTATTTATTTATTTATTTATTTTATTACACTTCTCTCGGGAGAGGCAAACCTATAGCGCCGAGTGGGCGCCTCGATATGCCACCAAATAACTGTTGCAGTTCTTTTTGAACAATTGCAGGTTGTAACGCTCCGGGAACACTCGCGTAGGAAGGTAGTTCCGCAGTTTCTCCGCTCTGTAACGGAACGAGGTCTGATGCAGGGATGTTCGCGCCGTCGGGAGATGAACCGCAAACTGGTGCGTCGGATTGTCTTGTGGAGCGCATATAAGCCGAATTGCGTGAAATAATACGAGGGTTGCCTTTTATATTTCGGGATTAGAGAACAAAAACAAATATTGATCATCGAAAATCACTTTATTGTTTTTCAAAATATTCCCCATGAAGATCTATACACTTTTGCATGCGTTTGAACCAATTGTCGAAGCACTTTTGCCACTCTGATTGAGGTATCTCCAACACATGCATTCTGAATGCAGCAACCGCTTCTTCAGGTGTCGAAAAACGTTCACCTCTCAGTTTGTTTTTCACGTACGGGAATAAAAAGAAGTCATTCGGTGCCAAGTCAGGACTATACGGCGGATGACACATCAAATCGATGTTTTGGGTGCTCAAAAATGCAGTTGTCGCAGCCGATGTGAGAGAGCTCGCATTGTCGTGGTGAAGAGTGAACCGTGTTCGGCGGTTGGTTTTCCTGATTTCTTGGAAGACAACTGGCAAACAAATGGTTGTGTACCACTCAGAATTGACTGTTCTGCGTTGTTCTAGTGGTACGGTTGCGACATGTCCAGTTTTTCCGAAAAAACAGGCGACCATTTGCTTGGAAGTGCTTCGTGCGCGAACAACTTTTGTTGGATTTGGCTCACCTTGAAACTCCCAGACAGTCGACTGCTGTTTACTTTCGGGCTCATACGCGTAAATCCACGATTCATCACCTGTCACGATGTCATAGACGTGTTTCGAAGCACCGCGACCGAATTTTTTGAGCATTTCTTTCGACCAGTTGACACGAGCCTTTTTTTGGGCGATTGATAAATTGTGTGGGATCCAACGCGAACAAATTTTTTTGACAGTCAAATGTTTATGCAATATTGAATGTATGCTGGTCCCACTAACGCCTAAGGTTGTCTCAATCTCACGATAGGTCACATGACGATCTTCCAATATCAGTTCGCGCACAGCATCAATGGTTTTCGGAACAACAACTGAATTTGGACGACCTTCACGAAATTCATCTTGGAGTGAACTACGACCACGATTGAATTCACCATATCATCGATAAACACTGGTCCTTGATGGAGCTTCATCGCCAAAAATGGAATTAAGTTCATCCATGCACTGTTGCTGAGTTAATCCACGCCGAAAGTTGTAAAAAATAATCGCACAAAAATGTTGACGATTTAATTCCATTTTTGGGCCGAGATGAATCTTTTAAGTTACTGTAAACAACACAAATAGAGCTCGTATGTCAAAACGTTCTGAGTGCGTATAACCTCAAAAATGTCCAACTTTACGACAGAGCTGTCAATTGCCGGATTGCAACACTAGGGTTGCCAAATCCCGAAACATAAGAGGCAACCCTCGTATCACGAATCTCCGAAGAACAGTATCCGTGATAATATCTGTAAAACAGACAGATGTTGGCTACGCTACCTCAAGAAGGTCGGATCAGAAGGCGAAGCGTGAAAGAAGAGTGCACAGGAAAGGGAACGATGGTGTAGCCGAGTGAGTGAAATCATGAACTCTCGTGTTACCACAGGCCAGTAAAATAGAATAGATTATACTAATCGGAAAGGAACTATTTCCTTTTAGCAAGCCAAACATGTTACTTGGGACAGTTACGTCCAAAACCACCCACCCGTTAAAACATACCTCTTTGGAGCCAGTCTCCACCAATTAATTGCGGTACACGCAAAATCATCCAAAAGGATGAGGCACTCCCCAAGCTCCAGCATTGCCCCATACATTAAACGGGCCCATATCAAATTCAATATCAAACAAATTGAACTAAACGTTCAATCTGCCCATATTGAATTCAACATAAATCCAAGACGTGAAATGCGAACCAGATGTTCAACACCCAAATCCCTGGACCCAAATCTGCGGACCAGATGACCAACTCTCAAGTAAACTTGGTAAGAATCATAAAATGCGCGGCGGCAATTGTCCTTTTGTGTTTCCCTGTTGAACCGACGCTGAAAAAGATTAAAGGAAGCGGCGATCGAGAAAAACGGCCATGCAGAACAAAGGAGATATCCTCCGACCCGCAGAATGAAAGATAAAAGTTTTCGTTCGGGGAGGAAAATGAAACTAGAGCGGAGTTGGTATTTAGTTATAGACCGAGACGGTCGTTATTGTAAGGCGTTGTGCGGGTAGTTTCGCGATTGTTTGAAGTGATAGTCAAAGTACGAAGACGCGATTGGTGCATGTAGACTTAGAGAGTAAAATAAATAAACAACATAGTGTAGACTTAAAATATATGAACACAGTGTAAAATAAAAATAAAAGAGTAAGTAAAGAAACCAACACAGAACAAGAAAAGTGTTTCCTTTTGGATCTTAAGGAGGCCTGTGGAGCCAGAATCGTCAGCAAAGGAATTCAACAATAAAAAAAAGAAAAAAAAAGGCGTAAGTAACAGCTAATTATATTATATGTATATATATTTAAAAGAACCTAACAGGATAGCTTAAGCGCCAACATGAGAGCTAATGCTTTGTTCGATTGGTGGTAAGCAAATATCATCGAACAAAATTTAGAAATTCACCACTTATCCAACAGGCGACTTCTTCTTCGACCTTCTTTTAACAACAAGCCGTTGTGATCATTCTTTTGTCATAAATATTTTTATATACAGATAAATCAATAGACGGCCATGTAGCGAGAATGGAGAATGACAGTATCGTACGTAGAATTCTTGACGGAAAACCAACGGAAAAGAGACCAGTGGGAGGAGGCTCCACCAATGCAAGGCCGCGACGAAGATGGGAGGATAATGTAAGACGCGACCTTAAGAGGGTCATGCACTTTCGTGTTTCCGCAGGCCAATAAATAGAATAGATTATATTAATCGGAAAGGAACTATTTCCTTTTACCAAGCCAAATATGTTACTTGGGATAGCTAATGCTTTGTTCGATTGGTGGCAAGCAAATACCATTGAACAGAATTTAGAACTTTACCACTTATCCAATAGGCGACACCTTCTTCGTTCTCCGACCTTCTTTTAACAAAAAGCCGTTGTGATAATTCTTTAGTCGTAAAGATTTTTATATACAGATAAATCAGTAGACAGGCATGTAGAGAGAATGGACAACGGCATAATCGTACATAGAATTCTTAAGAGAAAATCAACGGGAAAGAGACCGGTGGAAAGGCCGCGACGGAGATGGGATGATAATCTAAGACGCGACCTTAAGAAGGTTATGGATCAGAGGGCGAACCGTGGAAGGAGAGCGCACAGGACAGAGAACGATGGTGTAGTCGAGTCAGTGAAATCATGAACTTTCGTGTTTCCACAGGCCAATAAATAGAATAGATTATATTAATCGGAAAGGAACTATTTCCTTTTAGCAAGCCAAACATGTTACTTGGAACAGGTTAAACCCCCAACATGAGAGTTAATGCTTTGTTCGATTGGTGGCAAGTAAATACCATAGAACAGAATTTAGAAATTGACCACTTATCCAACAGGCGACTTCTTCTTCGACCTTCTTTTAATAAAAAGCCGTTGTGATCATTCTTTTGTCATAAATATTTTTATATACAGATAAATCAATAGATGGGACGGGCATGTAGCGAGAAATGACAACGGCATCTTTTACGTAGAATTCTGGACGGAGAATCAACGGGAAAGAGACCGGTGGGATGGGCGGGACGGAAATGGGAGGACAATGCCAGGTGCGACTTTAAGAAGGTCGGATCAGAACGCGAAGTGTGAAAGAAGAGTACACAGGAAGGTGAACGATGGCGTAGCCGATTCTGTGAAATCGTAAACTTTCGGGTTCCCGGCGGTTAATAAATAGAATAGAATATAAGCAGAAACTCCTTGATAGACAGTTCTGCGATCCAAATAGTCAGGATATAAAAACGATTAAGTCTTTTAACAAGAACCTTCAAAAACTGATCAGTGACAATTATAGATCGGCAATTAATGAGGAATGGAGCAACAAAATCCAAGCCACCAAAGCTAGTGCACCGAGAATGTTCCCACAAATAAATAAGGTTAATAAATAGAATAGATTATATTAATCGGGAAGGAACTATTTACCTTTAGCAGCCCAATCATGTCACTTGGGACAACTTAACTTTCAATATGAGAGCTGATGCTTTGTTCGATTGGTGGCAAGGAAATACCTTCTTATCCAACGTGCGACTCCTTCTTCGACCTTTTTCTAATAGATAGCCAGATTGAATTCTTAGATGTAAATACTTGTGTACGAAGTACATCGTTCTGATCGATACACAGGTCACTATGGAAACATAGCTACTGAGGCAAGAAAGGTCTCGCCTATCGAGAGTGAAAGTGCATTACCGGCAATTCACCGACAAACAAAACACGGAAATAAGGACATTCAAGGCAACAGTTGATTCGTAAAAACTTCAGATCTGCTATTAATTAGTTTCAATTCGACAAAATTGGACCCATAAACTCTAATTTCTGGATCATGTTTCTTCAAATTAACAATATGTGTCGAAAGAAGAATCATAATGATATCGTGTGTTTAAAAATCTCAAAACTCCAGTAAACTTTCAAATACTACTAAACGGATGAATTACCCCCGAATATAGCATTTCTGAAGGCGAACTTCTATTGATAGAAAAATACTAGTATATGTTGCTAGCTTCAGAAAGCCCTACCATCAATATTCCTTATATACACTCCTAAAACCTTATACCATCATATCCCATCATATTCTAATAATAATTCTAATCAAACTTCCACAATACAAATATATCATATCAATATAAACGATTCCCACGGTCAATGTCCGAAGCACCCAAAACCATGGCTGCTGTAAGGAAAAGCAATATCAATGCATGTTACTTTGGCGGTTTTAGTATAAGCGTATATCGCAGAACACTGTTCCGATGAAAGTCTTTTTTTTTCTTTTCTTTTTACACACACTACCGTGCGAACAAAAGGGGATTTTGAAGTACCCTTAGATGTCAGAGTACAGTGCGAACGGATTAATTTGGTTTTATTACTTTTTTTATTTAATTTTATTTTTGTGCAACATTCGCGATTTGTATGACACATTTGACCGGGTTAGCGATAGAGGTCCTTCCGATGTGAACGTTTTTGGTCGACTATCTAGAATCTTTTTCCTAGGAAGGAAACTCACTCGGTTATTCATTCTTGTCTTTTAAATCCACCTATATCTGAAACCTCTCTGTTCCAGGGGATGTCCCCTATCCAGGAGATCGCAACTTCTCTTGTTCTACGCTTCTATTCGTAGAGATACTGTGTGGATGCAGCCCCACACACAGACGCCAACGTTGCTGTCCGTGCGGTCGGAGATATGCCGACGATCGTTAGGCCTTCCACATATCTGCGGTATTCCCTTGTGTTATTTACCCGCATGTGATGTATGGCCTTGATGATTTTCTCGACCGAAGTCGTTATTTTCGGCTGCTTTATCCTTACAAGGTTTGTATCTCCTTGTAGAAACAGTGTTTATTCATCTATTGTTTACCGTCTGTTCCCACAATGGTCGTTTCGATAAAGAAAAACCTAATTGCCGTTGACTCAAGAGAAGATCATAAATATTGTTTATTTCTTGGCCGTATTTTTATCGCACGGGATTTTTTTAATGTTTGTCGATGTCTGAGGCCGCCGTGTGTGGTCGCTTGTATTTATCCACCTAGCGGGTTGGCAAACAAATTCGTTTCTAGTGTAGTGTCCTTTAACATCCGTGCCGGCATGCAGAATTGGTAGAGGATTGCGGCCCACGTGTCTGTGAATACACTGTGTTCGCAGGGCCGCCACAGAACCACGAATTTAAACGGTTCTCATGAGAAAAGTCAAAAGCACCCGAAACCATGGCAGCTGATCGGTAAAAAAATAAAATACCATCAACAACACCGATACCAAGGCGGGAACCATGAATCTAAACGATTCCCACGAGCAACCGTAGTAGCTGCTCAAATATGATTGGGCTAAACTACGTTACATGTGCCAACATTTTAGTATTTGGGGAAAAACAAAGATGCAATTAGAAAAAAGTAGTGTGAAGAACGTCCAACCGAACGGACGAATTAATAAAAATATATGAAATATTAACATATACTCGAGATTTGAATCGACGAACACATGGAATTGGGTAGCATTTTATTCTTGCATTTTTATAACACTACGGCTGTTACTAACTGGATTCGGTTAAGCGAGCTAACAAACGAATATGCTCCCAGAAAGAAATAAAGCATAGAAGAAAATATTATAATAACATTCCATGTCTGTGAGTTTCGTGGCCTCTGGAAAATTGTCAAACTATTCTAAAGACAGGACTTACCCTGGAACACGTCAACTCCAATGAAGAGTTAATAATAATCGAGGATACGAAAAAGGAAGCGAACTAAATTGGTGCTTGTTTCGAGGCAGTGTATAGATTGAACGGATCCGCCCATTCTAACCGCGACCTGGAAAATAAGGCTCTCCAAAAACATATTTTGATCCACCATTATCTATAAACAAACTAACAAACTAACTTAACAATTGGCACTTTGAAAGTCGAAGGCTCACTACATTTAGTCTAAACAATCGACCGGATTCCCCACTTAGAAATTTAGGCGCGAGTATATTTGTGCCTAAGGATGAACCTACGACATCCTTAGATCTGCTAAGAAAAAGAAATCTCCTGGAATAGATAGTATTCGAAATATTGTTCTAAAGCACTTACACTTCCCTCTTGAACGACTGAAGTTTTACACTGTTTTATTCAACAATGTTCTAACTTAAATAATTGTTGGAAAACTGCAGTAGTCCATCCCATTTCCAAAAACGGAAAGGACAGAAGCAATCCAGGCAATCTTCATTCGATTAGTTTGCTTCCAAACATCAGCAAGGTATTTGAACATATTATAAGAAAACATTACTAAACAGGTGTGATGAAAATGGTATTATTCCTAACAATCAGTTCGATTTCAGATTGAAACACGACACCGATCAAGTTGCGACGAAACTTGTTTCAGACACACAATGTCACAAGGCAAAGTGACAACGCACAGGGTAATGTTTGGTGGACTTTGAAAAGGCCTTCTATATCGAATGGTCAGGGGGGCTTGTATACGAGTATAAGTTATCAAATCTGGGGATGCCCGAGTATTTGTTATACATTATCTGCTATATGTTAATGGGTAAACAATTTTTGGTGAAATGTGGAGATATAATCTCTAACAAGACTTTCTACATTAAAAACGGCTTACAGCAGGGGGCAGTGAATTCACCCATTTTGTTCAACATTTACACTAGCGGGTTTTCTCAACCATGCCATTGCATACACCGACAACATTGTGGTGTATAGATCTGGAGAAAAGATTGATGTCATCAACGGACTTCTGCAAGATGACTTCAATAGAATCAGACGTTTTGTGACGACTGGATATTAAAGATGAATTTCCACAAAACAGAGACTATCCTTTTCAGAACTACCTTGTCCAGGTCATCGAGGTGTGCAAAACGGTATTGGAAAATAATTTCCATTGTAGGAAGTGATAATCTTCCTCTACAAGTAAAAACTGTAATTAGATACTTTGGTATCTGGCTTGATCAGTATCTTCACCTTGATAAGCACGTAACAATAGCTTTTATCGCAGCTAAAAACGCATATGCTATGACAAGCATCCTCTTCCGTAGCAGTCTTTTAGACTCCAAAGTCAAAATAATATCATACTCGTCAATTATCCAACTAGTATTGGTGTATGGCTGTCGCGGTATGGTATAAAGTATCCCCATTCTACATGGAGAAGTTTCGGGTGTTTTTTTTTTTTCGTGTTTTCGATAGCAAGCTGGAAATCTTCAAAATATACCCGATCCAGAGGCATGGCGGGCTTGTACCGACTAAAATCACTTCCCGCCAGGCAGATATTCCCGTTGATCCCCGCGGAACTTTCTTTTCCATTATGGGCAGGACGGAATTTACCTGTTACTCCGCTCGTCGCACCGTAATTGCTGCGTCATGTCGGGTGTTCGAGAGGCAGTGTTTGCGTTCCTGCTTTGGAAGGTATAGAAAACCAGAGTCGCAATATAAGAAGTTCTACCCCAAAAACGTCCTGTACGACAAATCGGAACTAAACAGGGTAGATGACTCCATAATCAAAATTATCCGAGGTACTGCAAGGGCAATGTGCAATAAAATGATGTTATTTTGGAAGCATTCTATCCTAATATTATGTATATGATGAGTACTCTCCAGAATGGGTTTATTCCTCTAGAAGTCTTCCCCTTCCTGGATAGAAAAGGACTTATCCAAGACAAACATGGAGTCCCTATTATTTACCACGCTTTCCGTGGTGCCAGGGATAAACGAATTTTCTACGATAGCGATATCTTTGATGTTCCAGATCGCCCACGTTTCAGTATGGTGATCAGTGAAAGAGATAAATCTAAAAGAGACCGATCTCATTCCAACTCATGGTGGGTGTGTGACCAAGAAAGGACTTTACGTCCCCAAATATGATATGCCTCTCATGGGCAACGCTTTCGTTTCCCTTCCCTAGATGCCGCTTTAGTTTTGACATTATTTCCGTTCATTCAGTTTTATTTTAATAACTAATGATGTTTCATTTGGTTCCAAAATTCTGTGTTCGAATAAAAAAAAAATTAAAAAAAGTTAAAAAAATGTCCTGCATGGGGGACACGCTGTAAAAATATCCGGAATAAGGATTTCGGATACGAAATTGAGATAATATGAACATTATAATTATAATTAACATTATAATTATATAGGGGACGGGAGCAAACATACAGGGCAAAGTCACTGATTGCTTTCAACCCGGCGAAGGCCAGGACGATCCTTGTCCCCGTTCAATCCAAGTTGACATGCAGTCTCTACGTGACACCCCGGGATAGCTACTTTGGCGCCCGCCAAGTAGTAAACCAATGCATGCAGCGACATCCTGAGAAAGATTGGCGTACGGGTAATAACTTTGCCCGGAAAAACAAACTATTTTGGTAAATTTATCAAGCCTTGGACATCGGCTCGAAATCGGGACCTGTGGAGTGACTTGCTAAATAAGGCCAAGACCGGATCCCAGTTCTAGTGCCGATGATGATAATGATGATGATGATGATGATGATGATGATGATGATGATGATGATGAAGATGATGATGATTATAATTATAAGTGAGGAAAATGCACTGGACCATTTATTTGAGCATGAGAAAAAATTTGATCGAATACAATTTAAATGTCAAAATATTGTAATACTAAATGGTAAAAATATTTTAATACTAACTCTATATATTCATCCTGTTTTATCTTTTTCAACTTACTTGTACAAACTGTTGCAGATCTTCTTTGGTGGGGGTGTCATTTTTACTACTCAAAAATTGCTCGAATTTAGCATTCGTTTCACTTGGAGAATACTTTAGTTTCATGTCGACGAAGGTTTTTGAATCCTTGAAAATTTCGCTCATCTGAACTGTGTGCAGGAGTTTGCCATGGCAATATACTTCGCTGAAATAGATTGTATGACAGCATGTTAGTGTGTTAAAATAAATTAAGTTCTAGTATGTTCAATCTTATTCTGTGTAAAATTTATTTAAAAAAAATAGATATGTAAATATCGTATATAAAAAATATATATAATAAATAAGTGGTGTATTTTTCTCTTTTCTCAGAAAATACCGGACATCCGATACAGAGAACTCACAATGGTTTCCAACGATTTATCATGGGTGTTTTTATATTGCAATAATATTATGGAAGCCTGTTTCTAAAGGTGTATAGTTTTTTTACCTCACTTTTGGCTCAACGGTTACTACAATGAGAATCTTTTTTATAATTTGACAAGGGTAGATTCGAATGAGATCTTTTAGGCACGTTAATATGCAGGAATATACATCTTATGGTACAGTTTATGCATCAGTGGTTTCATGCGATTTTATTTTTTTAACTAATCAGCTGTGTTAGCGATATATTTACAGACACACTTGTGTGTGTCACGAAAATCAACCGATGACGGATATAGTCGTCAAACACACTTAACTCGTTAAAGTGAATGTAGTAGCGGACGTTACAGTCGACCGTCCCAGATACAGCCACATGGTTTAACGAATCGATCTCTACTGAACGTCATTTCAGCAACATGGGGATCATATAAGGTGAGGATCCTAGATGGGACGAATATGAATAAAATTAACAAAATGCGGAAGGAAGATATAACTCCAGTCTGGGGGCAATTTTAAATGATGTTCCAAACAAAAACGGAGCTCCAGCAAGATGAAGTTCTAACAAGTTGGAGTTCTAACGAGATGGAGTTCTAACAAGATAGAGTTCTAACAAGATGGAGTTCTAACAAGATGGAGTTCCAACAACATGGAGTTCTAACAATACGGAGTTCCAACAACATGGAGTTCTAACAACATGGAGTTCTAACAACATGGAGGTCTAACAAAATGGAGTTCTAACAAGATGGAGTTCCAACAGGATAGAGTTCTAACAATATGGAGTTCTAACAAGATGGCGGTCTAACAATATGGAGCTCTAACAGGATAGAGTTCTAACAAGATTAATGGGGCTTAATGGGGCTACCATCGCATTTATTGACTTAATTCTAGCAACATAATTACCTACAAACTAAAGAGCTATCTTAACTAGGCTTAACCTAGGCTAACCAGGACAAATTAAGAAGGCAGGCATGGGGGCGAGAGGTGGGGGCAGGTTATAGTAAAGTGTATGATTGATTGATTGATTGATTGAAGGCGGAACCCCCATTTTTAATTAGCTTAATGCAAGCTTAAAATTAACTTAACATAATGCATTCCTCATGCTCAAATAAATAATCCAGTGCATTTTGCTCATTTGTAATTATAATCATCATCATCATCATCATCGGCACTAGAACTGGGATCCCGATTTTGGGCCGATGTCCAAGGCTTGATAAATTTAACAAAATAGTTTGTTTTTACGGGCAAAGTTATTAACCTTACGCCAATCTTTCTCAGGATGTCGCTGCATGCATTGGTTCACTACTTGGCGGGCGTAGCTATCCCGGGGTCTCACGTAGAGACTGCATGCCAACTTGGATTGAACGGGGACAAGGGTCGTCTTGGCCTTCGCCGGGTTGAAAGCAATCAGTGACTTTGCCCTGTATGTTCGCTCCCGTCCCCTCTATAATTATAATGTTAATTATAATTATAATCTTAATGTTATTATAATGATCATATTATCTCAATTTGTATCCGAAATTCTTATGCCAGATATTTTTACGGCGCGTCCCCCATGCAGGACTTTTTTTTTAACTTTTTTTAATTTCTTTCTTTATCCGAGCACAGAATTTTGGAACCAAACGAAACATCATTAGTTATTAAAATAAAACTGAATGAACGGAAATAATGTCAAATCTAAAGCGGCATCTAGTGAAGGGAACCGAGAGCGTTGCGCCTGAGAGGGATATCATATTTGGGGACGTAAAGTCCTTTCTTGGTCACACACCCTCCATCAGTTGGAATGAGATTGGTCTCTTTTAGATTTATCTCTTTCACTGATCACCATACTGAAACGTAGGCGATCTGGAACATTAAGTAATCGCTATCGTAGAAAATTCGTTTATCCCTGGCACCACGGAAAGTGTGGTAAATAATAGGGACTCCATGTTTGTCTTGGGTAAGTCCTTTTCTATCTAGGAAGGAGAACGCTTCTGGAGGAATAAACCCATTCTGGAGAGTACGCCTCATATACATATCATTGTGATAGAATGCTCCCAAAATAACATCATTTTATTGTACACTGCCCTTGCAGTGTGACCACGGATAATTTTGATTATGAAGTCATCTACCCTGTTTAGTTTCGATTTGTCGTATAGGACATTTTGGGGTAGAACTTCTTATATTGCGACTCTGGTCTTCTATACCTTCCAAAGCAGGAATGCAAACACTGCCTCCCGAACATCCGACATGACGCAGCAGTTGCGGCGCGACGAGCGGAATAACAGGTAAATTTCGTCCTGCCAGCGGGAGCCGGTTTTAGTCGGTAAAAAGCCGGCATGCCTCTGGATCGTGTATATTTTGAAAATTTCCACCTTGCTATCGAAACAAAAAAAAAAAAAAAACACCCGAAACTTCTTTATGTAGAATGAGGATACTTTATACCATACCGGGCAGCCATACACCAATTCTAGTTGGATAATTGACGAGTATGATATTATTTTGACTTTGGAGTCTATAAGACTGCTACGGAAGAGGCTTCTTGTCGCAGCATATGCGTTTTTAGCTGCGGTAAGAGCTGCTGTTAGGTGCTTATCAAAGTAAAGATACTGATCAAGCCAGATACCAAAGTATCTAATTACAGTTTTTACTTGTAGAGGAAGATTATCACTTCCTACAATGAAAATTATTTTCCAATACCGTTTTCCACACCTCGATCGCTTGGACAAGGGAGTACTGAAAAGGATAGTCTCTGTTTTGTGGAAATTCATCTTTAATATCCAGTCATCGCAAAAACGTTTGATTCTATTGAAGTCATCTTGCAGAAGTGCGTTGATGACATCAATCTTTTCTCCAGATATATACACAATGTTGTCGGTGTATGCAATGGCATGGTTGAGAAAACCCGCTAGTGTAAATGTTGAACAAAATGGGTGAATTCACTGCCCCCTGCTGTAAGCCGTTATTAATGTGGAAAGTCTTGTTAGAAATTATATCTCCACATTTCACCAAAACTTGTTTACCCATTATCATATCGTAGATAATGTATAACAAATATCAGGGCATCCGCAGATTTGATAACTTATATACAAGTCCTTCTAACCATTCGATATAGAAGGCCTTTTTAAAGTCAACCAAACAGGCCCCTATGCATTATCGGTTTGCCTTGTACCACTGTATGTTTGAAACAAGTTTCGCCGCGGCTTGAACGGTGTCGTGTTTTGATCTGAAATCGAACTGATTGTTAGGAATAATACCATTGGTGTGATGAAACCAATTTAGTAATGTTTTCTTATAATTTTTTTCAAATACCTTGCTGATGTTTGGAAGCAAACTAATCGAGTGAAGATTGCCTGGATTGCTTTTGTCCTTTCCCTTTTTGGAAATCGAATGGATTACTGCAGTTTTCCAACAATTATTTAAGTTAGGACATTGTTGAATAAAACAGTGTAAAACTTCAGTCCTTCACGAGGGAAGTGTAAGTGCTTTAGAATAATATTTCGAATACTATCTATTCCAGAAGATTTCTTTTTCTTAGCAGATCTAAGGATGTCGTAGGTTCATCCTTGTGCACAAATATACTCGCGCCTAAATTTTTAAGTGGGGAATCCGGTCTATTGTTTAGACTAAATGTAGTGAGAGCAGACATTGAGGATGCGTTCGACGTTCTCGTAGAATTCTTCTTTTTCGTCGTCAGGAAACTCCTCAGTAGGTCCATGAACGTTAAGAGGCTTATGTTCTTAAATTTGCCTCGCACGCGAAGAGTGCATAGCCTCTCGGTTATTGCATTAAAGCCGATAATGGCAGGCTTAAATTTTTGTTTTTGCTGAGTAGAAAGCCTATGCTGTGGTGTTTTGCATGACAGTCGTAATAAATGTCATGCTTGTTTCTTTGAATAACACCACTCCCCGTCCATCTTATTTCTTGTAATGCTATTATGTCACCCTTATATTCGGACAGGGCATCGGCTACTTGCTGTGCAGCTAGAGATCTGCATAGTGAGCGGACGTTCCATGAGAAAATGTTCATATCGTTTAGCCATTTTCGTTTCCGTGGACGTCGTCGTGTATCCGGTCCATATCGGAGACTTGTTATAGTGTCCATAATAATTTGTTTTTCCTGGCTAGGCTATTAGCGTTGCGCCAACCTTTCTCAGGATGTCGCTGCATGCATTGGTTGACTACTTGGTGGGTGCCAAAGTAGCTATCCCGGGGTGTCACGTCGGGACTGTATGTCAACTTGGAGTGAACAGGGACAAGGATCGTCCTGGCCTTCCGCCGGGTTGAAAGCAATCAGTGGCTTTGCCCTGTATGTTCGCTCCCACCCTCCCAAAAGTAGAGTGCAATACTTGCATTCTTGTCAAAAGTATAGCTTTATCTTTTCACATTGAATTTTACTGACGACGGCAGCCGCTTTCAGTTGTGCAATCCGCTGTAGGCATCCTAAGTAAACCTATTCGCGCTATTAGCGCGACCAATTTTCTGTGGTATGGGAAGTAAACAATCGAATCTACACACACATGCCTGACGACGCTCAGAAATTGGATATCTTGTTTTTACTTACGAGGGCAGTCCAAGAATTAAATGGCCTGAAGCATAGATGGCGGTGATTATTAAAATATAATGACTGTGGTAGATAGTGCTAAATAAGGCCAAGACCGGTTCCCGGTTGTAGTGCCGATGGTGATGATGATGAATTTGTTTTTTCGGGCAAGGTTATTAGCCTTGCGCCATTTTGCGATAATAATTTTATAAAAAAGTTACACCATAAAAGGGTGACCCACCTCTTTACGTGAAAATTGAATTTACGCGAAATTACCGTTTACTTTTAGGAATTATTATTTTCTTCACTGAGACTAGAACCTTTCCTTATGGAACCTATCTTAAGACTGTCTTTATTTTTCATTTTTATTTAAGAACTAATATTTTTAGACAGATTTAATAGCTCCTCGATAGTATAGTGGTTAGTATACCCGCCTGTCACGCGGGAGACTGGGGTTCGATTGCCCGTGGGGGAGCCTCTGGCGCAAGACTAATGACCTTGCCCGGAAAAAACAAATCATTATGGAATATTTAACATCCCTCAGGACTTGGTAAATAAGGCCAAGACCGGTCCCGGTTGTTGTGCCGATGATAATGATGTGAATATTTTTATACAAAACTAAGTGTACTTCAGGTAATTACAGAATACCTACTTGTGTATCTCTTAATAGGTAATGAAGAGAAAGATACTTAAAATATAATTACACTGTAGCGTATGCATGTCGGGTTTTATCGATTGGTCTAAAAGACGAGATGCATTGATTATGTTATGTTTAGGTGATGACGATGAGTTTGAATCTCTGACCTGTATGGCCATACTATAGAGCGTCTGCGAAGGACCAGTAAGTTATAATATAAGATCATTAAGCTAGTATTTGAGCATTTTTTGTGTAGCATGTAATTTAGAAACTAAAAAGATAAAAAGAAAATAAAAAAATGTTGTAAAAATGAAAATGAAATGAAATGTAATAAATGTGTTTGTCACCAGAGGTCGGGAATATAATATGACTCAGTAATTTTTGTGGGAAACGCCTTTACAAACACGAATATTCATGGTTTTAGAAAGTACCGCCAATTTGTAATTTGCCACGTGCTGTGTTACCAAAACTTTAAACGTGTTTTTCTCGAAGAGTCTGCACCTAAATGTAAATGATTTTTTTTTCTATGCAACGTTAAAGAACAAAAAAAAGGTGAAAATCGGTACCTAGAATTTGAATGTCCGCCATTTTGTTTATTTTCGATTTTTTTTCTTCTTGAAAATTGGTTCAAACTACGGCAAATATTATAAAATTTCAAAAAACTGTTTGTTCTATGATTACAGAAGATTGCAAATAGCGCTACGATGGAGACCGATTGGGTACCTCTTTTTCGAATCGGAATACTGCGCCATCCATTAAATTGACAATTTGTAATATTTTTAACTAAAGAAAGAATGATGTGTACCTAAATATTTAATAAGTATGCGTACAAAATTTGACATTGATATTTGTTCCGTCTTTGAGAAAAAAATTCAAGAAAAACATGTAATTTTTGAAACTCTAGATGAGGACCTCTCCTTAAAAAAGATGCTCAACCTACTTTGAAACCACTACACCTGCGAGCTAGATAATAAGGCTAATGTTGAAATGGTCTCTGATAGAATAGTAGGGTAGCCGAAAGTTTTTAATCAGATGTAACCTCTCTGATAACTTTTTAGTAAATGAACTTTGTGTCTACTAATGCTTTACCCTTTTATCTTATTATTATTTTATATGTTTTAATTCAGTTATTGTTGTGGATCCGCCCTAAGCTGCGTACTCTATACGATTGTAGTGCCAGGCTGAGCGTTATGAGTAAAAGGCAAATGAATTCACACCTTAATGCGCTCTCTCTACTTCTGACAGTTGCACCAGAACGAGTGCGTCTTTTGGTTCAACATGACGTAACACTTGAATTGTTTTTATACTAATCATTGTTAAGTTCCCTTTTAATAAACAACATCTTTCGTACGAGTAGTCGCCCGTTCATTTCATTTCCTGCTACAACAGGTTATGGGCTCAGGAGCAGAACATCGTCCGTACATTCGAAATTGGAAATCAAAAAGATGAGAAGACAACGTGGAAAACACACTCGGAAATATAACCTCACTGCAAACAAAATGGACGGTCAAGCTACGAACGTAATGCGCATACAAATGCTAACCAGAGATAATTACGATACTTGGAGACTAAGAATGCGGGCACTCATGACAAAAAATAAAACGTGGGCTCACGCAAGCGGTGAAAAACTGCAACCGGAAGCAGCCGAAAATTTGCAAGCGTGGAAAGACGAGGACGAAAAGGCGAAAGCCGATTGGTATCTTGCTGTTGGCGACGCCGAACTCAGGCAAATTAGATACTGCGAAACAGCCCTAGAAATTTCGTTGAAATTGAAAGCAATTTTCGAATCGAAAGGACCGGCGAAAAACGCATCATTGTGGAAACGGCTAGTGAATCATCGACTCAACGAAGGCGGAGATGTTCAACGACACGTCGACAAATTCTCCGATATGGTCGACGAAATGTCCGAATTATCCGTACAAGTCAGCACTGAATTACAATCGATCATGCTTTTACACAGTCTGCCGGAGAGCTAGCAGAATTTTAGATGCGTCATCGAGTCGAGAGACGAGTTACTTTCGCCGGAACATCTGAAAATTAAAATCCTTGACGAAAGCGCGACGAGAAGACAACGCAGCCAAGCCGGAGACCAAGCAATGTTCGCGAGAAGAGGAACGCCGAATTGGAAAAAGACTACGAACAAAGCGTCGAACAACTCCGTCGATAAATCGGATGATCAACGTACCGGGGGACCATTGAAATACAAATGCCATAGATGCCGTCAAATCGGTCACAAGGTCATAAATTGTCCGGAGAGGGCCGAACGAAACGCGAAACATCCCGAAAACAAAGAAAAAGCCGCCATCGGCGAAGGCATTTCCTCCCTAACCTCCCAAATAGACGCAGATTCTTGCTTTGCAGGGGACGTTCAGAAAAACGATACGTGGTGTCTCGATAGTGGATGCACATCACACCTATGTCACGACAAGGACGTATTCGAACAAATCGCAAGTGCTGGAAATTTAAAGATTAATCTGGCAAATCATGACTCCACCGACGTAAAAGCGAAAGGAACCGTAAAAATCGCGGCATCTGACAGAGACACGACTCGGATCAAACGTCTTGAAAACGCACTTCACGTACCCGACCTGCGTAACAACATTGTCTCGGTCGCGAAGATCACGGACGCCGGAAACAGCGTGACGTTCCCGCGCGAAGGAGCCACAATCAAAAGCAACCACGGATCTACGATCGCAGTAGCAGATCGGAAAGGAGACCTCTATTTTCTCCGTGAATCCGGAAAAAAATCGATCTGCGTCCTGTCGACGGGAACGCACAAGCCTTCAATAACCGTTTGGCACGAGAGATTCGGCCACCTTAACTGGCGCGATCTCTTGGAGATGAGCAAAAGGGGGATAGTGTCCGGACTTGACCTAGAAGACGACGGAACCACAAATACGTGCGAGATTTGTTCGGAAGCGAAGATCACCGCGCTGCCCTTCGGAAAAAAATCGAACCGAAGCGGAAAATTATTGGACATCGTCCATGCCGACGTATGCGGACCGCTGAGAGACGAATCAAGGGGCAAAGCTAGGTACTTCCTCACGCTAACCGACGACTACTCTCGTTGGACAGAAGTAAGGTTTTTGCAAAAGAACGGCGACGTCTTGAATTTTTTCAAGGAATTCAAGGCTCTCGTCGAAAATCAATCAGGACGAAAAATTAAATGTATGCAATCCGACAACGGACGAGAGTTCTGTAACGATGAATTCGACAGATTCTTGAAGGGAGAGGGAATTGCGCGAAAACTCACGACGCCATACACTCCCCAGTTAAATGGAGTAGCGGAAAGGAAAACTGCACGCTCTTGGAAATGGCACGTTGCATGTTGGCGCAATCGAAGCTCTCAATCTCGTTTTGGGCAGAAGCGATCGCCACGGCAAACTTCGTAAGAAATCGATGTATTACGAAGACGCTAGGAGGTAAAACTCCTTACGAATTATGGCACGGAAAACGCCCGAACGTGAAGAACATGCGAACTTTCGGAGAGACAGCTTTTATGTTGGATAAAACTCCTGGACAAGGGAAGCTGGAACCGCGAGGCATGAAATGCATTTTCCTCGGATACGACGAATCGACTCAAGGCTATCGAGTATGGGTATCAAACAAACGCAGGGTAACCACGACACGAGACATCAAATTTACTGATACCGATACAAAAACGGAAATGCACAACGAATCGTCATCGTCTTCGTCAAATCTGAATCGAGATTCGAATCACAATCCTGAGGGAGTATCACTGGCGAATTTCTTTGAACCTCACCTAGATGGGGACCACGACGAGGAATCGAGAAATGAATCGCAGGAACACGACGACCCGATGGGAGTAAGGGAAGAGGTCACCGAAACGATCAGAAGAGCTTCGGATAGACCTAGAATGATTCTCACCGGACGACCCGGCCGCCCGCGAAAATTGTATCGAACCACGCAAGAAGACGAGGATCCTCGCGGATCGAGCGGGGATAGAATCGACCGAACTCTCGACGACAAGAAGTCGTACATCTCGTAACACTAGAATTGTTTTTATACTAATCATTGTTAAGTTCCCTTTTAATAAATAATATCTTTCGTACGAGTAGTCTCCCGTTCATTTCATTTCTTGCTACAACAGTTATTTATCGTTATTTAAATTGCTTAAAGGTATCTGTTGTAAGCTTCTCTTTGTAAAATTATTTGTTTAATTTTATATTAACCATTCTTAAAACAAATTTTCTCCGGGCGACAAAAAATGTTATATCCTTCGGCAGAGTTGGAGCAAAACATTATTGAGACATTTGTCACACATTTGGTATCCAGTAACTGTGAAGCATATTGCGATAAACATTGGGGAAAAATATGACAAGTGCATGAAAGCTATCGAAACAGATGTCGTATTTATTCATGGCAAAGTCTATTAATTAACTGGAATTCAATTTAGAAGCTTTAAAAGGAGTTTCAAGATCACCAAACATGAAATAGGAATGAAATCTTTGAAAAAAGATAAACTCAGGGGTTTAAGCATGACGAGCGATAGTTTGCAGGGGACGAGGCCCCTCCTCCTGGTTATATTAAAACCCAAACTATTTTGTTATCTTTTTTATATCTCTGAAATGCAAATTACGTGGTGGTTCCTCTTTTGCAATAGAATTATAAGAAATAAGTTATTCTATCCATGTGAAAAAAAAACAACCCTCTAATATATGCCGTCGAGGTATTCCTTGTTCTTGCGCTTTGCGTCTAGTTAAACCTACAACTTTATGACTATAGTTATAATTTACACTCTAATTAAAAATTCGGCTCTAGTTAGAACTGGTAAAATGAATTGAAAATTGTTGACTCTAGTTATAACTTATACTCTAGTTAAAAATTCGATTCTATTTAGAACTTTTAAATAACTATTAAAATCTATAATAGTTATAACTTTATAATTTGAATTGAAACGTTTTTCTTAACCTTCTCCTTCTATATAAATATTTTAATATAAGAGTAATGAAAATTACTTTAATTGGACATCAAATCTGAAAATATTCAACTTATCAAAGTCACTTTTATAAAAATTTAGTAATAACATTCGATAAAATGATAGATTGTGAATTACTGAAACCAAGTACAAAGCCGAGTGTTTACGTAAATGTATATTTTCACTTACCATGCCGGTAGAACTGCATCTGTCGGTTGAATATCTATACTCGAGTTTCGTGCGCCCACCGTGAAGGCGTGTGCGGTGTGAGACCGCGCAAGGAACAGGACGCACAAGACTCCCAGGGATAAGGGTCGTACGTTCAACATTTTTGGTATATTGTATATTTTATTTTCTAGGCTTTAAATAAAACACCGTATATTTCCTAAATACCGATATTTAGGGTTTCCTTTCTCTCCCGTTGGCTATATTCGGATAGGTATAAAATAATTAAATATTGTAGTTTATTGTCGAACACTTGTTAAGTACAATGCTGTATGTAAGCATAAGCGGAGAGTTATTTTGCGATCAACCGAATTGTCTATGCGCGACTCATTCTGGCAAAGAACTGATCAGCCGCTTATACAAAGCGAGCTTGAAAATGTTTCTGTTCTCTGAATTGAAAATTGTCTGTATTTATAGTTTGTCACCGTTAAAACGAATAAATTCGCTTCAGTAATTGAGCTACACATTTATACGAATACCAATATCATCTAATGTGTGGCCGTTGGGAGTGTGGATCAAATTGGGGGCTGTTGACTTATGTTTCGGAATGAACGGTGAACTATAGAATTAATTTTATGCAGTGATAATGTAGCATAGGATTCTAATTATCAATGCACTTAAACATCGTATAATAATCGTTTTTGTATCGGTTTTCAAAATGAACATGTAACAAGTTGGGGAATTAGAATAATATTCCCCCCTTTAGTGTTTTTTGTGATTTTTTTCTCTTCATTTTATCTTAATTAGTTTCAGTTTATGTTTGCGCGACTGCTTTGAATTACATCCTGACACGTTCTAGTAATCGTAGTGAGACGTATGAGTAGTAAGTACTTGAAAAATACTGAATGAGTTATTGCTAATAAAATATATGAGAAGTTATTCGAAAAACATTCTTAATTGATAATGCATGGATGGATATGTATTGATCCAGTGGCAATGGGGTACGCTTTCAAATGTAACACGATGTTAATTACGAGAAATACATTTTGATGGGGCGCACAAATGGCGTTAGCGTCTATAGTTAAACGTAGCTGTGCGGTATTTGGACAATCTTAAATAAAATAGAAAAAGGTATTCTAGTCGGGGACCATTTGACCTACCCTAAGAAGTAACTCACATTTTATACATGTGCAAACCAAGTGCTCGGTGGGGCTTTAGCTTAACAGGAGACTCCGGTAAAACGAGATCATATAATGGGCTCCTCGATAGTATAGTGGTTAGTATACCCGCCTGTCACCCGGGAGACCGGGGTTCGATTCCCCGTCGGGGAGCCCCTGGCGCAAGACTAATGACCTTGCCCAGAAAAAATAAATCATTATGGAAAATTTAACAAGCCTCAGGACTTGCTAAATAAGGCCAAGACCGGTTCCCGGTTGTAGTGCCGATGATGATGATGATAATAACGAAAACGGATTTTTTTTTACATTTAAAAAATCCTCTAGGGTATCAAATGGTGCAATTTCATAACTTATACCCCAGTCACAAAAAAAGGGCTCTGTTCCCATCCACATAGAGAGAGGATAATGTAATACGAGGGTTGCCTCTTATGTTTCGGGATTTGGCAACCCTAGCGTTGCAATCCGGCAATTGACAGCTCTGTCGTAAAGTTGGACATTTTTGAGGTTATACGCACTCAGAACGTTTTGACATACGAGCGCTATTTGTGTTGTTTACAGTAACTTAAAAGATTCATCTCGGCCCAAAAATGGAATTAAATCGTCAACATTTTCGTGCGATTATTTTTTACAACTTTCGGCGTGGATTAACTCAGCAACAGCGGATGGATGAACTTAATTCAATTTTTGGCGATGAAGCTCCATCAAGGACCAGTGTTTATCGATGGTATGGTGAATTCAATCGTGGTCGTAGTTCACCACAAGATGAATTTCGTGAAGGACGTCCAAAATCAGTTGTTGTTCCGAAAACCATTGATGCTGTGCGCGAACTGATATTGGAAGATCGTCATGTGACCTATCGTGAGATTGAGACAACCTTAAGCGTTAGTGGGACCAGCATACATTCAATATTGCATAAACATTTGACTGTAAAAAAAATTTGTTCTCGTTGGATCCCACACAATTTTTCAATCGCCCAAAAAAAGGCTCGTGTCAATTGGTCGAAATGAATGCTCAAAAAATACGGTCGCGGTGCTTCGAAACACGTCTATGACATCGTGACAGGTGATGAATCGTGGATTTACGCGTATGAGCCCGAAAGTAAACAGCAGTCGACTGTCTGGGTGTTTCAAGATGAGCCAAATCCAACAAAAGTTGTTCGCGCACGAAGCACTTCCAAGCAAATGGTCGCCTGTTTTTTCGGAAAAACTGGACATGTCGCAACCGTACCACTGGAACAACGCAGAACAGTCAATTCTGAGTGGTACACAACCATTTGTTTGCCAGTTGTCTTCCAAGAAATCAGGAAAACCAACCGCCGAAGACGGATCACTCTTCACCACGACAATGCGAGCTCTCACACATCGGCTGCGACAACTGCATTTTTGAGCACCCAAAACATCGATTTGATGCGTCATCCGCCGTATAGTCCTGACTTGGCACCGAATGACTTCTTTTTATTCCCGTACGTAAAAAACAAACTGAGAGGTCAACGTTTTTCGACCCTTGAAGAAGCGTTTGCTGCATTCGGAATGCATGTGTTGGAGATACCTCAATCAGAGGTATTAGAGGTTCTCTAATCCCGAAATATAAAAGGCAACCCTCGTAAATATAGTGAATGCAGCATACAAATCTGGTCAAAATTTAATTCTCATTTGCCGCAGTTGCATACTTGTTGTCTGAGAGGTCTTCATATTAAGACTGATATTAGTGTTCTTGTAGATGAATGCGTACTGTTAGCGCCACCTTGCTCGATTTTCGAAGAAAGTCTTTATAAACAGAACTTACTATGTCTGCCCACGTCGGTAACCACAAACCAGCAATCATTGTATCGCGTATTGCGACAATCGAACAAATGCGTAACACATCAGAC
This sequence comes from Microdon myrmicae, assembly GCA_963931805.1. NCBI lineage: Eukaryota > Metazoa > Arthropoda > Insecta > Diptera > Syrphidae > Microdon > Microdon myrmicae. Next base: position 215,770,320 of record OZ007497.1, read on the forward strand.
TACTGGCCGTGTTTCGAATTCGATTTTTAAACTCAAGTACATTCAACTGATGTGGAATTGTTATGTTATCGCTATGGTATACGGTTCTGATGCATTTTTCTTATTCGATTTTCGTTCGGTGTTCTTCACTATTTGCTTGTATACTTTATGTGTGTATCTGTTAGAAACGCCACACTACTCCCTCCACAGTAAATTTGTTACGATCAACTTCGATTGCGAACGACGGAGCGAAGAGCGAGCAAGCGAGAGAACGCCGGAGTCGGGATCGTGGTAGTACTGTTTAGTTTTCGAAAGTGTGTCAGATCACAGTCGGGGTTGTTGCGTTAAGCAAGGATAGTGAAGGAGGTGAATTGAACACACGATGAAACGGGCGAGAAGCGAAGCATTAAAGCATCAGGCTACTGGCCGCGTGTACAAATCCGATTTCTAAACTGAAGTACATTCGACTGATGTGGAAATGTTATGTTATTCCTATGGTATACGGCTTCAATGGATGTGCTTTTGGTGGTGTTGTTCTTCACTATTGGCCCCGTGTATCTGCTAGAAACACGCCACACTACTCCTTCCTCAGTAACTTTGTTACGATCAATTTCATGTGGGAACGACGGAGCGAGGAACGAGCGAGCGGGAGTACGTCGGAGCAGGCGAGTGTGCTGGTGCTCTATGCGGAAGTCGTGAGTATAAAGTTCTGTTTACCTATGGGAGATTGTGTGTTGTGTGTGTATACAGATCACGTCGGGGTCACCAATTATAACGTTTGTGACGATAGTGAAGAATGTGTGATTCGAACTGACGTTATGACGGTTAGAATCACTAAAAATGGATCGATGGATGTTCAACACATCAGGCCACTGCCGCATGTATGAATTTGATTTCTGAACTCAATTACATTCACCTGATGTGAAATTGCTGTGTTATTGCTTGGTATACGGCTGATGCATTTTCTTATTCGATTTCCGTTCGGTGTTCTTCACTATTTGCTTGTGTATTGTGTTTGTATCTGTTAGAAACTCCACAGAATCACTTGGAGGTAAAAAATTCGAAAGTAATGAGGAAGTCGAGGAGCACGTGCGCAATTGGCTAACAACCCGCCCTAAATCTTTCTACGAACAAGGGATATTAAAGCTTCCAAATTGGTGGCAAAAGTGTGCAGATCACGCAGGAGACCATAATGAAAAATGTTGATAGTATATTTAGTATGTAACTTTATTCAATAAATGTATAAAAAGAAATTTTCGTTTATATTTAATTCACCCTCGTATATCTAAAAAATAGTAAAGTACTCGGAGTGCTCTGAGCAGCTCCTAAGAAAAATATATTTTTATTCCATGAATGGATAGAAGTATTAACTCGTACGAGGTGTGTTGACGAGTGTTCTCCAGTTGTAAGATTATAGGCGTCGAAGATATTTCAGAGTCTGTATGTACTCAGAAGACTAGAAAATTGGTGACATAAACCCGATGGGCATCTCAAAACACAGTCAAAAGTGTTTTTTTTTTTTGCGGATGGTTGTGTTTTGAGCTTTATCGGCTATTGAGAAGATGGATATCGGTATTCAGAGCTCTGTCTTTTCTCGTTCGGATCGTAATGATGGCTCATCGTCTGTCACAATTTTCAAAAGGAAGTCATCTTCAACGTTATGATAGCGCTGCAAGAGTTGCTCGCACCATTCCGATACTATTTGTTCTCGTATGTGAGATGGCGTGAAACTTATCGTGGACAGATTTTACGGAATCCCAATGGTTTAATAGTAAAGCCGACACGTTCCTTCGATATTCCAAGGGACGTGCTTTGCGATACGCTTTTGAGTGATTCACCGATCATTTGGAATTAAATCGTTGACGAGCTTACGATAATGATCTTCTGTGGCGGTGATCGGACGTCCGCTGCGTATTCCATCAACTAGTATGCCTTTTCCAGACTCACAACTACGAACATTTATTTCCCATCGATTTACGGTAGACCTATCAACGGGATTGCCACCACGAAAAGCCTTTAAACGATGATCAATTTCAGTAGGAGTCACTTTTTCAGCGGTTAAAAATTCGATATCAGCACACGGTTTAAGTCGGGTTGACATAGCACTAGAACACGCCGCTGTATTTCCTCCTCTCGAAAGACACCGGATGAAAGTTATTCCTCGGACTTGCGCGCATGCGTGTTAAGAGGAAATGCTTGTCATGTCCCTCTTAAAAGACCCTGTACAATAGTCCCTACATCTTGTAACGTATATGACGGCTCTGTGTATTTGTGTTTATTTACTACACATGCCTTGGATGCCCCAAGTTACTATAAATGAAGTCGCTCAGATATTTTAGCTCAAGCGGCACTGGAATGAAAGGCCGGCATTCCCCTAGTGAGCGAGTCGAATAAAGATTGCCTTATTGCACATCGACGGAGATAAGATGCTCCAGGCAAAACAGCGATCTAGCTTTTTAGGAGGATGTCTATGGAAGAAACGAGCACCGAAACACACAATGGATTTATCTGGACAAAAAATAAGGTGTACACTATGTCGACTGCTATGGCGCTCTGAGCGTAAGAGTCGGCGAATTCGAAGTCCTAATGAACGATCTAGTTCGAGTTGTTAGCGAAAACGACCATGATGTTGTAGCTGGGGATTTTAACGACCCTGATGTTGTACCTGTGCATTTTTGGCGAGTTGAGGAACAAACAGATGAATATAGGGGGACTCTTTTGCGACCCTTGATCTGCTCCTGCTAAATAGAGATATTATACTGAAGTCACACTTAACATCCGTAGAGGCTTGTTGATAATTGGTCGCACTTTTGCCACCATTGGAGTGCATCGGACAGGTGTACACATAGTGATAGCTTCGCAATAGTCTTTCATACGATGATGAGGCGCAACTCGACCCACTGAAGTACAAGTGCGCGTTGTAAGACATCAATAACTACAATGCTTGACGAAGCTGTGCTAGATTTTATGACAGACTCTTTGCGGGTGTTATCTGAAGAGCAAGCAGCGCGTCTAATGGAAAACCTGACTGATGTGCACGATGCTGCTATGCCAAGAAAGGCAAAAGAAATAACACAAGGACAGATCACTTGAATAGTATAAGTTTATGGGAAATTACTTAATTGGTGGTGACAAGGTCGAATTTCTTGGTGTTTTTTACGGCTAAGAGTTCAAAGGATATGCATTCATCAAAGTTGTCTTTATTATTTTATGTCTAAGAAAGCCATGTTGTCTAGGTGACAAGGATTGAGGGATTTGTAGGTGAACTTAACGCTGCATACAGAAGCTCTTGAAAAGTTTAGGTATTCGGGAAAGTTTTGCAATAGGACTATAGTTCGAGACATCGAACTTAGGTCCTTTTTCAGATATTGGTGTAATGAAAGAGATTTTCCAATTGTTAGGAAAAGGTAGACGGGGAAATGAAAGAATGAAGGAATATAGGGACACTATCTTAGCAAGAATTGAATTCGTTATTTTTTTATTAGTTACGCATTCATGAAATGAGAACGAACTGAATCAAGAGAGGAGTTTGGTAAATATTTATAGTAAGGAGTTTGGTAAATATTTATAGTAAGTTTTGGTAAGGGTGAAACCCCCATTTATTTCGTTTACAACAAACCATACGTAACTTAAAAAATGAACTTAAGACTAAAAATGAAATAGATTGGCATTTGTCAACATCAGGCTCCAGACATAAACCATAACGAAAAGTTGTCGAGGCCTATCTGGAGAAGGAAAGAATCAATCGGAGAACAAATGGTTTTGAAAAATTTAGTATCGCCAGCGTATAGAGAGATACAGGAATGCTTAATAATCATATCGATGCCGGTTGTTAGTATGAATAAAGGGTGGTCTAAATACTGCCCTGGGGGACTGCAGCGGTGGGGAGAAAAGGATTTGAGAGAACAGATCTGAAACGTACTCTGTAGAGCCGATTAGTCAGATATGAAGAAATCCCCTTTGTTAGTACGGGTTGGAGCCAAAGTACAATAATTTAGAAAGTATTAGTTTGTGCGAGATTTTATCGGAAGCTTTACTAAATTCGGCAGCGACAACGTCGACTTCATTGCCGTTCTCTAGGAGTAGGAGTGTGTAGGAAATAAATTCAACTAAGTTAGTGTTGGTAGATCTACCACCAAGAAAGCCGGGTTGCTGGGTGAAATTAGGGATCCACAGTGGAAGCAAAACCTTTGGTACTGATTACTTTTAAAAAGTTTGGGGATCTGGGAAAGTTTGACGATGGGGCGGTAGTTTGGGTTATTCTGAGTAAGGGTGTGTGATCTGTGGAAGTTGGTATACTTCGCACCAGTTTTGAGGTCGAAAAGGCGGAAGGGACAAGAGATAGGGACAGATTGTGCCGTAGGACGAGCAGTTATGTCGTGATTAAGAAGGGATTTATTACGGGCAAGTGAGGGGGAGGGCCTAGGGTGACGGGTGGTGAAGCGGTTAGAGTTAGGGAGAGGAGTTGGCTTAGAATTTGGCTTGGAATAGGATTTTGTGATTTAAGTTGTCATTATTTTGAGAAGTGGGTTGCAGTTGCGACCACATTTGGAGAGGGGAGGATGGGTATGCATTTGTGGGGGTTGGGAATTTAAAGGACGAGTTATGATCGGATTGAGGGTTAAGGCCGAGGGAAGAGGGAACGGAGTGGTTTTGTGGGCTGGTTTAGGAGGAGGAGTGTGGCTATTATCACGTCCTACGGATTTAGGAAACAGGGGCAGGTGTTTAGTTTATTTGTTGGGGCGTATCTAAGTAGAAAGGTTGGCGCAAGGCTAATAACCATGCCCGTAAAAACGGATTATTATGGCAAATTTAACAAGCCTCCGATATGGATCGGATACACGACGACGACCACGGAAACGAAAATGGCTAAACGATTTAAGCATTTTCTTATGGAACGTCCGCTGACTATGCAGAACTCGAGCTGCACAGCAGCTAGACGATGCCCTGTCCGAATATAAGGCTGACATAACAGCATTACAAGATATAAGATGGGCGGGGAGTGGTGTTATTCAAAAAAACGAAAATGACATTTATTACAGCTGTCATGCAAAACACAATGTGCTCGGGGTAGGGTTTCTATTCAGCCAAAAACTGAAGCCTGCCATCATCAGCTTTAATAAACGAAAGGCTATGCACTCTTCGCGTGTGAGGCAAGTTTAAGAACATAAGCCTCATAAACGTTCACGGACCTACAGAGGAGTCCCCTGACGACGAAAAGGAAGAATACTACGCGAACGTCGAACAGGCCCTCAATGCCCGCCCAAGATACGATGTGAAAATCGTTCTTGGTGATTTGAATGCGAAAATAGGTCGGGAGCACTACACAGGTTTGTGGCGACTCTAACAGATACACACACAATTCACAAGCAAAATAGTGAAGAACACCGAACGAAAAATCGAACAAGAAAATACATAAGAACCGTATACCATAGCGATAACAAAAATAATTCACATCAGTGGAGTATAGTCGAGTTTAAAAATCAAATTCTAAACACGGTCAGTAGCCTGATGGGTAACGCGTAGGTTCAATTTTTTTCGTGATTCAAACTGTCATAGCGTCAGTTCGAATCACACGATCTTCTTCACTATTATTCTAAACGCTATAGGTTTCCAGAGTTTGCATGAGAACACTAATGACAATGGACTACGAGTCATCGAAGTGGCAGCATCAAAGATCGTGGTAGTAGCGAGTACCAGGTTGTCGCGTGAAGATATTCACAAAGCCACCTGGGTATCACCTGATGGATCCACTCGCAACCAAATTGACCAGATGTTGGAGGATCGCCGCCACTCCTTGAGTCTGATGACGGTACGATCGTACCGAAATGCTAACGTCGACCCGGATCACTATCTTGTTGGTATAGATTTCCGACCGCGGATTGCTTTATGAAGACGTATCGGATCCGCGGATCAGGTTCGCATCAACACGTCTGCCTTACGCAATGAGAACACCAGTAACACATTTGGTCATGTGCTAAGACTCGCCCTTGAAGAGGTCGAGGGAGGGAGAGTAAGTCCTGGGGCCAGAATTCCGGCCGTAAAAGAGAAATGGACACGCCTTAAGAATACTGTCATTAGTACTGCCAACTCCATCTTAGGCAGTAGTCGTAAAGATCGGAGCGCCTGGTTTGATGATGAGCGCAAACTAGCGACTGAAACTAAGAATGCAGCAGTCTCATAGGACGCGGGTACGGGAGGAGAAATACAAAGAGCTCAGAAGAACTGAAAAAAGGCTTCACTGACAAAAGAAAAGTGCCTGGGAAAAAAACCTTGTCTGTGAAATAGAGAAAAGTAGAGAGCGAGGCCCGCACCAGGCGCGGAAGTTCTACCGAATAATCCACAGCGTGACGCGGGAAACACCACGCTGCACTTACTGCAAGGATAAAGATGGTAATCTGATCACCGTTCCTGAAAGCATTCTAGAGCGATGGGAAGTGCACTTCAATAAATTGCTATATGGTGAGCTCACAGAAGAATCGGAGACTCCACCAATGCAAGCTCAAGACCAAATGCTGCCGCCAACAAGCATTGAGGAAACATTAAAAGCCATAAGACAGCTCAAATCAAATAAAGCCTCCAGAGCTGAAGGCATACCAGCTAAGCTGATCAACCAAGGAGGGACAGCGTTACATCACACAGTTCATGAGATCGTGGTGCACGTATGGCAGCAAGAGGAGATACCGGAAGATTGGCGTCGCGGTATAATTTGCCTCATACATAAGAAGAAAAATATCACTGTGTGCAGCAACTATAGGGGCATATTGCTGAGTGCCGCCTATAAGATATTCTCCTCTATCCTACAAGATCGGATAGGCCCATACGCTAAAGTCAGCATTGGTCAATATCGCTCCATCCCAAGCAAATCAGCGGTTGATCAGATATTTACCCTTAGGGAGGCGATGGAAAAATGTCTGGAATTTAAGATTCCATTATATCATTTATTTATAGACTTTAAGGCCGCCTCCGACAGCTTAGCCAGGGTAGAACTATATAATGCCATGAGAGAGTTTGACATTCCAAACAAATTGATACGACTTTGTAGGTTGACCATGACCAACGTAACTAGTCAAGTAATAATAGTGGGATTGCTGTCCAAACCAATAAATATCTTTAATGGACTGCGACAATGGGACGGTCTAGCCTGTCTCCTCTTCAACCTGGCGTTGGAGAAAGCAATCCGTGACTCTAGCGTTACAACAAGTGGGACTATTGTCACCAACTTCTGCCAGATACTTGCCTACGCACATGACATCGACATCATCGGTAGATCCGAATCGGCTGTACAGGACTCCTTCACCCAGATCGAGCAGGCGGCACAAAAACTGGGTCTTCACATTAATGAGGGAAAAACTAAGTACATGATGGCAACTTCTGCGAAGAGAAGACCTAACGTTGGTCAAACTATCAGGGTAGTGGAGCACGAATTTGAAGTAGTGCAATCCTTTAACTATCTTGCGTCAGTAGTCATCATCATCATCGGCACTACAGCCGTGATCCGGTCTTGAACTTATTTAGTAAGTCTCTCCACCGGTATCCAGTCCATATCCGAGACTTGTTAAATTGTTCATAATAATTTGTTTTTCCGGACAAGGTTATTAGCCGTGCGCCAACCTATCTTAGGATGTCGCTGCATGCATTGGTTCAATACTTGGCGGGTGCCAAAGTAGCTACCCAGGGGTGTCACGTGGAGACTGCATGTCAACTTGGCGGACAAAAACGCACAAGATCAGTATCGAGGAGCCCCATAAACAAAGCATCCTTCATTGCAAGAGATGCCAAGGCTTGGGACACTTGGCGGTGGCTTGCCACCTAAATATACGGTGCGGCAGCTGTGCCGACGAACATCAACCAGGAGAATGCAAAGTCAATCCCTAGGGTATGGAACCAGGAAAAATCCAAACCACGAACACCGATGGATCCATTACCACTAAAGAAATCGCAGGCGATAATAATATGGAAGAAGAAATACGCAAACGGATGATCAAATCCAACAAAGCCTAGTATGGTCTATCAAAGCTCTTTAAATCCCGAAATTTGTCCAGAACATCCAAGCTACTACTGTACAAGACCATGGTCTTACCAATACTCATGTATGGGTCCGAGACCTGGGTGCTCAATAAAAGGCACTTTGAACTCTTAACCGCGTTCGAGAGGAAGGTCTTAAGGAGAATTGTTGGCCCCGTATGTGAAGGAGGACGATTCCGGAGACGCTACAACCATGAGTTGTACGCAATCTACCTTGAAGCTAATGTTGTAAGAAAAATCAAGATCGGTAGACTCCGGTGGCGGGTCACCTAGCTCGAATGAGCGAAGAGGAACTTGCCCGGAAAGTTCTTTGTGGCAGGATGTATGGAAGGAGACGGCGCGGCAGACCTTGTCTGCGATGGAGGGATGACCTAGACCAGGACGCCCAGAGCCTGGGAGTGCGCAACTGGATAATATCGGCACGAAATCGGGACCGGTGGAGAGATTTGTTAAATAAGGCCAAGACCGGATCCCGGTTGTAGTGCCGATGATGATGATGATGATCTAAGTAGATCATCCGTAGACGGGCGATTGTGCTACGACCAGGTAGTCACGCGCACCTAAGAAGAGCTCTTGCGCTTCAGTAGGGCTATCTCCCAGAGAGACCGGGACGATAATATTAAACAGCACCAACAGTTTTGATGGTTGAATGGCAAATAAAGACCTGAATACCAATGTCGGCAAACTACATCATCAGCCAGCTTACACAGAAATGCAAACTACACAATAGTCATATAATGTTTAGTTTAGAGTGTCTGCGTAGGACCAGTAAGTTATACGAGGGTTGCCTTTTATATTTCGGGATTAGAGAACAAAAACAAATATTGATCATCGAAAATCACTTTATTGTTTTTCAAAATATTCCCCATGAAGATCTATACACTTTTGCATGCGTTTGAACCAATTGTCGAAGCACTTTTGCCACTCTGATTGAGGTATCTCCAACACATGCATTCTGAATGCAGCAACCGCTTCTTCAGGTGTCGAAAAACGTTGACCACTCAGTTTGTTTTTTACGTACGGGAATAAAAAGAAGTCATTCGGTGCCAAGTTTTTCGGGCTCATACGCGTAAATCCACGATTCATCACCTGTCACGATGTCATAGACGTGTTTCGAAGCACCGCGACCGTATTTTTTGAGCATTTCTTGTGACCAATTGACACGAGCCTTTTTTTGGGCGATTGGCAAATTGTGTGGGATCCAACGAGAACAAATTTTTTTTACGGTCAAATGTTTATGCAATATTGAATGTATGCTGGTCCCACTAACGCCTAAGGTTGTCTCAATCTCACGATAGGTCACATGACGATCTCCCAATATCAGTTCGCGCACAGCACCAATGGTTTTCGGAACAACAACTGATTTTGGACGACCTTCACGAAATTCATCTTGGAGCGAACTACGACCACGATTAAATTCACCATACCATCGATAAACACTGGTCCTTGATGGAGCTTCATCGCCAAAAATTGAATTAAGTTCATCCATGCACTGTTGCTGAGTTAATCCACGCCGAAAGTTGTAAAAAATAATCGCACGAAAATGTTGACGATTTAATTCCATTTTTGGGCCGAGAGGAATCTTTTAAGTTACTGTAAACAACACAAATAGCGCTCGTATGTCAAAACATTCTGAGTGCGTATAACCTCAAAAACGTCCAACTTTACGACAGAGCTGTCAATTGCCGGATTGCAACACTAGGGTTGCCAAATCCCGAAACATAAGAGGCAACCCTCGTAATATAAGATAATTAAGCTAGAATTTTAGCATTTTTTGTCTAGCATATAATTTAGAATCTTAAAATATAAAACGAAAATAAAAAATGTTGCAAAAATGAAAAATGAAAGGGACATTACTTATTTGATGGGGGCTTGAGCCGGTGAAACCGTCTGTTTCATTCCACCTGGAGACATTCCTTGGTACTATTGGGATTTGAGATGTAAAAGTATTGATCGTCTGACAACGTCCAATGGGGATTGGGGGAGGGTAAAATCGATAGTAACAACGATATCGTCTAGGGAAGTACTTAACTCGGTTAGGTGATCAACCGCTGCTATTGCGAGTTCATATGACACGATAGGTTGCGAAGGAACTATAGAGAAACAAATGACATATAAAAATTTTAGGCGTTGGTCGATTTTCATTGCGATATAGTCTAGATTGGGAGAAGAAGAGATGTCAATAAGAGATGAGGCGAGCTTATTTTGGATGCAAGCAGCACACCACGGCAAGGTGAATCCGGAAATATACCATCGTCATTGCGGAGCATAGATCCATTACGAGAGATGAAAGAAGAGCTGCCACATTGGACTGAAAGAGGAGAATAGGTTCTGGAAAAGGGAAAGACAATTCAATCTATTGGCAAGACCATGGCATTCGTCTTTTTTCTCTTTTTTTTTGAACCTCTAGGATGATTTTCAATGACTATCTTGAAAAAAAGAGAACAATAAATGTCTAGTACTAGGTATTCTTGGGGGGTGGGCGCGAACATACAGGGCAAAGTCACTGATTGCTTTCAACCTGGTGGAAGGCCAGGACGATCCTTGTCCCCGTCCAATCCTAGTTGACATACAGTCTTCACGGGACACTCCTGGATATCTACTTTGGCACCCACCAAGTAGTGAACCAATGCATGCAGCGACATCCTGAGAAAGGTTGGCGCAAGGCTAATAACCTTGCCCGGAAAAACAAATTATTGTGGACAATTTAACAAGTCTCGGATATGGACCGACTACCGGTGGAGAGACTTGCTAAATAAGGCCTAGACCGGATCCCAGTTCTAGTGCCGATGATGATGATGAATAGGTGTTCTTATACAGGCCTTTAAGTGATGAAATTAAGAAAAAACCGATTGCATTTGTACGGTGGCCCAAATCTATAAAATGAAATTGCCTCTTTACATATGTAGTTTGCCAGGTTTATTGGTTAATTATTTCTTTCGAAACTTAAAAAATGTCTCGATGGTAAAATATTTGCCGATAATGAAGAGATACAATCAACGGTTGAAGGTAGTTTTGAAGAATTCAATAATTCTTACTGTAAAGGTATCGTAACTGATATCGAAACTATCGCTGGAAAAAATGTATACAGTTAAAAGGAAACTAGAAAAAAAGTATGTTTTCCCAAGATTCTAGTGTTGGGTCGAAAATGTCTGGGACTGCTCTTATATTTGTTATTGTGATTTGTCAAATTGAAGATATTACTTATGACTGTATCAGCTATCTTAATGTTCGACTAGTTTGTGATGATCTGTCAATTTTGTACAATCAGATTTGATTGGCTGAAACAACAATTCAATCTGAATGTGACAGGTGTGAAAAAAAATTCAAATAACATGTCTATATATCTAATACCAATATAAGATCGTTTACCAATATAATAAAACGTATCATCAGCAATATTTGTACAGCTGGCAGAAAAATCATAGAATATCTATACTTACTCTTGAGGAAAGTGATGCAAAAGGTCTCTACAAATAGATAAAAAATCATACTTAAAATTTGTTCACAACGCTAAGGAAAGTCTGTATTTGCGAAAAATCGACCTAGTCGAACTCTAGACGATATAAATGTATTCTACCTTTATTTCGAAGAATGACATTTGTTTTTTAGATTAATTTACCATACCAAAGCAACACAATAACTTGTTGTTGACATAAAAAAATGAGTTATTCAAAAAAAGTATATGAAGACAAAACCGTACTTATACGGAATACTTGTCACGGCATTATAGTTTAATCAACGTATGTATATGTACGAGAAAACAGTTAAACATGTTAAATAGCAGTTTTTTTACGATTTCTTTAGTTTCAATTTCGCCTCAACAATACACCACATCAGAAAGTTCATACCTATGTGTCGGTTCAATTGACAACTACGCATCTTAAGGTTACTGATATAAACACCAATATCTGGTGTTGGTTATAGAAGTTTCCTTATTTGTTTGTTTACTGTGTAAACATTATGAGAATGTTAAGGTTATCCATTACGTTATACATAACCTATTACTAGTGGATGAACAGCTTAAACCTTATATGAAAGCATACTAAGTTAGTGGAAGAATTTTACATATCGTGTGCCTCTGTTTCACATTTACGTACAGCGGTTTGGTTCAATTCCAAAAACATTACTCCTTTTCACATTTCGCCTAAATTGATCAAGATTTTGGTGTTCGTTATAAAAAACAACAAAGGTAGTTTATCTTATCAAAATCATTGGAGCGTATTGACATTAGAGTCAAGCAAGTAATGGCAATAAAGTAATTTCGTTTTTTATGGGGAAATGAAGCTTAGTATAAGATTAATTTTTAGTCAACCAAATATTTTTTATTTCGTTCAATGACTTTCGATATCTTACTTACAGTTCTAGAAATGTTTATCCTTTGCGGCAAAATATCGAAAGAAGAAAAATTTGCATACATTTTAACATCCAAGAAGTTTCACACACTTTGAATCAAATGATAATCAGATGGTATTAGAGTAGTGTTGTAATGGTAATACAACAATTTCTCCTTCATGAAAAAAGTGTGTGAGACGTTGCATTATTATTGTGGAACATGATTACTTTACAATTTGGTAATCCTGTACATTTGTTAGCTTCATATCTCTGCTCGCCAACCCAAGAAACCTATAAAAAAAGTTTTCTTATTTGCTAACAGCAAACATCACATTTGATCCATTGAAAGTACCTTACACACCCAAGGCCTTTGTGATATCACAATTTTCGAGGATGCTTGTTACACACAAAAACGCCGAGTCTAAAGCGTTTAACTTCTGCGGCTAACCCCCAGGTTATGTGAAATAATTCAATGTGAATTCCATGCTGACCAATTTTACACCAGTACCAAAGTTACCATCATCTGGTGTAGACGTGTCGACAATCGACAAATGATAGTTGATGAGCGTTCAACGGAACGGCTTTAAAAGTGAAGTGTATGTAAAATTATTATTAAATGATTGTTAAATTATTATTTTTAAATTAAACTGCGTGGCACATCTTGAGTACGGGTTCGCTTGAATCATTTCCAACTCATACAATCGCTTGGAAATGGCTTGGCTGGTAACTCGTAATGCTGATGAAAGTTCTTGTTGGATTTGGTATCCCAATGGAGAGTTGTGGTCGAGTTCAGGAAACTGAACGACAAAACCATTGGTGATGCGTACCCTCTCTCTCGAATAGAGGACACTTTGCACCAGCTCGGTCAGTCACGCTTTTTTAGCCAGCGGTTTCCACCAAGTCTTAGTGGATCAGAAGGATCGAAATAAGACAGCGTTCAGCACAAATTTCAGGCATTATAAGTTCAAACGTCTGCCATTTGGTTTGAAGGGAGTACCAGCCACGTTTCAGAGACTCATGAACCATGTCCTAACCGGGTTGAAAGGTATCGAATGCTTTGTTTATCTGGACGACATTGTCATATATGGAAAAAAACCTAGAACACCATAATGAGAAACTCCGGAAAGTATTCGATTAAATGAGATACCACAATCTCAAGCTGCAACCGGAGAAATGCAAGTTCCTACAAAACGAAGTAGTATATCTGGGACATGTTTGTTCCGAAAAAGGGGCAATGCCAAATACCGATACGACTGCTTGTGTCAGGGATTTGCCCATTCCTAATGCAGTGCTCCAAAAAGCCCTACCATCTTTTTCCCCCATTCCTAATCCAAAATCCCAGCAATATTACCCTAAAAACCCAAAATCCTATCAAAACCTGAAAAAACCCAAACATGATTCAAAATTCGCAATAAACGAATCAAACATTCGTTTATCGCATAACATTTGCCCCCACGGCATAATTAAATCCAAAATCAAAATTAAAATTTAAATTCACAATAAACGAATCCAATATTCGTTTATTGTTCTACATTTGCTCCACAGCATCACCCAAATCCAAAATTCAGAGATCGTTATCTCTATCCCAAAAATTCCATTGAGTTAAACAAACAAAAAACTCAAAAGCAGATACATTCACACATCTGCGCGATAGTTTCATAAGAATTCAAGAAATTGTTTTTTTTTTTTTTTTTTTTTCAAAACTGTATTTATTAACCATAATTAGAATTCGTACATTTAAGTAATACAGTGACTTAAAATTAATTTTGTAATAATTGCTTACATGTAATTATTATAATATATACATTTTCCAAACAATATTTTATGAGATATAAGATAGACGCGTGTTTATAAATTTAGTGGTATTATCTTCCTGGAAAAGGTCAGAAAACCAGGAATTTGTTTTTTCAACTTTACTTAGGCTAAACTTAATCCTAATTATATAAATAACTTAACCTAATTTAGCCTGATTACAGTATGATTTTCATAAAGCCATAAAACAAAGTTTTATAATTAATGGGATATATGTTATGAATTAAAGGATGTGGAATGAGGTCAGTTATGGGTTAGAGGTAGAGTATTTCTCTCCGGTTGTTCGTTGGAAAAGCGTAGGATGTTGAAAAATGGTTGGACGTTATAGTATTTGAACTGGTAACTTCGGTGTTGTGGTATATGATCTCATTTGAATCATTTACCAGTCTGCCTGAGGCGAAGATAGCTCTGGTGTGGAGACAGTTGGGGTAGTTAGTTCGGATATCTAGAGGGTTCTCTAAGAGCGAGGTTATTATGGGATTGGGATTATTTTGTAGGTTTTCGATAAATTTGATAGACAGTTCGAGGAATCGTCTATCGAGGCGCTCGATACCAGCGGTATTGTAGAGTTCGACGTTACTATAGTACTTATAGGAGTTAGGACGACGATGTAACCCAGAGACATACCTAAAGCATTTTCTTTCGAATACTCGTAATTTCTCCATTTGGGAGGGAGTGATATGGTACCACAATGGGCACGCGTACGTGAGTGTGGGCCTGATAATTTGTTTGTAAATGAGCAGTTTGACTTTGTGAGAGAGACTATTAGGTTTCCACATTACTCTTCTACAGAGATTAAGCTGAATTGTGGCTTTTTGAAGGGAATTTTTAATGTGGGAGGAAAAAGACCAGTTATTAGAAAAAGTGATTCCCATATATTTTAGGGTTTTGGAGGGTTTTATCAGAGTGTTGTTCAGTTGAATCTTAATTTTGTTGTGGCCTCGTCTAGTGTTGTTTGTACAGTGCTCGTTTTTGCCCTTGAACACTATGAGCTGCGTTTTATTTGGATTAAGGTGGATTTTCCACTTATTAAAGTATGTTGATAGGTTAGGGAGGAAGTTGTTAATGCGGTTTCTTGCAGCCTTAACAAATTTGCTGCTAGAGTAAATTAATGTATCATCAGCATAATTCAGCATCACAACATTAGGAGATGCGGGTTGAGGAATATCTGAGGTATATAACAGATATAAAATTGGCCCTAAAATGGAGCCTTGGGGAACACCCACGGTTATGGTGTGGGTTCCTGAGACAGAAGATTTTATTCTCACAACGAATTTTCTGGCAGAAAGATATGAGGCTAAGAGCTTTGTTGTGTGAGAATTTAGATTAAATATGGAGTGCAGTTTGTACAGAAGCCCTGAGATCCAGACGCAATCAAACGCCTTAGAAATATCGAGAGATATACACACAGTAGGGCGTTGGTTTTGGAGACCAGTTGTAACATCGTGTGTGAGTTTTAGTAGAGCATGACATGTGGATTGTCGCTTACGAAATCCGAACTGACAGTTAGGGATGAGGGCATTCTCATTGGCAAATGAGAGAAGATTTTGGTAGATCTTGCGTTCCAGTATCTTATTTAGTGTACTTAATAGGGATATTGGACGATAATTGCAAGGGCTATTACTACTACCGGGCTTCTTAATAGGAATTACTACCGCAGTTTTCCAGTTCTCTGGGAAGTGGGATGCATTAATTATATGATTAAGAAGAATGAGGATGGGAAGTAGATTCGGTGGACGTAGCCTTTTAAATAGAAGACGTGGGATTCCATCTAATCCAGTTGACTTTTTGTTATTTCCTGATCTTACGATCTCGCATAATTCGTCTGCAGTTAGAAAATTTGTAGTGTCTAAGGGGTGTGAAGCTATGTTTGTGTTGTTAAATTCACCGATGAAAGGAGTAAAAGATGGGAATAATCTGTTAGAGATGTATTCGTTTACTGTGTTCTCGAAGCCAGGAGTTGAGAGAGAATTATTTTGCTCATGAATCTTTGCAAAGTGTTCTGCGAGGCAATTTGCTATGTCCGTAACGGACTGGGCAATATTATTGCTGATTGGGTTGATGAGATGAACAATTCGGGGTTTATATTTACGACCAGTTAGTTGGTTGATGTTTTTGAAAAGACTCCGATTTGGTTTGATATTTTTAAGTGTGGAGATGTAGTTTTCATCTGCGAACTTTTTCAACTGCTCATTTATCAGAGTGGATAGGAGTTGGATTTGGCTTTTAATAAAGGGGCAGTATCTTGTATGAAGTTTACGACGGAGCTGCTTTTTAAGGCGCAATAATTTGGTTAGGATGCTGGGCAAAGGCTTTCCTAAATAGTTATGAGGAATGGTTGTCGGGGTGTTTTTGCTGAGAGCCTCCTTAAGAATTTGCTCTATTCTTAAAGATGCTTGATCGATTTCAGTAGGGAGTAAGTTAGATGCGTCAGGGATATACAAGTCAGAGAAACTTATCGCTATGTCCCTATTGACTTTTCTCCAATTTGTTTTGGTGAAGTTTGGGACAGAGTTTGACGAGTATAGTGGATCGAGAGAGGGGATTTGGATCGTGGTGTGAACGGAACCATGATCAGAAGGAAATATAAATGAGACTGTAGGTGGACCCGCTGAATAAACATCGTCGGACTTGAGGAAGAAGTCGATTGTTGACCTGGCTGAGCTAGAGACACGAGTTGGCTGTAATGGGGAGTCAATGTAAGTATATGGATAAGACGGGAGGAGGGCTAGCAATTGGCGACCATATTTGTTGCATTTATTATCATTGAATGCTGTATGACGAGCATTCCAGTCTCCTCCGATTATAAATGGAGCGGGAACGGACTGTTGGATAATCTGCGAAATGTCAGTATCTGGGAAATCTGGTTGTCGTGAAGGGTGAATATAAATGGATGCTAAGACGAGCACTTTATTGTTCTCACAGAAAAGTTTTACTGCTGTGTATTCAATGCTGGATATACCGGTGAATCTAATTTCACTGAATTGAAATTTTTTGTGAATTAAGATGCCGGTACCTCCATGAGATCCATTAGTTCTGGGGTTAGAAACTAAAGTGTAATTGGGAATGGAAACTCGGGAATTTGGTTTGAGCCAGGTCTCTGAAAAGAAGAGGATATCTGGAGAAAACTTTTCAACAAACAACCGGAGGTGTTGCTTACGTATGTTAGAGTAAATGGATTCTGTGTTGAGGGAGCAAGAAATTGATTTCTTATCTTGTGTAAATACAACATCTCGCTCGAAATATCCAAAAGATCGAGATTGTTGCACGAAAATGTGTATCTTTGGGATACAATTTTCGATTCCTTTTCCTTTATAAAGGAATAGTCAAGTGATCTCCGCGCCGCAGTTGGGGCTCCTCGATAGTATAGTGGTTAGTACACCCGCCTGTCACCCGGGAGACCGGGGTTCGATTCCCCGTCGGGGAGCCCCTGGCGCAAGACTAATGACCTTGCCCAGAAAATATAAATCATTATGGAAAATTTAACAAGCGTCAGGACTTGCTAAATAAGGCCAAGACTGGTTCCCGGTTGTAGTGCCGATGATGATGATGAACGTATAGGTACTCCCTCAAAGAGACAATTTCTGAAAATCTGGAGTATCACCTGGCCCCCACGGAAACCAGCGGACTTGCGAAGACTGTGGCCAAACCAAAAGGACGTTGCTCTTCCCTCTGGATCAGAGGAAGCACGGTAACGACCCCTTGTAGGACAAGTTTTCAGGAGCGGTCTGTTTTAAGAGATCGCCTTGTCCTTTTAAGGATCAGGAGACTCGCGTCCTGAAACATACCCCTACTAAACACAACACTAAGACGGTTAAGAACGTCCAAACGTTTCTAGTCTTGCCGAATTATTACCGAAAATTTGTTCCAAATGTTTCGAAGATAGTACATCATCATCATCATCATCGGCACTACAACCGGGATCCGGTCTTGGCCTCATTTAACAAGTCCCGAGGCTTGTTGAATTTCCATAATAATTTGTTTTTCTAGGCAAGGTTATTAGCCTTGCGATGATAGTATGCCCATTAACAAATTTGTAAGAAAGGACGTTAAATTCACCCGGTCGGACAAATGCCAACAAGCACTTGATAACATAAAGAAGTTATTGGTCTCGCCGTCACTGTTAATCTATCCAGATTTTACCAAACCCTTTAATCTGACCACGGATGCTAGTAATGAAGCACTGGGTGCCGTTCTTTTGCAAGGTGAAATCGGTGAGGATCAGCCAGTCGCATATAACAGCCGAACCTTAAATAAGGCGGAAAAGAATTACTCTACGATCGAGAAAGAGTTACTAGCCATTGTTTGGGCGGCTAAGAATTTCCGTTGTTATTTACAAGGGAGAAAATTTAACATACACACGGATCATAAACCATTAAAGGGAGTATTTAACGTGAAAGACCCCACGTCACGTTTACTAAGGTTCCATCGCAAACTACTGGAGTTCGACTACCAAATCGAGTATAAACCCGGTAAATACAACACTAATGCGGATACCTTGAGTCGTATTCCGCAAATTTGTGATGAGACTCCCACACTACCAAGGTGCAATGTACTAACGCGCGCCCAAGCTAAGAAGCAAATGGCAAGCGAAGGAACTCAGGATAGTCCAAATGACGATAAGTCCTCTCTTAACGAGAATCCCATTCCGGCCTGCACGGAAAAAGGAATGGAGATAACCAATCCTGAAGACATTCAGTTCCTACTCAGGGAATACCATGGTCCTCCTTAGGGTGGACACCAAAGAGTGAGTAAAACGTACCACAAAATACGTAGACATTTTTGGTGGAAGAACATGATGCGCGACATCAAAGTATGTAAAACATGTCAAACCATGAAATCTTCACCGAACATACGTATGCCCATGGTAATAACCGACATTGCAAAGAGGCCTTTCGATAAAGTATACTTAAATATAGTGGATCCTCTTGATCACAGTCCAACCGGCAATCAATATATACTTAGATTCCAAGACAACTTGTCGAAGTATATAGATTGCTACGCTCTCCCAGATGCGGAGGCAGAAACGGTGGCCACAGTCTTTTTCGACCAAATAATTGCTCGGTATGGTGTTCCGAAGCAATTGGTCACCGATCAGGGAAGCAATTTCCTAAGCAGTTTGTTTAAAAGCATGTGCAAACTGCTCCGTATTAAAAAACTACAAACCTCAGCGTACCACCCACAATCGAATGGAGCCTTAGAACGAGCCCATCGCCTACTCGTAGATTACCTGCGAAGCATTGTGGATGGGAATTCCCAATCATGGGACCAGTACCTGAGGACGGCAACATTCGTACACAACACCAATGTACACGAAGGTACTAAACTTACGCCAATGGACTGTCTATTTGGGTTCACCCCGGAGGTACCGACGAGTATAAAGCAACCTCCGGAACCGGTATACAACCATGAAAGCTACCATAAGCTATTGAAATACAAACTTTAACATACGTACGAAATAGCAAGGCGTAACCTGTTAACTTCCAAGAGGAAGTCGAAAGAGTACTACGACCGTAAGACATGCCCATTCACGTTCCATGTGGACGACAAAGTTTTAATACGGAACGCTCAAATGCAAGGGAAATTAGCTCCCATATGGAGGGGTCCCTATAAGGTAGTACAAATAAATAGTCCGGTAAATAGCGTTCTAAAGGTAGTGAGAAGAAATGTGGTGGTACACAAAAATAGACTGAAACTCTATTACGAGTAGAGGAAGCAAAAGCCAGACAGACTACCACAACTAGTGTAGGGATCAACGCTACAGTTAGATACTTTAGTAGCTAAGCTTCATTCCTTTTCTAAGAATGAAGCTATCATTATTTAAGGGGGGAAGGTATTGTTGCGGACCTACCTCGCGTCAAGGTCCCCCGCCCCCCCCCCCCCCCCCCCCCCAACATCCACAAATCCCCTTTCGTGAGTTTCCCCTCTCTACCTCTAAAAGGAGAACAACTCGCCAAGTAGTTAATTTGCATAAACTACTTTGTGCAAATTCTACTTGGTAGAGAAAAAAATTATAAAACGGCGTTGGCGCCAGATAATAAATAAAACGTCAACGGCAAATAAACAAAAATTTGACTTCGACAGAAAGTAGACGAAAATTAAAGCGAGCAAAGCAAAACGGTATTCTAAATAGAAATAAATAATAGAGGACAACAACCGAAAGCTGATCAGGGGAACTGAAATACAAATTCAGTGTTCTATATAGAAATAAATAATAGAGGACAACACCCGAAAGCTGATCAGGGGAGCAGCCCGTCAACGCCCCCTGCACCCAGTCGCAGCTCCAGCAACCCTCCAATCAAGGTAAAACAATAAGTCCTTATTATTATTATTTATTGGCCTGTAGGAACCCGGAAGTTCATGGCCTCACCGACTCGGCTTCGCCATCGTTCCCTGGCCTGGGCACTCTCCTTCCACGCTTGACCATTCGATCGATCTCCTCAAGGTCAAACCTAACATTGTCCTCCCATCTCCGCCGCGGCAGTCCTACCGGTCTCTTTCCCGTTGGTCTACCGTCAAAAATTCTATGCACGGTCCTATTGTTCCCCATTCGCGCTACTTGTCCGGCCCATCTTAGTCTTCGCGACTTGATTACTCTCACTATTGTATGTTTGCGATATAGCTCTTCCAATTCGTGGTTATGGAGTTTGCTCCATTGTCCTGCCTCCTCTTCATATTTACCTCTAAAGATGCCCCTCAAAACTTTATTCTCGAATACGCGGAATTTGTTTTCTTCCCGTTTTGTGAGGGCCCATGTTTCGCATCCATATAGAACAATCGGCATGATTATGGTTCTATAGACACGGAGCTTTATATTACGTGATAGCAGTTTGGATTTCAGCAGTTTACTGACTGCATGCCAACTAGCGTTACCGGAGTGTAGTCTTTTTTTAATTTCCTTTGACATTTCGTTACTGGTCGTCAGTATGCTTCCCAGATACATTCATTAACTTTTTCGAATATCTTGTTTCTGACGTTTATATGTATTCGCTGAGGTCCACCTGCTCTCGCCGTAATCATGTATTTTGTTTTGTCTTCATTTATTTCTAGGCCCACCTCTTCTGCCGCTTGCATGATGATTTCACAGTTTTTACTAACAGTCTCTAGATTATCGCCCGGAACGGCGATGTCATCCGCATATGCGAGCACTTGTGTGACCCCGTTCAGGGATGATCCGACCATGTTGTCGTCTTGTACCTTTCTGATGACATACTCGAGCACAAGGTTAAAAAGACACGGTGATATATCATCTCCCTGCTTTAGTCCGTCCCGGATTTCGAATGGTTCTGAGATGTGGTTTTCTATTTTAACTCGCCCTTTGTTTTGGTTCATGCAAATTTGAATGAGCGCGGCATATTTTTTTGGGACTCCCACCTCAACTAGAATATGGTAGAGTCTCTGCCTTGCGACTGAGTCGTAGGCTTTTTTGAAGTCAACGAACAGTTGGTGAACCGTCGCTCCGTATTCCCACTTCTTTTCCAGCAGTTGTCTTATTGTGAACATTTGGTCGCTTGTTGATCGGTTCCTACGGAATCCACATTGGTAGTCTCCCAGTGTCTCTTCTGGGTACGGTGTGAATGACATTTGTTAATATTTTGTATGCGGTTGGGAGCAATGATATTCCTCTGTAGTTTTCGCAGTCAGATCTGTCGCCTTTTTTGAAAATGGGGATGACTATTGAGGTTTTCCATTCTTCCGGAGTGACTTCCTTATCCCATATTGTTTGGATGAGCTGGTGGATCTTTCGGGCGGTTGCCTCTCCTCCATGCTTCACAAGCTCTGCCGGTATGCAGTCGACTCCGGGAGCCTTGTTATTTTTCAAGCGCTATTGCGTCTACAACTTCGTTGAGAGACGGCTCTGGGATCTAAGGCTCGGCTGTATGTACGCTTGGTGCATTTATCTGTGGTTGATGGGTGCGTACATTGAGCAGGTTTTCAAAGTACTGCTTCCATCTTGTCACGACATTGTTTGTTTCTGTCACCAGACAGCCGCTTGCGTCTCGAATTATTTTGACTCTCCCTCGGTAGCCATTTCTAATTGAATTTATGCCGACATACATACCTCTGATGTTCTTTGCCCTAGAATTTTCTAGGATTCTTTCGATCCGAGTCTTCTCCCATTCGCGTTTTTTGCCGCTGAAGAGCCTCATTGTCTCTCTCCGAATTGTCGCGTAACTTTCTGCGTTGACTTCATCATATCTTTCTACGTTCTTCGTTCTTCGCCCTGCACTCACCGTCAAACCATGGTTTTTTGGACTTAATTGTTTTCTTAAATCCTAATACCTTTTGGGCTGTTAGTTTGATTGTGTCTCTGATCGATGTCCATTTAGTGTCCACACTATTAGCTTCCTCTTCCTCACTGCTCACATTCTCTAGAATGCTAAATCTTATGGTCATACCATTTAAACAATATATTCAAATATATTAAATATAATTACCATAATATTAACTATATTAAATATTAAATTGTGTATAAATAATTATAACAGCTGCCATAGCGTCAGTTCGAATCACACGTTCTTCACTATCATCCCAAACGCTATAAAACCACTACAGGTGTTATGGTGTTGTAGTAGGTGCTTCACTAGATTCATCCCGAAATCCAGGACACATCTCTTCCATAACGAACTTATGCCGCTCAGACACCAAAAACTCTCGAAAAATGTTAAATCAATCGAAAGTATCGATGCCCGAGGGATGTAACAGAGATTTGAAAAATGGGAAAACAGACGCAGATTCGTTAAAGCAGTAAGATGTGTGGCGGGCAGATATACAAACTAGACAGGAATTTCATGAATTGCGGGAACTGGTGTTAAATGGGATAGAGTAGAAAAGGTTTGTGCATTCGGTCGAACTTGAAAGATTATGGTGGAAAAAGATAATATCAATAAGACTTCTGTTTTTTTAGAGTGTGTACATTTATTAGTTTAAGGTAGTTTGTATAATAGGCCAGAAACAAGAGGTAGTTCCGGTCGCATAATGCTCTCGAATTTGCGAGTATGAGCTTTATTATAAAGCCTGGCTGGCATATTCCGGTAGGCAGCGGACAAAAGAATCATAGAGGTGTCGGAACATATATGGGTTAGAAAACACTTTATAGTACGCGTAAATCAGCGTTATACAAAATCAAAAGTTGAATTGCTGTTTAGAATCATGCATCTATATGGGAGAGAAAATTTAGCTCTTTGTCACATAAATTGCCAAGGATCCGTGCCGAAATCTAGGCCACATTCCTTCCTTGATGAATTTGGCACCACTTTCGAACACCAAAAACTCTCCAAAGATTATAAATTAATCGAAAGCATCGATGCCCGAGGGACGCAAAAGAGGTATGAAAAGGAGCAAAAACAGACCCAAGAACATCATATTGTAGCGAGCTTAGGGTTCGCTGGATTAATTATTTTTAATAAATAAGAGCCGTTAAATCGGTTTTGAATTAATATAACACTTTATTAGTCCGTTAATAATAACCGTCACTTATACCGTACATTTAACGATTTCTTTACTTATCGCTTCCGTACTTATCGCGTCTTTTACTTCTTCACAGCTTACTTCTCACTCGAGACTTATCGCTTGCTTCACTTTCTTACTTATTACTCATCCATCTTGATCTGCGTGCGACGTATTTATACTGTTTCCTCATTCTGATTTGGATCCATAGTGTCGACTTTTCTATTCCAGTTTTCCAGTACTTTCTAAAATAATCTAGTACTTTGTTTTGGACTTTCTCGAAGATTCCAGTACTGCTTGTCATATGCGTCACACTACCCTCCGCCTAGATTTGTTCGTCCCGAACTAAGTTCACTGATCTCCTGGGTTAACAAAAGTCGCCAGTCGGTCACGATGTACCACTTTCATCTTGGTTTTCGGTCTTCGCTGAATCCTATAGACAACGTCGTTAATTCTTGTGAGAATCTTATACGGTCCTTCCCAATGTTGCTGCAACTTCGGAGACCTTCCTTTTTGCCGATGAGGGTTATAAAGCCACACGTTATCGCCTGCATTAAATCCGGATGCGTTGGCTCGAACGTCGTACCTTGTTTTCATCCTGTCACTTGATACCTTGATTTGCTTTCGAAGCAAATGATGAATCTCGTCGAGGCGATTTCTCCACTCGGCTACGTAGTCTTCGGTCTTATCTATGGCGTCTGGAGGTAATCCGAATCGCAGATCGGCTGGTAATCGTATCTCTCGTCCAAATATAATTCTTACTGGAGAATGGCCCTTCGTATCGTGATTAGCCGATCTATAGCTCATGAGAAAGGTTTGTACATATTTGTCCCAATCTCGTTGGTGATCACTAACGACCTTCGATAAGTGCTCTTTCATTGTTCGGTTGAACATTTCGACCCTTCCGTCTGACTGCGGATGTAAGGGTGTGGTCCTGGTTTTCCTTACGCCCAGTGCCGCACAGATGCCTTGAAATATCTGGGAATCAAAGTTTCGGCCTTGATCGGAATGAAGCTCACAGGGAACTCCACATCTGCTGATCCAATTATTGAGAAGCTGCTCAATGACGGTTGTTGCTTCTTGGTTTGGAATTGGAAGGACTTCCACCCACTTGCTGAAATAATCCATGATGACCAACATGTATTTGTTGTTGTCGTTGGTTTTTGGAAATGGTCCTGAGATATCAATCGCAATTCGCTCGAAAGGGGCACCCACGTTGTACTGCTTCATAGCGCTCCTTGGTTTTGCTGTTGGTCCTTTGGTCGCAGTGCAAGTTGTGCACTTCCTACACCAAGACTCGACGTCATCTCTCATGTGAAGCCAGTAGAATCGAGATCGTAATTTTGAAAGTGTCTTGTTAACTCTCAGATGTCCACCGGAGGCCCCGTCGTGCATTTCTGTTAGAACGTCTTTCACTGTTAATGGTGGGACTAGAATATGCATTCGATGGGATTTTCCGTCCGCGGCTTTCCATTTACGTTTAAGAATACCATCTTCCACCAGCAAGGAATTCCATTGTGCCCAATATGCCTTAAATGTTCCACTCTTGTCGGAAATATTGTTCCAAGTTGGCCGCTCGTTCTTTTCTTTGTGTTTCAGGATTAGCGACATATCTTCATCCTGAAGTTGAGCTGCGCGTATAGCATCATTCGTCCACCCATCAAGTACTTCTACTTGTACATTTCGCAGGTCGTTCGCTTCTTCTTTCTCTTCCGCTTCATGACAATGTTTAAAATCTGGCTTACATCGTCTTCTTGATAGAGCATCAGCGTTATTATGCACCTTTCCTTGCTGAGTTGAGCTTATCATTGATACGGGTGCACATTCTGCGGTTAACTCTCCTTTTCTTATTGCGACCGGCTCCTCGGACGCATTTCGTACTCTGACAGGTACAATGTGTTTCTTCGCCTCAGGTTGTTCCGTTGATAGTCTCCTCTTATGACAAGCGCATGAACAACAATTCTCACTCGATGTTTCATTCATTCGTCGACGTTTCCTACAGTCAACAGAGATGTGGCCGACTCCGCCGCATGTCCAGCACTTCATAACAGGTCTCGGGGTTCTCCGTTGTACATGCCCGATTCTTTGGCAGGAACATTCCTGGACGGACATTTTTCGGACTCTATATGTACTCCTGGTACCCAGTTTAGCAGATTCATATGCCAATGCGAACGCCAGTATTTCATTAGTCGTCTTCTTTCCCGCTAAACGAACGGCCTGTTGTAAGTCCCGATCTTGGAGTGCGTTTATAAATGCATCCATTGCTACATCGTTCAGAAATTCCTTAGTCATATTTGAATAAGACAAGTTTGCCAATCGCTCAATGTCTGCCTGCAACTGTTGAAGATTTTCTCCAGGTTTCTGCGTTCTGCTCCTCAGTTGCATGCGGTAGGCCTGCTGCATGTGGTTGTCTCCATACTTAGCTTCAAGGCCGTCTCTTACCGCTTGGAAATCTGTTTGCTTCTCTGCTGGTATGGTTTGTAGCAATTCTGCAGCCGCCCCGCGGAGTGACAAGATCAGTGATGTTGACTTTTGCTCATCCGACCACCTATTATAATTGGCCGCGGCGTCAAACTGATGTATAAATACGGAGAAGGGTCCCGTTCCATCGAAGGTTGGCGGTTGTATCCTTGTATCTTTGTATTCATGTTGATTGCCTGGCGATGTCTCATTTCTCTCAACACACTCAAGTCTCTTTTCGATTCGTGTTATTTCATTGGTGACTTTCTTGAATTCAGCTTCGTTTTTTAGATCTAGATTTTCTACTTCGTTTCGAATTTCTTCCTTAAAGTGTTGAAAATTACATTTCATCCACTGCGTTTGGGCATCCAACTTTGCATTAACATCTGCAGCTTGCGCGTCCAATTTTGAATTTTGGGCATCCAACTTTGCATTAACATCTGTAGCTTGTGCGTCCAATTTTATCATCATCATCCTGAGCATCTCCGAAATGTCCAACTGTGGCAAGCTCTTCTCCGTTACATTGGCACCATCTTGACTCGCTGTTTCTTCTCCATCCGGACAGTCTGGCCCAATCGCAAAAACATATGTGTCAACATCAATACCCTCTTCCTCCATTGCTGCTTGTAGACGCTGTCGAAGAATTTGCTTCTGTCCTCTGCTATCCAGATTCCGGTCCTCAAGTTCCTTCTTCAACTCAGGAACGCGAAGATCCTCCAAATGTCGATCTGACATCGTCACAACACACTTTAATACACTTATTCACTTAAACAATAATTAATCCCACTTCTGACACCAATTGTAGCGCGCTTAGGGTTCGCTGGATTAATTATTTTTAATAAATAAGAGCCGTTAAATCGGTTTTGAATTAATATAACACTTTATTAGTCCGTTAATAATAACCGTCACTTATACCGTACACTTAGCGATTTCTTTACTTATCGCTTCCGTACTTATTGCGTCTTTTACTTCTTCACTGCTTACTTCTCACTTGAGACTTATCGCTTGCTTCACTTTCTTACTTATTACTCATCCATCTTGATCTGCGTGCGGCGTATTTATACAGTTTCCTCATTCTGATTTGGCGTTTCGTTTCCGTCCGTTCCATAGTGTCGACTTTTCTATTCCAGTTTTCCAGTACTTTCCAAAATAATCTAGTACTTTGTTTTGGACTTTGTCGAAGATTCCAGTACTGCTTGTCATATGCGTCACAATATCATAAAACTGTTTGTATTTATCTGTATATGCTTTATCTACTAGTGCCACAGATATACCTGCACGAGAACAATCTTTAAAATCTGAAATGAAATTGACGAAACCTAAATTATGCCTAATTGGCTATGAAAGTATTGCGACTAAAACCACAATTTCTGCCGCCTAAGTAGCATTTGCGTTTTTATCAAAGTAAAATGATGAAATATAGCGAGTTTTATTTTTCTCAACTTAATTGAGCAATTTTTAGTACGGAATGTCACTTTTCCAAAGGGCAGAAGTCTAGATATATATCACTATCATTGTATTTATTCGCGTATGAGATATATATCACTACAGCCATCTATCGAAAATAATGGGTTTATTTTTCCCCAAACGAATATTACGCACGATAGACTCCTGTAGGCTCTATGTATTGAGGATAATATTGGCTGCATCGATTTAGACAATGATACTAAAACGTAAGTGTATATTGATAGAGTTGGAAGTGTGCCTGCGAGAGTTTTCATCTAAAATCAAAACTTCTGACATATATCCTGTGTACACGTAGGGTTGCCGGTCGCCCCCTTTTGCGTAAATAGTTTTTCATGTGGTACGCTCACGAATCATAAATTAAAGCTGATACGGACCTTTAAACACCGTCTAACACAACTAGGTGGACCATCGGATCGAGCAATCAAAAAACGGTCAAGGAATTATTATGGAATCATTTGTTCAAGAAGCCCCAATATGAATTAGGTTGATCAATACCTAACGAGATACATGTTACCACATCCGTTTAGCGAAAAAATAACTTCATTTGAAACAATTTTAGTTTTTCTGGAGTGCATAAACTATCCACTGCGACACATCATAGTGATCTGTCGGGCCTTGATCGTTATACATTATGCACGCGCAGACCTTCTCGCTGGTGTCTTTAGATTATAGGCCTGCTTCGGGATACACTTCGCTCTACTTTGCATTGTGTTCTGTGCTAGAATGATTTTCATTACCCAACAACCGTTTACAATCTCGGCACGTGAATTGCCATTGTAATGTCCTCCTTTCTCTCCGATTGTTGGCCGGTTAATTGTAATAGAATGAGAAAGTTTATTTTTGGCTTTGCCTGATTTAGTGTACTGGGTGATGTAAAAGCTATCAAACGAATTGACGCAATTTTCGCAACGCAGTTTCTTGCTATTGAAAGTGTGCTGTCGTTCGATGCGGGGGGATGACGCTTTTCAGAGGCCACTTTCGTTTAAAATACAACAAAGTGTTTGCGACGTTAAGTGAACGAGTACTTGACGAATCATTCGTAAACCACAACCGACGACTCGTGTCAGAAGTCCAATGTAATTGAAATTTATTTTAACTAATTTCAAAACCAAATACATAACGGTTTTGTGGACGTGACGTTGATTAGCTGTGTGAAGCAATTCGAGCTGTGGGAGCGAAACTTGGATTGGATTTGAATTGAGTCGTTGCATTGAGTCATTTCGAAATGACGAGGGAATCAGTATTTATTATTTATGTTTTCCTGGCGACCTTGCTCGTGGTACACTTGCAGAATGAGGACAATAGTTAGTAGCATAACCAGTGAATGGCGCAAATTCGTTTAAGTTCAAGGCTTGTGTTAAGATAAATAAATAAATAAATAAATTCGATGATGATAAACTATTTAAGAGTTTTTGTTTGGTTTAACGATGGTTTGCAACGATTTATAATGCCCCTTACCTACTATATACGTTGGCAGCTGGGTTAAAGCTGTTGCTTTCCAATATTATTTTGGTTATCTTGCATTTGGCACTTTTATTTGGACTCACTTATTTTAAATTTCAAGATGACCGTCTTCGTTGACAATTTGACATCGATTCTGTTTTTTTATTTAATAATATTATGACCGATTTGACTGCAGCTCTTGTCTTTATTTTTGACCGTTTTATTTGATGGCCATTTTAGCGACTTAAAATGCTACCAATCTTCAGTCAGGTCATAATTACCCGGAGATCGGGATCGTATTTTCGAACGACCTTGAAGGATTCGGAAAACGCATAGGCAACATTATTTCAATTGTTACGATATGAGTCTTTATGATCGCGGAAAATTACTTTTATCGATGACATCATATTTTCGGGGAATTACTTTTAATCCTAGACTAGGATTTTATGGAACACGGTGCCATCGAGTGTTACTGGTCGAAGGCCACACTTGGCATCAGTGGAGTTTTATACTTAAATTTATTATCCGGTAAAGTATTCAGGTATCTGAAAGAGAACAATAGGTTGTGCTGATCAATGTGTAATTGGTCTGCACTTGGGAATTTACATGGGTATAATTACGGTACTAACTATCAGGGTAGTGGAGCACGAATTTGAAGTAGTGCAATCCTTTAACTACCTTGGGTCAATAGTATCAGCCGATAACAATATGGAAGAAGAAATACGCGAACGGCTGATTAAATCCAACAAAGCCTACTATGGTCTATCAAGGCTCTTTAAATCCCGAAATTTATCCAGAACATCCAAGCTACTACTGTACAAGACCATGGTCTTACCAGTACTCATGTATGGATCCGAGACCTGGGTGCTTAATAAAAGGCACTCTGAACTCTTGGCCGCGTTCGAGAGAAAGGTCTTAAGGAGAATTGTTGGCCCCGTATGTGAGGGAGGACGATTCCGGAGACGCTACAACCATGAGTTGTACGCAATCTACCTTGAAGCTCATATTGTAAGAAAAATCAAGCTCGGTAGACTCCTGTGGGCGGGACACCTAGCTCGAATGAGCGAAGAGGACCCTGCCCGGAAAGACCTTTGTGGCAGGATGTATGGAAGGAGACAGCGCGGCAGACCTTGTCTGCGATGGAGGGATGGCATAGACCAGGACGCCCAGAGCCTGGGAGTGCTAAACTGGATGACATCGGCTCGAAATCGGGACCGGTGGAGAGATTTGTTAAATAAGGCCAAGACCGGATCCCGGTTGTAGTGCCGATGATGATGATGATGATAATTACGGTACTACCTCTCCCACATGGTAGATATTTAAAGGTGGGTCGTTTTAGTGTATAATAGCCCTGTCATCAAAAATGTCGATAAAATCATTTACATGATCAAAATAGAAAAGAAACTTGGATATCGTAGAAGGTAAACATCGATCACACAACCGTTTTAAACCATTTGCATAGGGATAGATCAAAAGACGCTCGATGTTAGGGTATTACACGAATTGACCCAACAAAACATTATGGGCCGACTTTGCATTTACGAAGCTATGGCCAAACTGAACGAATTCAACCTAATAAACATTTTGTAAATTGGGGATAAGAAATGGCTTGCACCCGGAAACAGTCGTGGTGAAAATGCAGAGAAGCGGTAGAGGGAACCTATAGCGCCCAAGGTACCGCCAAATGGTTCTTGCATTTTGCCCTTCGAAGATTTTTTTTTTAATATAATTCTCTCAAGCGTGGAAGGAGAGAAGAGAACTTCCGGGTTGCTACAGGCCAATAAATAGTAATAGTAGTATAGTAAATATACTTCTCTCAGGAGAAAGTGAGATGCCCCCAAATCACCGTTGCAGTTCTTTTTGAACCGTTGCAGGTTGTAGTACGCCCCGGGAACACTTGCGGGGAGAGGGAATTACACAGCATTCGTCAACGGCACGTCAAAGAGAAAAGACGTATATCCGGTAACAGGAGAAAGCAAAAGAAAAGAAAAAAAAATTCGTCGCGCGAGTGTAAGTGTGCAAGTGTGGATTACACAGTGTGGCCGCCACTGAGAGCGGTTGTTTAAAAAAAAAATTGTGGAAACAAACAAAGTGCTAAAGACCTTTCGTGAAAAGGGGCCACGCAGACCTGAAAACGATGACACGGAGCCGACTCGAGTATTATAACAAAGCGGCACAAGCCAAATACAGACGGCGAAAAAAATGCAAAAGGAAAGAAAAACGAATACACAGGAGCAGGCAACCAATTCAACGAATTGGTTGACCTTGACCCAAGTGAAATCGAATTACCTGCTGATGAAGACAACAATATCACAAGTACTGCAACATATCCGGCGGAACCAGAAAAACTCCTTGCGGATATCGACACAAAAAAAGAGGAACTCAATAAACAAAGAGAAGCAATCCTCAAAATAAAAGACCTGGTGCAGCAACAACAAAGCCAAGAAAATACAACAGCACAACGGAAAAATCAGGAACAACAACATCAGGAAGCAAACAAAAGGCAGCAAACAAAGGAGATGCAGAAGCAGCAAAAGAACCAGCACATCGTAACCAACAAAAAGGAAAAGGCGCCGCCTATAACACTTACGTCCATGGAAACAAAGGACGTTATAAAATTAGGTTCAAAACGAACAAAATTAATAACTCTAAAATAAAATTAATGTGCGATGATATTGATTGGTGCATCAACGTCGCACCAGGTGAGATGTAGGCAGATTGACTCTCTGAACCGGGATCTAGATAAGGTCCTGCAGTGGGGAAAGGCCAATCTTGTCGACTTCAACGCAACGAAGACCCAGTATACAACATTCACAAAGAAAACTGGATCATCGGTTCCACAGCTGATGATGAGTGGCCGCGCCCTCGAGGCTGGGGAAAGTTTGAAATTGCTCGGCGTCACGGTCTGTGGGAATATATCATGGCATAAACACGTATCGGGTATCGCCAGATCAGCCTCAGGAAAACAGAGTTATCTTTTTAGAGCCAAGAAATACTTCACTCCGGCCCAACTTCTTCTCCTATATAAATCTCAAATTAGACCCGCGCTCGAATATTGTTCTCATGTTTGGAGCTCGGCTCCTAAACATACCCTCGACCTACTTGAAAGCGTGCAAAGACGAGCGATCCGTCTGATCGGGGACTCGGCGCTGACGTCGGGACTACAGTCGCTATCACATCGAAGGCGCGTGACCGACCTCTGTCTGTGTTACAGATATTATCACGGGTGCTGTTCTTCGGAGATTCTTGGCATTGTTCCACGCAATTCGGTCTATATGCGCTCCACAAGACAATCCGACGGATCGCACCCGTTTGTGGTTCATCTCCCGACGGCGCGAACATCCCTGTATCAGAACTCGTTCCGTTACAGAGCGGGGAAGCTGTGGAACTGCCTTCCCACGCGAGTGTTCCCGGAGCGTTACAACCTGTAACTGTTCAAAAAGAACTGCAACAGTTATTTGATGGCATCTCGGGGCGCCCACTCGCCGCTATAGGTTCGCCTCTCCCGAGAGAAGTCTAATAAAAAAAAAAAAAAAAAAAAAAAAGAAGGTTATCGCAAAGTAATGACTGCTTTGGGTGGGAAAAAAAGCGAGTACTACCCGCACATCCCGAAATAATCTCCATGCCCCTAAAAGGAGTTGATCCATGTTTTTCCCCTGAGGAGGTATTCGAGGAATTAAAAAATTTCGAAACCGAAAATTTAAAATTTACAGGTGTGAAACCCTTCTCAACCGCCAACTCCAGAAAACGCAATTGCAAATTGCCTTTCTTTATTGTATCATCGAGTCCCAACAGTAAAGTTGATGCTCTCCGATACATCAAACACCCCAACCACCAAACAATAAGTTGGGAAAAAATAAGAAAAATCGATCGCTATTGCAGTGCATGTGTTGTCAACGCTTCGGGCACGCGGTATCAAGCTGCCACATGCAATTCAGGTGCGTAAAGTGCCTCTCCGACCATATCATTGGTGAATGCCCCTTGGGCAAGGAACAGCTTCCAGATAGGAAAACACTGTCCTGTGTCCTCTGTAAAAATACAGGTCACACTGCAAATTTTAGAGGATGTCCTAAATTTCAACAAATGAAATTAAAATTGGAATCCAAAAAGAAACAAGTTGAAGAAGAGAAAAATATGAAAACTCGTTCTTACAACAATTTCGTGGCTCCTTGTGTGTCATATGCACAAATGGCCGGTGCTCCTAAGCAACCAGCATCCATGGAACATACATATAGTAATGGAAGAATGCCTGCGCCAGAGGCACATTCAGAAATAATAACAATGTTATTAACCATGCAAGGAGAATTTGGTGAATTTAAAAAAACACTAACTGAACAAAGAGCACGAATAGATACTCTCTAATCAACCCTGTTTTCAAATAACTCTCCACATCAAAATCTTCAACCCTCCGTCTGAACTAAACCTAAAAATTATAGCTGTGAATGTAAATTCACTAATCCACATCGAAAGAACGGATAATTTAGGCAATCTGCTCCAAGCCGAATGCCCAGATGTGCTCTTGGCTAGCGAAACTAAGCTAAACCAAAGGCACAAAATGGGCTACAAAAATTATAACATAATTAGACTGGAGCGACCACACTCTACTCGAGGGGGTGAGGTAGCTATTTTAGTCAAGAAAGATCTTCACCATAAGATCGTTTACAGCACGGAAGTACACAAATTCCAGGTGCTAGAGGCATGCATTATAGATATTCCGCTAAAAAGTCAAAGGCATCTATATATAGTTGCTGCGGCTTACGCTCCTGAATCTGTTCAAGGTACCCAATTCATCAGTGAAATCAATACGCTTTTCCGAAGTCTCAAGTTAGATTCGGGAAAAAATTACTTCTTGATGGCGGGTGATTTTAACGCCAAGCACAGTGCCTGGGGTAATCTAACCTCGAACTCCAGAGGCAATGCCTTGTTTGATTGGTGGCAAACAAATACGATAGAGCATAAACTAGAATTGTACGCTACAAGTACACCGTCTTATCCAAGAGGTAACTCCTTCCTGGATTTACTTATGACAGATGATCGAATTCAGTTACCAGATACCGAGGTAACTAATCGAAATTGTCTTCGCACAATTGAGTACGATTGCGATCATTACGGACTTGGAGCCATCTACTTGAGCAGTACGACCAGGTAGACTCTTTCGATTTCCGAAAAGCACATTGGTCGCGTTTCGATCGCATAGTAAAAAGAGAAATACGCAACATTGGCATAGACCCATCGACTAATAGAGACCTCCGTAATGATGAAATCGATCACTACCTCCTTACTATGAACGATATTGTTACTAACACAATGAATCGTTCCATCCACAAAGTATCTCCGATATAGAAATGCAACTATCGATGCTTTGTATAGGTAAAAGAGCACCCTGCTCTCAAAGCTGAAATTGTGCCATAGACAGTTCAGTGACCCAAATAGCAATGAAATCAAAACAATCAAGTCCTTAATTAAAAATCTTCAAAAACTGATCCGGGATAATTACCGAGCAGTAATAAATGAGGAGTAGAGCAACAGAATTCGAGCTGTTCAAGCAAACGGACCGATGTTTTCACAAATCAAGAAAATATGTCGAAGAAAAGATCACAATGACATTCCCTGTCTCCGGATTCCACGGACTCCAGAGAATTGTCAGATAATGCTGAACGCAGGACTCACCTTAGAGCACATCAACTCCAATGATGAAGTAATAGTAGTCGAAGATCCGCAAAAGAAAGCGAATTCAATTGGAGCCTGTTTCGAAGCAGTGTACAGAGTTAAGGAATCAGTTCAAAATGCTAACATTGAAATTGAAAGCAATGCCCGTCAAAGACATTGCTCGCTGCGCAATCAACTTCACAACTGACGTTCCGAAAACTGTAGTTTCACCACATTTGGCAAAAATAATAGAGCGGATTCACACGTCAGAAATGAAAATACAAATATGTTTGTGCGCAAGGATGAACTTAGAAACATACTTAGATCAATAAAAAATAAGAAATCATCTGGAATAGATAGCATTCCAAATGTGGTTCTAAGGCACTTGCCTCGCGAAGCAGCGAACATATACACTACTTTGTTTAACAACGCTCTAAACAATGCACACTATCCAACCCATTGGAAGACTGCAGTAGTCCACCCTATCCCCAAAAAGGATAAGAGCAATCCAGCTAATCTGCGCTCGATCTGCCTGCTTCCCAACATCAGCAAGGTATTCGAAAAAAATTATAAACAAAGCACTGATAGGTTGGTGTGATGAAAACGATATCATCCCCAACAACCAGTTTGGCTTTCGAGCGAAACATGATACAGTTCATGCAGCGACGAAACTTGTTTCCGATATACAGTGGAACAAGGCAAAGCGACAATGTACAGGCGCCTGCTTGGTTGACTTTGAAAAGGCTTTCGATACCGTATGGTTAGAAGGACTTGTCTATAAGTTAACAAACCTGGGAATGCCGCAATATCTGTTACGAATATACATCATTTATGATATGATAATGGACAAACATTTTGTGGTGAAATGCGGGGACATACTATCCAACAAGACCTCCCAAATTTAAAATGGCTTACAGCATTCTACGAGGGTTGCCTTTTATATTTCGGGATTAGAGAACAAAAACAAATATTGATCATCGAAAATCACTTTATTGTTTTTCAAAATATTCGCCATGAAGATCTATACACTTTTGCATGCGTTTGAACCAATTGTCGAAGCACTTTTGCCACTCTGATTGAGGTATCTCCAACACATGCATTCTGAATGCAGCAACCGCTTCTTCAGGTGTCGAAAAACGTTGACCACTCAGTTTGTTTTTTACGTACGGGAATAAAAAGAAGTCATTCGGTGCCAAGTCTTTCGGGCTCATACGCGTAAATCCACGATTCATCACCTGTCACGATGTCATAGACGTGTTTCGAAGCACCGCGACCGTATTTTTTGAGCATTTCTTTCGACCAATTGACACGAACCTTTTTTTGGGCGATTGACAAATTGTGTGGCATCCAACGCGAACAAATTTTTTTGACGGTCAAATGTTTATGCAATATTGAATGTATGCTGGTCCCACTAACGCCTAAGGTTGTCTCAATCTCACGATAGGTCACATGACGATCTTCCAATATCAGTTCGCGCACAGCATCAATGGTTTTCGGAACAACAACTGATTTTGGACGACCTTCACGAAGTTCATCTTGGAGTGAACTACGACCACGATTGAATTCACCATACCATCGATAAACACTGGTCCTTGATGGAGCTTCATCGCCAAAAATTGAATTAAGTTCATCCATGCACTGTTGCTGAGTTAATCCACGCCGAAAGTTATAAAAAATAATCGCACGAAAATGTTGACGATTTAATTCCATTTTTGGGCCGAGATGAATCTTTTAAGTTACTGTAAACAACACAAATAGCGCTCGTATGTCAAAACGTTCTGAGTGCGTATAACCTCAAAAATGTCCAACTTTACGACAGAGCTGTCAATTGCCGGATTGCAACACTAGGGTTGCCAAATCCCGAAACATAAGAGGCAACCCTCGTAAAAAAAAAATTGTAATAATAATGTATACATATAGATGTAAACGAGGAGTCCCTCTAATTTATGACCTATATATATATATATATATATATATATATATATATATATATATATATATATATAAGAAACAAAAAAAAAAGATGTACGCCGAAAGGCATATATAAAAATGAAGCTGTAATGTTTAATTTAGAGAGCTCGCATAGAGCCAGTAAGTTAATTTAAGGACTGTGATTGTAGAAAAGGGTTTAACATTTACCCCTAATATTATACATGTAAAGAGAATTAGGAAAATAAATGTGGTTTAAAAACTAAAAAAAAAAAAGAAAAAAAAAGGAAATTCCACAGCTTCCCCGCTCTGTAATGGAACGAGTTCTGATGCAGGTATATTCGCGCTGTCGGGAGATGGTCGGAGTGGAAGTAATCATCTATTATGAACTTCTTCCATATGTCCAAATTTCCATATGTAAGCTGCTATGTCGCTCCGATCTTTAGAATCGATGAATTCGAAGATGAAATGAGTGATTTTGCTCGAGCTGTAAAAGAAAAACACTCAGTAGTAGTAGCTGGGGACTTCAACGCATAGGCCTGTGGCTGGGGGAGCAAGCAAACTGATAGAAGGAGAATCATCATTCTGGACTTTTTCTCGGCCCTTGACCTTCTCCTACTAAACAGAGATAATAAAACCATATTTAACTATGGGAGAGGTTCGTCCATAATTTATCTCACTTTTACCAGCATGTCCCTGTCAAGAAGCCTCGAGAGGAGTGTGTCGGACATCTATACACACACGTTAGCTACAATTTCGTAATCATATTCTAATCAATACGGTGGTATAATAACTCGAATCACAGAGACAAATGCGCAGTGTAGGGGATGCGTGCACTATGCTTGATGAAGGCGTGCTTAATCTAAAATGGCCACAA
The DNA here is from genome assembly GCA_963931805.1 of Microdon myrmicae. Classification (NCBI taxonomy): domain Eukaryota; kingdom Metazoa; phylum Arthropoda; class Insecta; order Diptera; family Syrphidae; genus Microdon; species Microdon myrmicae. The sequence continues at coordinate 215,807,749 of OZ007497.1, forward strand.
GCTTCAGTCGAAGAGCAAGCAGCAAACCTGATGGAAAACCTAACGGATGTGTCAAGAAAGGCACAAGAACACTTCAGGACAATATTGTTGGAACGAGGAAATCTCCGAGGTCCAGGACGAATGGCTTAAATTGCAACCGCAACCGATTTAGGAAAAGTAAAAGGCAGCTGAAGAAAGCCATAAAAATGATTAAAACTTTAAATTTGATAAAGCTGACGGTACAAGTACAAAATAATGTTTGGGGCGATGCCTACAAATTGGTCATGTGTCGTTTTAAAACATATCAATACACCGCACCCAAAAGCCCGAACTGATGAACACTATTGTGACCAGACTATTCCCGAGCGACGGGAATATCTATGTTAAAAATATTATAACGGATTAGCAAACGGTGGTGGAGTCAGTAACCACAGAGCAAATAAAAAGAGCTGACCAAAGGAATAACATGTTAAAGGCTCCGGGATTAGTTGGTATACCAAACGGAGTACTGAAAAGGATCATGCTGATCCAACCCGCAATATTCAGTACAATATACACCAAGGGTTGGCGGAAGGCTAATAACTTTGCCCGGAAAAACAAACTATTATGGGGAAGTTATCAAGCCTCTGACATTGGCCCGAACTCGGGCCCAGTGGAGAGACTTGCTAAATAAGGCCAAGACCGGATCCCGGTTGTAGTGCCGATGATGATGATGAAGATGATACACCAAGGGCCTAAGGGAAGGAATTTCAGCAAAATGTTGGACAAGTAAGTCTCCACTATATTATCTACATTGTGAAAACATATGACAATTTTGGATCCTCATCGAGCAATGCCTCCAATCCAGCGTCTTCACTTAGAGCAGCATATCTATAAACTTTGTGGAGCTTTCGATGTGCTTCAGCCGCCGTTTTCTTCGAATGAAAGAAGGAAATCAACATTTCCCACAAATGACGAATATTTAGCACAAAGTCAGACATTTTCACACAAGCAGAAATATATGAGGCCAAAACAAAATCGCTACTGTGTCAATGCAGTTTGTTTACCATATGTCTAAGCTTGGTTCATGACGTGTTGGATATGTCGAAATCGATCAACACTTATTGCTGGAGCCTTCTATTGACAAACAGCGGTAAATTAGTTGCGCACCTAAAATTATAAGATAATTAAGCTAGAATTTTGGCATTTTTTGTCTAGTGTGTAATTTAACATTTAAAAACGAAAAAGAAGTAAAAAATGTTGCAAAAATGAACGAAATGGAGTAGTTATTAAACATTCTAGCTTGTAGATTTTTGGTTTTATTATGACCCAATTAAAAAAACATTACAGATTCTGTAGGTTTTACATGAATCCCCTTAAGGTACAAAATTACTAGAAAACAGAGAAAAAAACATGTTTGTTTAATGCTAGCTCAGAGTATGGGTAATACGACACAGAGTATATTTTTTTTAAAAACTAAGTTAGCAAAACCAAACTTAAAAGAACAAAAAAACAAAAAAGAAAAAACACTAGCTATCATAATGGAGTCTTACAATAATGTGTTAGATATACTTCTTAATAAGTTTCCAAACGAACATAATTCAACTTTGCAGGTGGAAACTATTATATAAGAACGTGCAGCGACTACCTTTAGCTAACGTGCTACAAACGGTGCTAACATCCGATTACCTACCACAGATTAGATAATTTTCCATAATTCTTCTTCTAATTTCGTTTACAATCTACTTGCGGAATTAATTACAAGTCACACTATCCTTTCCATTAAACTTGATACCTTGCTTGACAACTTCGCTAATCACATAATCAGAAGTAATAATAGTTGATGAACAGGAATATATTGGAATTTCTAATAAATATAATACATTTGAAGCCTAATTAGGCGTGAAATAACGTGAGATGTATTACTCATCAATCTTTTTTATAAGATGATGCTTGAGGGAAGGCGTAAGTCTAAGGTAACTTTTCACCTTCTTCACCTCTGACATTTTGTAAGGGAGAATGTAGAAGTACACTTGGATAAATTAATCTTAAAATGTATGCAACACAGGCCTGTAATATGGTATATGTCCAAGTGGAGTCCTGTCATAATTGTAAATCACTCCCGAGAGTACTATTACGAGATCGAGTTCACAGATCACTTTCGATTGACATCTGTGGTAGTAAGTGGTTTTCGCAAATCATTCTGAATGTATTTTGGTAGGTAATGCAACCCACAATTAAATTTAGAAACTAGTGTATGAAGAGCAGATTGACAGCACCTACAATTTCAGGTTCCTCAACTGTCGGTGTTGCAGTTGAAACCAGGTGTGACAAGAATGTATTCAGTACAATCATCATCATCATCATCGGCACTACAACCGGGTTCCGGTCTTGGCGTTATTTAGCAAGTCTCTCCACCGGTCCCGATTTTGAGCCGATGTCATCCAGTTTGGCACTCTCAGGATCTGGGCGTCCTGGTCCACGCCATCCCCCCATCGCAGACAAGGTCTGCCGCGCTGTCTCCTTCCATACATCCTGCCACAAAGTACAATGCTCTCTTGTATAGCATTTAGTTACATAGCTTGTATTACAACCCTAGAACTATCAACAACTTAGTTCTACTACGTTTTGTTGTGACACAAGAAAAACGGGACAGATCAAAAGAACAGTATTAAAATACTGATCTTGCTCTAAGATACGAGGGTAGGTCAATAAGTCCTTAGAAACGCCTATGATGGCGTTCGTACCATCACTAATGGTCGGTTTTTAGTAAGCATCATTCCTCACTAGGTATCAATTTTCAATTTGTTTCATGTTTCATTTTTGCATGATAAACTGAGTATGAAAAACATAGCTGCGAGATGGGTGTTGCATTTGCTCACAACTGAGAGAAAATGCAGCCGCGTGGTCTCTTCTAAGGCTCTTTAGGAGCGCATACATCACAACCGAGATGAGAGTAGTAACTGTAGATGGAACATTGATACACCACTACACCCCCAAGACGAAAACATAATCAAAAGAGTAGATTGTTTAAAACGAACGGGCACCAAAGAAGGCAAAGACGACGAAATCAGCTGGAAATGTTTTGGCTACTGTGTTTTGGGATGCACGTGGTATTATCGATAATTGGACAGAATTATGCGTCATTATTAGTTCAGGTAAATGAGAAAATGGCTCCCCGATAGTATAGTGGTTAGTATCCCTGCTTGTTACGCGGGAGAGCGGGGTTCGATTCCCCGTCGGGGAGCCTCTGGCGCAAGACTAATGACCTTGGTCGGAAAAAACAAATCATTATGGAAAATTTAACAAGCCTCAGGACTTGCTAAATAAGGCCAAGACCGGGCCCTGGTTGTAGTGCCAATGATAAAGATGAAATGAGAAAATAAAAGAAAATTGAAAATTTAAAGACTTATTGAACTGCCCTCGTAACACGGAAACATAACTTTGATTACGGTACACGAGCAGGAGCGAACACACAGGGCAAAGCCACTGACTACTTTCAACGCAGGGAAGGCCAGGACGATCCTTGTCCCTGTTCAATCCAAGTTGACATGCTGTCTTCACGTGACACCCCTGGATACCTACTTTGGCCCCCGCAAAGTAGTCAGTCAATGCATGCAGCGACATCCTGAGAAAGGTTGGGGCAAGGGTAATAACCTTGTCTATTTATTGGCCTGTAGGAACTCGGAAGTCCATGACTCACCGACTCGACTCCGCCATCGTTCCCTGTCTTGTGCACTCTCTTTCCACGCTTGATCATCTGATCCGATCTCCTCAAGGTCAAACTTAACGTTGTCCTCCCATCTCCGTCGCGGCTGCCATACCGGTCTCTTTCCCGTTGGTCTACCGTCAAGAAATCTACGCACCGTCCTATCGTTGCCCATCGCGCCACATGTCCGGCCCATCTTAATTTTCGCTACTTGATTACTCTCACTATTCTAGGTATGCGGTATAGCTTTTCCAATTCGTGGTCGTGGAGTTTCCTCCATTGTTCTGCCTCCTCGTTATATAATAACCTTTCCCGGAAAAACAAATTATTATGGAAAGTGTAACAACCCTCGGATATGGACCGGATACCCGACGACGGCCACGGAAACGAAAATGGCTAAGTGATGTGAGAATTATCTCATGGAACGTCCGCTTACTATACAGAGCTCGAGCTGCACAGCAGCTATCCGATGCTCTGCCCGAATATGAGGCTGACATAACAGCATTACAAGAAATAAGATGGACGGGGAGCGGTGTTATTCAAAGAAACGCGTATGACATTCATTACAGCTGTCACGCAAAACACCATGTGCTCGGGGTAGGCTTTCTAGTCAGCCAAAAACTGAAGCCTGCCATTATCAGCTTTAATGCAATAGACGAAAGGCTGTGCACTCTTCGGGTGAGCGGTATGTTTAAAAACATAACCATGTTACGGGCTCCACGTACAAAGCCTCACCTAAAATCCCCAACATTCTCCCTCTTTTTTAATAGCACCAAGTAGTAAGTTTGCATAAACTACTTTAGCAAATTTACATAAATTACTTGGCAATAATAAAAAATAAAGGCTTTGGCGTCGAAATAAAAGAGAGGCTTTAATGCAATAAACAAAAGTCTATGCACTCCTCGCGTGCGAGGCAAGTTTAAGAACATAGGCCTCATAAGCGTTCACGCACCTACAGAGGAGTCCCCTGACGACGAAAAGGAAGAATTCTACGAGAACGTCGAACGGGCCCTCCATGCCTGCCCAAGATACGATATGAAAATCATTCTTCGTGATGTGAATGCAAAAATAGGTCGGGGGTCGGTTTTCAGGCACTACGCAGGTTCCCATAGTTTGCATGAGAACACTAATGACAATGGACTACGAGTCATCGAACTGGTAGCATCAAAGAACTTGGTCGTTGCGAGTACCAGGCCTCCGCGTAAAGATATCCACAAAGCCACTTGGGTATCACCTGATGGAGCCACTCGAAACTAAATTGACCACGTGTTGATAGATCGCCGCTACTCAACGAGCCTGATGACAGTACATACGTACCGAGGTGCCATCATCGACTCGAATCACTATCCTGTTAGTATAGTTTTCCGAGCGCGGGTTGCCTTACGGAGACGTATTGCATTCGCGAATCAGATTCGGATCAACACGGCTGCCTTATGCAATGAGATCACCAGTAACACCTTTGGCCATGCGTTAAGACTCGCCTTCGAAGAGCTCGATGGAGGGAGAGTAAGTCCTGAGGTCAGAATGCCGGGCGTAGAAGAGAAATGGACATGCCTTAAGAATACTGTCAATAGTACTGCCAACTCCATCTTAGGCGGTAGTCGTAGAGATCGGAGCGACTGGTTTGATGATGAGCGCAAAATAGCGACTGAACGTAAGAATACTACATACCGGACAATGCATAGTCTCATAGGACGGGGGTACGCGAGGAGAAATACAAAAAGCTCAGAAGATCTGAAAAAAGACTTCATAGACAAAAGAAAAGCGCCTGGAAAAAAAATCTAGTGTTTGAAATAGAGGTAAGTAGAGAGCGGGGTCGCACCAGGCCCGGAAGATCTACCAAATAATCTGCAGTATGACGCGGTACACACAACGCTGCACTTACTGCAAGAATAAAGAGGGTAATCTGATCGCCGACTCTGAAGGCATTCTGGAGCGATGGGAAGTACACTTCAATGAATTGCTAAATGGTCAGCTCACAGAAGAATTGGTGGCTTCACCAATGCAAAATCAAAACCAAATGCCGCCGTCACCAAGCACTGGGGAAACGTTAAAAACGATAAGACAGCTCAAATCAAAATATGTCCCCGGAGCTGATGCCATACCAGCTGAGCTGACCAAATAAAGAGGGACAGCGTTACATCACGCAGATCGTATGGGAGCAAGAGGGGATGCCGAAAGATTGACGTCGCGGAATAATTTGCCCCATACATAAGAAACCAGATATCACACTGTGCAACAACTATAGGGGCATAGCATCGCTGAGAACCACTTAGAAGATACTCTCCTCTATCCCACAAGATCGGATAGCCCCATATGCTAAATTCATCATTGGTCAATATCAGTGTGGCTTCATCCCAGGCAAATCAGCGATTGATTGGATATTCATTCTTAGGCAGACGATGGAAAAATGTCTGGAATCTATGATCCATTGTATCATATATTTATAGACTTAAATGCCGCCTATGACAGCATGGCCAGGGTAGAACTATATAATGCCATGAGAGAGTTCGGCGTTTCAAACCAATTGATACGACTTTGTAGGTTGACCATGACAACGTAACTAGTCAAGAAAACGTAGCGGGATTGCTATCCAAACCAATAAACATCTTTAATGGACTCCGACAAGGGGACGGTCTGGCCTGCCTTCTCTTCAACGTGGCGTTGGAGTAAGCAATCCTCGACTCTGGTGTCACAACTAGAGGGACTGTAGAGCTCCAAAAAGCCCTACCACCTTTTCCCCCCATTCCTACATCCAAATCCCAGCAATAATACACTAAAACCCAAAATCCTATAAAAACCCGAATTAACCCAAACATGATCCAAAATTCGCAATGAACTAATCAAACATTCGTTCATCGCCTAAGATTTGCCCCCACGGCATAATTATATCCAAAATCCCAAATTAAAATCAAATTCACAATAAAGGAATCTAATATTCGTTTATCGTTCTACATTTGCCCCACGGCATCAATCGAAAAGCTCTGGCGCAAGACTAATGACCTTACCCGGAAAAAACAAATAATTATGGAAAATTTAACAAGCCTCAGGACTTACTAAATAAGGCCAAGACCGGTTACCGGTTGTAGTGCCGATGATGATGATGATGATGATCAATTGAAAACCAAAATTCAGAGATCGTTATCTCTATCTGAAAATTTCCATTAAGAAAAACAAATAGAAAACCAAAATCCAGATACATTTCCACATCTGCGAACTAGTTTTGTAAGAATTCAAGAAATTGAATTCTTATCTAAAGTAAACACTAAGCATCTCACTCAGGATACCCAAAAATTGAGATTGTTGTATGAAAATGTGTATTTTCGGGATACAAATCTCGATTTGTTTTCCTTTATAAAGGAATAGTAAAGTGATCTCCGGGTCGTAGTATCTTAATACTCGTGCTGAAGAGCAGTAGTACACCGATTTAAATTTATATCTGCATATATATCCAGGAGCAGTAGTACACTGTTTTAAAATCAAATATATATCTGCATCTGTATCCGAGAGCAGTAGTAACGGAATATCCCTCTTGCCTTGGAGGCATCGCCCCCAGGAGAATCAACGTTTAATAAACCTGAACTGTAATTAAAACAAACGCATTTTATTATTTTTTTGGAATCGTGCGTCGTCACCAAACGTTGGCTGTTTCTTTGAGTACCAGGGCGACTCCTAAAAATTGGAAAAGGAACCGGTGAGTAGAGTGGTGTCAAGACCAAAGTTTTAACCCTTATAGCATCCACGATTGCGGACATCAACAGAAGGTACTAAGGTTGCACGGTACAGGGACGCTATTCTCAAAGTGACGTCCCACGAACGATCGGTTGTTGCTCTTCCCTCAAGGTTTGAGGAAGCACGGCGGCGACCGCAACGGGTCCCCTCGGGAGCGGTCTTAAAGAGATCCCTCGTCCTTTTCAGGACAAGGAGACACGCTACCTGGGAGCCAGGGCAGTAGTAACATCACTACTACAAAATATTTGGTGGCAGCGGTGGGATGCCCAATATCCCCTACCAGGAAGAACATAGAGCACAGTAACAGTACATAAGGTTACAGAGAACCACCGGCAACAGTGCAAAAAGTGAACAAAATTGGCCAATACAACACCAGCCAGCCCCCAGGTCCTTACGTAAAACCAAGTGACGAACATCGTATCTCGCTCTGTAGTTACAACAAAATAAATTTCAACGGAAGAGACGTCCTCCGCTAGCCCGATCGGAGGACAATATCCACAAATTTCACATACGACAACTTCAACAACAAACGCCACTAAAACCAGGGTACTCAAATCATTAAGTTGCGTCAACAACACCAACAGCAAACACATTTCCAAACACATTTTCAACTAACTCCGAACAAGAATCAAAGTAACAAAAGCGTTTCCCGGGGCTATATACCGAGGATAGGTAACAGTGAAAAATAATAAATAATTAAAAACAAAAATTTCGATAAAAACAGCGTGCCTGGGGCGAAACACCGACAATAGTGGAAAATAGTGAAAAACAACTAAGAACAGCCGCATCCAGAAAAGCCGGAGTACAATCAATCAGCAGCAAATGCAGCAGAAAATTTTCGATGACAACATTAAGATCAACGTCACCAGAGGAGGCTATGCAGAATTTTCAACGTCTTCCAGCATAAGGTATGACTTTTTCTTTTCTATATTATTAATTTAATTAACTATTTGAAAACTAAAACTAAATGAACTTACTACATAAAGTGGACAAATTTGAACGCATATAAAAATTACGGAAAAAAAAAACTGACCAAAGAAGAGGAAATTTTGAAAGTTGAATTTTTACGTATTCACTTTGAGGGTATACAATAAAAACAAAATCCCAAAAGCTAATACGTTTTCTTTTTACAACAACATTACACTCACCAAAAGGGGACAATTAAAAACCCCAAAACTTAACTTATATGATTTACCTACATTTTTATTCTTCAAAAAGCCGACAAAAATATAAGCCCCACACAAAACTAAACTACAAAATTTGATTTTTATTTTTTGATATATATTTGAATTTAATATACACACATACATATATACATAGCTCCTCGATAGTATAGTGGTTAGTATACCCGCCTGTCACGCGGGAGACCGGGGTTCGATTCCCCGTCGGGGAGCCTCTGGCGCAAGACTAAATGACCTTGCCCGGAAAAAACAAATCATTATGGAAAATTTAACAAGCCTCAGGACTTGCTAAATAAGGCCAAGACCAGTTCCCGGTTGTAGTGCCGATGATGATGATATATACATACAATTCTTAAAATTATTTAAACTTTTTGGGGAAGATTTTTCTTACATTCCTTATGTGATAAGCTGAACAATAACGGACAAATTAAAATTCTTGGTCCTTGTCCTTAGCGTCTTTTAGGAAAATTGTTTGGGTTGAAACTTTTCCTTTGAATCATCTGCGTATCTTCGAAAATATTTAACAAGCCAATTCAAATGTGAAATATTAAAATCATTAACAATCCAATTTAAATGTGAAATAGTAAAATAATTAACAATACAAGGAAGAAATATTTAATTGTGGAATAGTAAAATAATTAACGATAGCTGACAATAAAGAGAAGAATTAAAAAGAAAATATTTAAGCTTACAATTGGAAAACCCGCGTCGCGTACATCCCCTTGCAATGGAAGTCACCGACAATCAAGACCTATCAGGGGTAAGTTTTGTTGACTCAAGGACATAAAAATAATTGTTAAAAGATATATAACAAGCCGAAGGAACCGAATACACATTTGGACCAGACGGAGTGCTTTTATATTTGGAGCCCAGCCGCATAACATACATCCTGATTTTAACTACCAATCGTCAGTTCACCGCTAGACCCGATCAATGATATTATAAGGAAGTTGGAGCCCAGCAAGATCTCTAGACGTCACGGTAAGTTATATCAGTTAAGTTTAGATTGTTTTACTCATAGCGGATTAAATTATACGAAGTCATATATTAATAATTCCCAGTATGGTACACTGTTAACAAATATAATTTCCACCCCCCCCCCCCTCCCCACCCGCCCTATCTAATTAATTACGCAAATTCGTGTCCTTATCCCTTAAAAGGGGATGACAAATAGCAACATTTTCTCACTCGAAGATAGCACATTTCATTCTCTATATTAATCATATTCAAAGTATTTTTCCCTAATATAATCCTATCGCAAAACCTATTTTCGTGGTCAAAACTTTCCATCGTACAATGCATTCAATACAAATAGTCATAATTCAAATGTAAATGTACATACTTTCCAACCTCTATCTCGCAAATATCGTAATTCTTACCCCAAAGAATTATAAAATTCTCTTAACGAGGACAAAAAATAATGTTTACACATATTTTTATTATGCATTAAAAAAAAAACATGTAGAAAGAATAGAACAACTTTTAAAAAAGAAAACATAAATTATTGTGATATGTTATAAAAACACTAGTTATTGTATGCCAGAAGGCATAAGAAAAACAAGTTTGATAATGTATAATTTAGGGTGGTTGCGAAGAGCCAGTAAGTTAATGTAAGAATGATATTTGTAAAAGAGAATTTAACATTTAGTCTAAAGTAAAATCTGTAATTGAACTGTTAAATAAAAGTGGATATAAAACAAAACAAAACATAGTCAGGTGTGAGTTTATTTATTTATAATTCACAGTTTGTATATGGTGTGTTACATAATGATGAGTGCAGACATTTTATTTTTGGAGGTCTGGGCACAGTATAATGTTTTGTTTGGCCCCTCGGACATGTTCCAGTTATCTTTAGGAACCCGGAGAAAGTTTTTTTTAATAGAATAGGTGTTGCGGATTCACCCTTAACACAACCGGCGAATTCGCAATTAAATACCTGCGGCACCACCTGAATAAGATATGTGGCATCACCTTAAACAATGTCAGTAACCAGCTGACAATTGTGAGTTTTTTCTGTTGGTTGTCATATGACAATCATTTTACTTTTATAATTTCTCTTCTTGTTTGGCGCTTGAATTCAATAGTTGATCCAACGAGATCAAACGATTCCTTTGAGTTAAATAAATTAATGTTAGTTAATAGACAAACCAAATCGTTGCTTTCTATTGAAGATTCGTTCTGGACCAGCTGGATTTCACAATTTGGTATCATTTTCCATTTGTTTTTAATTACCTTTTCAGTTGTTTTTAGAAGCAAATCATGAACGTTTATTGGGCACGCCAAGAGAACATTACGAATACACAACACCAGGAGACACCATCGTGTTCCTGACGTATCTGTCCAGAGTTTGTTTGAACTTGGCACACACATCTTTTTGGCCAGGAGACACCATCGTGTTCCTGAACGCGTGTATTCAACGCTTGTTGAATACATTTGTTGGTCCTTCGAACCTGATCCAGTCTGTGGATCCAATTCACTGCTGCCAGCTCGCAGTATATAAAAAGGTCGCGGGACACACAATAGTCCATACGCTAAGACCCACGACCAACAGGAAGTGAAAGTGTAGTGAATCCCGGGAAGATAATTGTGTTTGTGAAAAAAGTGTAGTTAAATTGACGCCGTTAGGGTTACGGCGTACCAACGAGTAGTTCCTAAGTGCAGTTACCTTAACACTGCCTGGTTCACGCCGCAAGCAGGGACGTCTTTCAATTCGATCTGAGGGTATTTCATTGCGCTTAATTTTCTTCACAATTATCAGACCACACCGCCCAGTTCGCAGCGTAACATCAGTGCAGATCGCCGCCAGTTCAGAGCAACATGAACTGCCCACATGGGAGCCATAATACTGTCCAGTAACCAGCTGCTTCAAAGCTACAATTACCGCTGCTCCGAATGCAGCCCCTCGTCCAGCCTAAGGACCTGGAGCCGCCAAATTAGTAGCGCATTAACCAGCTGCCCCAACGACAGCTACAACTACCGCTGTTCCGAATGCAGCCCCCGTCCAGCCTAAGGACCTAAACCCAGCCAGCTTAGTGGCGCATCAACAGGCTGCCCAGTGCAACTATAGAAAGCCGCTAGATTAGTGGCGCATTAGCAGTCTGCCCAGTACAGCTATATACAGCCGCCAGATTAATGGCACATTAGCAATCTAACCACAGATAAGACGTTTTGCATTCTCCAACAAATTACCGCTTCCAAATTTGTGGCGCGAACAGACGCTGCCCCTAGCAGTTACTCACGACCAACCCTCGCCAAGTTCGTGGTATCCAAATCACATGGAAATGTCGGCACCAATGTCAGCGAAATCAATCATGTCAGCTACATTGGCAGAGCAACTCATCAGCGCCCAGTTAACCGCACAGGAAGAAATGATGGGAACTTTCACTAAGTTCATCAAGAGAGGGCCACCGACGTTGGTCACCGTGGGGGCGCAAGAAAGAGACCTCCAGCGGCGTTGGGACGAGATGCAGAATCGGCATGAAGATCTCATATGCCTGATCACTCCATGGACGGCCATCCGTCAGCAGTATTTTGAAGAGCGGTTCATCGACCAGGCCGAAGAAACATACCCTAATGAGGCCACGGAGCTTGCTGAGGTACGGCACGCACTGATCACCAACCGCCCGACCAGTTATAAGACTGCGACGCACACCATGTATCCACCCAACAGTCGTTTACCGCCATTGATGTCACAACCATCTTGGTGGCCAGGAACTCCATCAACACCAGGCATGCATATGCCACCTGGCCATCCTTCCAGACTACCATCACGGAAGATGCCCCCGGAACCCGTAATCCACCTGAGAAACAAACGTGTGACGACAGACACCGTAAAGCGAGCCAAAGGAGGAACGGTTGAGATGAAAACTGTTCCAAACCGTGCAACTAACGCAGCCAAGGACATCAAGAAGGCACCAACAGCTGCCAGTGCACCAGCACCAGCGAAGAAAGATGACACGAAATCCGTTGCACCACAAGAAGGAAAGAAGCCTGCTTCAAAGAAACTCGCCGATCAAGGCAATGATATTAAATCACCAAGACTGCTCGAGACTCAGCTTGCGCTCGACCCAGTCTCTTCAGTTAACACAAACAACGCCGATCAAGGCATTCAAATACCACTGAGGCTGCTCGAGGCCCAGTTTGCGCTCGACCCAGTCTCCCCAACTACTATGGACCACGCCGACAGCTCGACATTAGCGAGGTGCCCTCGGTACAGTTGCCAGAAGTCGTCATCAACCAAGCGGTTAAGGAACCACACACACTCCCGGTGAAGAAGCACCAGCAGGCCCATCACCTGGGCGTTCCTCGTGGATTGCAAACTTACAACTCCGACCCAGAGGAACTCACGAAGACGCCACCAACTGTTCCAGCAACAGTAGCCACGCCCAATGTCACCAGTGACCATGACCAAGTACAGAATCCGTTTAATAGTCAGTCTCATCAGCAACATCCGTTGCAACAGCAACAACTACAGAAGCATCAGCAGCAACCTTCAGCAAGAACTGGCCGTGGAGCAGACCAAACGCATTTGTCATTCAACAACCAATCTGTGATGTCGATCGATCCAACCAATTGTAATTCGCTGTACTACTCGGATGGAAATCTTCCATCAACCGATGGTCTCTCGTCAACTGCCAGTCATAAAGGCAACTTAACAGAGACACCGGGTGGCCAACCTTCGGCCAACGACAATCATCAAGGACGACGGTTAACACATGTGGCCTCCCCAATGGGCATAGGAGATCGCAATGTCACGCTTGGCGGGCGGCATCCCCTATCATTCAAGAATCAACCAGCATGCCTCTCAGTAACCAAGAAGAGACGGTACTTTACTTAGCCCAGTAGGCACTGGGTCCGCACCTGTCATTCCACCAGGACTCGCGGACGGTGCCATGGAAGAATCCACATCAAACTCAACGTTGTGGCCTCACATGCCAAAGGCCACATCCCATCGGTAAGTTTCGTTTCAGTACTTTCGACCACAAGTCATTACGTGGTCATTGATCGTGTGTTGCGAATTTACAACTCTAACCCAGATGAAATGGTCAGTTCTGTGGCAAAAGGTACCGAACGTCGACGACGGAACTCTTGTCGTCACCAATCTGTCGACCATCACCAATTCAGAGCGGACGGCTCTCTTCAGACATCCGCATCACTAGAAGTCCACGGCGTTGGGCCTCCGGCCCCTGGAACAAACGGATTCGCCAATGATTGGCGAATGCATCCGCAAGCAGTCACTACCAAGTCAGCGGAAAAGAAGCTATAGCGTTTAAAATAATAGTGAAGAAGATCGTGTGATTCGAACTGACGCTATGACAGTTTGAATCACGAAAAAAAATTGAACCTAAGCGTTACCCATCAGGCTACTGACCGTGTTTTGAATATGATTTTAAAACTCGACTATACTCCACTGATGTGAATTATTTTTTTTGTTATCGCTAGGTATACGGTTCTGATGTATTTTCTTATTCGATTTTTCGTTCGGTGTCCTTCACTATTTTTGCTTGTGAATTGTGTGTATCTGTTAGAGATGCCACAAAGCCATACCATTCCCAAGTCAGTGAGCATGAACAGGCCGCTGACCGAAGTGCCGACTGCACAGAGATCAACCCGATCATTGTCCTGATGCACGTACCACCGCCGGAGCCCCCATGAAGACAATCGCCATGCATGTTTTGTGAGGCGCACCACTACAACTACGTTTGCGAGGGTTTTCGCTTCCTCACACCTGTTCATCCGAAGTCCGTCGAACGAAATAGGAGACTGTGTCTAAACTGCTTGGGTCGCCATCTCATACGCGACTGCCTCCCCAACAAAGTGTACCGACGATGCAATCGAAGACATCATACCTTGCTGCATGTGCCAACCGCAGCACCCATCAAAGCATCCAGGGTAAAAGTGACCAGTCCAGTTAGCAGCCACTACATGACCGGTTCTTGGCGGTTGCGAATTTACAACTCCAACCCAGAAGAGCTGGTCGACCATACGACTGCTGACAGATCCCCGCAGAGGACAAATACAAGACATTGTCGACGTCTACCCCGGAGACCAGATTCAAGGCACCATTCAACTACCATCATAGACCAAGGAGCACACAATGTCCCGCTTGGCGGGCGGCGCTCCCCAGTATCCAGGGACCGACCGAATCCCAACCGCAGCATCCGTATGAGCGCTGCGACCTCACCCGCAAACGACCGCATCGTTCCGGCCGTTAACTTCGGACGGGCGGCACTAGACGCAGCACTCGTTAACACACCTAGTTGTCTCGATGGAGTGAGACCAATGACCAGGCACGAGGTCACTGATTGTGGGTTGCTACTGTACAATTCCAACCCAGATCACATGGCCAGCAACGATAACCACATCCTCCCACTGGCAGAAGAACCTCCCGTCCCAGCTCCGGATGACCATTCCCTGGAGCCAGACGATTCGCCAATTTTTGGCGAAGGCGGGCGGAATGTTGCGGATTCGCCCTTAACACAACCGGCGAATTCGCAATTAAATACCTGTGGCACCACCCGAATAAGATATGTGGCATCACCTTAAACAATGTCAGCAATCAGCGAATACACAACACCAGGAGACACCATCGTGTTCCTGACGTATCTGTCCAGAGTTTGTTTGACTTTGGCACACACATATTTTTGGCCAGGAGACACTTTGGCGGATTTAAATTATATAACTTTGGCGAAGTTGGGTATTATCGCCGGAGGAAGTGTTCCGCCGACACTGTCCAATACTTAACACGGGGCGAATGACATGCTCTACCAGCTCTGTCCACAAAAACCAAAAGACCGGAGCGGATGCCGTCATCAATTAAACACAACACATTTTAGTTTCAAGACTCGTTTATTGTACACAATTCAAAACCGAAAAATACAACGAGCGTGAACTAAACTTTCACTTTTAATTTTCATTTTAAGTCGCGGTTACTCCCGACACCGTACCTCGTCTCGCGGATCTCCTCCTTCGGATTCCTAAGCTTCCCCTTTCGGCTTGCGTATCTTTTAGGTTCTATCCTATCGCTGTTCGATAAAAGACTACCCAATAGACCTGATGCCTCGAGCGTTCGGGGTAGACTCGCTGTCTCTCACACACAGATACCCAGATTCAAACTGGTATCTGTATCTATCCGGAAAAATTTCCCTATTTGCTCTGTTAACAGAACTTCAGAATTTCTGTTAGCAGCATGTTATCACATCCCCCGGAATATTCCGTAGTTTTCTAAAAGGGGAAAGTCATCTTTGCATACATCATTATTATCGCTGATAGAATTTCATTTCCACGACCTTCTGTTTGCACAGAACATCTGGCGCCCAAACCAGAGATATTCGGCCGTGTCCGTGTGTCTTATTTGAACTTGATACCCGGAATCGAAATCCATTAGATCTTTATAATGGTGCGAAATTCTAGCGTGGCCGTGGGACCGCAGTATTGCCTCTGTTGGCTTAACTCCTCATAAATTATCGGATATCTCGTTGAGATATATTCGATTGCGATAGGTCGTGGCTGCCTTCTGTTGTTCAACAGATTTGGGTGGTCCTTGCATTAGATTACCCACACGTGCATCCGTTGATCGGTTCATTCTTTGATAATATCAATTCTTTTGTATCGAATTTCGGAATTGCCGGTTCGATGAGATGTTCCTGGGCGCAGGCAGCATGTATGGCATTTTGGGAATTGTTTTTTTTTTTAGGAATAGAACGCATGGATGTTTATACCTTTGTTTCAGGCATGATGAGTTATAATTGTTGAGCTTGACCTAGAAAGCTTTGGGGACGTTCAGTTCCTTGCTTTTTGGTGTCGGTCTCAACGTTGGCTGCGAGTTGCAGGCCCTATGGTGGGACTTTGGGACACGCGTCTGTGGGCACGTGCGCTGCGTTATCAGGTAAGTAAGTTCTTTGAAGGTAGGAACCTTACCTGCGCGGAATTGTGCGTTCGTAGAACGCTACAACACCATCGTGTTCCTGACCGCGTGTATTCACGCTTGTTGAATACAATAGGTAAATAAAGAGGTTACTTATTTAGGGCACTCACAAACAATAATTAAACATAGATCGCCGGGACCAAAGGTCAATGATAAAAATCAGCATAACCAAAGAGAAAGACAAAAGACCGAAGTTTATAGGCAAGTTAAAACTATGTTATTGCAGCAGTAGGGGCATTATAACCCGTAGATTTCAGCAAAAAAGGTGTAAACTATCTGTCAACCAATTAGATGTGTAAATTAAACTCCAATATAGTACTGCCATTCCTACCTTATCGGCATTGTTATTTTATATATGTACAATTGCATTCGGCTTCGATAATTGTCAGTAATTACAAGTACAACAGAGTAATAGAATCAATCTTGATTAAAGCATCAAGGGTAAGCTTAACGGCTTGTTGTCCATGAAAAATAATTTATCAATATTCTTATATCAGGCAAACAAGAAATAAAAATTGAGTTTGTCCCTAAGTAAAAGTGTTTAAACGTTAAGAATAAAATGTCTGTCCCATATATAGTTGTTTGCTTCTAAGTTCGATCGATGATTTTCACCGAACAAATGTTGAGATACATTTCAAAAGTGCAAACTTATGAACATGTGCGTCTGTATCTAATGCTGCTTATGGAGTGTCTAATGCTCCGTCTAATTAAGAATTACTTACACAGCATTTTCATGGAACACTTCCAGATTATGTATTTCGAAGGTGAAGGTAACCGTTTTCAATGTTCAATTAAAAAACATCAGGGTGGTTCCGAGTGTCATATGAATGATATGAATTGAGGCCAAATTTGGGGAAATCCCGTTAGACGTTAGATTCACAAGTCACGCAATAAGCAGGTGTGTAACAGGTGCTATGGGGATTTTGCGCGATTAATGACGAATATTTAACCGCACAATCATTCTAGGAGGGTTTTCTTTTCCGGAAAATGAGGCGTGACTTACATTTTTGATTTTCAAATGATTTTTTAAGGATTTTTGAATGTTCGCTTTGGGAGGAAAAACCAATTGCCATTTTGATGAGTACGATAGAACACGATGCATGACTAATTAGTTGGCGTATTTATGAATTTGTACTTGAAATTTGAAGATGTAATGAGAGTTATATTTGGATTTGCAACGAATTTATTATATATAGTTTGGCGAAAAAGAAATTAATTATTTTTACCTTCTCCAAAGACTTTATTTTATATGGTCCTGATTGTCCGATTTGGGTCAAACATGCATCGTTTTGGTCTATAATTTGTTGCCATTTTGGAAATCGGAAATTGTTGGCAACGTCGGGGGGTTGGGCGGAGAAGGATCGGCCGCAGGCTAGGGTGTTGGTATGAGTGCGGGTTGTAAGAGTGTAGGCGGAGAGTGGGTCGGGGTCACTAGGGGTAAACGAGGAGTCGATGTTTAAGAGGCATAGAGGTGAGATTGAAATCAAAGAATGTGGGGGGAAAGTGTGCACCGCAACATTCGTGAAATGGGTTCGTTAGAGCCGTAAGAAATGTGATGGGCGGGCAAATAAAAGAGGCGGGGGTTTCACAGGTTTCGGGGGCTAGTGTAAAATGTAATGGAGGAGAGCAGGCCTGGGCAGTTCATTAATCCTGAGACAAGATGGTTGATGAAGAGGATGTCGGCATGAATTCTGCGCTCTTCAAGTTTGTTAAGATTAATTAGGTGAAGACGGCTGGTATATGGGGGTAGAATCAGAGGATTTTCCCATTTCAATCCTCGGAGGACAAAACGCAAAAAACGACGGTGCACGCTTTCGATCCTGCGAATATGGGACGAGTAGTGTGGAGACCAGGCCTGACCAGCGTATTTTAGAAGGGGGCGAACAAAGGCTATGTAGAGCGATCGGGAAATGTAGGGATGAGAGAATTATTTCGAGCGGCTTTTCACAAAACCAGGACAATGTTGGCCTTGGGGATAATGCCATCAATATGTGGGATGAAGTTAAGCTCCCTATCACGTAAGATACCAAGGTCACGAATCGTTTGCACAGGTGTTATCTATTGGTTGAGTAAGACATATGGACGTAGTGGGGAGGGGGTGTCATTTACGAGAGAAGGTGATTGGGTGACATTTGACAATATTTAGTTCGAGGCAGTTATTTTGGCACCAAGCTGAATAGCTGTCGAGATCCATTTGGAGAAGTGAGGAGTCGACAGAAGAGCGGATCGTCTGGAAGAGTTTAGTGTCGTCCGCGTATAGAGAGTTGGAGGAGTGCTTGATACTGGAGTCTATATCATTAATAGTAAGAATGAATAGGAGGGTTCGAAGATGACTGCCCTGGGGAACTCCTGACGTGGGAAGCAAAGGATTGGAGAGGGTGGATCTAAATCTGACACGGTAGGTTCGATCGTTAAGATAGGAGAAAATCCACTTAATTAGTAGGGGTTCGAAACCAAGGGAGGATAGCTTAAAGAGGATGAGGTTGTTTGAAATTTGGTCAAAGGCCTTGCAGAAATCAGTTGTGATTACATCGACTTCGTTGTCGTTCTCTAAGACACAGAGCGTGGGATGAGAATTCTACTAGATTTGTGGCGGTCGACCTACCCGTAAGGAAACCATGCTGGTTGGGTGAGATGATGGATTTGCGGCGAAAGCATAATGCGTTGTAAAGAATGCCTTCGAAGAGTTTTTGGATATGCGACAGTTTGGCGATAGGACAATAGTTACTAATATCCTTTATTGGCCCATTTTTATGTATGGATTTCCAAATACTTGGGAAGACACCTTGTGTGAAGGATAGACTGCATATCTTTGATAGCGGGAGAGAAAGAGAAGAGGAACATTTTTTTTTTAAAGCCGGTAGTCAATCAGGTCTAGGGCTGAACTCGTCTTTAAGTAAGTTTAATTTTTCTTCAACTAGGTGATGCTGGATAATTTGAGAGATGAAGGGGCCAAGGGAGAATTCGGGCAGGTCTTTGAAGAAAGAGGGGTTAGGCTCGAAAGAGTTGTCCGTGAAGGATTTTTTAAAGAAAGGAGCGAAAAGATTGGCAGTACTTGTGGGCCCGGTGAAGTAATCGTGTCATAGGAACGAGAGTTAGGATAGGCGTGACATTTACGTATATAGTTAATAAAGTGGAAAAAAAAAATTCGGGGTCATTGATAAGGTTGTTTTGTCGTTTTAAGAGATAATTGTAGTAGAGGAAGTTATAAAGCTCGGTGAATTTATAAAAGGAATCGAGGTTGTTGGAGTAGTCTAGGAAGGAACGCGTTTGTAGGAAAATGTTTCACATATTATTCCTCTTGTTCCGAAGAGTACGGAGTTTGCGGTTGTACCATGGAGTCGGTGAAACCAATATCCTATGTCGAGAATAAAGGACATATAGGGAAATGACATTGTAGACTTTCTTGTAAAGAGTGGCAGTAGGCTTTTCTACCTCTAAATGATCAAAGTGAAATGCGATTTTGCTATGATGTTCATTTGAAGGAGGAAATTTGCTTTGTGGAAGTTGTAGGAAAAGCTGTCGTGGGGTGATGTGGGTTGGGCACCGCAGTAACGATATAGGTATATAAGAAGCCGGGTGGGGGGGGGGGGGGGGGGGGGGGGGGCTGGTAATTGTCAATGGTTGAGAGGGCGTGAGCACTAAGGGCAACCGAGAAGTTATAGAGGTCGTCGTAAATACAAGGTCAAGTTGTCTTCCCATATGATTTGCGAGATTACTTGTTTGACAGAGGCTTGAGTCGGTGAGGCTGTCTACAAAAAGACATTCTACTTGTGGGGTTTGAGATGTAAAAGGATTGAACGTCTGATAACGTCCATTGGAGAAGGGGAAGCTTCAAACCCCCAAGAACAACAATATCGATAGGGATTCTTTTTTTTTAAAGGGGTTCCACTTTTGTGGAGCTTGATATATTTCATTTCGTGTTCCCGACTTTTCAGCGCAGAAATCGGCATATTCTTGATACGGAGTTCTTCCTAAGGGTAAGTGTAGCGTTCTACGAACGCACAATTCCGCGCAGGTAAGGTTCCTACCTTCAAAGAACTTACTTACCTGAGGGCGTTGGACGCGCCCACAGACGCGTGCCCCAAAAGTCCCACCATAGGGCCTGCAACTCGCAGCCAACGTTGAGACCGACACCTAAAAGCAAGGAACTGAACGTCCCCAAAGCTTTTAATGCCAAGCTCAGCATTCGTAAGTCATCATACCTGAAACAAAAAAAGAAACATTCAATCTGCCTGCGCCCAGGAACATTCCATTGAATCGGCAATTTCAAACGTCTATGCAATGCAAATGAGCCGATCAACGGATGCACGTGCGGGTAATTTAATGCAAGGACCACCCAAATCCGTTGAACAACAGAAGGCAGCCACGACCTATCGCAATCAAAAATATCTCAACGAGATATGCGATGATTTATGAGGAGTTAAGCCAACAAAGGCAATACTTCGGTCCCACGGCCACGCTAGAATTTCACACCATTATAAAGATCTAATAGATTTTGATTCCGGGTACCAAGTTCAAATAAGACCCACGGACTGTACGTCAAAACAATCGCCGAATATCTCTGGTCTGGGCGCCAGATGTTCTGTGCAAACAGAAGGCCGTGAAAATGAAATTCTATCACCAATGATAATGATGTATGCAAGGAATGACTTTCTCCTTTCAGGAAAATAGGAAATTACCCCTGGGATGAAATAGCATGCTGCTAACAGAGACTTCCGGAATTCTGTTAGCAGATCGAATAGAAAAATGTTTCCGTACAGATACGGATACCAGTTTGGAATCTGGATATCTGTGTGTGCAGACCCGCAGTCTAATTTCGATCGTCGACGAGACGACTGGCTACATCGAACAGCCATATCGCGATGTCTGTTTGAGAGCACCCGAGGAGGTCGAGAGGAAGTTACGAGGACTAGAGGGCGTACGTGCGTTACCAGTTTAGAATCGGTGGCAATTTACCCACCACAGCATAACTAAAAGAGAAATCCGAGTACCGTCAGTGTGTTGTCGAGCCTCGAGTTCACATAAACTAAAGTGATTTGTTAATTCAAGATAAGTGACTTAATAAACCAAAAGAAACAATAAAAATAAAAATCGAGATAATAAACATAATCCTTCTAAGTTTAATTCGTGACAGCATTCGCTTCGGTGTTTTCAGTTGTTTCGTGGACAGTTCTGGCAGAGCACAGCATTCGCTCTGGGTGTTAAAATCATCCGCGATACACAGTGTTCGGCGGGACACTTGGACCAACACCAATATCGACAAAGTAAAAATAACCAACCTTTACTACCGCCAAATAAGTCCTTCCACAAGTCGGGTGTTAAGTAAGACTTTGTGATTGCTGCATACGTCGCTTGCGCGTAGTTACCCAAGGTACCGGTTGAACCTCTGGCTGATGTGTACCAATTTTCGATACCAGTCATCGTCAGCAATTTTTCCGGGATCAGTGCCGATACGATTCCTGTACCATGGGAAGCTGGGATTAAGTGCACTGAAACAAAATTACATTTTCCAGTTACTTTACAAAGTACTGTGTGGGGCTTGTCAATCTTGTTTCCTCAATATCGTCGGCGAACTGAAACTACTGACAGGTTTGCCAGAATTATAGCTCCTCGAATGGCTGTTGCCACTTCCTTACTGCATTTGACCCCTAGGGCAATATGACCATTATTGTCATCAAGAGCGATAAATGTCTTGAAGCAAGTATGCAGCACGCGTCTGCTTCCATACCGGCATAATTTTTAGCATCTCATCTTTACGAGCTGCATTCTAGAAAAAGTCGAACATTTCGAACTCTTTAATGGGAGGCGATTACAAGTAGATTTCTTCAAGGCTGATGATCTTGCCTTCGCGTACTAAGCGGCCCAATTTGGTAACGCCTCCATTCTTTAGAGTCTTCCTTGCCACGACCTCTACCGCGTTCACGGCCACGCCCTCGGCCTCGACCACGACCACCACCTCCACGAGACCAAAATCCACGGCAAAATGCACCATGACTGGAGCTGCGTCCGTCATTCTACGCTAATCTATAATACTATTCTCGGTGAAGATCAGAAACCCAAACCACTTTAAAGTGACGTCTGACCATAGAGTTTCTTTCAAAGAAGCTCTGATCTCTATTGGCGAAAAATTCGATCAAGCGATTACCATAGTCTTCTCTTGAAACCAATTTCTTATCACATAGGGAGTTTTGCAATTACAAAAAATACATACTAATCGCTTGGTGCTAGGTGCAAACCTTAAGTTAGATACATCAAAACGAACCTGACAATTTACTGAAGTTTCTAACGAGTGTTTAAAGGTCTCTGCATTCGGTTCATTTATTAGTTAGTACAAACTTACAATATGATTTTTAATTAAACTAACGAATTAACTTAACTAGACTTAACTTTAATTTAAACAACGAAAGCGAAAAGAGGTGAAAAGAAATGTGTCTAAGCCAAGGATAATTCTGGTCTTCTTTCCATTGGTCTGTAGGAACCCGAAAGTTCATGACTTTAGGGATAAAACGAGAATATTTTACACTAGTGTGGGAATAGGTATGATCGGTGGTTGAAAGAAATTAGGAGCACATATCCATTAGCTAGTTCGGCTAAATTCATGAAACAGTGTTCGAGTGATCGTATGGCAAGTGCCGTCTTCTTTAATACAAAACTCTTTTATAAAGCTGATTTTTAGCTGGACATTTTAACATCACGTTTAAGAGAAACAATCCTTTTGAATTGCATATACATCGAACGTTTCCTTGGGACGATGTCAAGGTTGAAGTTGCCCCTCATTTATTTACTTTTCAATCTATTTCTCACTAAGTGTCTTATATTTATATTATTTGGTAAACAAAAACCCAAATGGCATTTGTGCGGAACTTCAAAATCAAGCACTGAACATAACTTGTTCTACAGGGTTCTCAACCAGTTATATTATTTTACCAAATACGTTAACTCCTTGTAGTGTATGTGCATAACCTTGGCGAACAGTTTTAGCACGAAGTTAAACATTGAACTTGCGCACAAAACTTATATTAAAATATTTAGCACTGGTCAACACAACACAATTCGTGAACAGTTAAAATAATATTTGGTGTCATTTGGGTGACTTTTTTGGCAACCCAACAAGTATTTGTTGTCTAAAATGATGTTTGCAATATCATCCCCTCTATTTATTTTTGCTATAGATAATTTATTTTTGAAAATTAAGTCAAACAAGAGATGACTGATTGTAACAGCTGTGTCCTTAACTATGTTTATAAAATAGCAGTTGAAAAGATACAAATTGTCGAAAATAGTCAATAACGTGTTTTGTGTTTAGATTATTAATATTGCTCTTATTCAGCCAGTCTTTTTATCGTTTATAAAGTGACGTTTAGGTCAGCGTTTTTGGTTCAGCTCTTTCTCTAATTTCTTGAATGTTTTTGGCAACGTCCATCACAAGCATCTAAAGGAATCTCGTACAAAAAATTAATGAACCTATCACCACTTACAATATTTACAAAGACAACGACCTGCAGTTTAAACACCAATCCCGTCCTATATACTCCTTCTAATTAAGCAGTTATTACTGAACTTAATCAACTCGGCAATTCGACAAACCACTGTAAACAACTAAAATTACGTTTAAATTACTAGTAATCATATGGCAAGTGGCGTATTCGTTTAAGCTCGTTATTCTGTAATGATTAAGGATGTCCACCAATTGTCGGTTTATTCACCTAAAAATAAATCGTAAATTGTAACTCCAAATAGCATTAATCATCAAGTGTCTAGAATTTAAAGTTAAACAAACAATTCGCTGCATGAATTCTAATTGAATTCCAAGGCTGACCGATTATTAATCAAAAAAGAAATCACGTTTCCCACCTTTACAGTTTGCAATCAAGTTTCCTTCCCTATCGCTAAATAAAACCAACCATGTACCACTACCGGCCAGCATGACCTTTAGTATCTTTTCATATTTACGATTACTTTTGTGTGACGATTCGATCTCTATAGTCAACCTTCAGAACACTCAATCACAATTGGATGGGAGTGAATTACAAACTCACTTGCCGGGAAGGTTCAACCGAAATGAAATCGATTACAAATTTGTGTCATGGTGCTAGGAATTGCATTGAGAGACACAAACGCGACAGGGTATTGCAATTCGGAAGTGGGATGTACATTGCCCGTATCAGCATTCCAAAATTGATACGTTCAGTTGTGTGTAGGATTAGACGTGACATGCTGTTTAAATTCATCCATAAGGCGAAAGATGCACTGGCAGTTCAGCGAATTACAGGTCTCTGACTGCTTTCAACCTTCTTTCTATTCTTCATTCATGTGCGAGATTTACTAATCTACCAACAGAACCTCTTTCACTTTTTGACTTCAGATGATCCGGTCTTGACTTATCCACTTTTTTAGGACTCGAAGAATAATTATTAATAACCTTTATTATTAATATTTTTTATGAAAAGGTAAACAGTGGCTCTGTTGTGGCGGAAATTATCGACAGTTGGTCTCCCAAAAAAAAAAAAGTCGAAATCAGCGACCCAAAAAAATCACCATAAACATATTACCATCAAATTTCGTCACAAAAAGTCTTTTTGACCACAAAATCAAAAAAAAAAAGGAAACATTGTGCGGCGCCATCATTGGACTAAGGGGGGATGGGAGCGAACATTCAGGGCAAAGTCACTGATTGCTTTCAACCCGGTGAAGGCCAGGACGATCCTTGTCCCTGTTCAAACCAAGTTGACATGCAGTCTCCACATGACACCCCTGGATAGCTACCTTGGGACCCGCCAAGTAGTTAACCAATGTATGCAGCGACATCCTGAGAAAGGTTGTTCCCTGTCCTGTGCACTCTCCTCCCACGCTTGACCATCCGATCCGATCTGCTCAAGGTCAAACCTTACATTATCCTCCCATCTACGTCACGGCCGTCCTGTCGGTGTCTTTCCCGTTGGTCTACCGTCAAGAATTCTACGCACGGTCCTATGGTTGCCCATTCACGCCACATGTCCGGCCCATCTTAATCTTCGCGGCTTGCCCAAGATACGATGTGAAAATCTTTCTGGGTGATTTGAATCCAAAAATAGTTGGGGCGCAGGTTTTCAGGCACTACGCAGGTTCCCATAGTTTGCATGAGCACACTAATGACAATGGACTACGAGTCATCCAACTGCCAGCATAAAAAAACTTGGTCGCTGCAAGTACCGTGTTTCCGCGTAAAGATATCCACAACGCCATCTGCGGGGAGTATGTCCTGGGGCCACAATGCCGGGCGTAGAAGAGAAATGGACACGCCTTAAGAATACTGTTATTAGTACTGCCAACCCCACCTTAGGCAGTAGGCGTAGAGATCGGAGCGACTGGTTTGATGATGAGTGCAAACTAGCGACTGAACGTAAGAATGCTGTATACCGGGCAATGCAGCAGTCTCATAGGACACGGGTACGCGAGGAGAAATACAAAGAGCTCAGAGGATCTGGAAAAAGCCTCCACAGACAAAAGAAAAGCGCCTGGAAAAAAAATCTAGTGTGTGAAATAGAGAAAAGTAGAGAGCGAGGTCCGCACCAGGCGCAGAAGTTCTGTAGCGGTTCCGCCAAATTTCACGGCCCACTTACCTGAAAAACCCCTATAACTGCTACCTAACTTCCTTAAGTTCGCTAATGCAGAAGTCCCTGGGAAAAAAAACCTTGTCGGTGAAATAGAGAAAAGTAGAGAGCGAGGTCCGCACCAGGCGCGGAAGATCTACCAAATAATCCGCAGTATCACGCGGTTTACACCACGCTGCACTCACTGCAAGGATAAAGAGGTTCATCTGATCACCGATCATGAAGACACTCTGGAGCGATGAGAAGTGCATTTCAATGAATTGCTTAATGTTCAGCTCACAGAAGAATTGGACGCTCCACCAATGCAAGATCAAGACCAAATGCTGCCGCCACCAAGCATTGAGGAAACTTAAAAGCCATAAGACAGCTCAAATGAAATAAAGCCCCCGGAGCTGGTGGCATACCAGCTGAGCTGATCAGACAAGGGGGGACAGCGTTACATCACGCAATTTATGGGATCGTAGTGCACTCATGGGAGCAAGAGGAAATACCGGAAGATTGGCGTCGTGGTATAATTTGCCCCATACATAAGAAGAGAGATAGCACAGTGTGTAGCAACTATAGGTGTATAACATTGCTGAGTACCGCCTATAAGATATTCTCCTCTATCCTACAAAATCGGATAGGCCCATACGCTAAAGTCATCATTGGTCAATATCAGTGAGGCTTCATCGCAGGCAAATCAGCGATTGATCTGATATTCACCCTTGGCAGGCGATGGAAAAATGTCTGGAATTTAAGATCCCATTGTATCATCTATTGATAGACTTTAAGGCCGCCTATGACAGCATGGCTAGGGTAGAACTATATAATGCCATTAGACCGTTCGGCGTTCCAAACAAATTGATACGACTTTGTAGGTTGACCATGACAAACGTAACTAGTCAAGAAAAAATAGCAGGATTGCTGTCCAAGCCAACAAACATCATTAATGGACTCCGAGAAGGGGACGGTCTGGCCTGCCTTCTCTTCAACCTGGCGTTGGAGAAAGCAATCCGTGTCTCTGGCGTTACAACTAGAGGGACTATTGTCACCAATTCCAGCCAGATACTTGCCTACGCAGATGACATCGACATTATCGGTAGATCCGATTCGGCTGTACAGGACTCCTTCACACAGATCGAGCAGGCCGCACAAAAACTGGGTCTTCACATTAATGAGGGAAAAACTAAGTACTTGGTGGCAACTTCTGCGAAGAGAAGACCTAACGTTGGTCAAACTATCCGGGTAGTGGAGCACGAATATGAGGTAGTGCAATCCTTTAACTATCTTGGGTCCGTAGTCATTATCATCATCGGCACTACAACCGGGATCCGGTTTTGACCTTATTTAGCAAGTTTCTCCACTGGTATCCGGTCCACATTCGAGACTTGTTAAACTGTCCATAGCAATTTGTTTTTCTGGGCAAGGTAATTAGCCTAGCGCCTGCGTCAATAGTATCAGCCGATAACAATATGGAAGAAGAAATACGCGAACGGTCCTAAAGAAAGGAAAAAATGAGAAAACCACTAACGATGGTTGGGACTACAGATTTTGGGCCGAGACATGGAGATGAGTCCAGAACGGAAACAGAGAGTGGGTTTCTGATTATTGACCGAGACGGTCAGGATATTGTTCGATTAAAGCGGTACAGTGTGTCGTCTTATTACATTCAAAAAACATGACTAGTATATGTTCGATTGAAATTAAAATAAATATTAATGAAGGAATGAATAAAGAACAAACAGTGTTTAATTTAAGGTGGGTGTGGTGTGCAAAGAGTGGTGCAATAAAGTTATTAACAATTCCGTGGTGAAAAGGGAAAAAATCTTTACAGTCTTAAGGAGAATTGTTGGCCCGGTATGTGAGGTAGGACGATTTCGGAGACGCTACAACCATGAGTTGTACGCAATCTACCTTGAAACTAACATTGTAAGAAAAATCAAGCTCTATAGACTCCGGTGTGCGAGACACCTAACTCGAATGAGCGAACAGGAGCCTGCCCGGAAAGGCCTTTGTGGCAGGATGTATGGAAGGAGACAGCGCGGCAGACCTTGTCTGCGATGGAGGGATGGCGTAGACCAGGACGCACAAAGCTAAAGTGGATGATATCGGCTCGAAATCGGGATCGGTGGAGAGATTTGTTAAAGAAGACCAAGACCGAATCCCGGTTGTAGTCCCGATGATGATGATGATCATGGGGCTAAATGTTTTGACCATGTATTTATATTGTAACGCATATGACAATCAGTACTAGAATATTCTAGAGAGTCCAAAATAAAGTATAATACTAGAATATTCTAGAAAGTACTGGAAAACTGGAGACTATGAACAGTAGAAAATTCAAGGCTATGGAACGGACGGAAACGAAACGCCGAATCAGAATGAGGAAACGGTATAAATACGCCACACGCAGATCGGGAAGATAAGTAAAAAGTAAGAAGTAAGCAGTCAAAGACGCGATAAGTACGGAAGCGATAAGTAAAGAAATCGTTAAGTGTACGGTAAAAGTAACGATTGTTATTAACGGACTAATTAAGTGTTACATTAATTCAAAATCGATTTAACGGCCTTATTTATTAAAAATAATTAATCCAGCGAACCCCAAGCTCGATACAATTGGTGTCGGAAGTGGGATTAATTATTGGTGATGTAAAGTCTGTGAAAGTGTGTTGTGACTATGTCAGATCGACATTTGCAGGATCTTCGCGTTCCTGAGTTGAAGAAGCAACTTGAGGACCGGAATCTGGATAGCAGAGGGCAGAAGCAAATTGTTCGACAGCGTCTGCAAGCAGCAATGGAGGAAGAGGGTACTGATGTCGACACATATGTTTTTACGATTGGGCCAGACTGTCCGGATGGAGAAGAAACAGCGAGTCAAGATGGTGGCAATGTAATGGAGAAGAGTTCGCCACAGTTGGACATTTCGGAGATGTTCAGGATGATGATGACAAAATTTAACACGCAAGCTACAGATATTAATACAAAATTGGACGCGCAAGCTGCAGATGTTAATGCAAAGTTGGATGCCCAAAATTCCAAATTTGACGCACAAGCTGCGGATATGAATGCAAAATTGGATGCCCAAACGCAGTGGATTGGCGCAAGACTAATGACTTTGCCCGGAAAAAAACAAATCATTATGGAAAATTTAACAAGCCTCAGGACTTGCTAAATAAAGCCAAGACCGGATCCCGGTTGTAGTGCCGATGATGATGATGATGAAACGCAGTGGATGAAATGTAATTTTCAACACTTTAAGGAAGAAATTCGAAACGAAGTAGAAATTCTGGATCTAAAAGTTACCGATGAAATAACGCGAATCGAAAAGAGACTTGAGTGTGTTGAGAGAAATAAGACATTGCCTAGCAATCAACATGACTACAAAGATGCAAGGATGCAACCACCAACCTTCGATGAAACGGGACCTTTCTCCGTATTTACATGTCAGTTTGACGCCGCGGCCAATTATAATAAGTGGTCGGATGAGCAAAAGTCAACATCACTAATCTTGTCACTCCGCGGGGCGGCTGCAAAATTGCTACAAACCATACCAGCAGAGAAGCAAACAGATTTCCAAGCGATAAGAGAGGACCTTGAAGCTAGGTATGGAGACAACCACATGCAGCAGGTCTACCATATGCAACTGCGGAGCAGAACGCAGAAACCTGGAGAAAATCTTCAACAGTTGCAGTCAGACATTGAGCGATTGGCAAACTTGTCTTATTCAAATTCGTATTGGCATATGAATCTGCTAAACTGGCTACCAGGAGTACATATAGAGTCCGAGAAATGTCCGTCCAGGAATGTTCCTGCCAAAGAATCGGGCATGTACAACGGAGAACCCCGAGACCTGCTATGAAGTGTTGCACATGCGGCGAAGTCGGCCACATCTCTGTTGACTGTAGGAAATGTCGACGAATGAATGAAACATCAAGTGAGAATTGTTGTTCATGCGCTAATCATAAGATGAGACTATGAACGGACCAACCTAAGGCCAATAGCTCGGGAAACTTGTAAGGGCAGACTTTATCGGGCGAAAGTCGCCTGGCGGAATGTGCAGCCCCAGCATCGTAACTGTATCACAACTCCAACGGGATAACCAAAGTTTGGTTATAACTACGATTGTTAATGTAAGGACAACAACAGTGACAATCGACACTGGAGCAACGAGATCCATAATTCGGCCGGATGTCGTGGGCAAAATAGCCCTTAATAAAAATAGAAGATACACTTTGAAGACTGCCACAGGAGAATGTTCTACAATCTACGAAGAAGTGGAGAGCATAATAGTGCTGGGCAATATTTCCATCTCCCACCAATTTTTGGTTGCCGATATTACAGACGAATGCATTCTTGGAATGGATTTCATGAAGGAGCATCAAGTTGTTCTAGATATCGGGCAAAAAACACTGCGAATTGGTAACTTGGAGGTTGCTATTACACTGCAGGACGAACAATTGCGAAGACTGAAATGTTATGTGCGTGAGGGGGATGAGATGCCAGCTCGTTCAGACTCGGTAATTTGGACCAGTCTCGAGAGTGATCTCGGTAACAATCGATTTTACATCACCGAAGCTGCACAAAATCAGCGTAAGGGGAACATCCTTGTTGGGAAAGCCCTTATCGACGCGAAGAAGCACATCGTACCTGTCAGAGTACTAAATGCGTCCGAGGAGCCGTTCACAATAAGAAAAGGAGAGGTAATCGCGGAATGTGCACCCGTATCAACGATAAGCTCAATTCAGTCAAGGGGAGAGGACCATTCAATTCAAAAGGCCTCTGGTGCATCATCTATGGTTAATAAGTTGATGTCCTAAAAAATCGGATTAACAGACAGAGAAAGGGCAAGCGTAAAATCACTCCTGAACGATTTTTCTGATATTTTTGTGACAGGAAATGATAAATTCGGACGCACCGGTATAGTTAAACATCGCATTGACACGGGTGAATCAAGACCTATAAGACAGCCACCTCGTCACAATATGTTTATACCACTTGCACTAAGGGAAACAAAATGAGGGTTCTGCCCTCACTTCATTCATTCATTCATTCATTACTGATGACTGCTGTTGGAAAATTCTTTTGTGCCAGAATTGGATCAGTTAGAGCTACAAATCAAATGGATCCAACAAGATGTTGTTACATCGCACAACTCTCATACTACGGTGCAAAATTTTGCGAAAAAAAATGCCCGGCCGCATATTCTCAAAAAGTGGTTCCCTCGATTTCACTCCTTTCGATTTCCTCTTATAGGGGTATTTAAAGGAATAGGTGTTTATTAACAAACCAACCAAAATCTTGATGCTTAAAGACGACATTAGGAAGAAAATTGCTGAGATAATAGAAGTCTGAAAAATTGTTATGAATGATGTGCTTAACAGAGCTCGAATTTCGTCCCCCCGGAAGCGGTCCTTGACCGACATTATATTCTCTTCGTAATGGTAGACCATATAATCGATCAATGAAATATAAATTGTAAAATGGTATTCAACATAAAAGTATTAAAAAGAAATATCAATCTGGAATATATGTAAAAAGCACCTTGTATCTGTCAACCGTCAAAATTTGGCTAGTTTGGTGTTATCAATAGGAGCCTTACATATGCACTCCTCTTCAAGATTTCGAGTTGAGATTAGAGCAAGATTACAGCTTCCAAAAACAAAATTAGAAAGTAATGATTGGTAAGATTGTATCTGAAAATTTTAGTGTGAAACTTAACTTTAGGTTTAAACTAAGATCTGGCGCAAACCATTTTTCCTACTAAGTTTCTAAGTTGTTTTTGTGTTTA
Source organism: Microdon myrmicae (assembly GCA_963931805.1). Classification (NCBI taxonomy): domain Eukaryota; kingdom Metazoa; phylum Arthropoda; class Insecta; order Diptera; family Syrphidae; genus Microdon; species Microdon myrmicae. Next base: position 215,839,622 of record OZ007497.1, read on the forward strand.
TAAAACTTATCCGAAGCATGTCTGGTTAAGATCAGATTAAGATCAAGAGGTAATAGTTTAAGGCGTTAGTTGAATTTTGTTCAGCTATCAGACTATCGAAGCTAGAGGGTTCATTAAGTTGTTAAGGTTTAAGTTAACTAACTCAGATATTAAGCATTTTTGTTTAGCTACAGATTTAAAATACCTTTGTCTTACATAAGGAAATAAAAAGGTGTTTGTGAAAAGTATGTGATTTTTCGAGAGCTTTACGTTGAATCAGATTAGTCTTGAATAGACTAAAAAACAAATAAGTCACAAAATGCATGTTACAAAACTGATTATGTGTATTAAGCGAAATACAACAGCCAGTTGTGGTGAACTGCACTTAGAAGCGGAGTTAATGACCTTCAGTTATTTTAATAAACTTTTTTTACCCCTCGCTGTAATCAGAAAACTAAATTAATGAATTATTTCTTAATTTACTTAATAAAATTTGTCTGAATAAATTCACTGCCGTTCTAACGGATTGAACGTTGGCTTAATTCTTGTTTTTGTGTTTTATTAAATTAGAGAATAAATTGCACAAATAAGAGTTGCAGAAAAACGCTTATCGTGCCGTGGGGATAGACATTTTGCTAAAACTCGACACCTCGCAGTGCTGGTGTGAGCCGGGTATCTTTGAAATGTTGATGATTCGTAAAGCGATTATGACTCGTTTCCGCTGATTGTTGTTCCGTTTTCGATTCACTAATTCAGATATCAGAGGAAATTAATTATAAAGCGCATCTATTGTTTATCAGATTGCACACTCCCAACCTTACGTTACCGCAAATTAGTATCAGGTGTAACCAGAATCACAGTGAGTAAGAGATGTCAAATGTGCGAATTTTGAGGAGGAAAAACCAAAAACAAAACTCTCGAATATACTTTAGAACTTAAATATAATAAATGTCATTGGATAAGCTACGGTACGTTGCGAAAAAGCCAACGCGGATGCCTAGAATTCACGCGCGACTGCGGTAAGACTGATTCGTTAATATCACGTGTATTGTATTTTACAAACCGTCGGAGTAGGTCGTAGTAAACCGGCCAAAGTCAAACGGAGAACTGAGGCTAAAGGCTCCGGAGTAACCAGCACGTCGTCGTGCACGCGAACTTGGGTACTGCAACTACAACTAGTTATCTGATATGGAGTGCCAGTAAAAGTGTTAAAGTGATTCCCAGAGCGATTACAATTTTTAGCATTTGTTGCTATTAGACATCTCAAAAGTCTCGTTCATGTCAGATGATAAATTATGCCCAAAATACAAAAACGGCATCCGGTGAGGGTAATGAAAGGGTCACTTATACAAAATTCCGCGAATGTGGCAGTAGGTGTATGTTTGGTTGATAGTTACATTGTACGAAAATTTAAGTTTACGAACGCTTGTGATATTGAATCAACTGAAATGTGTATTATCGCAAATGATAACAATCATGCATAACTCACAAATCGCAAACACGTGTATGCTCTGAGGTAGAGGTGTAATCAAATGGCGTAATATGTGACCTTCACCCTGAAGAAGCTTGTTAAGATATGTAGGTTCAGTTAAAATGATTTTCGTTAAGTTGGGTTATGATAGTGCCTTTTTAGATTGTGCAACACAGTGACACAGAAAATGAACTCTACTAGTGCTATATATTCTCATAACGAATGATCCCTAAGAAAGACAAATTATTATTATTATTTTTTATTATTATTTACTGGCCTGTAGGAACCCGGAAGTTCATGACCTGACCGACTCGGCTCCGCCATTGTTCCCTGTCCTGTGCGCTCTCCTTCCACGTTCGACCATCCGATCCGATCTCCTCGGGGTCCAATCTGACATTGTCCTCCCATCTCCGTCGCGGCCGCCCTGTCGGTCTCTTCCCCGTTAGTTCACCGTCAAGAATTCTATGCACGGTCCTATCATCGCTCATTCGCGCTACGTGTCCGGCCCATCTTAATCTTCGCGACTTGATCACTCTCACTATTGTAGGTTTGCGGTATAGCTCTTCCAATTCGTGGCTGCGAAGTTTCCTCCATTGTCCTGACTCCTCGTCATATTTACCGCCAAATATACCCCTTAAAACTTTATTCTCGAATACGCGGAATTTGTTCTCTTCCCGTTTTGTGAGAGCCCATGTTTCGCATCCGTATAGAACAATCGGCATGATTATGGTTCTATAGACACGGCGCTTTATATTACGTGGTAGCAGTTTGGGTTTTAATAGTTTACTGGCTGCTTGCCAACTAGCGTTGCCGGAATGTAGTCTTTTGTTAATTTCCTTTGACGTTTCGTTTCTGGTCGTCAGTATCGTTCCCAGATATTTAAATTCTTTGACATTTTCAAATATCTTGCCCCTGACATTTATATGTGTTCTCTGAGGTCCACCTACTCTCGTCGTAATCATGTATTTCGTTTTGTCTTCGTTTATATCTAGGCCCACCTCTTCTGTTGCTTGCATGATGATTTCACAGTTTACAGTTTTTTACTTATATTTTCGAGATTATCGCCCAGAACGGCGATGTCATCCGCATACGCGAGCACTTGTGTGACCCCGTTCAGGGATGATCCGGCCGTGTTGTCGTCTTGTACCTTTCTGATAACATACTCGAGGACAAGGTTAAAAAGGCATGGTGAGAGGCCATCCCCTTGTTTTAGTCCGTCCCGGATTTCAAATGGTTCTGAGAGGTGGTTTTCTATTCTAACTCGCCCTTTGTTTTCGTTCATGCAAATTTGAATGAGGGCGGCATATCTTTTCGGGATCCCCAGCTCAACCACAATATGGTAGAGTCTTTGCCTTGCGACTGAGTCGTAGGCTTTTTTGGAGTCCACGAACAGTTCGTGAACCGTCTCTTCGTATTCCCACTTCTTTTCCAGCAGTTGCCTTATTGTGAACATCTGGTCGCTTGTTGACCGGTTCCGACGGAATCCGCACTGGTAGTCTGCCAATATTTCTTCTGCGTAGGGTGTGATTCTTGCCAGTATGACATTTGTTAATATTTTGTATGTGATTGGGAGCAATGATATTCCTCTGTAATTTTCTCAGTCAGATCTGTCGCCTTTTTTGAAAATGGGGATGACTATTGAGGTTTTCCATTCTTCCGGCATGACTTCCTTGTCCCATATTATTTTAACCAGTTGGTGGATCTTTCGAGAGGTTGCCCCTCCTCCATTCTTCACAAGCTCTGCCGGTATGAAATCGATTCCGGGAGCCTTGTTGTTTTTCAGTCGATTTATCGCGTCTACAACTTCGACGAAAGAGGGCTCAGGGATCTGAGGCTCGGCTGTATGTACGTCTGGTGCGTCTATTTGTGGTTGATGGGTGCGCGTATTGAGCAGGTTTTCGAAGTACTGCCCCCACCTTGTCACGATATTGTTTGTTTCTGTCACCAGACAGCCGTTTGTGTCTCGGATTATTTTGGCTCTCCCTCGGTAGCCATTTCTAATTGAATTTATGCCGGCATACATACCTCTGATGTTCTTTGCTCTGGCATTTTCTATGATTTTTTCGATCCAAGTCTTCTCCCATTTGCGTCTTTTGCGTTTGAAAAGTCTAGTTGTTTCTTTCCGAATTGTCGCGTATCTTACTGCGTTGACTTCATCATATCTTTGTAAGTGGATCATTCTGAGGCGTTTACGTTCTTCGAACTTCGCCCTGCACTCATCGTCAAACCAAGGTTTGGACTTAGTTGTTTTTTTAAATCCTAATACCTCTTGGGCTGTTTGTTTGATTGTGTCTCTGATCGATGCCCATCTAGTGTCCACACTACTGGCTACCTCTTCCTCACTACTGTCATTCTCTAGGATGCTAAATCTATTCGTTAGTTCGTCTTGATATTCCGCCCTTTTCCGTAGGTGTTTTAGTTTATCAATCTCGAACTTTTTGCTCGTCTCCCGTGATTGTCCATGTGGGTTTGCTGCAAGCCGACTTCTAATTTTACCCATCCCTAGAAGGTGATCGGAGTCACAACCTGCTCCTCTATATGATCTTACGTCAAGGATATTCGAGTGGTGTCTTTTGTTTATGAGGAAGTGGTCTATTTGGTTACGCGTTACGCCGTCGAGTGATATCCATGTGGCGTTTTGGATTTGCTTGTGCTTGAACATCGTGCTTTTCACTACCAGATCTTTTGACACTGCGAACGTGATAATTCGAATTCCATTATCATTTGAAACGTCGTGTAGGCTTTCTTTACCTATTGTTGGTTGGAAGATATCTTCCTTTCCAATTTTCGCATTGAGGTCGCCGAGGAGAATTTTAACATCGAATGATGAGATCCCATCAAATACTTCCTCCAGGGTCTCGTAGAATGTGTCCTTCGTTTCTTCGTCCGTAGATTCTGTTGGGGCGTGTACGTTTATAAATACATAATTGTACCATGGGCCCTGTATTTTTAGCACCGACATTCGGTCATTAATAAACTGCACATCTTTTACATGGGGTGTAATCTTCTTGCTTATGATGAAGCGAGTTCCGAGGTTATGTTTATCGGTACCTCCACACATCAGTGTAAACCCGTTGGTTTCGATTACTTGATGTGGGAGTCGAACTTCCTGAAGCGCGACGATTACCATTTTACATTGTTTCGCGTTTTTTACGACCGTCTATATCGCGCCTGGTTTATATAACGTTCGAACATTCCACGCCCCGACGCGTATATCCCGCTTTTTCAGTTTTTCCCTACGTCTTTTTTTTACCGAGTCGGTGTTTTCTTGATGATTTTTTCCCTTATGGTAGTGTCGGCTCATCACACCTACGCCTACCGGGTTTTTCGTAGGATTGTTTTTTGTATATTGGTTGTTCATTTTTTATCCCACGAGACTTGGGGTTTCAAATAGTCCGCCACATCAGAGCCCCGTTTTGGTGTGGTAAGGTCTGCTTACCGCTCTGATTCGACCCGGTGTCAGATAGGCGCCGTTATAATACAGCCGGTATACCCATGGCTGCAAACCATCCAATGGGCACGGTGACGCGTAACACCCTGGATTAGGGGTGGTAGATCTTTGTGTGTTACTCCTCGCTAGCCTGTCTGACATGGGTGGCCCTACTGGAAGCATATGCGTCCGTTAGCATAGCCTGAGTGATTCATTGTAATTTAAGCCCCCGCACCACGTCAAGGTTTCTACCAAGCGTGTGTCAAAAATGTGATTAAACAAATACACAATTAAATTCAATGACCAATTTAGCGCGGACGTACTTCGACTTTACGTAGCCCAAAGCCCGATTTTAAGATTTTACTCACACATAGCCTGGAGAATCTATGCCACCTAATGTTCACCTACATTTTTCAACGTCAAGATCCTTTCTATGTCTATATTTTGTTATTCTAATTAATCTTTAAGTACTGGAAATAAGTGAAGATTTCTGTTTAGATATGTTGTAGCAGGAAATGAAACGAACGGGCGACTCCTCGTATGAAAGATATTATTTATTTAATATTACAAACGAAGCACTCGTGAACTTGGTTTCAACAAATATACACTAGTCTGACGTGTGGTATAACTGTCAGAAGTAGAGCGAGCACATTTAGGCGTGAATTCATTTGCCTTTTACTTGTAACGCCCGGTCCGGCGCTGCAATCGCATAGAGCATGCAGCTTAGGGCGGATCCACAACACTCCCCCTCGATTGTAGTGCTAGGTCGATCCTCCGAAGAACCCCCAACGCCGATCAAATCCCGACACTTCCGATGTTTTTCTTTTGTCAATCCCTTCGTGAGAAAATCCGCGGGCATCTTATCCGAAGGAAGGTGCTTAATATCCACTCGACCTTCGCGCAAGACATCTCTGACGGAATGATGCCTGATGTCGATGTGTTTCGATCTCGGGTGAAACGTGTGATTCTGGGTCAGTAGTTGTACCTCTCGGTTGTCGTTCATCACCAGAACTCTTTCACACTCGAACAGCTTGACCTCCGACAAGAATCCCTCTATGTATAGGGCTTCTCTCGCGGCTTCAGTTAATGCCTTGCACTCCGCCTCAGTGGACGAAAGCGCGACGGTGCGCTGTTTCCTCGACTCCCAGCTTATGGCGGCACCGCTCAGGTTAAAGACGTATCCGGTATACGCCCTTCGATCTACCGGGCACCCAGCCCAATCGGCGTCAACAAACCCTTCCAAGGATTTCATGCTCTTCGTGTACGTGATTCCGAAGTCGGCGGTCCCCTTCAGATATCTCAGCACCCGTTTCACCGCCTTCCAGTGTGCCTCGCTGTGACAAGTGTTGAATTGACTGAGACAACTGACAATATGTGAAATGTCCGGTCTTGTGGCAATCGCCAAGTAATTCAGAGCTCCGACAAGCTCGCAATAAGGCCGATTTCCTCCTGATGATCCTTCTTCTTCAACGTCCTTCTCGAGCCTCGAACCCCATTCAACGGGAGTACTGACGGTATTACAGTCCTCCATCCGAAATCGAGAGAGTAGTTCCCGAACGTAATTTGGTTGAGAAATGGTAATCTGATTTCTGCTCCTGGCGATTTCGTACACAAACAATAGCGAGTTGTTCCCAGATCTCTCGCCTTGAATCCCTGCGACAAACCTTTTCGGACGAAATCAAGATCCTTCTGGTCTCGATAGAATATCGAAATGTCGTCAACGTAGACCAGTATTATCAACAGTTCTCCCCCTTGTTTGAGGCGATAAACGCACGGATCCGTGGTCGTGGGTGTCATGTTTAATTTTTCGAGTTTCCCATTCAGTTTCTTGTGCCATTGATGGCCGGCCTGTTTAAGGCCGTACAAAGCCTTTTTCAAACGACAAACCTTTTCGCCACCCTGAAGCTGTGTCAGCATTTACGAGTACTTGGTGCGGCTCTCGATATCGGATTTGCCTTGTGTTGCGACGATTTTCTTCAAACATCCTGCGAGCAAATCGGGCAATTCCATGTATGTTTCCTCTTCGATCGTGCCGTTTAGGTAGGCGGTCGTGATGTCCATCTGATGCACCTTAAGGTCGTGCTTGACCGCCAGCGCAAGTAGCATACGCATGGATCCTAGGCGAGCGACCGGAGCGTAGGTATCGTGAAAATTGATTGCGGGTCGCTGCGCGAACCCCCTCGCCACGAGACGTGCTTTTCTTTTCTCGACCTTGCCGGCCGAATCGTACTTGTTCCTGAGAACCATTCGACACCCGACCACGTTGCGATTCTTGGGTCGATTCACGATCGGCCATGTATCGTTCTTGATCAAGCATTTGACTTCTTCGGCGATGGCGTCCAACCACTCTTCTTTGTCCGGTCCGTTCAATGCTTGCCGATACGGGACCTCAGAGTGAGGACTGGCTAAATTTGCCTCCAGGCCGTCCGAGATGTGCGACTCCTTGTCGAGACTTCGGTCGATCTCATCCCTGCTCGATCCGCGAGGATCTTCGTCTTCTTGCGTGATTCGATACAATTTTCGTGGGCGACCGGGTCGCCCGGTAAGAAACTTTCTAGGTGTACCCGGGGCTCTTCTGATCGTTTCGGTGATCTCGTCCCTTTCTCTCGTCGGGTCGTCGTGTTCCTGCGATTCATTTCTCGATTCCTCGTCGTGGTCCCCACATGGGTGGGGTTCGAGAAAATTCGGCAGTGATACTCCCTCGGGATTGTGATTCGACTCTCGATTAAGATTTGACGAAGACGATGACGATTCGTTGTGCATTTCCGTTTTTGTAGCGGTATCAGTAAATTTGATGTCTCGTGTCGTGGTTACCCTTCGTTTGTTTGATACCCATACTCGATAGCCTTGAGTCGATTCGTCATATCCGAGGAAAATGCATTTCATACCTCGCGGTTCCAGCTTCCCTTTTCCGGGAGTTTTATCCAACATATATGCTGTCTCTCCGAAAGTTCGCATGTTCTTCAAGTTTTACGTGCCATAATTCGTAAGGAGTTTTACCTCCTAGCGTTTTCGTAATGCATCGATTTCTTACGAAGTTTGCCGTGGCGATCGCTTCTGCCCAAAACGCGGTTGAGAGCTTCGATTGCGCCAACACACAATGCGCCATTTCCAAGAGCGTGCGGTTTTTCCTTTCCGCTACTCCATTTAACTGGGGAGTGTATGGCATCGTGAGTTTTCGCGCAATTCCCTCTCCCTTCAAGAGTCTGTCGAGTTCTTCGTTACAGAACTCTCGTCCGTTGTCGGATTGCATACATTTAATTTTTCGTCCTGATTGATTTTCGACGAGAGCCTTGAATTCCTTGAAAAACTTCAAGACGTCGCCGTTCTTTTGCAAAAACCTTACTTCTGTCCAACGAGAGTAGTCGTCGGTTAGCGTGAGGAAGTACCTAGCTTTGCCCCTTGATTCGTCTCTCAGCGGTCCGCATACGTCGGCATGGACGATGTCCAATAATTTTCCGCTTCGGTGCGATTTCTTTCCGAAGGGCAGCGCGGTGATCTTCGCTTCCGAACAAATCTCGCACGTATTTGTGGTTCCGTCGTCTTCTAGGTCAAGTCCGGACACTATCCCCATTTTGCTCATCTCCAAGAGATCGCGCCAGTTAAGGTGGCCGAATCTCTCATGCCAAACGGTTATTGAAGGCTTGCGCGTTCCCGTTGACAGGGCGCAGATCGGTTTTTTTCCGGATTCGCGGAGAAAATAGAGGTCTCCTTTCCGATCTGCTAGTGCGATCGTAGATCCATGGTTGCTTTTGGTTGTAGCTCCTTCGCGCGGGAACGTCACGCTGTTTCCAGCGTCCGTGATCTTCGCGACAGAGACGAGGTTGTTACGCAGGTCGGGTACGTGCAGTGCGTTTTCCAGACGGGTACGTTGATCATCCGATTTATCGACGCTTTGTTCGTAGTCCTTTTCCAATTCGGCGTTCCTTTTCTCGCGAACATTGCTTGGTCTCCGGCTTGGCTGCGTTGTCTTCTCGTCGCGCTTTCGTCGAGGATTTTAATTTTCAGATGTTCCGGCGAAGGTAACTTGTCTCTCGACTCGATGACACGTCTAAAATTCTCGTAGCACTCCGACAGACTGTGTAAAAGCATGATCGATTGTAATTCAATGCCGACTTGTACGGATAATTCGGACATTTTGTCGACCATATCGGAGAATTCGTCGACGTGTCGTTGTACATCTCCGCCTTCGTTGAGTCGGTGATTCATTAGCCGTTTCCACAATGATGCCTTTTTCGCAGGTCGTTTCGATTCGAAAATTGCTTCCAGTTTCAACCAAATTTCTCGGGCTGTTTCGCAGTGTCTAATTTGCCTGAGTTCGGCGTCGCCAACAGCGAGATACAAATCTGCTTTCGCCTTTTCGTCCTCGTCCTTCCACGCTTGCAAATTTTTGGCTGCTTCCGGTTGCAGTTTTTCACCGCTTGCGTGAGCCCACGTTTTGTTTTTTGTCATGAGTGTCCGCATTCTTAGTCTCCAGGTATCGTAATTTTCCCTGGTTAGCATTTGTATGCGCATTATGTTCGTAGCTTGACCGTCCATTTTGTTTACAGCGAAGTTATATTTCCGCGTGTATTTTTCACGTTGTCTTCTCGTCTTTTCGATTTCCAGACGATGTTTAAGCCTGGGCCCATAACATGTTGTAGCAGGAAATGAAATGAACGGGCGACTCCTCGTACGAAAGATATTATTTATTTAATTTTACAAATGAAGCACTCGTGAACTTGGTTTCAACAAATATACTGTGACGCATATGACAGTCAGTACTGGAATATTCGGGAAAGTCCAAAACAAGCACTGGAATATTTTATAAAGTACTGGAAAACTGGAGACTAGAACATCTAAGATTATGGAACGGACGGAAACGAAATGACAATGTGAGAAACGATAAAAAGACGTCGAGACAGCGGATGGTGACAGCCAAGAAAAGAAAGAAATAGCGAAGCAAGCGATAAGGAAGAAAATCGTTGAAGTACGGTTGTTATTAACAAATTAATAAAGTGTTAGATGAATTAAAAAATCGATTTAACGGCTCTTATTTGCTAGAAATAATTAATCCAGCGAACCCTAAGCTCGCTACAATACATTAGTCTGACGCGTGTAGCAAAAGGCGCGCTCGGTGTGGTATAACTGTCAGAAGTAGAGCGAGCGCATTAAGGCGTGAATTCATTTGCTTTACACTTGTAAAGCCCGGTCCGGCGCTGCAATCGCATAGAGCGCGCAACTTAGGGCGGATCCACAACAAGATATTTGAGTTTTGTTTTTAAAAAATTGTTATATTCTTTATTCTTGTTTGTTTGTTTTTATTTAAAAGGTGTGCCTTTAAGTCTGATATTATGAAAACATTAAATAAAACAGCGAGCTTTTATACAATTTCAATAATTATTTTTTATCCAATTACTTGAAATCACATAAAATTCAAATTAGTTGAAAGCGATCAACTACGTGTGGAATAGAAACATCCGATACGACTCGAGCGGCAGCTCTCGTTCCGCTTCTTTGCGTTTTCGGTGACAGTATAATTGATCAGCCACCATGTTAATGCATGAAACAATGGGAATCTTTGGATTTTGAATGGTGTTAGACATACACTTTTGCCTTCGAATAAGCCCACAGGAAGAAGTCTTACGTGGTCAAACCGCAAGATCTTAGTTGTGATCCCAGTTTTGGGGAATATCTCGCGCAAAACATTTGTTGTCCAAAAAAACACATGTTTATACCATCCAGTTTCGGCCTTAAAAGCCCTTTTATTACGTCGCGATAGCGTTCTTCATTCACAATAACTGCTTGTTCGTAGTTGCAAAAGTACGGATCTATGACAGCATTAATTTCAAACCGCTCTATACAGAGACTATTTGTGGATGTGCGGGTTTTTCAACATATATATATATATATATATATATATATATATATATATATATATATATATGTATATATATATATATATATATATATATATATATATATGTATATATATATATATATATATATCCCCCGCTTGGTAGAAACCTTGACGTGGTGCGGGGGCTTAAACTACAATGACTCACTCAGTCTATGCTGAGGGAAGCATACGCTTCCAGTAGTGGTGTGGCGGTTTCGCCAAACCCCACTGACTACTTACCTAAAGAACCCCCATCCCTACAACCCAATCTGCATAAGTTTTTGCTAATGCAATCGCGTTAGCACCTTAAATGCTTTACGCATCTAAGTTATCTAAGGTATAACCTAAAAGCCCCTAGAAGAGAATTCTTACCTGCATGCATAACTTCGCATTTAAATTCCCCTATAAGAATTCTCTCCAAACTTATCATAAATTCCCAGAAAGAAAATTCATCGGTTCACATATAATACAACCGCATAATCAGGGAATCTTTCCCTTGAGTTGGCTAATCCCAGCCTCAACATGTCTACAATAAAAACTATGTACATACACATTGGATGGCGACCTATACCCAAGGGACAAAAACAAATATACGCATCTTGCGTCTTAAGGCATCAATTAAATCATACAGCATAGGCAAATGCAAATAGGAATTGAATACCTACCCGTACCAGCGATGCCATAAACACCATTTCCCGGTAAACAAGCTAAAACCAATTAGCACAATGTTCATGATGCATTGCGGCTGTCAATACAGCTGCTATGCATATTGTAGACAACGATCATCAACGGCCCCTTAGTCTTACATATTCCCGGATCCGTTTACCATTGTCCTTCTCCCATAAGTAAACACAGACCCAATTAGCATCCAATGAGATTCAGCTTGTTTGCTTAGCCGCATCTCATGGATGCACATTTTCCCTTTCTTTGTTTTAGATTCGTTCCCATGGCCTTGATCCACGAAAGAACCAATGTACACATATACATGTGTACCGTGACGATCTTTTCTATGAGATCTGTTTGGTTACCCCAAAGAGAGACTTTACGTGTTGGAATAGGAAAATGCACCCCCTAATTAAGAGAGCCAGTTTCACTGGCCGAATTTCTCTGATAGCGAATGAATATCGGTGTGTCCTTTACAATCCACCGACCGAGCCGGTCGTGTTGCTCCCGCTGTCCGTACCGCTGCGGACACGCGTGTTGTACCCCGAGTGTGTCGAGAGTGTATAGCCAATTTTAACTGAGTGTCGGGTCGAGCCGCGTTGTTTCTTTTTCTGAACAAACCATTTTACACAAAACCAAATCAAATAGAATTAAAACTAGCGCGGTTAAGATAAAGAAGAAAAGCAAAATACTTGCCGGTGTAATTGTTCTACCAAAGTACAAGCTGTTACAATTTCCATAACTTTGTTCAATTATTCATTTGTGACTGCCTGCTGCAATTAGTGTTAACTTAAAGTTCCTCTGTGCAGTAGCCTAAGTGACAATTGTTTTTAATTCCCCGCCAAGACTGGTAGTAACAAATAAAGAATTAATATTGGCCAAACCTGCGTGTTTTATTTCTCCTGTGTGTGACGTTTCCCCTTGGTGAACATTTCATTCGGTTTGTATTCGATGAACTATTTACTGCGGAACTTTCTTATAGTGATGATGGAGGAAGAGGGGAATCAGCGCCGTACGCCGGCGCAACCTACTTCTTCCCCACAGGGCCACCCATGTTAGACAGGCTAGCGAGGAGTAACACACAAAGATCTACCACCCCTAATCTAGGGTGTTACGCGTCACCGTGCCAATTGGATGGTTTGCAGCCAGGGGTATACCGGCTGTATTATAACGGCGCCTCTCTGACACCGGGTCGAATCAGAGCAGTAAGCAGACCTTACATTTTATCAAAGAGGGGCTCTGATATGGCGGACTATTTGAAACCCCAAGACTGTTCCCACGAAATGATTAATCGATATACAAAAAACAATCTCACGAAAAACCCAGTAGGCGTAGGTGTGATAAGCCGACACCACCATAAGGGAACAAATCATCAAGAAAACACCGACTCGGCAAAAAGAAGACGTAGGGAAAAGGAGAAAAAGCGGGATATACGCGTCGGCACGTGGAATGTTCGAACATTATATAAACCTGGCGCGATACAGACGGTCGTAGAAAACGCGAAACAATATAAAAAGGACATCGTCGCGCTTCAGGAAGTCCGACTCCCACATCAAGTAATCGAAACCAACGGGTTCACACTGGCGTGTGGAAGTACGGATACACATAACTTCGGAACTGGCTTCATCATAAGCAAGAAGATTACGCCCCATGTAAAAGATGTGAAACTTAATAATGACCGAATGTCTGTGCTAAAAATACAGGGCCCAGTACACGCCCCAACAGAATCTACCGACGAAGAAACGAAGGACACGTTCTACGAGACCTTCGAGGAAGCATTTGATGGGATCTCATCATTCGATGTTAAAATCCTCCTCGGGGACCTGAATGCGAAAATTGAGAAGGAAGATATCTTCCAATCAACTATAGGCAAAGAAAGCCTACGCGACGTTTCAAATGATAATGGAATTCGAATTATTACGTTCGCAGCGTCAAAAGATCTGGTAGTGAAAAGCACGATGTTCAAACACAAGCAAGTCCATAAAGCCACATGGATAGCACCCGACGGCGTAACATGTAACCAAATAGACCACTTCCTCATAGACAAAAGACACCACTCGAATATCCTTGACGTAAGATCATATAGAGGAGCAGATTGCGACTTCGATCATCTTCTAGTGATTAGCAAAATCAGGAGTTGGCTCACAGCAAACCCGTATAGGCAATTGGGGGAGACGAGCAAAAAGTTCGAAATTAATAAACCAAAAGACCTGCGCAAAAGGGCTGAATATCAAGACGAACCGAGGAATAGATTTAGCATCCTAGAGAATGGGAGCAGTGAGGAAGAGGAAACCAATTGTGTGGACACTAAATAGATATCGACACAATCAAACAAACAGCCCAAAGGCATTAGAATTTAAGAAAACAATTAAGTCCAAACCTTGGTTTGACGATGAGTGCAGGACGAAGATCGAAGAACGGAAACCCCTCAGATTGATCCAGTTAGTAACATATGATGAAGTCAACGCACAAAGATATGCGACAATTCGGAAAGAGACAATGAGACTCTTCAAACGCAAAAAAACGCGAATGGGAGAAGACTCGGATCGAAAAAATCCTAGAAAATTCCAGAGCAAAGAACATCAGAGGTATGTATGCCGGCATAAATTCAATTAGAAATGACTACAGAGGGAGAACCAAAATAATCCGAGACACAAACGGCTGTCTGGTGACAGAAACAAAAAATATCGTGACAAGATGGAAGCAGTACTTTGAAAACCTGCTCAATGTGCGCACCCATCAACCACAAATAAACGCATCAGACGTACATACAGCCGAGCCTCAGATCCCAGAGCCCTCTTTCGACGAAGTTGTAGACACAATAAATCGATTGAAAAACAACAAGGTTCCCGGAGTTGACTGCATACCGGCAGAACTTGTGAAGTATGGAGGAGAGGCAACCGCTCGAAAGATCCACCAACTGATTAAAACAATATGGGATAAGGAAGTCATGCCGGAAGAATGGAAAACCTCAATAGTCGTCCCCATTTTCAAAAAAGGTGACTGACTGCGAAAACTACAGAGGAGCCGGATCATCTCTGAACGGGGTCACACAAGTGCTCGCATATGCGGATGACATCGCAGTTTTGGGCGATAATCTAGAAACTGTAAGTAAAAACAGTGAAATCATCACGCAAGGGGCAGAAGAGGTGGGCCTAGAAATAAATGAAGGCAAAATAAAATACATGATTGCGGCGAGAACAGGTGGACCTCAGAGAACACACATAAACATCAGGGGCAAGATATTTGAAAATGTCAAAGAATTTAATTACCTGGGAACAATACTGATGGCCAGTAACGAAATGTCGAAGGAAATTAACAAACCACTACACGCCGGCAACGCTAGTTGGCATGCAGTCAGTAAACTGCTGAAATCCAAAGTGCTATCACGTAATACAAGGCTCCGTGTCTATAGAACCATAATCATGACGATTGCTCTATACGGATGCGAAACATGGGCTCTCACAAAACGGGAAGAGAACAAATTCCGCGTATTCGAGAATAAAGTTTAAAGGGGTATATTTGGCGGTAAATATGACAAGGAGTCAGGACAATGGAGGAAACTCCACAACCACGAATTGGAAGAGCTATACGGCAAACCTACAATAGTGAGAGTGATCAAGTCGCGAAGATTAAGATGGGCCGGACACGTAGCGCGAATGGGCGATGATAGGACCGTGCATAGAATTCTTGACGGTGAACTAACGGGGAAGAGACCGACAGGGCGGCCGCGATGGAGATGGGAGGACAATGTTAGGTTTGACCTCGAGGAGATCGGATCGGATGGTCGAACGTGGAAGGAGAGCGCACAGGACAGGGAACAATGGCGGACTCGAGTCGGCGAGGTCATGAAGTTTAGGGTTCCCACAGGCCAATAAATAGAAATAGAATAGAATATATATATGTATATATATATATATATATATATATATATGTATATATATATATATATATATATATATATATATATATATATATATATATATATATGTATAACAGATAATGGGTTGCACCACATACAATGTCCGATTTTGAGGTTTAAATTAAGAAAAGTGAAATTAGTTTAAAATTAAAATTAACCTACAAAGAAATTAATTTAAAGAAAAATCAATAAAAAACTTGAAAGTAAGAACAATTAAGCTAAAAAATGTGTTATATTAAATAGAATTAAATTAAAAGGCGTTCAATTTAAAAGTTTAATTAAAAAATGTTAAATGAACACGGTCATTTGAAGCCTCTCCCGCACACATTTTTTTTTTGGTAAGCTTAATTTAAACAAGTTTAAAAAATTAAAGCCATTATAGATTTTTATTATTCTAATAATTGCGCATTCTCTAACTCTTTTCTCCTCCTAAAATCGTTTAATGTAGATAACCATGTTAGACGTTTTTTAGTTTTCCTATTAGATTATGATAATAAAATCCTTTAGTTAGTTTTTTTTCTAAATTACCCACAAATCAACCCTGAAAATGCTTAAAGAAATCGAGAACATTTTATATGAAAATGTTGACGATAGTATTGAGTTCATCTAATAAGTTTTTAAAGGTAAAAAACAGAGTGTTTGACCATGTGGATAGCACTATACGAGGCGACTCATTCAATTGCAAGATAACTTATTGTTAAAATTATTCGAATCTAAACCTCAAAGGTCTGAGTCTACATAAGATTGCTATTGATAAATATAGCAATTTCATAACCACAACATGATTCGATTGCTACGTGGGCTATAACTCGAAGTCATTTTTATTTCCAGGAAGATTCATAAATACTGCATAAATCAAACTGGGAACAATGTTTCTGTCATACTAAACTTTACTTCTAATTCGTTATTTGAAACCTCTAAAAATATAGGAAAACATTCCAATGAGACACCTATGTAAGGTTATCAGAAATGCCGTTTACCTTCCGAGTGGTCGTCCTCCCTGCTCCTCTGGATCCCCAGTTGTTGGTTTAAATGAAAGGAGTTTTCCGTTGGTTTTAATTTTTTTTATTTAACTTTCCTTTTGGAGTTTTACTCCGTTGCAACCACTCTTTATATACCCAAATTTTGGGTGTAGAAACGTAAACGATGCATCTTGTTTTGCTTGAACTTCGACCCAAAACGTATGACCCACATTGAGTCCAATTGCCTGGCACGAGTCATCCGCACTTCTTAATTATCATCGCCACTCAATTGTCCCACTTAAGGTGCAGCAGCGTTGTATTGCTTAATTTGCACTTGATCGAACCAATTAAAGTGCAATGGCCCACGTTCAAGCCATTCGATTTCGTTTAATCGATTTGCGTTTCGTCGCTCATGTCTGACTTTTCGTCGTTCTCAGCACCTTCTGAAGCTCCGTTAAATGGTGCGCCTATTGCCTTTGAAGGCGCTGGCAGTGTCTTGCGGCAGGTGTGACACCTGTTCTCGGATGTGAAGCAAAAAATTCATTTACAATATGATAGCGTGTGAAAATGTCCTATGCCAGGTGCAGTGTTTGTTTTTGAATACGAAGCAAAAATTAGAAAAATGACAGCGTGCAGCTTGGGATGTGAGAATGCGTCGCGGGTGAACAATTAACGAGAGTATTCGAATGAATATTATGAGTATCGCAACGTGTGCGATATGAGTATTAATTGTATTATGTTAATTTAATATGTAATATTGATTGTGTGAAGAATCAAATTCACTGTGAGCTGAGGTAATTACATCTTGTTTGTTAATTGATTAATGCCTTATGCGGTTTATGTAGCGGAATGCAACACCTACAATCGCCTGGACCATAAAAATTGCAGCTGAACTACCCTCTGGAACCGATATGAGGATTTGTATTCCAAAAACATTGTCCTACACGGCATAGCATTACGACGTCAGGCTTATGAACAGTTAAAATAACTTTTAAGTCACACCCCAGTTTATTGCCTGTTATTTTCATGATGTCTTCACACGTCATTTAAATTTTCTTAACAAGCCTTGACGCCCCGTTCTGCTTCATCGGTTTGTTCTACATCACAGAGAATACCTGTCTAGACATTTTAAGCACAATTTAAAGACACTTTGTGAACATGTGTTTGACTAATTTTAGATGTGTGAGCCCAACATCTTGGAGAATTGCAATCTTATTACTCTGTAGGTAATGTGTTATAGCGTTTTACGAGCTTCACGAAATAAAAATTTTGACATTCTCTCGATTCCTCATGAAGTTTATTTCAAAGTAGATTTCTAAGAACTTAAATATCCAAATGTGTTTCTTACAACTCTATGCAACAAATAAGTTTCTCTTTCATCTATATTCCAAATATGTTTTCGACCTTCTGTCTACTCGGCATTCCAAATATATTTTGATTGCTCTATGACCCTAATCTGTTTCTGATTATTATATGTTCCAAATACATTTCCAAGTTTCTGTCTACTCTATGTTTCAAAAGTGACTACTTTATGTTCTAAATATTTTTCTGAATTCCTCTATACTCTGTGTTCCAAATATATTTCACATTAGACTAGTTTCAAAAAGTGGTTCTGATTGATTTAAATTTTAATTGTGTTCTATGTTTCTGCATCCTCTATGTTTCAAATATGCTTCCAACTACTTTATGTTCAAAACGAGTCTTTATCTGCTCTACGTTTTGATCGTGATTACGATAACTATATGTTCCAAATATTTCTCCAATGTGTTTCTCATTATTTTATATTCCAAATATTGAGTTTATCTCTACTCTATGTTGCAAATGTCTTGCTTTCAACTCGATATACCAATTACATTCCTGACTATTCTCTATTCGAAAACTTAGGATTCCGAAACACGGGACACTATTCCATAAGAAAACTGTTTCTAAATGTAATATATGTGGCATGACCCAGAGTGAATGCGGACAACAGCCAATAAATTCTGTGGGATAGAGGTATTGTGCCGGCGTACGGCACGGGTTCACTCTTATCCCCATCATCGCTAAAAGGTTCCACTGATCCGTAGTTGTCTGAGCCAACCGCCAACTTTACTAAATTGAAACACGCATTTCTTGTTCTGTTAAACTTTATGTATATTTATCATTTTTTTGGAACGCACATATAGATTAATTTTAGAAACACCATTAAAGACGCACACGTTAAAATATTTACAACAATAATATTAGTAACATTTAATAGTTCAGCTTCATTTAGAATACTATTTCATAAATAGATTATAAGGATGTAGTCGGTACATTGTTCGTTTTACTTTGTCGGCCCTTACAAATTGCAACGAATTTTCCTGTTGTATCATAGCGTCTTTAGGAGAAATATTTCTAGTATGTGCACCTGGACCTTTTCACAAACATTTCGCAAGATTTTACAGTTTGGTCTTTATATATTTGTTATAAGAAAACACGTATTTCAGTGTTTGAAAGAGAGGTGTGCAAGCGATGTTAAATATTGTAGCGAGCTTAGGGTTCGCTGGATTAATTATTTTAAAATAAATAAGAGCCGTTGAAACGATTTTGAATTAATATAACACTTTATTAGTCCGTAATACAACCGTTACTTATACCGTGCACTTAACAATTTCTTTACTTATTGCTTCCGTACTTATCGTGTCTTTTACTGCTTACTTCTCACTCGAAATTTATCGCTTGCTTCATTGTATTACTTATATCTCATCAGCAATCGCTTGTTTCACTTCCTACTTCATACTCCCCCTATGCTCTGTGTGCGACGTATTTATACTGTTTCAGCGTTTCGTTTCCGTCCGCTCCACTGCCTTGAATGTTCTACTGTTCCTAGTCTCCAGTTTTCCATTACTTTATAGAATATTCTAGTACTCTGTTTTGGACTCTCTAGAATATTCTAGTACTGATTGTCATATGCGTCACAATATTATAATTTACTTATGTTTTATTTGGTAAGAAATGAATACACTTCGCGTCTACACGATTATCACTCGGCTACCTTGGAGACTCACGAAACCCGACTCTCTATAACTCGGGGGTGTGCGCACCCCCGGGTACACACGGCGTGGTTACTAGGCGACTCCTGTGACGTGTGCACGCTTTGGTGGTTGTAATACGACTGTCGCGAATGAATGCGAGAATTCATTCGGGGTGTCGTGGCAGTGGAGTCATTGCTAAGTAAACTCACTGCCACTTACTAGGAACATGGGAAAGGGTTGCTATGCCGACGTAGAAAATTTAGTTTCAGGGAATTTCTGCCGTACAGGCTGAAATAGATTCCACTGCTGCTGTGTATACGGAGAAATCGGTTTCGGAGGCATAGCCAAGTATGGGCATGGGTTGTCGGTTAGACAAAGGAACATGGGTCTTGGTCGTTGCGATGGTTGTTTCGTGGAAATGCAACGCATCGTGCTGGTGACTTACCAGTAAGGAGAATTGGTATTATTTCAGATGGTTTAGGTAGGATGGGAGCCGAAATGGTTTTCGGGGAAACTAAATGCTACTTGGTTACAAGCGAGAACAATGGTTTAAGTAAGGAGTGGGCCGGAATGGTTTTCGGGGAAAACTAAATGCGGTTTGGTGTAGATGAGGGAGATGATTTGAAATGTATTCTGTTGCAGGATTTGGGGTGTATTCTGTTGTAGGTTTTAAAAATGCATTCTATTACAGATTGGGAAATATATGCTATTGCAGATTGGGAAATGAATTCTTTGCAAGTTTGGGAATGTATGCTGTTGCAGATTGGGAAATGTATTCTTGCAAGTTGAATGGGGCGTTGGGCTATGGTGACGCGCTGTTAGCGGTCGAAATTAGGTAGGAATTGTGGGTTGGTTCTCCGTGTGATATAGAGAACCCCGACAATTCTTTCAGTTATTCAAGTCTTTGAATAACTCTCTCAAGTTCCGTACGTCAAGGTGGCAGAAGTTACGTTTCTCAAAAACAATCCATTTTTTAATGAATTCCTATTATGCTCTTAACTTCGCGAATTCCACGTTTTGCTTTAGGTCATTATTTAAGTGATTAAATTTTAAACCTTGCCCGGAAAAAACAAATCATTATGGAAAATTTAACAAGCCTCAGGACTTGCTAAATAAGGCCAAGACCGGTTCTCGGTTGTAGTGCCGATGATGATGATGATGATGAAATTAAATTAAAACAAAACATAATTAAAAGAATTGAAATGATTTAAAATAGCCACGAAAGACGAATTGTCTTTATTTATAATTTATTATAATATAAATAAATTACATGCTAACTTACATCTAGCAACACTAAATACTAACACCTTCGTTTAGACGAATTGTATTTAGATCAGTTTCATTTCATTTTATACATCATCAGTGGTGTAGGTCGTTAAGAGAAAATTGAAGGTGTTAAAACTACCTCTGGTAACACGCCAATAAATAATTATTTAAATTTTTTTTTTATAAATCCTCTTCCAAACTCTCTGACAATCAACTAAGTAAAGCCTGAATTCGATTAATTTTTGTTTTAAAGGCAAAAGCCCAATTAGATGGAAGATTGAAAACGTGTCTATGATATGTCGAGATAAGCTTGCAGATACACTTATCATTTCAATGTTAATTCTGATGTCAAAAACTGTCTTATTGATGTTCAGATAGCAATTATGACATTGTCGTCTGTATCAATAACAGCAATTAAATTTACCTCATTGAGTTAGCGAAAACTCAACGGATCATCGTTAATTATAAAAGTTCAATTGGGAATTTGAAGTGAACGGATTCCTATCATAATTTGAAAGTAATTCTGTTCAAGTGCGTGATATTGTCTTATCGTTAAATCTGTGACAAGTACTTTGAAAACAATATTCTAAGTACTGTCGTGTTATTGATATCTTCATCAAAGTCACTCAAAGTGGATGGATTCAAGTTGACAACGCACTCAAACTACTCCCAATAGAACGATATGAACCGGAAGGTCTCGGTATGATGATGTGACATAAACCAGAACTTAAAATTATTCATTATTTACTCTCCTCTTGTTTATCATTTCGTATTTTAATGTTTTATAGACTTGAATAGTCTAGAAATATCAACCGTTAAAACTAGTTTTGAATATTTTAAAGATAACGTTCAGAAAAAGAGACTAAACTCCGCATCTAGTGCTAAAGTGCGAAATATATTGAATAACATTGAAATAGACAACAAGTTAATTAAAAACATATCATCATCATCATCATCGGCACTACAACCGGGAACCGGTCTTGGCCTTATTTAGCAAGTCCTGAGGCTTGTTAAATTTTCCATAATGATTTTTTTTTTTTCTGGGCAAGGTCATTAGTCTTGCGCCAGGGGCTCCCCGACGGGGAATCGAACCCCGGTCTCCCGGGTGACAGGCGGGTGTACTAACCACTATACTATCAAGGAGCCCAAAAACATATCACTTGGACAAAAAATATGTTCCCCAAAAATGGACATATACAACAAAATTAGAACCGAACTCTTGCGGTTAAAATGTGAGATTTTTACCCACTCGCGAAAGGAAAATCGCCCACTAAAGGTAGTGTTATCCGGTTTAGATCTAATTAGAAATGACATAATAAAAAATAAACTAGTTACACTCGGGATTAAGTGCATAGATGTTAAAACCATCACATTAAATTCGTCAACAAAAGCTCCGTACAAACACTACTTGTACATCGTCTACATACATTCAACGTGGTACTATTAAATTAAATGAACTCAAACGTAACTACTATACTTTATTTAAAACGATCGTTCGATGGGACTTCAAAAAACATCATCCAAGTACGGTCACACAATATCATAATTGCCAGCTTTACGGCCACGGCTCGATGCATTGTCACATTAATAGTTTCTTTGCAATCTGTTCTCGAAACCACAAAACATCCGAATGCAAATCGAATGAGGTCATCAAGGGTGCAACTTGTAGTGGGCCTCATAAATCCACCGATCCTGAATGCATTAGCCGAAGGCAGAACCTAGACATTCGCCGCAAATTATCCTCACGTGGACGCGGTACAGGAAATAAAACGTTCCTTCAGCCTCCGAGTGATAGACAGCAGCGGCTATCAGACCGATTCTCCCTTGATAATTTTCCTCCACTACCCCGATCTGTGCGTCAACCTTCACTTCCTTCATCCACCTGGGCTTCTGGCCTCCATCAAACCCAGCAACCTTCCAACAGTGATACGACACACACGAAGAAAAATCCAACTGAAACTATGAATAATGATAACTTGTTCTCATTTAGCGAGATAAACTCTCTTCTTAATGAACTTGTAACCAAGCTTAGTGCTTGTCACACTAAATCTTTACCTCATTAGCTATTAAGTATCTATATTCGGAAAAATCATGTTAAGAAACTTTCTTAGCATCATAACTTGGAATGCGAGAAGCATCAAAAACAAACAGCATGCATTTTTTAATTTCTTGATAAATTTTAATATTGATATTGCACTTGTTTCAGGAACCTGACTCAAACAAGACATTTCTTTCTCTCATCCAAATTACATATGTTATCGCCTAGACAGAGTACATGCTAGTGGCGGAGGTGTCTCCATTCTTGTGACGAAAGGTATAGAACATACCTTGCGTCCTTCATTGCACCTTAAATTAATCGAAGAAATTAGTACTGATGTGACATTAAGTGATAACTCCAAGGTGAGTATATTTTCGGTCTATATCCCTGGAGGAAATGGAAACATTGAGAAATCTACTTATTTTAAGCGCGATCTGCAAAAATTGTATAGAGTCAACACTCGAAACAAGGTAATTATTGGTGGTGATCTAAACTTCACTCGTGGAATTGTCTTAGGGCAAATTGCTGGGGTAACATTTTGCTAGATATTACTGAATCCAGCCCAAGTTTTTCCATACTTTATCCAGTTCTCCCCACCTATATCCCATCGACTGCTAACAAGAACCCCTCAACTCTCGATCTATATATCACTAATATTCCAAATTACTGCATAGTACCATTAACTCTAAATGCGTTAAGTTCAGACCACCTTCCGATCAGCCTCACAGTGAATCATACAGTATCTGTAAATCGTTCCAGTTTATAGTACAACTATTCCACCGCCAACTGGAATTGTTATAAATCATATATAAACACGAACTTGGTTCTAAAGTCCTAAATAATATCATTAAAAAAGAAATCTCCGCATATAGGAACAAGTGTTGGAATAAACACCTATCCACTCTTGACAAAGCAAGCAAACCGTTGTGGAAAATGTCAAAAATTATGAAAAAGAGAGGGTCAAGTATTCCTCCGTTTAAAGTTCACGACAAGTTGTTTATTTCTTTAGTGGAGAAATCGAACCTACTTGCTAACACGTTTAGTAAAAATGCATCTAAGCGACGCGTATACTAAGGCTGAAGTTGCTAACACTATCCATGTACTTTCTCAATCACCAGATGTAAGGACTTACGCAACTAATATTAGCAAAGTTAAAGAATTGATAAAAAAATCTAAATCGAAAAAGGCTGCTGGTCTTGATAATATTAACAACAAATTAATTAAAGCACTTCCACCTGCTGCAAGTAACTATTTAACGTTCATTTTCAACGCTTGTCTTAGGAACTGTTATTTTCCGGACTGTTGGAAAACAGCTAAAGTAATACCTATCCCGAAACCCGACAAACCGAAGAACAGCCCCGAAAGCTACAGACCTATTAGTCTACTTAGCTGTCTGAGTAAGCTCCTAGAAAAAATCATTAAGGAAAAGATTGATCGTTTTGTGGAAGACAATAACATCTTACCAAACTTTCAGTTCGGTTTCCGTAGTGGTCACAGCACAATCCACCAAGTCTTGCGCATTAAAAACCACATAGCTGGTAAATTCATCGACAAGGAGTCAACGGGACTGGTTCTTCTAGACATCGAAAAAGCCTTTGATGCGGTATGGCACGATGCCTTGATTTATAAGCTACTAAAACTTAAGCTGCCAATGCCGCTTATCAAAATTATCCAGAGCTTTCTTCGTTCGAGAACATATGTTGTGAGTATAGGAACCGACATATCCTCTACTCACCAAATCCACTATGGTGTACCCCAAGGCTCGATCCTTGGTCCTGTGGCGTAGATGTGAAGTGCCTGACATGGACACGGGTTCACACCTATCACCCACGAACGAACTCCTCTCTAAAATTGTTTCCAAAAACACGAGCACCAAGAAGAAAGATAAATAAAAAGGCACTGTTGAATATCTTGTTGTTTAAAGTTTTAAACTCTTTATTTTTATATCGAAAGAATATCAGCACATACCTACAAAACGCTCTACTGGCGGTCTATGATTTAACGTTTTGAGTTTTTCAAATTTAAAGGTACATATAACTTGGTACACGCACGATATTCTAAATACACGAAACAGATAAATGTACACTAAAGTTTGTAAAATGTATTATTGTACACACGAGTCAATTAATTTATTTAATAAACACACACGATACTTCGGAGGTTAACGCTTGGTTAGCACACAAAAAGACACAACAAATGTAATTAGCCAGCTGTACAGCGGAATAAAGTATCACCTCTCCACAGATGAAATGACTCGATTGAGGTAAGACACGCGACGTCCCCTTGGTGTGTCCGGTTAGCTGGATATTATCTGGCTCCTCGAAGAATAGCGTGTGTACGCCTACGAGGTTTGAATCTGACTCCTCGAAGAATAGCGTGTGTACGCCTACGAAGTTTGAATCTGACTCCCCGATGCAATCCATATCCGTCAGATTCAACGGTGGTGGATTACATGGGTGTGGGAGGATACTATATGTGTCCATATAGGACAAGTACGATGCCCTTCGATGAAAACGTTGATCGGTGAAAACGTTGATCGGTGGACGATTAAACAAACGCACGTTCATCAGCTGCTGCGGCGATGTACCCACACATCGTTGATGGTGTATGGCAGGGAACGAAATAGATTTTTGTTTCAAAGTAAACAAAAACGCCATTTCGCAGGTCAAATGGTAGCACGCATAATGCACATGATGTGCCTATGTTACAAAGAGGTCGTCATTGTATTTGCCCAAGATTCCTTGGAAATACCGATGTATGCAATATCTAATCTAGCCGTATGGCTCCGGTGCACAAGGAGGAAAATTATTTTGTTCACACAAGTCAGCAGAAACCTCGTCGACGGCGGCAAAGGGTCACGCTGGATGGCTATATGTTTGGATTAATGTGCGGGTAAGTAAAACGAACACAGTGAGATACTGTATGTTTAATTTAGTTTTCAGGCGGGTCATCATAGGCATGGCGTGGGTAAGATTTCCTAAACAATGATCATATACATGCCAAAATTCCATGATCGGTTGAAGCCGATAACGGGGAATTGTCGCAACCGTCGCGGACCTAAAGGTATAGGCGTGATATACAATTGTGAACTGTGGAAAGAATATCGGCTACAGCTGTGTCAACAATACGGTGGCCAGCGTTTGTTTATCGGTAATTGAAGACAAGCTGAGCCGATAGGAGATGGAATCATGAACCAGGAAAGTTCAGAATGTATGGATGCCGTCAAGTAGGTTTTCCTTTCAGGTATGATGCTGCAGGGGAGTTTATGCTGCCTCTAATTGCAGGTAGGTACCATGGCTTGTATGGGAAGAGGAAGGTGATTAATTTAAAGAGGATGGGTGGTTCTTTGGGAATGCTTTAAAGAACCGCCACAGTCCCATATTATTCACATTGTTTGTCGCAGATTTAAATTGTCTAGGTGAAAACATTCAGGTAGCTATGTTTGCCGATTATACGGCTATTTTCTCTTCGGGTGCCTTATTCACTAATGTATACAACTCTTTGCAAGCAGCTCTTGACAAACTAGCAGTATATTACAGGAAATGGAAAATAAAAATAAATGGTAATAAAACACAAGCTGTCTGGTTTCCGAGTAGTAGGAATCTCTGCTAAACACTAAACTCAGTATGTGTGCAGTTGATATTGATTGGTCCGAAGACTGTAGATATCTAGATATTATTCTAGATAAAAAAAATTACCTTCCAAAACCACATTACTGCCACAATTGACAAAAGTCGTAAGAGTTATGTATCCATTAGTGTGTAGGACTTACCAACTTTAGTCTCGAAAATAAAATTGTAATTTTTAAAACCATTTTTCAAGCTATACTCCTGTGCGGCGCTCCTGTATGGTGTAATTGTGCTCGCACACACAAAATAAAATTGGAAAGGTGTCAACATAAAGTATTGAAAATGTTGCTGAATTTGCCATGGCATTATTCGACACATGAACTACATGAAAACGCTAACGTTAAACCGGTAGAGTTCCTTATTGACAAAATCAATCGAAACTTCTTCGTCGATTATTCTTTCTCTGACAATGTTCTCGTTTCCCGTCTTGTGTTATCCTCAATCACTAGATATGTACCCTGTCTATGAAAATTATATCGAGGCCATTATTACATAAAATAACCGGAAACCTGTGCAATATTAGTCTTAAGATTCAAATAAGGGTTTTTCTTGTAGTTTTCCCTTAATTTATTATTCATTATTCATTAAAATTGTGCTATTGTTAATGTGATTTAAGATTATACGAGGGTTGCCTCTTATGTTTCGGGATTTGGCAACCCTAGCGGTGCAATCCGGCAATTGACAGCTCTGTCGTAAAGTTGGACATTTTTGAGGTTATACGCACTCAGAACGTTTTGACATACGAGCGCTATTTGTGTTGTTTACAGTAACTTAAAAGATTCATCTCGGCCCAAAAATGGAATTAAAACGTCAACATTTTCGTGCCATTATTTTTTACAACTTTCGGCGTGGATTAACTCAGCAACAGTGCATGGATGAACTTAATTCAATTTTTGGCGATGAAGCTCCATCAAGGACCAGTGTTTATCGATGGTATGGCGAATTCAATCGTGGTCGTAGTTCACTCCAAGATGAATTTCGTGAAGGTCGTCCAAAATCAGTTGTTGTTCCGAAAACCATTGATGCGCGAACTGATATTGGAAGATCGTCATGTGACCTATCGTGAGATTGAGACAACGTTAGGCGTTAGTGGGACCAGCATACATTCAATATTGCATAAACATTTGACTGTCAAAAAAATTTGTTCGCGTTGGATCCCACACAATTTGTCAATCGCCCAAAAAAAGGCTCGTGTCAATTGGTCGAAAGAAATGCTCAAAAAATACGGTCGCGGTGCTTCGAAACACGTCTATGACATCGTGACAGGTGATGAATCGTGGATTTACGCGTATGAGTCCGAAAGTATACAGCAGTCGACTGTCTGGGTGTTTCAAGATGAGCCAAATCCAACAAAAGTTGTTCGCGCACGAAGCACTTCCAAGCAAATGGTCGCCTGTTTTTTCGGAAAAACTGGACATGTCGCAACCGTACCACTAGAACAACGCAGAGCAGTCAATTCTGAGTGGTACACAACCATTTGTTTGCCAGTTGTCTTCCAAGAAATCGGGAAAACCAACCGCCGAAGACGGATCACTCTTCACCACGACAATGCGAGCTCTCACACATCGGCTGCGACAACTGCATTTTTGAGCACCCAAAACATCGATTTGATGGGTCATCCGCCGTATAGTCCTGACTTGGCACCGAATGACTTCTTTTTATTCCCGTACGTAAAAAACAAACTGAGAGGTCAACGTTTTTCGACACCTGAAGAAGCGGTTGCTGCATTCAGAATGCATGTGTTGGAGATACCTCAATCAGAGTGGAAAAAGTGCTTCGACAATTGGTTCAAACGCATGCAAACGTGTATAGATCTTCATAGGGAATATTTTGAAAAACAATAAAGTGATTTTCGATGATCAATATTTGTTTTTGTTCTCTAATCCCGAAATATAAAAGGCAACCCTCGTAGTTGTAAAGGAATAGCTGTGTTAAAGCTCTTAAATACTAGTTGTAAAATATACCATAGATGTAATTATCTACCTAATAAAAAAATTGAATTGAAAAATTGACTAAACTCTGCATTGAGAAGCACTTAAATTAAATTGAGAAGCACTTATATTTGGATGCCAAATTGCGATCGTCCAGTATGACGGAATTGGTGATGCAATTTCTTCCTTATTCTACTTAGTCCGCACGTTGTTAAGCTAACTGTCTACAACTATCTGTCTAATTTTGTTCCCTAGATTTTTATATTGTAGGAAGAGTTGTTTTCATAGGTGTGGCAATACAAAGATTCAATTGACGTGCGAGCCATTAATTAGATGAAACCAAAAAGTTAATTTTTTTAAACAACAGCAAATTTCAAGATACAGAAGTTGTTTTTATTAGCTGAAACAACAAGTCCAATACAATGCAAAAAAAAAAGTTTTTCCTATTTTGTCATATAGTAGTTAGAGATTGTTTTCACAACTGTTGCAAAATAAAGGCTCGATTGACATTAAACGTATTGGATGACAACTTATTTTTATTGGTACAAGCAACAAGTCCAATAAAATTGAAAATATTTTCTGGAACGAACACATTAATTTATATCTGACATAACATTCTATAGAATAACTAAGACTAACTCGTCTCTTTTTGTTAAATTGAATATTTGCGAAGATACTTAGCAATGGAAGTGATATTGCTTGGTGAGAACCTCCTAACTGTTCTGCAAGCTCTTGTTCAGTTTAACATGGATTTTCATTCAGTAAAACTTGAAGTTTTTCGTCGTCAAATTTTGTTTACTGCATCTGGACGTGGAGCGTCCTCAAGACAAAAATTTCCTTCACGGAAGCTTGCAAACCACTCTTTTATTGATGAATAAGTGTTCAACCAAGCGCTGAACACCCTTTCCACACACAAAGAGTTGTTGATTTGTTTTGGGCTGGATGCTAGCGTCCGGAACACGATGGTGTCTCCTGGCATTGGTAATGATGGTTCTAAAAGAATCTGTAAAATTAGCACGTAAAAGGAACAAAAGAATACCTCATGGGGATATCCTAAATTGTGGCAGACAATTTTCAATAATAAAAGTCGTCTTTACTAGTGTGATGAGGTCTATTTATTTGGATTACCAGACGAGTAATTGTTGTGTTGCTTTTACAAAAGTCACGCAGAAAAAAATTTGTTTTTGTCGTTTCCTTGACAACCAAACAACTAACATGTCAGCTAGTTGCTGACAGTTGTTATTTGGTTGCGATGGCTGCCTTTAATTGCGAATTCGCTGGTTGCATCCAGCAAATCCGCAACAATGAATGACTCACAGAATGTTCACCGGAGGTAAAATTATCAATTCCATAGCTTCAGCGGCATTTTTGTTGGCATTTTAACACAGAATAGAATGCAATGGCGCAAAAGTTGCCTATAAACATCGTTCAAGTATGTTTTTAATGCAACAAACTTCGGAGCCGAGTTTCTACTTGCACACCTATTATATAAAAGTATTTTTTGATACAGCTTAACCACCTTAACTCTAATATAAAAAAAATATGGACACAATTTTATTTATGACTGCTCATTTTTATAAAGAAATGATCGTTATTCCCCCACTTGGTAGAAATCTTGATTGGTGCAGGGGCTTAAACTGCTGAATGCTTCAGGCTATGCTGATGGAAGCATATGCTTCCAGTAGAGCCACCCATCTCAGACAGGGTAGCGAGGAACAACACACAAAGCTCTACCACCCCTAATCCATGGTGTTACGCATCACCGTGCCCATTGGATGGTTTGCAGGCAGAGGTATACCGGCTGCATTATAACGGGGCCTCTCTGACACCGGGTCGAATCAGAGCAGTAAGCAGACCTTACCATATAAAATAGGGGCTCTGATGTGGCGGACTATTTGAAACCCCAAGACTGTTCCCACGAAATGATTAATCAATATACAAAAAACAATCTCACGAAAAACCCGGTAGGCGTAGGTGTGATAAGCCGACACCACCATAGGGGGATAAATCATCAAGAAAACACCGACTCGGCAGAAAGAAGACGTAGGGAAACACGGACAAAGCGGGACATACGCGTCGGCACGTGGACTGTTCGAACGTTATATAAAACAGGCGCGATACAGACGGTCGTAAAAAACGAGAAACAATATATTTTCCATCCAACCAAAGGTAAAGAAAGTCTACACGACGTTTCAAATGATAATGGATTCGGATTATCGGGTTCGCAGCGTCAAAAGATCTGGTAGTGAAAAGCACGATGTTCAAGCACAAGCAAATCCATAAAGCCACATGGATATCACCCGACGGCGTAACGCGTAACCAAATAGACCACTTCCTCATAGACAAAGGACATCACTCAAATATCCTTAACGTAAGATCATATAGAGGAGCAGATTGCGACTCCGATCATATCTTCTAGTGATGGGCAAAATTAGGAGTCGGCTCGCAGCAAATCCACACGGGCAGTCACGGGACACGAGCAAAAAATTAGACATTATTATTATTACTATTTATTGACCAGTAGGAACCCGGAAGTTCACGATCTCGCCGACTTAACTCCGCCATCGTCCCCTGTCCTGTGAGCTCTCCTTCCACGCTTGACCAGCCGATCCGATCTCCTCAAGATCAAACCTAACATTGTCCTCCCATCTCCGTCGCGGCCGTCCTGCCGGTCTCTTTCCCGTTGGTCTACCACCAAGAATTCTATGCACGGTCCTATCGTTGCCCATTCGCGCCACATGTCCGGCCCATCTTAATCTTCACGACCTGATTACTCTCACTATTGTAGGCTTGCGGAATAGCTCGTCCAATTCGTGGTTGTGGAGTTTCCTCTATTGTCCTGCCTTCTCGTCATATTTACCTCCAAAGATACCCCTTAAAACTTTATTATCGAATACGCGGAATTTGTTTTCTTCCCGTTTTGTGAGAGCCCATGTTTCGCATCCGTATAGAACAATCGGCATGATTATGGCTCTATAGACACGAAGCTTTATATTACGTGATAGCATTTTGGATTTCAGCAGTTTACTGACTGCATGCCAACTAGCGTTGCCGAAATGCAGTCTTTTGTTAATTTTCTTCGACATTTCGTTACTGGCCGTCAGTATTGTTTGCAGATATTTAAATTCTTTAACTTTTTCAAGTATCTTGTCTCTGACGTTTATTTGTGTTTCCCGAGGTCCGCCTGCTCTCGCCATAATCATGCATTTTGTTTTGGTTTCATTTATTTCTAGGCCCACCTCTTCTGCCGCTTGCATGATGATTTCATAGGCAAAAATGAATAATCAAAAAGTTCGACACTGATAATCTAAAACACCTGCGCAAAAGGGCTGCATATCAGGATGAACTAACGAATAGATTTAGCATCCTAGAGAATGGGAGTCCAGAGGAAAAGGAAGCCAATAGTATGGACACTAAATGGGCATCGATCAGAGACATAATCAAACTAACAGCCCAAAAGGTATTAGGACTAAAGAAAACAATTAAGTCCAAACCTTGGTTTGACGATGAGTGCAGGACGAAGATCGAAGAACGTAAACGCCTCAGAGTGATCCACTTAGAAAGATATGACGAAGTCAACGCAGAAAAATACGGGACAGTTCGGAAAGAGACAAATAATCTTTTCAAACGTAAAAAAACGCGAATGGGAAAATATTCGGATCAAAAAAATCCTAGAAAATGCCAGAGCAAAGAACATCAGAGATATGTATGCCGGGATAAATTCAATTAGAAATGGCCACCGAGGAAGAGCCAAAATAATTCGAAACGAAAACGGCTGTATGGTCACAGAAACAAACAATATCGTGACAAGATGGAAGCAGTACTTTGAAAACCAGCTCAATGTACGCACCCATCAACCACAGATAAATGCACCAAGCGTACATACAGCCGAGCCTCAGATCCCAAAGCTCTCCTTCAACGAAGTTGTAGACACAATAAATCGACTGAAAAACAATAATGCTCCCGGAGTTGACTCCCACAGAGCTTATGAAACATGGAAGAGAGGCAACCGCTCGAAAGATTCAGCAACTGAATAAAACAATGAGGTGGAGGGGGGGGGGGGGGGGGCATACATGACAAAGTCTCTGATTGCTTTCAACCCAACGAAGGTCAGGACGATCCTTGTCCCTGTTCAATCCAAGTTGACATGCAGTCTCCCCGTGAAACCCTTGGATAGCTACATTGGCACCCGCCAAGTAGTGAACCAATACATGCAGCGACATCCTGAGAAAAGTTGGCGTAAGGCCAATAACCTTGCCCGGAAAAACAAATTATTATGGACAATTTGACAAGCCTCGGATATGAACCGGATACCAGCGGAGAGACTTGATAAATAAGGCCAAGTCGGGATCCTGGTTGCATTGCCGATGATGATGATGATGATTAAACCAATATGGGATAAGGAAGTCACTCAGGAAGAGTGCGAAACCTCAATAGTTGTCCCCATTTTTAAAAAAGGCGACAGATCGTTCGGCATACCAACCTCTTTTATGAGAATATTCTCTCAAGACTGAACAGCCTTTCTGATGAACTCTTAACCAACCCGCCCTGCCCGATCTAAACCCTCTACTCGAGGTTGTCCTACAAAAACTCGACACTATTCCAGGTGAGCTCGCGGCTTTCCGATCCCTCCTAGGCCAGCTTGACGGCACCACCTCATCCTTACAACTAAAAGTTACCAACCCCCACCCCTCTCCGCGATTTGAGTTGTCTTTGTTCGACGAAATACATAACGCGACCAAATATCCCCCTCTCCCTACTTCACCACGCTCACCCCCCCCCCCCACCGTCCACCAGCGTCGCCCCCATCCTGTTCTGTGACGGTCCCGGATGACAACCCCCCTATTGTCTATTTTGGTACTTCTTGGACCCGCGAAGAATGGCTGGCTCGTATTAACAAACTTAACCATTCTAATTGTCCAACTACCTCTTATCTGCTGAGGGGCGTCCCGAAACCCGCGAGCTCCGAATGGATAACGGAATACTTTCGGAAAAATTACAAGATTCCCGTAACAGATTGCATCGTGCCTCCTCCCCCCGGAATTGGGCCCAGTTTCCGCGTATCTCTTCCCTTCAGATACGACTGGATTTTCCACCCAAATAAAACCGGATACTGCAGGATTGGCAGGCTGTCAATAAATAACAGCAATCCCACCCAATCAACAAAACTTCATGCCCCCCGTGGCTTCCCCCTTCTCAATTACAAATCGTCCCCACTCCAATCCAAAATTGAGCAGATCCCTACAATATCCTGCGCCAAACCACATTTGAACTCCTCTCCCTAGCCCCAATCACGACGGCCACCTTCACATTATACCCACCCCCTCATCCGTCCGTAATAAAGCCTCCCGTAATAATAATAAAACTTGCCGCCTCACTTCACCTCCCGCCCCTATCTCCAATCCCACCTCCCTCTTCGGCCTCAAAACAGGTGCGAAGTATTCGAACTTCCACGGGTTACACACCCTCAACCCCCCTCCCTCCCACCAGGACGCGCCTCATTCATCCACAGAACCCAACTCGAGGCCACCTCTTGCACCACCCCTTCCCGCACCCAGATCTCGCTCCCGTCCATCTCGTCCCTCACCTAGACCTTTAATCGACCCACTCTTACCCCCGTCTATCAAACTCACTCAGCAAACCCTTAATTCTTCTGACAATAGGTTTGCCTTGTCTAAATTTAGGAACAAAATGACCTACGAGAATGCCCGCCTCTATCTTTCATACCTCCACGACAAATCTGACTCTGTCTGTTATGAAGGTAAAACGGAAACCAGCGTAATGGCCTTCATCCAGCAGGAAGGACTACCCACCGCCTTTCATACCCTTCGCAGCCTGTTCGTCAAGTTTCATAAAAATCTCAATATACTCCCTAATAACGTGCTTAGAGATCTCTCGGTATTTCGCCAGTATATCGACAACAAAATGACCTATCCCAATAATGACAAGCACTTTTGACCCTAATCATTCGCCCGATTTCAAAGATATTCAATCTATCCCTCTTACAAGGTATCTTCCCTAGTATCTGGAAATCCTCCAATGTCACCCCCATACATAAAAAGGGACCTAAAAACGATATAGGCAACTACCGCTGTGTCCAACAAGCGTGGAACACACATTCCACACACAGAAAGTTGTTAATTTGGTGTGGCTGGATAGTGGGGGCAGGAACACGATGGTGTCTCCTGACGTTGGGTGATGTTGATTGGTGTCGTTCTGAAACAATCTTAAAAGTAATAGAAAAGGGAAACGAATACCTTAAGTTGATTGACTGCCGCAATCCTAGAAATATTCCTCCAGCTAAGGTAATAACACGGTGTTCGTTTCAATGTAGTTCAATTATTACGTTTATTTATTTCGATTGATAGATTTTTTAATGGATTTAAATTGCTGTGACCTGTGTCTCTCAGTAGTTAAAAGCAGAAGAAATACAAAAAGTAAAGATGGTTGTCAAGTGACAAACAACAGAATTCATAAATGTCAGCTGATTGCTGACATTGTTGAAGGTGATGCCACATATTGTTCAAGTGGTGCCACAGATTTAATTATTGCGAATTCGCCGGTTGTTTCAAATGCGAATCCGCAACAACCGCCCAATCGCCAGACTGTCTCTAACCCCTAAACTGTTCGAAGGGACTCTTTACAACGCGTTATCTTTCCGTTGTAAATCCATCATCTCACCCAACCAGCATGGTTTCCTTGCGGGTAGGTCGACCACAACCAATCTGATCGAGTTCTCATCCCATACTCTCCGTGCCTTAGAGAATGGCAACGAAGTCGATGTAATCCCCACCGATTTCAGCAAGGCCTTTGACAAAATCTCCCATAATCTCATCCTTTTTAAGCTGTCCTCTCTAGGTTTCGAACCCCTACTGATCAAATGGTTATCTTCTTATCTAGAAGATCGATCCTACTGTGTCATATTCAGATCCTCCCTTTCCAATCCTTTTCTTCCCACGTCAGTGGTTCCGCAACGCAGTCATATAGGTCCCGCACATATTTATCCTTACTATCAATGACATTGACTCCATTATTAAATACTCATCCATCTCCCTCTATGTGCATGACGCCAAACTCTACAAAACGATCATCTCTCCTCTCTACTCCTCACTTCTCCAAACGGATCTCGACAGCTTCTCAACTTGGTGCCGTAATAACTGCCTTGATCTCAACGTTGTCAAATGTCACTCCATCACCTTCTCCCGCAAACGTCCCCGTCCTCCGCCCCGTTCCTACTTCCTGATAAACCAGTAGATATCATCTGTACCCTCGATACGTGACCTCGGGATCTTATTTGACAGGGAGCTTAGATATTATTCTTAAGGCCAACTCTGGGTTTGTGAAACGCTGGTCTAAGGAATTCTCTAATCCTTACGTTTCCGTTCTCTCTATATAGCCTTCGTCCTCCCCCTTCTTGAATACGCTAGTCAGGTCTGGTCTCCACACTATTCGTCCCATATCCGTAGAATCGAAAGCGTGCAACGTCGTTTTCTGCGCTTTGCCCTCCGCGGACTGAACTGGGAGAATCCTCGGATTCTTCCCCCATACATAAGCCGGCTCCGTCTGATTAACCTCAACACACTTGAGGAGCGCAAAGCTCATGCCGATATCCTTTTAATCCACCGCCTCCTTTCAGGCGCAATCAACTGCCCAAGCTTGGATCATTGCCCTTTACACTAACCCCCGTAACCTGCGAAACTCTCGTCTCTTCTATCTGCCCACCCACCATACTTCTTACAGCTCTAACGAACCCATTTCGCGAATGCTGAGGTGGGCAAACTCTTACCCTACCTCCCTGGATTTCCAGCTTACATCTACTGCACTCAAACTTCCTGTCCTCTCTTTCCCCTCCCGACCTTGGACCCGCCCGCAGTCTATCCCCTCACAACCCGTAGTTATCCCAACGCATATGCCGTTCACTGTTCG
The DNA here is from genome assembly GCA_963931805.1 of Microdon myrmicae. NCBI lineage: Eukaryota > Metazoa > Arthropoda > Insecta > Diptera > Syrphidae > Microdon > Microdon myrmicae. Next base: position 215,875,713 of record OZ007497.1, read on the forward strand.
CTGTCTCACAGATGCCACATTTGCCACCCCCACATACACTCGCTCTTCTCCAGCCTCCTACCTCCTCTACCACGAAGTCCTCTTCTCCACCATGTTTTTTTTTCTTATTTTTGTTTTTTTTAATTATCTGTTTTTTGAATTATATATATACCTTACATCTTTTTTTTTTTTTGAATTACTACATTAGTTTTAAGTTAGTTTATAAAAATTATATTTAGTGTAATTAGATTGTATTAAGCCGAATAAATAAATATAAATTGAGTAGGGCAGACTGAATGTTAGTAGATTCTGTTTATACATGCTTGTACTCTTATCTGATTTTCTACCCGTGCCATTAATCACTGTTAGAAAGCAATACTTTGAACACATCAATTAACATTGCAAATGGTTCTATGTTCTGAAGAGCCTGAATGGTTGCCATTGGTAAAGACATTCTAATGTTTCGCGTGCCAGATAATATTTGGCCATATGAAACCAGAGTGTCTACAACATGTCTTCCAAACCGAACTGGTTTCGGATATTGTTAATAGAATATCGGATTCCACATATTATTGATAGGACATCCAGATTTCTTAATATATATATTCAGAATGTCTTCAGACGACGCAATTGCATAAAATCACTCCATCAAACGACTCTTAGCTTAGTTATTCTATAGAATTTGAAATCAGATTTAATTTAAAGTGTTTGTTTCTGACGTTATTTTGAATTTTATTGGGCTTGTTGCTTATAGCCATAAGAATAAATTGTCGTCGAATAGGTTTAGTGGCTGGTGGGGGACGTCAACTGAGCCTTCATATTGTTGTGAAAACAGCTCTAACTACTATATGACAGACTAAGACAAAAAAGTTTGTGTTTTTAATTGTATTGGACTTGTTTCTTGTGCCGGTAAAAACTAGTTCCATTTCTTGACATTTTCTATTATTGAAAAAAAAAGGTTGGTGGTCCAGTCTCATTGATGGCTCACACGTCAATTGAAATAATCAGAGATTCTTTTGCGGTAGTAAAAATATGTGAATTAAGAGATGCCATCATACTAGACATTTAGATCGCAATTTGGCATCCACCTCTTTGACATAGGTGCTCATTCAAAGATGAGCATTATCTATTTTTTATTTCTTTAAAATTTTCAAGGCTACAAAGGTTGAGATTTGTTTCTTGGCTATCTAAATTTATACAACATTAAAATACGAAATGATAAATAAAAGAAAAGTAAATAATGATTAATTTTAGTTTTGGTTTATATTACATCATTACATCGACGTCTTTTAGTTCATATCGTTCTATTGGCAGTAGTTTGAGTGCCCTGTCAACTTGAACGCATCCACTTTGAGTGACTTTGATGAAGATATCAACACAGTACTTAGAATATTGTTTTCAAAATACTTGTTATAAATTAAACGATAAGACAATATCACACTCGTGAACAGCATTTCTTTCAAGTAGTGATAGAATTCTGTTCACTTCAAATTGTAAACTGAACTTTGATAATCAAAGGTGATTCGTAGATTTCTCGCGAACTCATGCCTATAATTTTTTTTTTGCTATTGTTGATAGCGTGTAATTACATCATAACTATTATCCGCATGCCAATAAAGCAATTTTTGACATCTTAGTTAAAATTTTTGACATTTTTTTAACGATGATTGAATCTCTCAATAAAACATTTTTGACATTGCAATTAACATTTTTGAAGTATTTTTATAATATTAATTGCGCGTACAAGTTTATCTCGATATATTAACTTGTTTTCATTCTGCAATCGAGTTGTGCGTTTGCTTGTGGAAACACAATTAAAAAACAAATCAAGATATTGTTTGATTAAATACTAAGTCCGGTTTCGCAGAGTTGATTCTCGTGAAGACTGGAACGTACTAAGAGAATTTATGACAAAAAGAAGAAACTTTTTTCTTTTTAAATAATCATTTATTAAAGTGATGCAAGATGTAGATTTTATTCTCCCACTATTCGACGATGACGATCTTGTCATTGACGGATAAATTAATTTTTTTACTCTCCCAATGGTAGATGAACTTGTATTTAAATCAATTTAGACTAATTGATCTACATACAATTCATTTAGTGGGAAGTGTTGATAGATCACCGGCACTCCTCGAGCCTGATGACGGTATGAACGTACCGAGATGCCAATGTCGACTCGGATCACTATCTTGTTGGTACAGTTTTCCGAGCGCGGATTGCCTTACGAAGACGAATTGCATCCAGAGATCAGGTTCGAACGAACACGGCTGCCTTACGGAATGAGAATACCAGTAACACCTTTGATCATGCGTTAAGACTAAGATACGCCTTAAGAATACTGTCATTAGTACTGCCAACTCCATCTTAGGCAGTAGTCATAGAGATCGGAGCGACTGGTTTGATGATGAGTGCAAACTAGCGACCGAACGCAAAAATGCTGCATGCCGGGCAATGCAGCAGTCTCGTAGGACGGGGGTACGCGAGGAGAAATACAAAGAGCTCAGAAGATCTGTGTTAATTTAAGCATAATATTATTTACGAGGGTTGCCTTTTATATTTCGGGATTAGAGAACAAAAACAAATATTGATCATCGAAAATCACTTTATTGTTTTTCAAAATATTCCCCATGAAGATCTATACACTTTTGCATACGTTTGAACCAATTGTCGAAGCACTTTTGCCACTCTGATTGAGGTATCTCCAACACATGCATTCTGAATGCAGCAACCGCTTCTTCAGGTGTCGAAAAACGTTGACCTCTCAGTTTGTTTTTTACGTACGGGAATAAAAAGAAGTCATTCGGTGCCAAGTCTTTCGGGCTCATACGTGTAAATCCACGATTCATCACCTGTCACGATGTCATAGACGTGTTTCGAAGTACCGCGACCGTATTTTTTGAGCATTTCTTTTGACCAATTGACACCAGCCTTTTTTTGGGCGATTGACAAATTGTGTGGGATCCAACGCGAACAAATTTTTTTGACAGTCAAATGTTTATGCAATATTGAATGTATGCTGGTCCCACTAACGCCTAAGGTTGTCTAAATCTCACGATAGGTCACATGACGATCTTCCAATATCAGTTCGCGCATCAATGGTTTTCGGAACAACAACTGATTTTGGACGACCTTCACGAAATTCATCTTGGAGTGAACTACGACCACGATTGAATTCACCATACCATCGATAAACACTGGTCCTTGATGGAGCTTCGTCGCCAAAAATTGAATTAAGTTTATCCATGCACTGTTGCTGAGTTAATCCACGCCGAAAGTTGTAAAAAATAATCGCACGAAAATGTTGACGATTTAATTCCATTTTTGGGCGGAGATGAATCTTTTAAGTTACTGTAAACAACACAAATAGCGCTCGTATGTCAAAACGTTCTGAGTGCGTATAACCTCAAAAATATCCAACTTTACGACAGAGCTGTCAATTGCCGGATTGCAACACTAGGGTTGCCAAATCCCGAAACATAAGAGGCAACCCTCGTATTAACCTAAGCATTGTATCCACTGTTAACTTAAGCGTTGTTATCATTTCTCTTATTAAATCATAGGATTAGTTCATTTCATGTGTCATTTCAAATATCGCACATCATTACGCGATTACAATTTATCTTTTTCAATTTTTCAACTATCTTTTCACATAATACCAATTTTTATGACGGTTCCCTTTTCTACGGCAATTATCTTAGCAGATAATTCCCGTCTCATGAAACGACCTCGATGCGCACATTTTTTATGACGCAGGCAAATGGATTTCCATTAAGGGTTTTCCCAGATGCATCCGCGGCGGTATCGATTTGTATTGATAGAAGAAATGAACAAAGAACGTAGGTAATTACGAAAATGTTTCGACCCGTCACTTGACGTGGCAAGAAAATGTATATGCTTTTGAAGGGATAATGCTCGTCGCCATGCTAGTTGTATACTTTTACAGGTAGGTACAGAGGAAGGAATCTTGTTTTCCAACTGTACAAGAAATTGTTAGGTAGTAAGTTTCTTTTAGATTTTTGTATATAAGACAAAATATTTTGAAAATAAAGGTCCCTCCTCCAATACGGGAACTCACTACCGTAATTGTCTCCAAATCAGGACTGTCTTCACCTCAGGCCGACTGGTTAACGATCTAAACGAGGCCGTGTACCACAACACCGAAATGGCACCCAATCATTTCAAATATAGCAACATCCAACCATTCTCCAAGATTCTTACTTTTAACACAGAATCGAGTGGCAACCCCCTCCTTCAAGAACACACCTGACCATATCCCTTACTATCCTCAATCCCAACGAGAAATCCCACATCCGTAACTAAAAATTGTAAATATTATTTTTAAGTCGATTTCACATTGTCACTATCATTGCAATATCAAATATTGTAAATTGTAAATAGGACTAGATTCAGTTAGATTAAGTTATGTTAAGTAATTTTAAGTAGGCTAAGTTAAAATAAACAGAGTTCCTGGTTTTTCTTCTGACCTTTTCCAGGAAAAACAAAATTAACAATATATATAAATCACATTAAATCTTAAGCACATCTAAAAAGAATTGTTTAAAAATGTTAACAAATAGCATGTAAACACTTATTATATAACCAATCTACTATAAGTTAGCTGTATTACTTATTGTAACAATTAATTTTTGGTCAAATAAATGCAGTATATTAAAAAAGAAAATAAAGGTGATTCTTCTTTCACTTGTTGAGACGCGAACGTCTACTGCATTTGTTTTGTAAGATCATCAACTTCTTTTTCAACTTTCCATCATCAATTTGAAGTCTCGATTGACTGTTGGATCACCAACTAATCTACTGACGCATAGTTAAAGGAGCCTAGACGCAAATAACAAAAATCACGTCACGGGTTTATGTGCCCCGACGAAGTCAGATTATAGGAGAATTTATAATCAACAGAGGAAGGTCAAAAGAGGCCTTATACCGCTATAACTATAAACCATCTGAAAAAAGACTTCACAGACAAAAGAAAAGCGCCTGGAAAAAATGTAGTGTGTGAAATAGAGAAAAGTAGAGAGCGAGGTCCGCACCAGGCGTGGAAGTTCTGTAGCGGTTCCGCCAAACCCCACGGCCCACTTACCTGAAAATCCCCATAACTGCTATCCAACTTCCTTGAGTTCGCTAATGCAACCACTTAGCACCTTAAATGCTTCACGCACTAGATAGAGCAATTTATAATCTAAAAGTCCCTGTAAAGAATCCTTACCTTTCATGCATCTCTTCGCATACAAATTCCCTATAAGAATTCTTCCCTAACTAATCATGAATCCCTAAATCATCCGGCACTCTGGTATGCCAAGCAATTCCGCTGTCCACGTGCACACCGTATGTCCCTGGCAATTCCATGGCCTCGGCAGCCTTTTGCCCAAGGGACAAATGCAAACACTAGCGTCTAGTGTTATAAATCGAATTCCTTCGCATGTAAACATGCATAAAAATTCGATCCCATTCAGCAAGATACGGTACACAACCACCCATCGTATACCTAAATTGCTTTAGCATCACCAGCATAATAGCAACACGGCTATTTACCCAGCTGCAATAGATTCACCCATGATTTGTTTTCCAATGAACAAACAATCACAACTTCGTGCTTAGCCACCAAACGAATTATCCAGCATATACAAATGCAAGCAAATTCGTTTCAGCCACCGACCCAAGATACGACATACAATAGTATCGCAACCATTAGCACCTTTCCCAATGTCTATTCGTATATTTACACATCACTCATCTAGGACTTTTATGATGCCCTCGTCTCATCTTTTCTCTTACCACATTTCTTCGATGCATCGCCGCCTATTGATTTAGACGCGATGCACTTCATAGACAACGATCTTCTCGAACCCTTTGTCCTTGCCGCCTGCCTGCTTTGTTTTACCATTGCCTTCGCGCATTAGTAAACAACACAGATCTAAACTATCACACACAAACCACCATGATCTTCATTACGAGATCCGGTTTTCTATTCCACCAAGAGAGACTTTACGTTTCTCTGGTGGTAAGTAAAACCATATCCCTAGTGGAGAGGATATCTACCACCACACCGCAAATTCACCCCATTAGCGAGTCGGCTCTGCACGAGCCGTTTACCACAGAGTCTCATTCCATCACCAGACCGAGCCGGTCGGGTCTCCACTACGGTACCTTAAGCGCTGCGGTAGGCGTAAATACGATGGGCCACCTTTTTACCATCAAGGGGTGCGATCTGAGTTCGCACCCCTGTGAGTCGTGTCTGTACAAAATGGCAAACGCCAATATCGTCCGTCCGTAGTCTGATAAAGTGTGATGTCTACATTAGCTGAGACATTAATAGTGCTTATTTTTAAAGTAGTTTGTTTTGCGCCAGCCATTAAAGGAACAAATGAAGTGATGATCTAATTAATAGCTTAAATCAGTGCGTTTGACTTTCTTTCCCGTGGAACTTTGTCTGCGTAAGCTGGTGGAAGAAAGTGAACCGAGTGCCCCTGCCTGGCACAATACTTCCTCCCCACAGTTCTATCAAATAATCCGCAGTATGACGCGGTACATACAAGGATAAAGGGGGTAATCTGATCACCGATCTTGAAGGGATTCTGGAGCGATGGGAAGTGCACTTCAATGAATTGCTAAATGATCAGCTCACAGAAGAGTTGGAGGCTCCACCAATGCAAAATCAAGACCAAATGCTGCCGCCACCAAGCATTGAGGAAACATTAAAAGCCATAAGACAACTCAAATTAAACTGTCCAAGCCAATAAACATCGTTAATGGTCTCCGAGAAGGGGACAGTCTGGCCTGCCTTCTCTTCAACCTGGCGTTGGAGAAAGCAATCCGTGACTCTGGCGTTACAGCTAGAGGGACTATTGTCACCAAGCCCAGCCATATACTTGCCTACGCAGATGACATCGACATCATCGGTAGAATCGAATCGGCTGTACAGGACTCGTTCACCCAGATCGAGCAGGCCGCACGAAAACTGGGTCTTCACATTAATGAGGGAAAAACTAAGTACATGGTGGCAACTTCTGCGAAGAGAAGACCTAACGTTGGTCAAACTATCAGGGTAGTGGAGCACGAATTTGAGGTAGTGCAAGGTAGTTGGGTCAGTAGTCATCATCATCATCGGCACTACAACCGGGATCCGGTCTTGACCTTATTTAGCAAGTCTCTTCACCGGTATACAGCCCACATCTGAGACTTGTTAAATTGTCCATAGTAATTTGTATTTCTGGGCAAGGTCATTAGCCTTGCGCCTGGGTCAATAATATCAGACGATAACAATATGGAAGAAGAAATACGCGAACGACTGATCAAATCCAACAAAGCCTACTATGGTCTATAAAGGCTCTTTAAATCATGAAATTTATCCAGAACATCCAAGCCGCTACTGTTCAAGACCATGGTTTTACCAGTACTCATGTATGGATCCGAGACCTGGGTGCTCAATAAAAGGCACTCTGAACTCTAAGCCGCGTTCGAGAGGAAGGTCTTAAGGAGAATTGTTGGCCCCGTATGTGAAGGAGGACGGTTTCGGAGACTCCACAACCATGAGTTGTGCGCGATCTACCTTGAAGCTAATGTTGTAAGAAAAATCAAGCTCGGTAGACTTCGGTGGGCGGGATACCTAGCTCGAATGAGCAAAGAGGAGCCTGCCCGGAAAGTCTTTTGTGGCATGATGTATGGAAGGAAACAGCGCGGCAAACCTTGTCTGCGATGGAGGGATGGCGTAGACCAGGACGCCCAGGGCCTGGGACTGCCAAACTGGATGACATCGGCTCGAAATCGGGACCGGTGGAGAGATTTGTTAAATAAGGCCAATAACGGATACCGGTTGTAGTGCCGATGATAATGATGATGATGTATTTTAAGCCATCATGATTGTTTTCATAATCTTTTTAATGCACATTAAAAACATTTGTAGCAATTGGATTTTTTATATCTCCAATGCTATCATTTATTAGTAAGTTATCGGATTGTAGCTTATTACACTTTTGACCTAAGTAATTTACTCACAAGAAGCCCCGCTCTACTTATGGGTGGCCACAGACTTCTTGTTTTCGATTACCTGTGTTCTTACAACTCAATCGCACCCACTTTATATACCATTAAAGAACCGTAAATACTGCAGATGATGCACTTCCACATACCCAACGAATAACCTATTCCGAGGTTATTCGCCTGTCATTGCTCAATCGTTTAGTTCTGCAAAAAAGCTATTTCGGTATAGGTTTTACCAATTACTTAATTGCTTTACCTGTGAAACTTGCACACGAATCAATTTAAACGTTTAAACGTTTTGCGGAGCCAACGTCCGCTCCAATTTCCTAGCATTGCTCCATACTTTGAATTCAGTAACTCAATTCCCGTTCCGCATGTGTAGGCAGTTTGCTGCCGTTGAATCGTTTTACTGTGGCTTATGATAATGCCGCCGTATGTTTACATCTGTTGGTGTAACCTAAATTGCGACGACCTTGAGCGAACGATTAAACGATTCAATTTGTTCGGTTTGCTTGTGCATTTTGCTGTGTCTGCAGAATGCTTGCGTTGTGGATGTTTGTTTACATCGAATTGAAAATGAGATTTGCGAATTGAATTGGGATGAGTGAATATTGTTTCTGAAGAAGAAATGAATTGCATATCTTGGATTGATGGAGATATGAATTGAGTGGAGTGTGGCTTCGTATGCAAATGTTTGGAATATTTATTGTTATTGATTTTGATATCAAACGAATGGTGAAAGTGCATCACCTGGGTAGTCGGTAAGTATAATATGATAAGTAGTGGGGTGTGACATTCCTCCCCTCTGAACAGAAAGAAAATCACCGGTACGAGTGATTTTCTGTGGTACGTAGGTGGTTGCAGATGTGAGTTGAAAGCTGGTGTTTACATATGTTTTTCAATAATTCATTAACATTTCTTTTTGTTTTATATAGTTAAAAAAAAGAATTATATAATCTATTTGGTTATTCCTCTACAGTTTGCTTAATTGTATATTTATATGACTTACTATCAATGTGTGGAAATGATTTACTATTCATGTGTGGAGAATGGAATATGTAAAATTTTAGTTTTTCTTTTGATTTAGGTAAAACTTAATATATGTATAATATGTAATTTAGAATTTAAGCAATTAATTATTGACAACTTTACTGTCTATGTTTGTTTAGTACTTATTTATCTATAATCGGTTTACTATTTGTAATGATTTCTGTAAAGTCTATATGTATGTATGTAATTAACTAATTTTCGTTATATGTATGTACTTTATACTTTGTATTTAATTATTAACAATATATGTTTGATTATTGATAATTTTACTAATCATATGTAAAAATTTGGTTCTGATTTAATGTGTAACATGTAGTTTATATAATTAATTCCGTAGGTATATGTGTAATTAATTAATAATATTAAAATTTTCTGGTGTACGCTTGAATTAGTGAGTTGGTAGTAACTATGTTATATACGGTTTTTTATTTAATTTTTTGTAGTTTTATGGTAATATAACTTTGAGTAGCTAATAATTGTATATATATTTGTAATTCTTTTTGTTTGCGAATATATTTTTGTGTGTTAGTAGTATGTATGAGGAATGGGTACTTAAAAGTTAGGTTAGTTATAGTTTGATAATTTCGTTATGTATATGTATTCTTCTTTTCTTTTAGATATTGGTGTTTACTAGTAGTTTTAGATAGTTTTAGTTTTAATGGGCATCGTTGTGCTTAGTATTCATAGTAATAATAATTATTTGTACATTGTTTTGTATAATAATTGCATGTTCAATTAGATTCATTCATTAACATAAGGGTTGGGTGATAAAAGACATTATTCGCTTATTAACTCCACCAAAGATAATTTATATAATGTTTTGCCTAATCTCTGTATTTGACCATGTTGGGTATTATGCTGGGAACGGTCTTAGATATGTGGTATAGCCTCGAGATAGCAAGTGTTCAGGGTTTTTAGAAAGACTAGTAGGTGAGAATCTAAATTGACCAATTTTGGAATAAAGTTTTAACCTGCCATTGCGAACTATTATTAGTTTCTGGCCTACTTCGATGGCTGTCTTGTTGGGCCTTGTTGCTTCTGTAACGAAAAGATGGACCTTTCGCAGGGGTGTTTTGTCCTTAGGATTTTTGTACTCATGGGATGTTTGATTTGGCTTTTGTATTAATAATACTTCGTTGTCTTCGTTTTGAGATAAGGTAGTGAGTAAATTCGAAAGTGTACCTTTTGTGTTTCTCCTTTTGCATGTAAAGGTGTTGCCTTTATCTTGCTTTTGTTTATTGATTATTGTGGGTTTTTTCCACAATTTTTTGTTTGGAGAGGAGCTAGGGCTTTTGCCGCTTGACTTAGGGTTCCTCTTGTGGTTTTCAGATTTTAATCTGAAGGATTTGCGTATGTTTAAAATCATTTTAGTGGTTTTACTTTCTGTCAGTGATGTGTCCGATAGGAAGGCTCCATCGTCTGATTTCTGATTCAGACAGAGCGTTTCTTCCTTTGGCTTCACTGGAACAGCTGTGACCTGTTGAGATCGCATGGGCACGTAAACAGCTCTACCTGAAAATACCTCCACTTGTCGGTGGGGTGTCCCTGTCGCTGGAGTAAGAGAAACCTTGGAGAGTTTACAGGCGGTATGTCTGACCGTTTTAGGTCCCGCTATTGCTGTAACTTGTCTCACATCGGTTGTCCATGTGTGATGGGGACTTGTGGTTTTACTTTTCAGGCGAATCCTGAATTCTGTCGAATTTTGTTTAGTATGCTGTGAGGTCAACTGTCGATTCGCTGATTGGATGATTGGTTCGTCCGCAGACTCCTTCTCTGTGAAAAGGTATCGAATGCTCTGGATATTCGAACCGTGATCACTCCTTAACGAATATGCTCCCTGGTTTATCAGTGGAGTTGTTAGATGTTTTTTGAATGGATGAAATGTTTTAGAAGTTGTTGCTAGTTTGTTTGTTTGGTTATGATTACGAGGAGGGTAAGTGGCGTCTCCTGATAGTATAGCTTTGTGGGGAGAGTCCTCATTGCTCAATTCTTGGTTGGGATATGGGTTTTCTTTCTTTACTCCTGTGGGGTATCGTTTTACCTTTTGATAGCTTTTAGACCTCTTCATAGTATCTCGCGGAGCTAATTTCCCTAATTGGGAATTTTCCACTGCCACTGGGGTTCTGCAGCTGGATTCTTCTGTAGAAGAATTTTCGGGGGCTTTATAGGCGGTATATCTGACCGTATTGGGTCCCACTCTTTCTATAAGTTGCCTCTCTATGGCTGTCTTTTTGTGGCGTGGATATTTGTTTAGTGGGATACTAAATTCTTCCAGATTGCTTTTGGTGCGTGGAAACCTAAGTTGTTGGTTTGGACCTTCTACAATGCAATTCTTTGAAAGGAAGTCGTTCCCTAGTAGTCCGTCCTCGGTTAAACCGGGCAATTGGCGTACGACTTGGAATTTGCAGGGAATTTTAGTTTTTAGATTGAAGTTTCCTTGGCAACTCCCTAGGGTTCTTCCTATTCCATATGGAGATTTTAAAGTGTTTGTATCATTTTTGTTGATTTTAACATCTCTGAGTGCTTGCTCAGTGATGATGCTCACTTCAGCGCCTGTGTCTACCACTAGTTGAACATGGTCGTTTAGACCTATATCCAGAGGGAGGTTCACTGTGGGTGCACGGGTTTGTGGCGGCTGAGGGCATTCTGAATGGTAATTATTTCGCAATTCTGTTGGGGCGGATGTGTTAATCCGGGATTCCCATTTAATTCTATGGCGACATTCTGGAATGCGATGGCCTTGTCGACCACAAAAATTGCAGGTTAATGTTAATTTGTAAACCCTAGGCGTGTTATTAATGTGGGCGCCTTTAGGGGATTTTACGGGGGTGGCCCTATGTTGATTTCCATTTCTTGAATAGTTTGTATTTGCGATATTTGTGTATTTATTGTGGCAGTCGTGATTATGGGACGGAGTGTTTCTCCGTGTGAGACAGTCGCTATAAGTATGCCCTTGTTTGTGGCAGAAATTACATGTTACTTTAGCGGTAATCGAATGAAGGTGTTTCGTGTTTGTAAATGGATCGTTTTGCCTGTGGCTTGGAGTGCCGTTGTCTCTGTTTCGTTGTAACGGATCTGTATTAGGAGCGCTTGAGTTTCTTGGAGCAATCGGGGTGAACGGTAAGATTTTTGTGCTTATTAGATTGTGCGGAAGCGTCAGATTGTTAGGAATCAGCGAAGTTTCTGGTTTAGCAGAACCTAACATGAAACTATATGGTTGTGGTTGAAATGCGACCTGTTGCAGCCTTTCCATATCTAATGCCTTTTGTATTAAGTCATCCAACGCGATGTTTCCCAGGGTTAACAAGTATTGGCACAGGTGGCGATTACTAACACCACCTTTTAATGAGTTTTTGGCGAAGTCCTCCAGTTGTGCGTTCAGCTTGGAGGCTGCCTTTGTGCCATACTTATGATCAGCAGCTTCCTTGCATAACAACAGCATCTGCTTTATCCTTGCGGTAAAAGCGATGAGCGTTTCCAAGGGTTGCTGTCTGATCGTTATTAATTGACTTACCAATTCTTGGTAAGTCTCCCTAGGCATGTAGGTTTGTTTGAGGAGTCTTGCGGCTTCCTCGAAGGTTTTTGGCGAGTTTGAGGCAATTAGTATGTATGCCTCACCTCGCAATCGCGTGGGGAAAATTGTCAGGAACGCGGAATGTTCCTCTGCAGGTAGACATTCGATTACCTTCCTGCAGCATCCCAAAAACGTTTTCAGCTCATTGCTTGTCAGAGGATCCTGTCCGCCTGAGAATACCGGCACAAGCTGTGACGTGAGCTTGGCGATTTTAACGAAATCAACAGTCATGTTTTCGATAGAGAGTGACGCGGTTAAGTAGTGTTTAATGGGGGGAGTGTTAGTGGCAGACGAGGTCGTATGGTAATAAAAAGAAGGAATTAATTAATCTCTAAAACAGTTGCTATCCCGTAAACGTCTCTGTTAATTTGTTTGTATATTAGTGGAAATTCTTCCCTAAGATTTATGGCTGCACAATATGGTCAAACAGTGTTTTTAAAACAATTGGTTAAAAAAAATGGATTTTGTAAAAAAAAAATATTTCTTACTCAGGGCTGTTTGTTGTTTGTTACCGTTGTTGTTTCGTCGGACTGGTGGTTGTGCTGTGGTTTCCTGTTGTTTTGTTGTTGTGGTATTTGATTTTTGCCAGGTAGGCTTCGCGCCCTATAGTTGGGGGTTACCCTGGTCTTTATTATTGCTCCGAGTTTATGGTGTGGTTGCCGTTCGTTGGTGTCCCCTTGTTCGTGGACAGTGGTTTGTGGTAGCAGTAAGTGTGATGATGTCTTTTCCCTTTTTTTTTTTTTTTTTTTCTTTATATTGTTAATATATCTTTATTTTCACTCACTTTAAACACCACACACACGTTGGATACCCCTTGAAATTAAACACATATTTTTCTTTCGTGACTTTATTTTTTCGATCTCAATTAATTGTCACATATACTTTAATTTATGCAAACGTATATTGCTTAACTCAGTTTTAGTTAATCTTATTTACTTTTCGCATATACTTTAGTTTATTGCAATTTATATTCCTTAACTTTGTTTCAGTTAGTCTTAATTCATTGTCACACACACTTTAGTTGATTCAAGCTTATATTCTTTAACTTTGTTTTAGTTAATCTTATTTACTTTTCGCATATCATTTAGTTTATTCAAACTTATATTCCTTAACGTTGTTTCAGTTAGTCTTAATTCATTGTCGCACACACTTTAGTTTATTCAAACTTATATTCTTTGTTTCGGTTAGTCTTAATTCACTGTCACGCACACTTTAGTTTATTAAAACTTATATAGCTTAACTTTGTTTTAGTTAAACTTATTTACTTTTCGCATATACTTTAGTTTATTCAATCTCTTATTAGATATATCCACTTCTTTTCTCACACCAATCCCAGAACTCTTTTACTCACCGTCCCGGTTGAAATTCAAAAACCAACTCCTTCTTATCTCACCGTCTCGGTCGAGATACCAAATTCAACTCGCCAACGAAGACCTGTTTTTTCTTCATCCTGAAGGTCGAAGGATATGGCATTTCTTTCTTTATCTTTCCCGGCTTGGATTCAAACGCGGAAACACAAAGGGAAAAATCAACAGAGGATCGTGCACATTTATAATCCTCTATTTTGATATGCGCTAAACGAATGTGTAATTCGTTTTATGATGCCTGTTGTTTGTTCTAGCCGACTCGGTAAGGATCCCTTTTGTAAGGATACGTTAGGGAATACAAATAGAGAATTGTGCTAATGAGCATTTCTGATTCTCTATGTTGTTTACTTTAGCCGAATGGGCAAGGATCTTTTAAGTGGGGAATCGATACAAAGGCGAATATTTTCCTTTTGTTTGTTTTAACTTAATTTTGTTAAAACGAAAACTGGCGTTGGTTGTTTTAATTGTTTTAGATAACCATTTTTCTGAGGTCTCGTAAAATTGCTGGCGCGCAATTTTTTATGATACTCAATGGTTTTGTTTGAAGGACGGCATCTGGCGTGCACATTTGGCTCTTAGGGGTTTTTGTGGTGAACCTTTGGTTCAATGATTATATTTCCCAGTTTTTTATGTGAGCAAATTGAACGTTTAGTTCAATTTGCTTGGAGTTTAATTGATTAGCGCAAATCGAACGTTTAGTTCGATTTGCTTGCTATCAATTTATGCGGGACGAGGTGTATGGGGTAATGCTTTGATTTAGCATTATGTCACATCCTTTAAGTGGATGTTTTTGGCGTGTATCGCCGTTAGTGGTGGAGACTAGCTCCAAAGGAATAGGTATTATGGGATGGGTGGTTGTGGCCGTAACAATCCTCCCCCCTTTATAAAATGAGTATTATTCTTTGAAGAGGAAATAATACTCCTTGGTCGCCTATAGGAGCGTGAGTGGTGTAGTGTGGCGGTTACAAAATTTTATTTATCTTTTGTCCCTTTAATCTTTTATCTGTGCATTTAATGTATTTCATTTTGTTAAATTGAGTTTGGACTATTTTTCCTTGTGGTTTACAAGTTATTTTGCATATTTTAATTTAATCAATTTAAGTTCATTTATAGGTATACTTTTGTACGGGTATGTATTTCTTATATTAATATAGTAGTATTTGTTTTATATTAGTTGTAATCTTGAAAACATGTTTTTTTTTTCTTCTTTTTTTTTTTTAAATTCTAAATATAACATAAATCAGAAAATGAACTTATTGTTTCACAAGTTCATTAAAAAAGTTTATATTTTCTGCTTCCGATTAGTTAAATGTATTTTGTAATTCCTAAACATATGTGTTTCGTATGTTAGTTTATAGTCTTTGGTTTCTTGTCTTCTATTTTATTGTAGTATTTATAATGGTTAAGTTTTATTATAATTCGCCGTATAATAGAGAATGTTTACATTGATGAATATATAGATATTGCCATTAGTATCCAGTACATGTGTATCTAGATTTCCAAATCTTTTCATCTTCTCATTTAAAAAGGTAAAATCTCTTATAATATTTTCTGTATTTTGGACATATAAATTACATGTTTTATTATTTTTTCTTTAATTTATTCGCTTACACATTCTAAGTTTGATGAGTTGATCACGCGGATCTTGTTATTAATATTAATTTTCTTGTTTCGTATACATCTATTATAATTTTTTCGTCTTACTCCTGAAATAAAAAAATTTTTTGATTAAAGCTTTATAGCTTCTTTTTGTCTTCTCTTTTATTCTATTTAGTTTACATTTGTTTTTATGCCCCTTTTTGTATTTTGAATTTTACTTATTTCTCTTTCTTGTGGAAAACTTAGCATAATATTAATAACTTTTTACATTACTTCTGTCATCTATTTTTGTCCATATCGTTCTTTCTATTTACGTACCGTTATTACTTTTGATTTAGTTAATCGACAAACGCATCTTCGATTTGCAGAACACCCTGGGAATAATAATTGTTTCGGATTGATAGAGGGCAGGAAGTTGGATTTGTTAAGGATGGGGTTTTAAAAGTACGGTTTTAACCTATTATTGTGAACTACCACTGATCTTCGGCCCATTTTAATGACCGTATTGCCTGGGCCCTTTATTGCTATGACTGGGAAGGGTCCCTTCCAAATAGATGTCATTTTGCCCTTACGATTTTCGTTTTTCATCAACACCTTGTTTCCCACATGAAACGCTTGTGGTTTCGTTTCACTTCCGGAGCAGGTGCTCGCCTTTAATGAACGACATTCCTCACACTGCTTTTTATGTCTCCTAATATCGGATAGCATAGCTGGCCACCAGTACCTTTGTCGTATTTTATTATACGATTTGGTTATGCTCTGATGTCCACCGGAAGGGGAATTGTGATAGACCCTGAGTAAAGTTGCAATCTCATTGGGGTTCGTAATTTTTTCGGGTGTTTCGGGCTTCTGCAATAACTTTTTGTTTTGCTTATTTTGCGAGCGGGGAAGCGAGTTTGATGGATTTGCTGACAAAGTGTCAGTTATTTGGTTAATATATTTGTTATTACCACTTGACTCTTTGGTGTTCCTCTTTTTATAGTTACAATTTAACCTGAAAGATTTCCACTTATCTTGGGCTAGCTCTTGTTTTCCTTTATAGTATTTATTTTCAGGTACCCTTTTCTCAACCGTTGAAAATTTGATTGGCACACTAAATACTGTTGGATTCATTTCCGTTCGAGGAAATGTGATGCACTGTTTGGGGCCTTCCACATTGCAATTCTTCGACAGAAAGTCGTTTCCAAGTAGTCCGTCTTCCGGTAAATCGGGCATACTGCTCACTACTTGAAACTTGCATGGGAGTTTAGACCTATCATTCAGTTGGAAGTTCACCTTGCAGCTTCCCAAGGTTCGGATACTTCCAAACGGCATCTGTAAGGTGCAAGCTTCTCGCCGATTAACCTTAACGTCTGATTCCTTGAGACTACTTTTGGTAATCAGACTGATCTCAGCCCCAGTGTCCACTACTAGAGTCGTGTTTTTATTTACACCTATATCTATTGGTAGTTGGACAGTTGGAACGCTGGTTATTGGCGAGCCTGGAGTTCTAATGTGGTAGCTTCTTTTTGCCACGGAGTGTTTTGGCCTACTACTTTCTTGTTTTGAAGGGGGAGAATTTTTAAAAAATTGGCATTGAATTCGCGATTCCCATTTCAGCTTTTGCTGACAGGAACCTAGGTTGTGCCCCTGCTGGCCACAGAAGTCGCAAATCTGCCTTATATGAAGAATCCTTTTTCCCTCTTTTAATCGCCAGCAATCACGGATATCGTGATTTATTCGTTGACATTGTGTACAAAAGGGTGTGTTTTTCCGTTTTACACACTCTTCATAGGTATGCCCCCGTTTCTGGCAGTAGCTACAAGTTATTTTAATGATAGGGGCATCCTGTGTAATGGGTTTTGTATAGGGAACTACTTTGGGTTCAGGGGAATTAGGAATTATCTCTATCACTTGAGGACCCACTTCTGTATGTGTACTTGAGTTAAATATCTGTGGAGAAGAATGGTATATCGGTGAAGATTGTGAAGATGAGAGTGAGTTCGACTGAGTTTTTTCGAGTTCTTCCAAATCTAACGTCCTTTGCATTAGAGTGTCAAGTGGTTCTCCGTCCATTAATAATATAAATTGACGGTGGTATGGATTTAAAAGTCCACTTCTATACACACTCCTGGCAAAGTCGTCTAGCTGTATTTTTATACCCTCGGCGGACGCGGAGCCATATCTCTTCTCCGCTGCCAGCTTGCATCTTTCCAACGTCTGCTTCAAACGTATTTGGAACAAGATGACTGCTTCCGCTGGGTTCTGTCTGGTAGCCAGTAGTTTATTGACCAAATCTTGGTAGCTTTCTACTGGCTGGTAAACTTTCCTCAGTAGATCCTCTGCTTCTTCAAAAGATGAAAACGGAGTGGACGCGAATAAAGCAGATGCTTCCCCTCGTAACCTAGTTGCAAGGATTTGTAAAAACACATTGTGCTCCTCTTCCCGGAGACAATTCAATGCCCTCCTACTACAATCTAAAAATGTATGGAGTTCGGCACCTAACTGTGGATTCTGTTCCCCTGAGAAGATGGGGATTAGTTGTGTTGACAACTTCACAACCTTGGTGTAATCGACAGTCATTTTTGTTAAATTGCTTTGGAATAAAGAGAAAAGGGGGGAAAAACAGTCTGCAGATCCACAAATTCAGTTAATAAAGTGACTGAAAAACAAGGGGTCTTTCTAGAACAAGGATAACCACTAGTTCAATAGTGTATGCCATATTTATCAAGGTATTCTCAATATATTGTTTTAATTTAATTTTTTGGTGTGTTTCATATATGTCCAGTTAGAAATACTTCCCAATTATTGAAAAATTTTATTCAAACGACAGTGGAATATAGACAAATATAGAGATTATATTATAAAATTAATTTTGGTTTCATTTTGTTTGTTTTTTGGGATATTTTATTTCGGAGGTGTTTGCAAATTCAATATCTGAGTGAAGGCTTCATTTGTTACTTCTTATTGATATTGGGATCATTGATTTATTTATTGTTTTAAAGTGAAAATACTTCCTAATTATTCAACACTTTCGTTAAAAGGACCGCGAAATATGGACAAATATAAGGACTGATGCAAAGATGGTGCCAATTGGTGTTGTAAAATATATATAATATTATAGAAGTGGATATACTTCCCAAATAGTACAATGACTTTATTTAACAGACTTTAAAAGCACTTGTAGGTTTTTATTTCTTTTTATATATCTTATTTCTTGAAGTGAAAGTACTTCCCAAAGAATACGATCACACAATATGAACAATTATAGAAGTGACGGATTTTAGAAACAATAGTTCAATGATATGGAATTCTCTTGTGTAAAGGTTATAATTAATTTAGCTTAGAGTAATCTTGGCTGTTAAATTTTGGTAAATTATAAGTAGCTTAATGATAAGATAAAGATATGTTGTATTCCAGTGATTAATTATAAGAGACAAAAAAAAAGTAAACTATAGTTTTGACTCTATGGTCTTTTCCCTTTTTGGGTTTATTATTTAATATAAAGAGGCACGGTTTTAATTCCGTCTGATTTTGTTTTTACACTTCTTGAGGTAAGGAAAAAATTTTGAAAAAGGAAAATTTAAATTACTTATCTTATAGTAAATTTGCTGTCATCTGTTGGTATATGCTGCAATCCTTTGTTGATCAGTTGTTCTTGTTGTTGCTGAGGCTGCTTCTGTTGATTATCTGTCGTTTTACTTGTATTTTGTTTGTGTTAAATGTTCTTTTTACATCCACTTTCATTGTTGGTTTCTACCTTCATTTTATTATTATTGTTTTTCTTTAACTTTTTTAGTTTATTGGTGTGTTATTTGTGTTTGATTTTACTTCACTTTTTAGTTAATTTGTGTGTTTTTATAGATCGTTTTTTGAGATTTGTTGTTACTTATTTTTGATTCACTTATGTCCTTTTTCATTTTAAAATTCCTTTTTTTTTTTTGGAAATATATTTTATTATATTTTTGTTATTAGAGTTTTGTTTTTTTGTATGTGGTTTTAGTTAACTTTTTCGGTGGACTATTTGTTTTGTCACTTTTTGTGTCTGTTTGAAAATTTTATTAAGTCTCACTTTTTATTTATTTATGTTTATTTTTGTGGGAGATTTGTCGTTCTTGTCGACACAAGGCTTTTCAAGCTCTTATGAGACGGTAGCCTCGGGCTTCCTTGCGCTCACCGGCTGCGCCATTTGTGATGATGTCTTTTCCCTTTTTTTTTTTTTTTTTTTCTTTATATTGTTAATATATCTTTATTTTCACTCACTTTAAACACCACACACACGTTGGATACCCCTTGAAATTAAACACATATTTTTCTTTCGTGACTTTATTTTTTCGATCTCAATTAATTGTCACATATACTTTAATTTATGCAAACGTATATTGCTTAACTCAGTTTTAGTTAATCTTATTTACTTTTCGCATATACTTTAGTTTATTGCAATTTATATTCCTTAACTTTGTTTCAGTTAGTCTTAATTCATTGTCACACACACTTTAGTTGATTCAAGCTTATATTCTTTAACTTTGTTTTAGTTAATCTTATTTACTTTTCGCATATCATTTAGTTTATTCAAACTTATATTCCTTAACGTTGTTTCAGTTAGTCTTAATTCATTGTCGCACACACTTTAGTTTATTCAAACTTATATTCTTTGTTTCGGTTAGTCTTAATTCACTGTCACGCACACTTTAGTTTATTAAAACTTATATAGCTTAACTTTGTTTTAGTTAAACTTATTTACTTTTCGCATATACTTTAGTTTATTCAATCTCTTATTAGATATATCCACTTCTTTTCTCACACCAATCCCAGAACTCTTTTACTCACCGTCCCGGTTGAAATTCAAAAACCAACTCCTTCTTATCTCACCGTCTCGGTCGAGATACCAAATTCAACTCGCCAACGAAGACCTGTTTTTTCTTCATCCTGAAGGTCGAAGGATATGGCATTTCTTTCTTTATCTTTCCCGGCTTGGATTCAAACGCGGAAACACAAAGGGAAAAATCAACAGAGGATCGTGCACATTTATAATCCTCTATTTTGATATGCGCTAAACGAATGTGTAATTCGTTTTATGATGCCTGTTGTTTGTTCTAGCCGACTCGGTAAGGATCCCTTTTGTAAGGATACGTTAGGGAATACAAATAGAGAATTGTGCTAATGAGCATTTCTGATTCTCTATGTTGTTTACTTTAGCCGAATGGGCAAGGATCTTTTAAGTGGGGAATCGATACAAAGGCGAATATTTTCCTTTTGTTTGTTTTAACTTAATTTTGTTAAAACGAAAACTGGCGTTGGTTGTTTTAATTGTTTTAGATAACCATTTTTCTGAGGTCTCGTAAAATTGCTGGCGCGCAATTTTTTATGATACTCAATGGTTTTGTTTGAAGGACGGCATCTGGCGTGCACATTTGGCTCTTAGGGGTTTTTGTGGTGAACCTTTGGTTCAATGATTATATTTCCCAGTTTTTTATGTGAGCAAATTGAACGTTTAGTTCAATTTGCTTGGAGTTTAATTGATTAGCGCAAATCGAACGTTTAGTTCGATTTGCTTGCTATCAATTTATGCGGGACGAGGTGTATGGGGTAATGCTTTGATTTAGCATTATGTCACATCCTTTAAGTGGATGTTTTTGGCGTGTATCGCCGTTAGTGGTGGAGACTAGCTCCAAAGGAATAGGTATTATGGGATGGGTGGTTGTGGCCGTAACATAAGGACCTATTGCCGCATGTGTTTCCTTTTATAAGGGAAGTACCGGGGACGTTTCGGTGAATTTGCGCTCTTCGTTGCCCTTTCAATTTTATCTTCCACATCCGGGTTGGTACCCGTCTGTTCTTCCTCGTGCGTTAGTTTCTCTACATCGGATTTTGCTGATTCGGGGCATATGGTGCGGAGCTGGTGCGCCATGATCCCATCGAGGAGTGATTCTACCTCTGCCTCTGAGTTGGTACTGTTTTTTCCTTCCTTATGTGTCGGGTTTCCCGCAATGGATTTCGTTGGTTTGGGGAGTATGTTGCGGAGTTGGTGTGCGATGATCCTATTGAGGAGTGGGTCCGATTCAAAAGCGTCCTCAATGTACCGGACTGGGGTCGACGGGTAGTCGGGAATGTACTCGTATTTGTTCGTCGTTTGGTCCAGATCAGACGAGTATTTGATTTGTTCGGGCACCTCAGTGTTGATAAGGTCCTCGGTGATTGGGTCCTTGCAATCCATGAAATAGAGTCCCGTTAGAATGACGTCAGTTGTGGGAGTTGAAGTCTCTCTTTGGACGCTGGACAGTTCCCAAACGTCGTGTGGGTTTTAGCTTTAAAACGGGGTATTTGCGATTTTAATTAACGAAATAAGTTATCAAATTGTACCACCGAAGCCAGGCTCAACTTCGGGTGACGGGGTGAGGTGTCTTGCCCGGTACAAAATGAGTTGTGTTATTATTTTAGGGCTAGGCTCTTTAAAAGCGCTTACAAGTTCTTAAACTTGGGCTTCCCTAGGTCCCTGCTCGGGCGCCAAAATGTAGCAATTGGATTTTTTATATCTCCAATGCTATCATTTATTAGTAAGTTATCGGATTGTAGCTTATTACACTTTTGACCTAAGTAATTTTACTCACAAGAAGCCCCGCTCTACTTATGGGTGGCCGCAGACTTCTTGTTTTCGATTACCTGTGTTCTTACAACTCAATCGCACCCACTTTATATACCATTAAAGAACCGTAAATACTGCAGATGATGCACTTCCACATACCCAACGAATAACCTATTCCGAGGTTATTCGCCTGTCATTGCTCAATCGTTTAGTTCTGCAAAAAAGCTATTTCGGTATAGGTTTTACCAATTACTTAATTGCTTTACCTGTGAAACTTGCACACGAATCAATTTAAACGTTTAAACGTTTTGCGGAGCCAACGTCCGCTCCAATTTCCTAGCATTGCTCCATACTTTGAATTCAGTAACTCAATTCCCGTTCCGCATGTGTAGGCAGTTTGCTGCCGTTGAATCGTTTTACTGTGGTTTATGATAATGCCGCCGTATGTTTACATCTGTTGGTGTAACCTAAATTGCGACGACCTTGAGCGAACGATTAAACGATTCAATTTGTTCGGTTTGCTTGTGCATTTTGCTGTGTCTGCAGAATGCTTGCGTTGTGGATGTTTGTTTACATCGAATTGAAAATGAGATTTGCGAATTGAATTGGGATGAGTGAATATTGTTTCTGAAGAAGAAATGAATTGCATATCTTGGATTGATGGAGATATGAATTGAGTGGAGTGTGGCTTCGTATACAAATGTTTGGAATATTTATTGTTATTGATTTTGATATCAAACGAATGGTGAAAGTGCATCACCTGGGTAGTCGGTAAGTATAATATGATAAGTAGTGGGTTGTGACACATTATTGAGAATTCATTTCAGAAGGGTTTGGCCTTACACGCGAAAATGTTATTAATTTATTTAATAAAATGGCAAATTTACATTGAGAAACTAATATGTCTTCCTTGGGACATTTTGACAGACCACAGCTAGTTTGTTTATTTGCAAGTTGAAGTTCACATTATTCGCGCCCTGTATTTTTTGATACTGTAAGGGTACTAATAATAATTGTCGTAAAATATTTGCATTATTAAATAAAAAAAGTTAGTATCGCTCGCTGCCGGGGGAACTGTTTCGACCAGTTTCAAACTGCATCAAATGGCTGAGTGAGTGGGACACGAGTTTTGAAGATGTTCTATTGGTCAAAAGGAAAACATAAATTATTAAATAAGTATGACAAGATAAAACACAATGTTTCTAGTTAAAGTTGATTATACTGTGGAAGATTTCATTACAAGAACCCTACAATGCATTTTAAACTTATAAGCATTTCATTTGAATGTAAACTTGGAAAGGAGGTTGTCCGCTTCCTTATCGCCTTTCATATTCTTTTGCTGCCTTCACGATTTATGGAAAACATACTCCTCGAGTGTAACTATTTACAGGTGCTTGCAACTTAAGAACCCAACACCTCTGCTGGTTTTCTGTTTTACATAATAGCTCTACACGAAGCAATAAATTTCACGATTGACCACTGTTGCCACTTTGTCGGTTGATTACTTATAAATTAATTATTATTTACATCTAGCGAGTCTCATTAACAAACGTAATGGTGCGACAATTGCAGGACTGTAACCCAGAGTCTGTGTCTAGCTAAATGCTAAGCTGCTAGACAAGACACACCGCCCTAACATAGCCAATAGGAAACACGATAATAGACGCGATCAATGTACTGCTGTAATATAGAAGCTAATTGATAATTGTGCATGCAAAACAAAGCCTCTGCTACGAGAGTTGAATGTTCAAAGCAGGTTTTTGAATTTGATATCTGGCCTTCAAACCGTCCCTTAACGATTTTTTTAATTAATGTTTTTGTTGTATCACAATACTCTGCGCAGATATAATATTTTCCGTATTATTGATTATTACTATAATTCCTAGTGAATAATATTGGACTCGAATTGCAAACAATTTTTTCGTCAAATAGGGCACATCGAAGGAAAACCTAATTTGAGTACCTTAAATTCCGTGGATGTTTGGTTTTCGAGATATTTGAGATGCAATTTTATAAACTTTAACATGCCTTTTCTTGTTTTGTTATATTTTGTTGAATTTGAATCGATCTCATCCAATTATATCATCAAATATACATCGGAATACAATTTGTAATGAGTACCAAATTGACCACCATCCGGTAAAGACGTGTCGACAACCGGCACACGATAGTTAACAAATCTCTCAACGGAACGGTGTTAAAAGTGAGGTCAGGTAGACCAAACACCTGAACAAGACAATAGAATCCATTTTGGTTTGTGAATACAGGTAGTCCCCGACTTACGACTATTCGCACTTACGATCATTTTTTTTCCAATTTTTTTTCATAGAAAATACTTAAAGAAGACAAATATGTAGTTCCCTAAAATATACGAGAAAAATTAAAAAAAAAGAAAGTACAAAAATTCGATTTACATACATATTTCAGTACAAATAATACATTACATTAGCTAAGTCGGAATTTTTTTTATATGAAATTCGACTTGCGACTTAATCGACTTACGACCGATGACCAGGACCAACTCGCATACCTCATCTGATCCTGTTACTATTGCTAACTTCTTCCCCACTCACTTCAATCAGTCATTTACTCATGACTCCTTTGTTCCTGACCCGTCATACTTCAACTTCCTACCCAACTTTTTCCTCGGGGCCCTTCCCCACAACTCCTTTGATCCGACCTTAACTGAATCCAAGCTACTGGAACTCAAGGACGATGGAATCCCTGCAATCCTCCTCAACAAATGCTCATCCATTCTCTCTGCTCCCCTCTCACTGATCTTTAATCTCTCACTCTCTCAAGGCGCATTCCCCCCCACATTTGGAAAACCTCCTTCATCTCTCCCACCCGCAAGAAGAGTCCCAAAAACGATGTCGGAAACTACCGCCCCATCGCCAAACTGTTCCACTTACGCAAGATTCTCGAAAGTATTCTATACGAATCTCTAAGTTTTCATTGCAAATCTTTTATTTCACCAAGGCAACATGGTTTTCTCTATGGCCGATCAATTACAACCAACCTCGTTGAGTTCACTTCATTTACACTCTCAGCACTAGAGGACGGTTACGAGGTCGATATGGTCTCGACCGACCTCAGTAAAGCATTCGCCAAAATCCCCCACAATTTAATCCTCTTCAAATTATCCGCCCTCGGCTTCGAACCTGGATTGCTAAAATGGATTTCTTCCTATCTAAAGGATACAGTTTATTCCGTTCGGTTCAGGTCCATAATATCCAGCCCTTTCCTTGCCACCACTGGGGTTCCTCAAGGTAGCCACCTGGGTCTTCTCCTATTTATACTGACCCCTAATGACGTCGATAAGGTCATCAAGAAATCCAGCTTGTCCCTATACGGTGATGATACAAAGTTATACAAGATCATCGAGACACCACTTGATTCTGCACTGCTGCAATCTGACCTGACAGTTTCTTGACTTGGTGTGACAAAAATTGCTTTGTACTTAACATCGCCAAATACCAATCTATAACCTTTTCCCCTAAGCGCATTCACTCATCCTCACGTTCTTATACCCTTCATAACCAACCCCTGACTATTGTCCAATGTATTCGAGATCTCGGGATCCTTTGCGACATGGAGCTTAACTTCCCCCCTCACGATGATGAGACGATCCGGAAGGGCAATTCTGTCCTCGGATTCGTGAATCGATGGTCTAAGGAATTCTCCGACCCTTACGTTATTCGATCCCTTTATCTTACCCTCGTAAGCGGCGCTTCTTCACTCTACTATAACCAGCCCCCACCTCTCGCGCCCTCTCTTGCTTTCTTAATTTGTTCTGGTTACCTTAGGTTAAGCCTAGGTGAGATAGTTCTTAAGCTCTCTAGTTTGTAACTTATATATACTTTAGATGTAGGTAATTATGTTGTTGAGTTAAGCCGATAAATGGGGTGGTAGCCCCAGTAAACTGTACTGCGAAGGCAAAATAGAAAATGCGGAACACCTACTCACAGAGTGCGTGAGATTCAAGACCGCACGAACAATTTTGGAGAGCCGCATGAGACGTGCATTTACTCCAATAGAAGCAACAGAATTCATGCTAAATTCCAGAAAAGCATGGTCGGTAACAAATGATATTCTATGTGACATAATGCACCAGTTGCGACGCGACGAGCGGAGTAACAGGTAAACTCCGCGATGGAATATATAAAAGACACTTCTGTGGGGAACAACGCGAATATGTGCCGCCTGGATGTGGTTTTGTAACGTTTCTAACAGATGCACACCCAATAAACAAGCAAATAGTGAAGAACAACACAGAAAGAAAATGGAATAAGAAAAACCATTAGCCATATACCAAGTAATAAACATAGCAATTCTGCATCAGTTGCGTGTACTTGAGCTTAGAAATCGAATTCGTACACGCGGCAGTGTTCTGATGTGTTGAGAATTCGTTCAACAGTTTAGTGATTCTAACAGTTGTGAGACTTCGTCCGGAATGGACATTGAGAGTTGAGCTCTGACCTTTGACCGAGACGGTCATTTCGAGATATTGGGTTTGTTTACCGAAACGATCATTCCCTTGGAAAGAGTTGTGAGGCTTTTGAGGTTGTCGACGTATAAACGGAACGGGGTCATGAATTAAAACAAGGACTGCTGAGTACTTAGAAATTGAAATATTGTGAAAAAATTTTAAACGTAACTCTAAAATGATTGTATCTGGCGCAATAGAGGTGTGGAAAATATAACATTAAAGATACTTTTAATCACAAAGCGAAAGAGTGTTTTAGTTCCAATCTGTGTGTCGAGTGTGTGTGTTGTAATTAAATTAGAACACTATTTTTTTCTCGACCGGGTCCATCAGCCAAGCTCCGAAAGTTGCTCAAGGACTTCTCCCAACCATTTCACGAAGCCTATAGCTTAATGGGGTGGTATTTCACTGGGCGGCTGGCCTTTAGGACCCTACATACCACTCCGTAATTGTGCCGAAGCACAATAGCAAGAATCGTCTGTTGAACCTAGGTTTGCGAAATAAAACCCAAGACACAACTTCCTTACCAACTCTGCCGTTGAGGCGGCGTGGTGTTCAAAAGAAAACTTACACGCGAGTGAAGTACAGTTCAGGAAAAATGCCGATCCTTCTCTTCTTAAAGTTTTGTTATTTATCTTCGTGCTTCTGATGCATCCCTGTATTAAGATCCTCAAATAGTTTCTAATCATTAGTGGTTTTTGGTATGAGAGTGGCGTAATATTCGTCATATTGGGTTGTACTACATGAAATGTCCGGTATTCGCTCAGTTGGAAATCAGAAGTACTCGAGTGAACATCTGTGCCAGAACGTTAAATTATCTTTTTTTATAAAGTAAGTGGTACGTGTGCTTGACGTGTGGGAATTTTGGGATTCGTTACAAGTACAGTTTTTTTTTCTAGGAATTGTTTACAATGTTGTCGGCAGTTCAAATTCGAATCCTCTTCCTTTATGAATTTAAAATGGGACATAATGCGTCATTGGCAATGAAAAGCATTAATGACCCATTTGAGGATGTAGCGGTAAACGAGCGCACTATACAACGTTGGTTTGGAAAGTTCCGTTCGGGAGATTTCATCCTCGAAAATGAACCACGTGGGAAGCCGGAAACGTTAGTTGGTGACGATGTTTTAAGAGCAACGGTGGATGCGGACCCAACGACATCAGTGCGGGAGATTGTACAAAGCATGGGAGTATCCCCAACGACAATAAGTCGACACCTTCCTCTTATAGGAAAGGTAACGTAACTCGATAAGTGGGTACCCCATGAACTGAACGAGCCCCAAACACTACGGCGCCTGGAAATCTGCGCATCGCTTAGATTAAGACACCAAACTGAACCGTTTTTGCACCGGACAGTCACCTGCGATGAAAGGTGGATTCCGTATGATAACCGTAGAAGACCTGGGTAGTAGTTGGATGCAGGTGAAAAACCAAAACACACCCCCAAGTCCGATATTCACCCAAAAAAGGTTATGGTGACAATTTGGTGGACGTCGAAAGAACCAATGCACTTTTCATTTCTTCAACCAGGAGAAACGATAATCGCTATCAAATATTGTGAGGAAATCGACATCATCGTCATCATCGGCACTACAACTGGGGACCGGTCTTGGCCTTATTTAGCAAGTCCTGAGGCTTGTTAAATTTTCCATAATGATTTGTTTTTTCCGGGCAAGGTCATTAGTCTTGCGCCAGGGGTTCCTCGACGGGGAATCGAAGCCCGGTCTCTCGCGTGACAGGCGGTATACTAACCACTATACTATCGAGGAGCCGAGAAAATCGACATACTGCATGGCAAATTGGCTGAAAAGCAACCTGCGTTGGAAAATAGACACGGCCCGATCCTTTTGCATGCCAATGCTAGACCCCATACCTCACAAGTAACGGTACAAAAACGGTTGCAGTTGAGATTTGAAATTCGTCCGCATCCACCGTACTGGTGGTGACATTTCCCCATTTCCGCAACCCGGATTCATTTTGTCGGCAGCAGGTCTTCCGGAACGGAGCAGAGGTCATAAAAGCCTTGAAGATTTCATTGCCTCAAAAAGTCAGCACTTCTACGAAAAAGGAATATTTGACCTTGTATCACGTTGGAAGAATGTAATAGACGCCAACGGGTCCTATTTGGATTGAATAATGATTTACGAAAAATAATATTGGCTTTTAAATTTTTACTATAAAGTTGGATATTTCATGTGGTGCAACCCAATAAAAAAGATATGACCTAAGTTTTTGGCATGGATTCAGTGGGGCAGCTATTATGTAGGCTAAACATTTGTAGTAGTCACCTTCGTGTACCGGTATGAGCGTTTTTTTTTTTTTTTGTAAAAATTGTAAATGGGAAAGTAAAAAACATTTTATTCGAAGTATTGGCCATTGCTTTCTACACATTCCGACCCTCTTTCTGGCAATTTGTGGATACCACGCCAATGAAACCGGTCGTCTTTTGAGGCAAACCATTCGGAGACACAATTTTCGATTTCTTCGTAGGAATTGAAATGCTGCTCAGCCAATGCGTGTCACATCGATGAAAACAAATGGTAGTCGGAAGGAGCCAAGTCTGGTGAATACGGCGGGTGAGGTAACACTCCCCAGCCGAGAGCCATTATTGTTTCTTTGACGGGTTTTGCTGTATGATTCGGAGCATTATCATGCAACAAAATTACCTTTCCGTGTCTTGTGGCCCATTCTGGTCGTTTTTCGATCAATACATGGTTCCAATTGATCATCATTCGCATCACCAGGTTTTAGAAGTGTTATATATTATTAAGGGGCTGTTGTATTATTATTAAGTTGCGCTACTGTCATATATTTTATGGACAACACCCTTGGACGGGAATACCAACTGTCATATATTTGAATGTGCTACTGCTATATATTCTGGTGTGGCGTTGTATATTTTAATGTTGTATATTTGAAATGAACTTATTGTTTCACTGCCTAGATTACGGCCAAAGGTTGTATCCTTTCTCAAATGTGTGATGTTATATTTCATCCGATGATGAGGTGTGCAACTCAATAAATGTTATATAAACCTAAAAGGTACTAATGCAAATGATGTGGTAGATTGTAAAATGCTGCGCCAATTGTTACATTTGGTGTGTAACAATAAAATTGTAGTCTAAGTGGCCAAGACCGTGCCCCTGATTACAGCAGTCATGGGGAAGTGGGCAACAGTATGGCTGGATCTGTGCCAATGTGGGGGGGAACATTGATCGTCCACATATGTGTGCCCCAAACGTCTTCACAGGATGTTGCGCTGGCAGTCTGCGTCAGTTGCTATGCGTTATCTCGTTTTTCCGTTGTAAGACACAATCAACGGTAGACTACACTGGACTCCAACGTCAGTCCTTGCGGTCGCTCACACACGTCGTTATCGGCCGCTCATTCAAGTCCTTGAGAAACGGAAATTTAAACTATCGTACTGGTTACCTTTCTTCTTTCTGAGGATGATCCTCCAGCTAACGACTCCCACCACTCAGGAGATCCATAAGACACCAAGGCAAACGACAGCTCCATTTCAATCACATGCGGTTTATTAGACTGTTCTAGAATTTATATATATAAATATATTTACACACGACGCTTTCATTAACAATTATTTAATACTTTTACTATACAAAAATTCGCGTTTTTAAAATAACTAAATTCTCGAATCGTGTGTTTCTTTTCTTTCTTCTTTATTCACATACTTATTTTATCTCTTTTCTGGGCCCAAAAAACGCACCAGTTCCTTTTACGTTATTACTCCTCTGAAGGTTTCTAACATACTCCTCGTTCTTCTTCCTCTCTCCATCTCTCCCAAAAAAGGAACGTGCCGCAGCTGTTTCTGCGGAGTCGACGATTTAACGAAAAAACAGAACGATCGTGCATTCGCTTGTACCGAGTGCCAATCCGAAAATGTGGATCACTGGCTCCCAAACTTTAAATTTATTTTAAGCTTTTAATTTATTCACTGAGTATTTTAAATGCCCTCATCTCAACTATCGATCCAATTTCCCCGCTCGTGGGACACTGGAGATGGGGCAGTTTACCACATAATAAAACTTCATGATACACCACCCCCTTCCGGTCCCACCAAACGCAGAGCATTGTATTTTTTCCGAACCGATTAGGCTTTGCAGTCAATGTTGACGCTTCTCCTGGATGTACCCATGTTTTTCTGGGTTTAGGATTTTTAAAATAAATCCATTTTTCATCATAAGTCACAATTCGATGCAATACTGACTTCCTTTCGTGTCGTAGAAGCAACGCTTCACATGTGGTGTTTCGCTTTTCCATCTGCCTGTCATTCAATTCATGTGGCACCCAGTTTCCACACTTTTGGATCTTTCCTATAGCTTTTAAACGATCAGAAATTGTTTGTTGTGCAACATTTAACAGTTGTGCCATTTGTTTTTGACTTAAAGTGTCATCTTGATCCAATATTGCTTGCAATTCGGCGTCTTCAAACTGTTTTGGTGGTCTTCCACATTGTTCATTTCGCACATCAACATCATTATCTCTGAACCGCTTAAACCATCTTTCGCATGTTGCTTCCGATAGAGCATGATCACCATAAGCCTCGACAAGCATTCGATGCGACTCTGCAGCACTTTTCTTCAAATGAAAACAAAAAATTAATGCTTTCCGCAAATCATCATTTTCTGGTACAAAATTCGACATTTTTAACAAGTTAAAAAAAAAAAGATGTTGTTTTTGTACAATGACTTGATACATACTAAATAAGTTTGACAGATGTCATAGCAACCAAATTAAAAAAATATTAGGGCTCGTTCACAACAAACGTTCCCTATCTATACATTCGTATCTTGACGCTCACTTCAGACTGGTACGCCTGGTACATTGAAGATCGCAACTTTCATCCTCTTCCGAGGCAATATCGACACCCAGGTAGTAATTGATACCGATGTTACGTCCAAAACCACCCTCCCCTTAACACCTACCTCTTTGGAGTCAATCTCCACCATTAATTGCGGTACACACAAAGCCATCCACATAAAGAATGAAGCGCTCTCCAAGCCGTAGCATTGCCCCCATGCATTAAATATTCCTGCATTCAATATCAAACAAATTAAACTAAACTCTTTCAAGTAAAGTTGTTAAGACTCATAAAATGCGCGTCTGCAATTTAATGATCCTTTAAAGGTTTGTTTACGCAAACCATTTCCCACAGGCAATATCTTTTTCCATTCTTCTAAAACAAACAACTTACATAAGACGAACCACACGTTCGATTTAGCGCCCACCGACATAGAGAGATGGGCTCCTCGATAGTATAGTGGTTAGTATACCCGCCTGTCACCCGGGAGACCGGGGTTCGATTCCCCGTCGGGGAGCCCCTGGCGCAAGACTAATGACCTTACCCAGAAAAAATAAATCATTATGGAAAATTTAACAAGCCTCAGGACTTGCTAAATAAGGCCAAGACCGGTTCCCGGTTGTAGTGCCGATGATGATGATGATGATGATGATGATGACATAGAGGATCGTAAATGTGCATTATCACGATCCTCTGTTGATTTTTTCTTTGTGTTTCCTCTTTTGATCCCAAGTCGCGAAAGAAAGAAAGGAAATAGCGGCTGGCAAAAAAGGCCAGGCAGACAAAAGGACATATCCTTCGATCTGCAGGATGTAAGAAAAAGTCTTCGTTCGGGGAGACTAAGAAAAAAAGGATGGAGTTGGTTCGAGAATATTGACCGAGATGGTCTGAAAGTGGTGTGTGGAGTTGATTTGAAATAGTGCCCGGAACAATATTATATGGTCAAGTTGTACCCATGGATGGGAATAAAGAAACAATAATTTCGAAACAAAAACTAGAAGTTTTAATAAAGAAAACGGGTTGTTCTAAGTTCAAGTTGTGCCCATGCATAGAAATAAAGGAATAGTAATTTCTAAATGAAGACTAGAAGTTTATTAAAACAAAAGAGTGTTTCATTTCAAGTGGTGTGCAAAGTGTGTGTTGTGTGCAAGACGTTAACACCGATATTTCAAAGTTAAATCTCCCCGGTTATAACTCAGTACCTTTGTTTTTTCTACATCGTGGCTTAGCCACAAGCGAAGCAATATTAGTTATCAGCTTCTGCCACAATATGGTCTCTGCTCTAGTACAGAATTTAACTTTTCGTGACTGAGACTTCGCGTTCATAAGTGTATAAGTATATTATTCATTAAATAAACTGGAAAAATATAGTGGCACGAAACGTATAGATTTTTTTTTATTTTGCAAACCAGTGTAATTCATTTTCCGTGTTGAGCAAAATTAAGGAAAACGTAATTTTTGTTTTTAATTTGCGAAGTCCATGTTACACGGTAAGAGGCTTACGTCAATTGTATTTCTATTTTAATAAATATGTATTATGTATGTCATACGGACGATATGTTGCGTTTCCGAATGTTATATGTTTCCAAAATAAAAGAAAATATAAAATATTTGATGTGTTACCGAAACTTTTTTTTTAAGTTATACTGTACTAAAGACAAAGAGCAGCTAGAGACAATTTTACCAGTTTAAATATAACTGCCATTATGTTTTAAAAACACATCGTCCCAAGTGGGAAACTCATTATTCAGTTTAAAAAAAACATCGTTCTTGTTGGGAAATCCTATATTACATGTGAAAACTGCAGATGTAAAATCGCATAACCAAGACGAGGATGTGAAAAATAAGAACATATGCAAAAGGTGAGCCAAAATGATAAATATATCTATACATCAAAGAATATAACTAAACCACCTTTATCTATATTTACTTAATATTTTATTCGGTGTATACGTTTACGTGGTACTTAACAATCTATCTCTAAGTTAGCCTTAATAACGCACTAATTCATCCGCAAACTTTTATATCAAGTTATATGGGTCAACTTAAGTTTCTGAAAGTTTCTTGCAGATTAATTTTATCTATTACTTTTAGCAACACACCACATAACGTAATGACTACGTAACATAAGCTTTCACAAAATAACTCCCTTTCATAGTATAATTTACGGTACAATCGTCAAGCTACAGCCGTCGAGCGTTTGGCTTTCAAATACTAAATATTTTTAATATCGTTGGGGGCGCGCGAGCTTTTCCGAGCTTTTTGGGACATTTGAAGAAAAATACGAAAACAGATTTCTAGGTGCAAACTTTACCGTTATTTTAAAATATGGCAATCATGATAACGTGACTTATAAAACTTAGTTTTAACATTTTCACCACCAAAGCTATTAACAGTTAAATGCATTTATTATTTCCTTGATAGACTGCACGATTAAATATTCGTTGAGAGGTAAAAACGAGAGTAATTAAGGCTTGTTCAAGAGCATCGCCTTTGTTTTATTAACTTAAGAAAGCAAGAGAAGGAATTGGTATTGTTAGAGCAACAATGCCACAGTCCATAAACCCAAGATCATACGCGAGCTTTTTGCTGATCACAGTTCTAGATCGCCCGCCATATTGGTGGATTTGACTCTAGCCAACTTGTGATTGTTCTCCAAATTAAAGTTGGCAAAGAAAGCAACTCCATTACGGACATCCGACAGGTGGCACACAGGTGACATTATACTCGCGCCCAGAACACATTATGCATCTATGCTGGTGCCTTGAGCTTCTCCACGGGTCTTGATGAAACTTCAAGGATCATAAGACTGCAACTCACCACGGAATGGCATAGATATACTACTATTTATTGGCCTGTAGATACCTCATAAAAGAAGTAACAGCAGGCGCTTTAGCCGCTGAAATTTACAAAAAATATCCCCTCTCAAGTATTAGGACAATTTTATTAGCCCTGTGAGGGCGTTAGAATATACTCACAGCTAGGCCGGCTTGTCGTAAGAGGCGACTAAAGGCCGAGTGGTAGCCGGCGTCCCAACGCCCTGTGCGCCCGGTGAAATACCACCCCATCAAGCTTTAGGCTCCGTGAAATGGTCGGGAGAAATCCATGGCCATCTTTCGGAGCTTGGCTGATGGACCGGTTCGAGAAAAGGTTGGTTAGGTGGTAGTCGGTCCCAAGGTGAGATACCACCCCGTCAGCTGTACATTCCGCGATATTGCCGAGAGAAATCTTCGACTGTGTTTCGGATGCGGGGCTGATGGCCCGGACTGACACGGAGATAAGTCATGATGGTACCTTCTGATATAAAGAATTCCGGAGGTAAACTAGTTTCCCATTCGGATCTCCGGGGGGCCTATGTCAGGGGGACCATCATGCAGATATCATGATAAATAATGGAACTTTAAGAGGTTCGTCATCACATAATCGGGCTCGCTCTCGAGGCTCTGCCCACACGCGACTGGTGACGGCATTTTGTAACATCAGGGGCATCGGTTTCACCAATACGAATGTAAACGCCGTCCACCAATATTTGCAAACAACGAAACCTGATATCCTTGCCCTAACTGAGACCCAGGTCGATTCGTCAACTGACTCGACATATCTTCATTGCTCAAGATACGACTTACATTCGAGATTCCGTTTTAAGGGCGGAGTCTGTCTTCGCGCGGTCCAGTCTGGCTTGCCAGAAGATGGAGGCGTTGGAACCCAATAATATGGACATCATATGGTTGAGGGTCGTGCTGAGGAATTCCGTTAAATTTCTTTGTTGTCTTTCCCGCTCCCCGAATGACGATCGCCCGGCGACATCTTTCGAACATCTTTCACACACCGTCGACTGGATACAGATCAACCACCCAGCTTCTGAAATTGTTGTCCTTGGCGATTTTAATGTGGACAGTTCCGGCTGGTTGTTACATTCTAACAGAACCGACGAGACCGGGAGGCTGGCGGAGATGTTTGCTGTAAGCCACAACTTGACTCAACTCGTGGGGGAGCTGAGGCGAGTGCCGGATGCCCGAGGCGATTGTGCGAACACCCTGGATCTGTTTTTGACATCCGAACGCAGTATTTATACTGTAAAGGTTTCTGCGTCACTGGGAACTCAGAGCACTGCTTGGTATCTGTCGCGCAACCGCTTGCATGTCAAGCGAATAACCGGCCTAGGCAGCTTCGCCATGTATGGATGTATGGGGCTACTAACTGGGACGATTATTGAGATTTCTTCACACCCTTTCCATGGTCGGAGACGTGCTTCAGACACTCCGATGTTAACGCTTGCGCGGAGTCGGCATAAGAAATTATTCTTCTGGGCATGGAGATATATATTCCACATTCCATCAAACGAAGTTCATCTGATAAACCTTGGTTTGATAAAAAATGCGAGCAGATTACAGCGGCAAAAAAATAGAGCTTTTAAGCAATGGCGCTTCAATCCCACCGATGTTAACAAAACGAATTTTGTTAGAATCAGAAACACGTGCAACTAGGCGATTAATACCGCGAAGAAGGCTCACAACGACAGGGTGTTCGATAAGCTCCTTCGGTGCCCAACTGGTTCGCGCTCCTTCTGGTCAATGGCAAAAGCTGTCAGTGGTAACTTCGCATCCTCCTCTTTCCCTCCGTTGATGACAGACAGCGGGACGTTAGTCACGAATTCAAAGGATAAAGCTAATGTGTTCTCGAATTTATTTTCCGCGAATTCAAACCTCGATCCCGACCTTTTGGAGCCACCTCTGATCGCGTCGGTACATTCTTCCATGCGGGATGTGAGATTTCGTCAGCGCACTATTCAACGCATTCTACGTGAATTGGATTGTAGGAAGGCAACCGGCCCGGACAGAATACCAGCAATAGTCCATAAGAACTGTGCTCCAGAACTATCGCCGGTTCTTGGCAGACTCTTCCGCTTATCTTATGCACGGAAAATCGCTCGAGTTCAGCCAATCCCAAAGACGGGAAAAAAGTGTCTCCCACAAAATTACCGACCGATAGCATTACTGTCTATGTTATCTAAGCATAGCTTTACTGTCTATCCTTACTTAACGTCATAATAGCATTACCGTCTATGTTATCTAAAGTGATGGAAAAGGTCATCGATGCCGAGTTAATTAAGTATGTCTAGTGTAATGGACTTCTGAATGATCGTCAAAACGGATTCGGTGGCAGGTGCTTCACGGGAGATCTTTTGACCCTTATAACCGATATATGGACATCTGCGATTGAGCGACATGGTGAGCCAAGGGCGGTTGCATTGGATATCTCCAAGGCTTTTGACCGCATCTGGCACGGGGAATTGCTTAGCAAACTGGACTTTCCCAACAACTTTGCGACTGGACGAAGGTCTTCCTTGAGAACCGATCGATACGGGTTGTTGTGGACGGCGAGTGTTCGGATCTATATCCTGTTAATTCAGGGGTGCCCCAAGGTTCAATTTTGGCTCCAACCTTGTTCTTGCTTCACATAAATGATTTGTTGGAGACGAAGGATAACAAAGTGTTCAGTTTTGCGGATAATAGTAGGCTTGTTCCTTCCTTTTCGAGTGTTCGGCCGATTGGTGCTTCTGCGTCCCATCAGCTGAGATGTAGACAGATTGACTCTCCGAATCACGATCTAGATAAGGTCCTGCAGTGGGGAAGGGCCAATCTAGTCGATTTCAATGCAGCGAAGACACAATATACAACATTCACAAAGAAAAGTGGATCACCGGTTCCACAGCTGATGATGAATGGCCGGGCCCTAGAACCTGGCGAAAACTTGAAATTGCTCGGCGTCACAGTCTGTGGGAATGTATCATGGCATAAGCGCGTGTCGAGCATCGCCAGGTCAGCCTCAATATTTTACTCCGGCCCAACTTCTTCTCCTATATAAATCTCAAATCAGACCCGCGCTCGAATATTGCTCTCATGTTTGGAGCTCGGCTCCTAAACATACCCTCGACCTACTTAAGAGCATACAGAGACGACCGATCCGCCTGATCGGGGACTCGGCGCTGACGTCGGGACTACAGACGCTATCACATCGAAGGCGCGTAGCGGACCTCTATCTGTTTTACAGATATTATCACGGGTACTGTTTTTTGGAGATTCTTGGTATTGTTCCACACGATTCGGCTTATGTGCGCTCCACAAGACAATCCAATTGATCGCACCCGTTTGCGGTTCATATCACGACGGCGCGAACATCCCTGCATCAGGACTCGTTCCGTTACACAGCGGGGAAGCTGTGGAACTCCCTTCCCATGCGAGTGTTCCCAGAGCGTTACAACCTGCAACTGTTCAAAAAGAACTCCAACAGTTATTTGGTGGCATCTCGGGGCGCCCGCTCGGCGCTATAGGTTCGCCTCTCCCAAGAAAAGTTCAATAAATAAAAATAAAAAAAACATAAATACATAGGTCAAGACGAGTATAATTTACTACTACTATTACTGGTTATTGGCCTGTATGAACCCGGAAGTTCATGACCTCACCGACTCAATTCCGCCATCGTTCCCTGTCCAGTGAGCTTTCCTTCCGCGCTTGACCAGCTGATCCGATCTCCTCAAAGTCGAACTTAACTTTGTCCTCCCATCTCCGTCTGGGCCGTCCTGCCGATCTCTTTCCCGTTCGTCTACCGTCAAGAATTCTACGCACGGTCATTAATAAATTTCACATCTTTTACATGGGGCGTAATCCTCTTGTTTATGACGAAGCCAGTTCCGAGGTTATGTGTATCGGTACCTCCACACGCCAGTCTGAACCCGTTGGTTTCGATTATTTGATGCGGGAGTCGGACTTCCTGAGCGCGACGATGGTCATTTTGTATTGCTTCGCGTTTTCTACGACCGTCTGTATCGCGTCTGGTTCATATAACGTTCGAACATTCCACGTGCCGGCGCGTATATCCCGCTTTTTCCGTTTTTCCCCACGTCTTCTTTTTGCCGAGAGGGTGTTGTCTTGATGATTTGTTCCCTTATGGTAGTGTCGGGTCATCACACCTACGCCTATCGGGTTTCGGAATGACATAGCACGAACACTGCTTCTATACAGTAACATGAAATTAATTAGATTTCTTGATACCCATGATCGTTAAAACACAGTGCGGACCAAAAAAAGGAGAGAATAGGGAAACGAGTACGACGACGAATAAAGACATTTCAGTGAAAGTGTTCAACGGTCATGTGGTTCGGTAAAAAAAAGTGTTCGATGTGGTTTTTTCGATTTCAGCTTTGTTGGAAGCCGCTATTCCGAAGCTTGTTCAATGGTTTGCATGTCAAACTCGTAAGTCCATGTCTCATAACCATGCATTTTATGAATTCGGGGTCGAAATTGGCTCGTTCTAACATATCTTTACCGATCTATACGCGATTGAGTTTTTGAAGAAAGTTCAGAAAAAATCGCAAAGCATACATAAGATGACCGCGGAAAAGAGGTCTGCTCCAATGATGGGGTTCACCTTGTTGCCCGAGGCGATGTTCGGTCCAGACCCGCCACAAACGGGAAATCCCGTGCCCTTTTTTGTGATGGTGGCACGTACACCGAGACACGCAGCAACACGAAGGGTTTCAATGTCCAACGTTGGAAGCTGTGGGGGCGAGGAGTGATGGTGATTGTTGCTTGCGTCTTTGAAGTAAGGCAGCGAGTATCCCCGACACCGTAGGTGGGAACAGACGGTGCTTGGCGCCAGTGGCCCAACCTTCGAGCGAGTGATTCCGATATGAAGGTGGCGCTAGAACACGGGTCCACCAGAGTACGAACTTTAACCTTCCGTTGGGGTTCCGATTTGACGATGACTCGAGCGGTTGCGACCAGTGCAGTTTGCTGAGGAGCGGCGTTAATCGTATGTGAGCAGATTCCTTCATTGAATTCGATTCGCTGGACGAGTTCTGCACTCATAATTGGAGATGATGAGGTCGTCCTGTTGATGATGGTTGTCCCGACATGCAGCAAGGTGTGATGTCTTCACTGACATTGCCGGCACACCGTGCTGGAGTGACAGTCGCGGAGTCGGTGTCGACCCAAACAGTTGTAGTACAGGCCCCTATGGTCCGCAAAGGACTTCCGCCGGGCAGTGTGAGCGACCGAAGGCCTTCGCAGGGGGAGATGTAGTGTGAGGCCTTACAGAACGTGCTGAACTATTCCGGCGATATTTTATGCATCGAGACACGCGACCTGAAGTTGAACATAAGACCGGCAGCATTCTGGTGGGCTCCTTGTTGGTGATTGACTGCAGGCGTGGGCAGTTTCTTTCCCACCTGCTTGGTTGAGAGCGCCAGTAGCTACACCGAAGGCAGCTCATTAGCGGGGATGCGATTGGCAATGACGTTGCTCGGGGCTGTTGTGAGAGCTGTGGATATTGCCGGGAAGCCTGAGTCAAGCTCGTATTGGGCATCGACGAGATTTGCCTGCTCTTCGAGATACACTTCCTCGGCATCGGCGATGAAGTCTTCCGCGAATTATTTCTGGTTTTGGTGTTCAGCGGCTGCCATGTGCATGATTTCTTCGTGCTGACTGAGAATACCTTCCCCTTCGAGGTGAAGGTCACGTTTGAGTGCCTCTATGGTGGTCAACGTTGGTCGTCCCTTGTCCTGGAGGTTGAGAAAAGCGCGAAACGTCCTGTATTGCGCCGAGAGTTGAGCGCTGATATGCTGTTCAATCTTTGTCACCACTTGGAATTAACAGAAACGTCGTGAAAGTGCACCGAGCTCTTATCAACGACGCAACCGAGAGAAGGATCTCTGACCTGCGAGCTAAGCCCACATACGAAAGAGAGCGCGATGCGGCGTTAACACTGTAGCTGATTGGCACTTTCATCACTGCTGGGCACTCACACTTTCACTATTTAATCCATAGGTCGCTGGTTCAAAACCGACTCGAAGGACCGAAAAATGTATGTGCAATGTGTTGTGTTCAAACCGGGTGACGCTTAGGTGGCGTCGGTTTTTTCACTGACGCGTAGTCAGCTGGCGGGTGACAGTTTTCACATGGCAAGCAGATGTGAACGTACTATATTTCTCCAGTACAATCATTCGTGAATCCGCAACAATTAGAGTTTTGTTTGTTTGTTATTTCTACACAAACGCGTGCACAAAAGGGAATTTTGGGTACCCTTAAATGTCAGAGCATAGTGCGAGGGTTTCCTACTGTTGTGAATTCACAGTTATACCAATGGAGAATCCGCAATCATACTAATAGAATTGCTTTGGGCAATTCTGTTGCCATCACGTTTTGCCACATGCGGACCGGATAACCGCTGTCACCAAAACAAAACAAAGGGTGATAGAAGTCGCCCGACAGAAGACTGAAGTATCATATCATATCGCACAAGGAATAAAATCGCATCGAACCGATTACAAAAAAAAAAATTGAATTGTTCCCTTCCGAAAATCGGAAAGAATTAATTGCAGTGAAATATATTAAACCAAATTATCTAAATTGATGTTTTATTGCAACCAATGAAGAAACTGGATATTCTGGGACTGCATTGGACCGCTGGGACACCCGCAAGACTTACTCGAGCAGGTAAGCTCATTCCATTAATTTTGCTCCTCAAGCCGGATATTGAATCGAAGTTTTTACTTAACAGCTACTTATAAATATTTATGAACGACCTTTACGTATCACTGAAACCAAATCTCCTGATATTGCAGAATGCCGTCACAACTTCAGTGTTGGGAAGTTTTCACGAGCGGAACCGATGAATTTGGTTTCTGAACAAATAGTAATTCACTTGTTGTTTCCCTGAAGGAGACCCCTCGTTGATCCGATTTGGGGACTATTTAATTTCAGGAATTCTGCGCTGTTGTGGAACTGGAATTTGCAGGACGTTTTGGGAGTCGATTAACAGTAACATCAGGCGTCAATTGTAGGTTTTTTCGGTTTCTGTTTGGATGATTCAGAGCACCAATTCATTTATCCAAACTTAAGACCATCAGCCAACCTTCAAAACATATTTAAAAACTTCTCTAGTAATTTACATTTATCTCAACATTATCATGCAAACGAATTTATTTGCTCTCAAATTTTTAATATTGGTTTTTCCAACTGAATAGTCGGCGCAGTTTTGATCAAGCATCGTTTCGGATTTCGAGGATAGCATGTGCTTGAATAAATGATTTCAGTGCTCAATTATAATAGTAAGAGTGTGTGTATGTTCTTAATTAATGGACAAATTCTTAGCACAGCGACAATTAATTAATGATGCGTTCTTTGTTTGGAATAGGGGTACTCGCACTCCGGCTGATTGATGTTTTTGCTCTGAAATACCGATAACACAACCTGATTTGATTCCGAATTATTTTTATGGATCAGTGCGGTGAAGGGGGGATTTAGTATCCGTTGTAGGAAATAAAATGCTGATTCAGCTCATATCTGCCTTTCTGCCTTCTTAAATATTTGATACAAGTAAAAGTATACAGGTGACTTATAGCGACCACCTTTTCGACATGCGCCAGAATGTATGGAGTAGCCATAACTGGAAAGAATTGGTTCAAGGCTAGTCATGTAAATAATTGTAGAATATCAATACTGCCTTCTCTTTATTGATTCACATATGTAAGTAAGTAAGACCGTGTGGTGATGGAAAGTTTTGCTGTAGGTCTTCTTGATGTGTGCCGGTGTTCTACCAACCTAATTGGAATTTCGTTCAGAGGTCAGTAATGTACTCTACTTGAAGTTTTGCATTCTAAATTTAAGAACTAGATTTTAGGATTTTTGAAATACTGTTCTCCCCTTAATTTTAAAAAGTTTAATCAGCAAGCCGAGGGGTTTTCTCTAAAATTGTATGAAAACCCGCATCTGTATGAAAAAGCACTACAGAAAATCATAGAGGGAATGTGGCAAAGATCGGAAATCAAAAGGGATCTCTATCAGAATAGGAACTCATGGAAATCAATGCCCTAAGCTCTATGATTAATGTTTACAGAAGGAAAAACAGTGTCCTGCTTTTAAGGCTAAACAACTTTATAGATAGTTCATCGACCAACAAAACTGTACCAGTGATGGCTTTTAAACCCTCAATCTGTAATCTCTACCAGTTGATCCGTACCAACTATCATTTCTGAATAGCGAATGGAAGTCGACTGATTAAAACTCTGAATGTGTTTCGTAAGATAAATACGATATTTCGAAAGACAACTCATAATGATGTTCATTATACGAGGGTGGCCTGAAAAGCTTCTGACCTAACTATTTTTCTACATAGTCTCCTTGTAACTCTACACACTTCTCCCAGCGATACTCCCATCTCTCTAACCCGTCCAAATAGAACTCGGCGTTTATCTCTGTAAAACAACTGTTCACGAAGGTGATTGCCTCCTCATTTGACGAAAATCTCTGACCTCCGAGCACAATTTTTAGATAAGGGAACAAAAAAAAGTCATTTGGGGCTAGATCTGATGAGTAAAGCGGATGGTCAAGCAGTTCAAACCGTAATTCGTGGATTTTCGCCATGACAACCGCTAAGGTGTGAGACGGCGCGTTGTCTTGGTGAAACAGGATTTTCTTTTTCTGCAAATGTGGCCGTTTTTGCACAATTCCTGTCTTCAGTGGGTCAAGTAATGATGCGTAGTATGCTCCTGTAATGGATTTTCCTTTTTGAAGATAATCGATTAAGATAACTCCATGACTATTCCAAAAAACAGTCGCCATCACTTTCCCAGGCGAAAAAACAGTTTTTGATTTTTTTGGAGCCGATTACCCTTTTGCCACTGTTTTGACTGTATTTTTGTTTCGGGCGTATAACGGTGTATCCAAGTTTCATCGACAATATCATCATCATCATCATAATCGTCATCATCATCGGCACTACAACCGGTATCCGGTCTTGGCCTTATTTAACTGAGGCTTTTTAAATTTTCCATAATAATTTGTTTTTCCGGCTAATAACCTTGTCCGGAAAAACAAATTATTATGGAAAGTTTACATATATAAAAAAAAAAAAAATATATATATATATATATATATATATATATATATCCGGCGGAAGACTAATGACCTTGCCCGGAAAAAACAAAAAATCATTATGGAAAATTTAACAAGCCTCAGGACTTGCTAAATAAGGCCAAGACTGGTTCCCGGTTGTAGTGCCGATAATGATGATGATGATGATGATATATATATATATATATATATATATATATATATATATATATATATATATATATATATATATATATATATGAGGGTGGACTGAAAAGTTTCCGACCTTGAAGATAACGGCACTCGTCAATAAAAGCTAGTGAATGTAGTTTTGACTGTATTATTGCTTCGGGCGTATAATGGTGTATCCAGGTTTCATCGACAGTAATTAATCGGCGCCAAACTTGGATTCATTCCGCCTAGACTGCGCCAACAGACCGTTGGAAATGTTCATTCGAACAGGTTTTTGGTGTAACGTGACAAACGCGGTACCTAACGCGCGGACAGCTTTCTCATGCCCAAATATTGATTTAATATGTGACAAACACGTTCTTTGGACAGTTTCATAACCTTTGCTATCTCTCTCACTTTAATTCGGCGGTCGTCTAGCACCATTTGGGGAACTTTAGCGATGTTATCGTCAGTTGTTGCAGTTTTTGGACGTCCCGAACGTTCATCGTCTCCCAATATCTCACGGTCACGTTTAAATTAGCTGCCCAAAATTTCACTGTGGTAAAT
The DNA here is from genome assembly GCA_963931805.1 of Microdon myrmicae. Lineage (NCBI taxonomy): Eukaryota > Metazoa > Arthropoda > Insecta > Diptera > Syrphidae > Microdon > Microdon myrmicae. The sequence continues at coordinate 215,919,788 of OZ007497.1, forward strand.
GATGGCGCAGACTCCCCATACACAGAGTCCAACTCTTCTTTGAATTGCGTAAGCGCCTTTCAAAAACCAAAATTTAATGACAGACAAACACTCACATCGACTCACTCAAACGACTGTCAAATAAAAACTACGCGTCCAAAATGGCTGAAATTTTGGTGAGTAACTGTCAAAAGATGCACAACTACATTCACACTTTTATTAATGGGCGGTGCTATCTTCATGTTGAGGTTCGAAACTTTTTAGCCTACCCATGTATATCAATTTTGTGGACTCCCAAAAACTGCACTATGATTGTACAAGAAATATGTTACTCTGGCCCAACTAGACCGGCGCTCGAATATTGCTCTCTTGTTTTGAGCTCTACTTCTAAGTATACCCTCGACCTACTTGAGAGTATAGAGAGATGAGCGATACGCCTGATCGGGTACACAGCGCTGATGTCGGGACTGCAGTCGCCAACGCATCGAAGGCGCGTAGCTGACCTTTGTCTGTTTTACAGATATCATCACGGACACTATTCTTGGAGATCCGTGGTATTGTGCGGTTTATATGCGCTCCACGAGACAATCTGACGGATCGCACCACTTCGTGGTTCATCTCGCGACGGCGCGAACATCTCTGCATCAGAACTCGTTCCGTTATAGAGGCGGAAAGCTGTGGAATTCCCTCCCCGCGCGAGTGTTTCTGGAGTGTTGACAACCTGCAACTCTCCAAAAAGAACTGCAACAGCTATTTAGTGGCACCTCGGGGTGTTGTATGGTGCACCATCGATCTTGCGGGTCTCCCGGAAGAGTCGGCTACCGTTTTCGTCTTTAGTTTTAGGATTCAAAGGTCCTTTGATTTTCTCAGTTTGTTTTTTTTTTATTTAATATTTTACTTTACATAAACAGAACTGAAAGTTTTTGAACAACGAAACAATGTTAGTTGGAAGTATCGAGACTCGCTTCTTTTGAATCTTTCTTTTTAGGTTTAAACTTTTAACATTCGCGATACGTCTTGCCTCGCACGGCACCCCATTTCAACTCGTCCGAGTCTAGAAGGGCACCAACTCGGCGCTATAGATTCGCTTCTCCTGAGAGAAGTATAATAATAATAAAAAAAATTAAAAAGAACAATTGAGTGCATGTCTTTGTTTAAAATACGAGGGCAGTTTGATAAGTCAGTGACCTTTTGAATAAAATGTATTTTTTCGGCCAATAAGCATTTTATTTCTCAACATAAACTCCTTTTAGGTCGATACATTTAGTCCAGCATTTTTCCATTTTTTTATTCCTTCCAAATAATAGGTTTCCTCGAGGCCCTCAAAATAGGCATTCGTTTCTGTGATGACCTTTTCATTCGACCCAAATCTCTTAACGCTCAGCCGTTTCTTTAGGTTTGGAACAGGAAATAGTCGCATGGAGCTAAATCTGGAGAATATGCTGGATGGGGTTGCAGTTCGGAGCCCAATTTACGGATTCTGCTTGATTATGCTGTGGGGAAGAAGTATGTACCTAACAGGGGCACGAGATTCCCTTCTTCCTCCATCATAGTTGTTCCACCGATACAATTTCGCGATTGTTAGGAAGTCCGCCGAAAATAACAATCACAATCACCAAACACACTGACAACAATAGACGCCCAGAAACGAAAAGTACGATGCAAATATATTGGTGGGAACTGCAACAAATGAAAGAAACGGAAATACACACGAACACTTCAGGATCTGCAGCCGGAAAATTAAACACGCGGATTTAGTTTATTGTTAAATGTTTATTCCTTAATACTTTCATTTGGTTTGGAGGTATCCAAGTACTTTGATTTACACCGATTTTACGGGGTCAATACGCACAAGAAACGAAAGTGATATTTTATACATATACAACTACCCACTCGACTTCGGAAATTTAATTTACGCATCTCCGCTGCCGGCGGAGAGCGGGAGTGAACCAACCGTCGCGAACGGTGGTTGTAATAGGACTCAACCGATATCCTCTCCAATAAGGATATCGTTTTTACCCAACACCAGAGACACGTAAAGTCTCTCTTGGTGGTATAGGAAACCAGATCTTGTGATAAAGGTCATGGTAGTATGTGTGGTGATCGTTCAGATCGATGCTATTCACACGTGCTTGACAGCAGTGGAACAACGAAACAGGCAGGCGGCAAAGACAAAAGGGAAAAATGACCAAATTCGCCGTTGGTAATGCGGGTCATTGTTTACACGATGCCTCGTCGCTATTTTCGATGTTGGGAGAAAAAGGTGCTAAAAGCAAATTGGATGTTTATGGCATCTCTGGCTGCGGTAGAAACCGGGTTCGTTTGCATTAGGAAATGCTGGAGAATTTGGTTTCAGCGTCTATTGCGCTAATTATATGCAGCTGCTTGGGTTGTTTATAGATAAAACAAACAAAAAAGGTTGCCAGGCAATGTGTATGAAAAGGTACATGACGCGGCTGGGAAAATAGACGGCGCAATATTTATGGTCCCTGTCATGACGGTTACATTGAATGCAATCCGAATTATTTTGTTTACAGGAATTCATCTAAGGAAATTTGACTGGCGACGTAGATGCCGAAATTCATTGGAAATTCCTGGTAAGTTGATAAAGAAATCTTAAGGAGCAGTGGTATGCGAAGAGAATGCATGAAGGTAAGTTTTCTTTACAGGGATCATAGATCATAGATCATAGATCATAGATTTCATCTCTTAAATGCGTGCAGCATTTACAGGTACTAATACTGTTGCATTAGCAAACTTAAGGGAGTAGGGTAGTAGTTATGGTTTTTTTTTTTTTTTCAGGAAGGCGAGCCGTGGGATCGGGCGGAACCGCCACAATGCTTCATCAACTCACGAAATTCACTTTTTTCCATTTTCGTTAAAATTCACGAGGTTGTCTGGTTTCAATGGCTGTCAAATACCAACTAGATGACGCAGCTTGCTCAAACTTTGACAGCAGTCTGTTTATGGATGGCAGTTGACGGAAACAGTTTAAGCATTCAGGTTGCATGTAAGTATTTAAGCAGTTTAAGCATTTAAAATTACTGCGCGGGGTATTCAAAAAGTCACTGACTTATCAAATTGCTCTCGTACCTATGACGGATTGTACTGCCGAAATCCAAAATAAGAATTTCATACAAAAGAGCTCACTGCTGTGCCGTTGTCAGTTGAACTGAACTTTGAACTAAAATCAAAAGGTCATCATGTTTCGAACTATTAATTAGATCGTGGATTGAATACTTTTCTTGTTCTTGTGCTGTTTTGTTGCCTTTTTATTTCCTCATGTTGTAGTTTCCTCTTTTTCGTTTCTCTTATGTTTTTGCCTTAAATAATACTATTCCTCCAGTCGCATTGTACTTTTACATTTGAGTGCCCATCAGAATCCCCATGTATGCGTGCCTTTGTCTTATAATAAAAATACTGGATCCTAATATTGACAACGTACAAAAAAATTTGGAAAGTAATAAAATCAATGGCGGAGCCGAGTCGGTGAGGTCATGAACTTCCGGGTTCCTACAGGCCAGTAATAATAATAATAAAATAATAAAATCGATAAGATTTAAAGGAACTAGAGGGTTTCGCACCTGCGAGTAATAGTCGTCAAACCTCTACCTTTTGACCCAATGTCTTTTTTCAAAATTCTCCTTCCTCTCTGATTTTTAGTTAAAAAAAAGACACCAAAGGTCGAAAACATCTTTCATATGCCCGGTTAGCTGTCATAAACGTGAATATTTTTTTACTGGTTTAATAGTTCAATGTTGGATGATACAAACTTCTTAACAGATATCTCAATGATACCTTACTCCAACTCAGACGCACAATGTAAAGTTTTTGTCGCCACAGAAAAACTTTATATAGAATAGATAGAAATACATCGAAACACAAATGAAGTGGAAAAAAAAATATAAAACCTGAAAAGTGAAACACGTTTAAATTGCAAGTCTAGTTTTTATACCAGATCAGCTTATATCAGATTAATCGAAAAACACTCAAATATTGTTCGCCCATAAAACTAACAATCTATTGAATAATTTAGAGTGGCCGCGAAGAGAAACCAAGAAACAATATTGAAAAAATTTAGTAGTTAAATGCCTTTTATAGGCTTCTTTGACCACTAACATGTTCTATTTAAAAAAAAAAACTCAAAAACAGAGCTCATATTTCTAATTAGATATTCATATTAGTGGTGACTTCAATAGATGTCCTTGTACCATTGATTAAGTGATTACTATTTATTGGCCTGTAAGAAACCGAACGTTCGTGACCTCGACTCCGCCATTGTTCCCTGTCCCGTGCGCTCTCCTTCCATGTTCGACCATCCGATCCGATTGATTAAGTGATAGACTTCGTATTTGTTCCCATAAAGTAGTAGCCGTTTTCAAAACCTGTAGCAAACTAAGAAAATTATGGTATACTCGTATATATATATATATATATATATATATATATATATATATATATATATATATATATATATATATATATATGTATATATATATATATGTATATATATATATATATATATGTATATATATATATATACATATATATATATATATATATATATGTATATATATATATATATTACAATATCTTATATATATACATATATGTGATATACTTAGACATTTGCAAGATATGTGGTGTGACCTTGTGTTTTAGAATATTGTGATATTAGAAGAACCTACCTCTGAAAGTGTGAAGATCTTTATTCTTGCATCCAAAAAAATAACATCAACCCATTGATTCACATCTGTTGACTAGGTGAACTAGGTGAACTCTAGCTAAGGTTTCTTAAGCTAAAAAATGTCAAGTATTTCTTATTTTATACGAAGGACATATTTGTCTTTGTCTCGTTTAAATCGGCCTCCAGGCACTTTTTTTTTGTAGCGTTTAGAGATTAAATAACGACAATACGACGCACAACGTCAAAAGCATAGGTTTACGTATCATTTAGAGTTGCGTGTTCCATACCATCATCTTTGTAGTTAGAATCCCTAAGCAATAATCCAGTAGAAATAGATTAACCCCCTTTTCGCAGAAGTTCCAATATCGAATCCAAGATTCTGATGGATTGTGGATGAATCTAGTTGTCGCAACACAGTTAGAAGACAGAGACACGTGGAAGGACATACTGGTCCTTGTCTCGCGTAAGTTGGACTTCCTACCGCCCCTCTTTTTTACAGCATTTACAGGTCTGCTTGAGGAGGTTCACCGGATTGGCCGTTTAGTTCACAAAATTGTAATCAAGATAGATATCTTGTGGTTCTTAAGAGGGAAGACATTCCAATTTAGTTGATGTGATTTTGTGATGCTGCGGCGTTTATAACAGATACACACACAATATACAAGCAAATAGTGAAGAACATCATCATCATTATCATCGGCACTACAACCGGGGTCCGGTCTTGGCCTTATTTAGCAATTCTCTACACCGGTATCCGGTACATATCCGAGACTTGTTAAATTGTCCATAATAATTCGTTTTTCCGGGCAAGGTTATTAGCCCTGCGCCAAGGGAAAAACGCCAAAAGAAAATCGAACAAGAAAATGCATCTGCCGTATACCAAGCAATAACATAGCTATTGCACATCAGTTGAGTGTACTTCAGTTTATAAATCGAATTCGTACACGCGGCAGTGGCCTAATCCGTTGAGCTTTGGTTCTATCTTTTAGTGATTCTAACCGTGATAGCGTCGGTTCGGATCACACGCTCTGCACTATCGTCGCAAACGTTATAATGCTTCAGAGAACTTTCTCTGCCCAAGGTCCTATTATGCGGTCATTGTTAGTCTGTACATCAATTCTTTACCGCTCCCCGAATGACGATCGACCGGGGACATTTTTCGAACTTCTTTCACATACCGTCGACGGGATACAGATCAGCCACCCAGCTTATGGCATTGTTGTCCTTGGCGATTTTAATGTGCACAATTCCGGCTGGTTGCTACATTCTAACAGAACCAACTTGACTCAACTCGTGAGGGAGCCAACGCGAGTGCCGGATGCCCGAGGCGATTTTGCGAACAAGCGAATAACCGGTCTAGGCACCTTCGCCATGTATGGAAGTATGGGGCTGCTAATTGGGACGATTTTTCGAGAGAGATTTCTTCGCATCGGTTCTATGGTCTCAGGTGTACTTCACAAACTCCGATGTTAACGCTTGTGCGGAGTCGGTAACAGAGATTATTCTTCTGGGGATGGAGATGTATATTCCACATTCCATCAAACGAAGTTTGTCTGATAAATCTTGGTTTGATAGGAAATGCGAGCTGATTACAGCGGCAAAAAATAGAGGTTTTAAGCAATGGCGCTTCAATCCCACCGATGTTAACGGAACGAATTTTGTTAGAAACACATGCTTTTAAGCAATGGCGCTTCAACCCCACCGATGTTAACAGAACGAATTTTGTTAGAAACGCGTGCAACCAGGCGATTGATACTGCGAAGAAGGCTCACAACGAGAGGGTGATCACTAAGCTCGATCGGTGCCCAACTGGTTTGCGCCCCTTCTGGTCAATGGCAGAAGCTGTCAGCGGTAACTCCACATCCTCCTCCCAGACAGCGGGACGTTAGTCACGAATTCAAAGGATAAAGCTAATGTGTTCGCGAATTTATTTTCCGCGAATTCAAACCTCGATGCCGGCCTTTTGGAGCCACCTGTGGTCTCGACGGTACGGCCTTCGATGCGGGGTGTGAGATTTCGTCCGCGCAGTATTCAACGCATTCAACGTGAAATGGATTGTAGGAATGCTACCGGCTCGGACGGAATACCAGCAACAGTCCTTAAGAACTGTGCTCCAGAACTATCGTCGGTTCTTGGCAGACTCTTCCGCTTATCTTATGCACGGAGGAACTTTCCTGCCTGCTGGAAAATCGCTCGAGTTCAGCCAATCCCAAAGAAGGGAAAAAAAGTGTATCCCACAAAATTACCGTCCGATAGCATTACTGTCTATTTTATCTAAGGTAATGGAAAAAATCATCAATACAGAGTTGGTCAAGTATTTGGAGTGCAACGGACTTCTGAATGATCGTTAATACGGATTCCGTGGCAGGCGGTCCACGGGAGACCTTTTGACATTTATTACCGATATATGGACATCTGCGATTGAACGGCATGGTGAGTCAAGGGCGGTCGCATTGGATATCTTCAAGGATTTTGATCGCGTCTGGCACGGGGCATTGCTGAGCAAACTTCGTCCATATAGACTTCCCCAACAGCTTTGCGACTGGACGGGGAGCTTCCTCGAGAATCGATCGATCCCGATTGTTGTGGACGGCGAGTGTTCGGATCTGTATCCTGTTAATTCAGGGGTCCCCAGGGTTCTATTTTGGCTCCAACCTTGTTTTTGCTTCATATAAATGATTTGTTAGAGACAATGGATAACAAAGTGTTCAGTTTTACGGATGGTAGTACGCTTGTTTTCTCCTTTTCGAGTGTTTGGCCGGTTGGTGAATCTGCATCGCATCGGCTGAGATGTAGACAAATGTACTCTCTGAATCAGGATCTAGATAGGGTCCTGCAGTGCGAAAGGGCCAATCTTGTCGATTTCAATGCAGCGAAGACACAATATACAACATTCACAAAGAAAAGTAGACCCGCACTCGAATATTGCTCTTATGTTTGGAGCTCGGCTCCTAAACATATCCTCGACCTACTTGAGAGCATATAGAGATGAGCGATCCGCCTGATGGGGGACTTGGCGCTGACGTCGGGACTCCAGTCGCTATCACATCGAAGGCGCGTAGCCGACCTCTGTCTGTTTTACAGATTTTGTCACGGGACTGTTCTTCGGAGATTCTTGGTATTGTTCCACGCAATTCGGTTTATATGCGCTCCACAAGACAATCCGACGGTTCGCACCCGTTTGTGTGTACGATAGACAGGGCTAGAGGGAAGAGGTTAGTTTAATTTCTGGTTTCTTCCACTTTAGGTCTTGTTCCTTTGAGGTATTTACATTTTTATAGTCGTCTCAGAAAAGATTCATGGATAAAAGAGAGGTCGTCTATCCATAACGCATTCCCATTTCGTTTTATGGGGTCATTCAGTAATACTGAAATGGCTGGAAATAGATCAGCAAAAAGAAGGAAGACGCTATCATCTTGCACTATCGGAGAATCATCTACCCAACCGACAGTACATAACACTGGACCAGATGCCAGCACAGAAGAAGGAGTGTCTTCGATATGTCTTGTGTGAGATCACACCACATCTGTTGCTCTGCATACCAGTAGAGGGGAACCAATACGCATTGGACCGTAGTATGTCATCAGAACGGTCCGATCTACCGCCAGGAAGAGCTGTGCCTACATATGCGAACATAAGAAAGTGGATGGCGATGCTCGATTCGCGACTTCCGCTCAAAAGTAAAGAGCAACCTCACAAAGTATCGAAGTATTGTCAGACCGATCATTGACCAGAGAAGCTGCAATAATGGTCTCCAGGCGAGAGCTAAACATGGCCAAGGGGAAGGCGAGGCTGCCACAAACAGAGGTGGAATTATTCAGAGCGATCTCGGAGACGAAAACCGAGTTCTGTGAAGAAGTTCCACCACGACCGAACCCAATCATGACTCAACCAATCGAAGTAGGTTGATGAGAATAAACTGTTGCCACATCATGAAGCGAAATTCAGAAGCCATCTCAAGCGATAGCGAGGCTTTTCCAAATATCAGAATGACTTTTTTTTTACACAAACGCGCTCACAAAAGCGAATTTTGGAGTGCCCTTAAGTGGCACAGCATAGTGCGACTTGCTTCAAGATATGTAATTGAGGTCCCATATTTTAACAGTGCCAGGAAAGAAAATTCGGAGGACATTCCAACTTTACGGACATGCAGAACTTCTCGTATTTACGAAGAGCACCCCAGAGGAAAATAAGAGAGGTCGTTTGAAAATTTCATTTCTGGTCGGGAAACCAAAGGAGATGGTGAACGGTGTGGATACATGCTACGGAAGGCCAGGAGTTTTACTCTTAGCGGATTGGCCAAGCTGAAAAATCTGCCTCAACCTACGTAAGATCTGGTAGTGTGTTCTGTAGACGTGTGAAGAGCTTAGCCGCTGTTATCAAGGTATTGGAAAAGGCCAACATTTGAAGCAGTGAAAGAAATGACCATCACGAGCCATGAGGTACAGGTGGTTCATGTACCATAGTTAACGAAGGAAAAAGCAACCAGAATTCACAATTTTCAACGATTTCATTGTGGTGGTAGCAGACATGTATGGTGACTTTGCCCCTGAAGCGTCCTGGGAAATAAAGAGGAACCACCAGCAACATACTCGAACTGAAGTGAAAATGAGGGATATCGAAAACGACTACCAATACTGTGAAGGAAATCACAGCACATCAAGACCAAGAGAAGAGTTTATGTCTAGTGTGGCACGAATAGCATTGGATTGTTGGATGTTCCAAATTTAAGAAGGCCAGCATTAGTGGCAAATGAGAATTGACCAAACGGTGAGGTTCTGCTTTAAGTGACCTCGTTATCGACATGGAAGATCGACTTGTAGAGCGCCAGCATCTAGAAATGATGGCATTACATTATTCTTTAGTCCGACGAGCCTTCATTCACAATTTTACATGGAGCAGCCATCAAGTAACTCATACAATAATGCATTTAGGTGACGAATACAGAAGTTGAGACGAGAAGTGGTTGGTTCCGTGTTCATCATCAGCAGTGGTAAGGCATACTTGAAAAGTGTGCCAGTCAATCTTTATGGAACCAAACGATCGACCTGATTTTTAGCTCTCTTAAATAAAGGATCCGCCAACTGCCTACTAGATTAATCAATCCCCAACAAATTTAGTGCAGAAGGTAAATCGGCAGCACTTATTTTGGAGACAGCTGGTGAATAAAGCATCAAGAAGGGCGATCCAAATAGTATCCATATACAGGGTGGGGCAAAATTAATCGCCCTATCGGAAGATGTTATAATTTTTGCAAATCGTGTCGTACGTCAATCATATTTGACATTTGTGAACTAGACAGCTGCAGAATACAAACAGATAAGCAATGGAGGGCGTGTGAATTGCTGTCAAGCCATCCTTAATCTCAACAACGAAGAGGACGCTTTGTGTCGAAAATCATCATGAGCGACGAGGTGCATTTCCACATAAGCGGTTAGGTCAATAAGCAAAATCTTCGTTTCTGGGACACTGAAAATCCGCGTGTGATGCATGAAGAGCCATTACATCCAATCAAAGGCACTGTGTGATGCGGCGTTCACGCGGAAGGAGTGATTGGACCGTATTTTTTTGAGGACACCATCGGAAATACGGTCACCGTTACTGGCGAACGCTACAGGGCCATGATAATCGACCTCTTACTGCCGGAATTGGATGAGCGGAGCTTGATGAACATGTGGTTTCAACAAGTCGGTGCAACCGCACGCACAGCACGAGCCACAATGGATATTGTGAAGGAAGCGTTTCCTGATCGCGTAATATCCGCTTTGGGAATTTGGAATGGCAAGCAAGATCACCCGATTTAACCATCCCAGACTTCTTTCCGTGGGGCTACTTGAAGTCGCGGGTTTATGCCAACAAACCTCAGATAATCACAGCCCTTAAGAAGAATATTCGACAGGAATGCGAACAGTTATCACCGTAAATCTTACCGAAAGTCATGTAAAATGCGATAAAACGAGTACAAATGTGTATCAACACTGGCGGCAGCCACTTGACGGATATCATCTTTCCGCTTAACAAAAAAAATTGTAAAGGTCCAAATAAAGATTTCTATCACTCGAAATCATTTCTGGCTATTTAGTAAAAAAGTAATTCAAAAACATAATGGATGATTAATTTTGCACCACCCTATATATACATATATGTGATATACTTTGACATTTGCAAGATATGCGGTGTGACCTTGCGTTTTAAAATATCGTGCTATTAAAAGAGCCTACCTCTGAAAGTGTGAACATCTTATTATTTTTGCATCCAAAGGTGAATAACATCAACCTCGAAGATTGCTGTATTACGTGTGCAAATTTGGGCTGCATTGATTCACACCTGTTGATTAGGTGAACTAGGTGAGCTCTACTCAAAGCTTCTCAAGCTAAAAATATGTCAAGTGTTTCTTATTTTAAATGTATTGAATAATTAGGATTGCCAAGTAACAATGCTGTTTTAGGTAGAAATTTCTTTATCTAGCATCAGGACTACAAAGTGCAGTATAGGTCACATTCGACAGACAAACATATGATGCCGAACTACTCGTTGTTCTACAGGCAAGTGAAACTGTAAACATAACAACAACAAAAACGATAATTAGATGTGGCCCCGACCGTGGTAACTGCCAACTGTACTTGTGCCGAAAATTGAAAGATAAATTAAATGAATCACAACGACATCTTTTAGCGAGCGAATTTCACCCATTAAAGTGGTTGAGATCTACGACGAAAATTAAATGTACATTTTGGCAACCACTTGTGGACAAACGATCATTTCCGCTGAACACTTCTTTCTTTCTAACGTGATTATCTGGTTTAGAATCAAGTAGTTGAACTATACCATGTTCTGTGCGATAACAGGGATGGTAAATTATATTAATTTAACATTTGGAGGGTTTAGTATAAAACTACTTTAATAATGCAATTTGCATGAAGTGACGCACAATTCCCCGCCACTCGCGCGCCCCTTCCTCTAACGGCTTATAAGAAATCAAGTGTTGCCATTTGCAAAAATGTATGGCCCACCCTATATAATTGTTCTATTAGAACTTTGAGTATCAAAAATCCATCAAATAGTGCAGATTTGGCAAGTTTTGTACAAGTAACTATTCGTGGGTCTATTTGTGCCGATTAAGGATCGTCTTTTTTATTTATCATACTATTATATAAATAAAAAAAGACGATCCCGCTTATATAACCATATTTTGACCACCGAGACAATACAATTCACTGCAGTTTCAAAGCCAAAGTTCCTTAATTTCACGGTAGTCAATTTGTTATACGATTCGCAAGCTGCCGAATTTATGAAGGTGCTTAGGGGAAGTTACAACACCTGACTTTTAACAAATATCTGATGAGATCAAAGGGGTATTTGACGAAAGTCTACATTCTCTAGTTAAGCTATGCGAACTCGAAACAGCAATGAAAGAAATAGCAGCCAGTATAATACCAGTCTAAAGGGCTAACTAGCTCCGCACAGGAACACCGAAAATCAGTCCCACAGAAAAAGTAATGGGAGATGTAAGGATATTTTTTTTTTACATATTTAAATAATTTTTTTTTCCGTTCTTTTATATTTAACTTACTTGACAGACAGAAATATGCCTAAATTTTAAGGTATTTATAGTATATCCTAACTTACTAGTTCCCTGTGGACACACTAAGCTAAATTTGAGGTGCATACTGTTATCGGTTGTTGCCTGTTTACTTTATGGATGCAAAGGGTGTTTTAGTACGTATGCACAGGCTTACCACCTACCACTCTGTGAATCCAGAGATTTAGGCCTCCTTTGCCACAATCATATAAAAAAAGGAAGGATGGCAGATCTTGATTCAAACTAACGCTAAAAAAATGTAAAACTAAAGCACTTCGCTGCACAAGCTGTGATTGCTACGTTGATGCTCAAGTATATGACGCTGATGATTTCGTCGATTCTCTTTTTTTGGTGATGTGTTCTTCAGTAGTTATTATGTTATTATTTTTATTATTTACTGGCCTGTAGGAACCCGGAAGTTCATGACCTCACCGACTCGGCTCCGCCATTGTTCCCTGTCCTGTGCGCTCTCCTTCCACGTTCGATCATTCGATCCGATCTCCTCGAGGTCCAATCTAATATTGTCCTCCCATCTTCGTCGCGGCCGTCCTGTCGGTCTCTTCCCCGTTAGTTTAGCGTCAAGAATTCTATGCACGGTCCTATCATCGCCCATTCGCGCTACGCGTCCGGCCCATCTTAATCTTCGCGACTTGATTACTCTCACTATTGTAGGTTTGCGGTATAACTCTTCCAATTCGTGGTTGTGCAGTTTCCTCCATTGTCCTGACTCCTTGTCATATTTACCGCCAAATATACCCTTTAAAACTTTATTCTCGAATACGCGGAATTTGTTTTCTTCCCGTTTTGTGAGAGCCCATGTTTCGCATCCGTATAGAGCATTCGGCATGTTTATGGTTCTATAGACACGGAGCTTTATATTACGTGATAGCAGTTTGGATTTTAAGAGTTTACTGGCTGTATGCCAACTAGCGTTGCCGGAATGTAGTCTTTTGTTAATTTCCTTTGACGTTTCGTTTCTGCTCGTCAGTATCGTTCCCAGATATTTAAATTCTTTGACATTTTCAAATATCTTGCCCCTGACGTTTATATGTGTTCTCTGAGGTCCACCTGCTCTCGTAGTAATCATGTATTTCGCTTTGTCTTCGTTTATTTCTAGGCCCACCTCTTCTGCTGCTTGCATGATGATTTCACAGTTTTTACTTATAGTTTCGAGATTATCGCCCAGAACGGCGATGTCATCCACATACGCGAGCACTTGCGTGACCCCGTTCAGTAGTTGCGTGACGTAATCTTTTAGAATCGCCATGCACTCTTCAGTAACAAAGAGATAGGGAATGAAGGTGGGAAAGATTAAATTCTCCAAATGATAACTTCGTCGTATGGAAACATCAAACACCTCGTTGATGGCAACAGCAATTTTGTACGATTCGATGCGTTGGACAGTATGGATGTGCAAACAAATAAGAAAAGCAATGTACGTTTATCAAATGTATAATGAAGCATATTGGTTTGAGAGGAGAATGTTTGTTTGATTGTTATGAATGGCAAGAAGCACGCCTCTGCAAAGAGATTCGTGAAGAATTATTCGGAGACTGTTCTTCATCGCGAAAGAAATTAAAGAATGAGTGTTTTTAATATCATGAGAGAGATTTGTTCGTGTGGGCCCAAAAACGTCAAAAGCGGAAGTGCGAAAATATGGAATGTTTTATAACGAAGACCTGTGGCGTTTCTAACAGATGCACAAACAATACACAAGCAAATAGTGAAGAACACCGAACGAAAATCGAAAAAGAAAATGCATCAGAGCCGTATACCATAGCGATAACATAACAATTCACATCATTTGAATATATTTGAGTTTAAAAATAGAATTCTAAACACAGCCAAAGCCTCGGGACTTGCTAAATAAGGCCAAGACCGGTTCCCGCTTGTAGTGCCGATGATGATGATGATAATGTGAAGTACTTCCGGCACATGGGTGAAGGACGCCAACTTACGATCAAAACTGATCACAAATCATTAGTGTATGCCTTCCAAAAGAAAGCGGGAAACTCATCCCCGCGACAAGAACGGCACCTGGATTTCATCGGGCAATTTAGCACCCGAATCGAATACGTTCCAGGAGCTCAGAACGTAATTGCAGAGGCTTTTTCGCGTATCGATGCAATTAAACTCCGTGCGCAAATCGACGATGCCGACCTGGCACAAGCGCAACGAGAAGACCGTCAACTCGAGTCCCTACTGAAAGCGAAGACAGCACTAGTTATGCGTAAACTCACTTTCAATGACTCAAAAGACGAAGTCTGGAGCGATGTTTCGACAGGGGTAGCTCGCGCCCTTACATCCCATAAAACCTCCGAAGGAATGTGTACGAAACATTGCATAACCCCGCCCAATTATAGCATATTGCGACAATAGTGAAGAACGTGGGATTCGAACTGACGCTATGACAGTTAAAATCACCAAAAATTGAACCTAAGCGTAGCACATCAGGCTACTGGCCGTGTTTAGAAATCGATTTTTTTTAAAACTCAACTATACTCCACTGATGTAAATTGTTTTGTTATCACTGTGGAATACGGCTCTGTAGTATTTTCTTATTCGATTTTCGTTCGGTGTTCTTCACTATTGTATTGTGTGTGTATCTGTTAGAGACGCTACACTACTCCCCCCTCAGTAACTTTGTTACGATCAGCTTCGTTTGCGAACGACGGAGCGAACGAGAGAACGTCGGAGCAGGCGAGTGTGCCTGTGCTCTATGCGGAAGTCGCGATCGTGTGTGAAGTTATGTTTACTACGGGAAAGTGTGTGCTGAGTGTACAGATCACGCCGGGGTCACCAATTATAGCGTTTGGAATGATAGTGAAGAACGTGTGATTCGAACTGACGCTATGACAGTAAAAATCACCAACAATTGAACCTAAGTGTAACACATCAGGCTACGGCCGTGTTTAGAATTAGATTTTTTTTTAAACTTAACTATACTCCACTGATGTGAATTGTTTTGTTATCGCTATGGTATACGGCTCTGATGTATTTTCTTATTCGATTTTCGTTCGGTGTTCTTCACTATTTGCTTGTGTATTGTGTGTGTATCTGTTAGAAACGCCACAGACCTCTTGAATGTCATAAGATGTAGTAAAAAGAAATCCACTATTTTCCCAATAGATGGCTTTAGTAATCCGTATCTCGCGTTGTATAAGTGCAATCGGGTTATGTTAGACGGTGTTAGAAAGATAAACTTTTCAGATAGTTCTGTAATTCCTTGACTCAGTTTTGTTTGAGCACGGGTCAAATATGGAGACCAGCAAAAAGAAAATACTCTACAGTTTTTCTTTTTACTCTACAGTTTGTCTTCGATAAAGGCGAAAACGCAAGTCAAACGGTTGAAAACGTGGCAGTGTTTATGATCCCAATACTGTAATATGGACACCACCAAAGACAAAATACGCCATATTTTATAGTCTATCTTCGATAAAGGCGAAAACGCAAGCCAGACGGCTGAAAATGTGATAGTGTTTATGGTCCTGATACTTTAACAGCCAATTACGCGGTTGGTTTCGTCGATTCCGTTCCGATAATTTTGATGTCAAAGATGCACCATGCCTTGGGAGGCTAATTGTCGAAGATGTTGATAAAATCATGGCAATCGTCGAGTCCGATCATCATGTACGGACTGTTTCGATTACCCAGGAGCTACACACAGCCCAAAAAAATTGGAACCATTTGAATAAGGCTGGATACAAAAAGAAGCTCGATCTATGGGTGCCACACGATTTTAAGCCAAAAAACTTCATAGGTCGAATTTCCATCTGAGAATTACAACAAAATCGACCCGTTTCTGAAGCAGATGGCGACTGATGATGAAAAGTGGGTCGTTTACGATAGCGCCAAGGCAAAACGGCCGTGGTGGAATCTCGATGATCTGGGGCAAACCGTTGCCAAGCCTGGATTGACGGTCAGGAAGGTTTTGTTTTGTGTTTGGTGGGATTGGTAGGGAATTATTTACTATCAGCTACTTCCCCACGACCAAACTCTTCATTCGGACGTGTATTGCTAATATTTGGACCGCCAGAAGCGGCCAGCTCCAGGGAATCATTTACTATGAGCTCCCCTATGGCCAAACTCTTAATTCAGACGTGTATTGCTAACATTTGAGCCGCCAGAAGCGGTTACCTTCAGGGAATCATCTATATGAGCTAGAGGGAAAAGGTAAGTTTAATTTCTGGTTTCTTCCATCTTAGGTCTTGTCATTTTAAGTATTTACATTTTTATAGTCGTCTCAGAAACGATTCATGGATAAAAGAGAGGTCGTCTCCCCGTAACGTATTCCCAATCCGTTTTATGTGGTCTTTCGAGCTGGAAGATAAGTAATACTGAAATGGCTGGAAATAGATTGGCAAAAACAAGGAAGACTCTGCCATGTTGCACTATTGGAGCATCATCTACCCAACCCACAGTACATAACACTGGGCCAGATGCCAGCACAGAAGTAGGAGTGTCTTCGATATGTCTTGTGTGAGATCACACCACATCTGTTGCTCTGCATACCAGTAGAGGGGAACCAATACGCATTAGACCATAGTATGTCATCAAAGCGGTCCGATGTGCCGACAGGAAGAACTGTGCCTACGCATTCGAACATAAGATAGTGGATGGCGATGCTCGATTCGCGACTTTCGCTCAAAAGTGAAGACCACCCTCACAAAGTATTGTCAGACCGATCATTGACCAGAGAAGCTGCAATAATGGTCTCCAGGCGAGAGCCGAAAATCTCCAAGGGGAAGGCGAGAGTGCCACAAACAGAGGTGGAATTATTCAGAGCGATATCGGAGACGAAAAACGAGTTCGGTGAAGAAGTTTCACCATGACCAAACCCAATCATGACTCAACCAATCGAAGTAGCTTGATGAGGATAAAGTGTTGCCACATCAGAAAGCGAAGCTTTTCCAAATATCAGGACGACATTTTTTTTACACTAATGCGAATTTTGCAGTACCCTTAAATGTCAGAGCACAGTGCGATTTGCTTCTAGATATGTAATTGAGGTCCCATATTTTAACGGTGTCAGTAAGAAAAGTCGGAGGACATTCCAACTCGTATTTACAAATAGCACCCCAGAGGAGAGCAGGAGCGGCCATGCGAAGATTTCATTTTTTTGTCGGGAACTCAAAGGAGATGATGAAAGGAGTGGACACATGCTACGGGAGGCGGGAGTTTTACTCTTAGCGCATCAGCAGCAGTGGTAAGGCGTACTTGAAAATTGTGCCAGCCGAAGTTTACGGAACCAAACGATCGACCTGATTTTTAGCTCTCTTAAATAAAGAATCCGCCAACTGTCTACTAGATTAATCAATCCCCAAGAAGTTTAGTGCAAAAGGTAAATCGGAATCACTTATTTTGGTCACAGTTGGGGGACAAAGCATCAAGTAGGGCGATCCACAGAGTATTCATAAGGGCCCACAAGAAGGACAAATGATCGATTGAAGTAAGGATGGTCGACAATTTGAAGCTCGACGAGAAGGAGGTGCAAACATCTGCGGAGCACAGAAGACAACTTAATTTACCTCAAGGAGGAACCGACGGCATTATAAGGCCAAGATAGCTGGCGGCTTATCAACAGACAATCCGTGAACCACTCGTTGGGGTAGGCTCTTCATGCATGTAACGCCAGAGGCAGTGTTCCGGTGAGCATCGCCAATCATTGCGGCCAACAGAAGTCGGACCAGAAACAGACCGCCATCACCGTGAAATTATATATGCTGGAATACAGTCACGCCATCGGAAAAGCAAGGTTTTGAAGATGCTAGAGATGACTCCCAAACGGAGGATTTGAGTTGGGATCACTAGGAAAGAATAAGGGAAAAGTACTGAACAGCAACCACAAACAAACCTATCAACGCCAACATTAAGACGAAACTGGATAAGGACGAGGTCTTGGAGAAGTCATTATATACCAGACCAAAGAAGAAGACAACAAAGAAGCCAGCAATCAGTTCGAAGAAGAAAGCAGAAGAAAACATACCATCGGCCATTGCAGAAAAACGATCCAACTGTTAAACGGTACGGAAAGACCCACACATAGCGATGGCAAGTTCAAGAGTAAGGTGTTAAGGAAGGCGACTTAAGAACTACGAGCGGTAAGCTCTTTTAGTGGCGATATTAAACCTGATAAGAAGATCGTAGGACAGAGCAAGGAGGTCAACAAGAAACTGCATAAGAAAAAGAATCTGTACGAAAGAACGAACAAATTCTCTAAAGGAGCTACTCATGGCATACATCGAAAGGAAAATGTCTAGAATGGCTAAGAAAAATGAGGAGTGAAATACTTGGAAATAATGACAATGCTTGGATATCGCAGAGAACGATGCCAATTTATAATTTGGTGGGGGCAGAACCCCCATTTACTCTGCTTAATAACAAGCTATAATTCACTTTAAAACTGACTTAAAACTAGGATACACAAATATGATTGTTTCGGTGTAACAATTTATAAATTTATATATGAATAAATTCTAAAGGGAGCTAGAAGGAGCTAGTGACGGGCGGGGTTTGGGGGGAGAATGGCGAGGTTGGAGCCAAACAAGGTGAGGTAAGAGTTGACGTTGCGTAGCACACGTGAGATCGGTTCATACGAGGTGTGATGGTCTGGCAGATAAAATAGAAAACGGTTTCGTATGCTACGGGGATTGGCATAGAGCGGGATAGAGGAGAGCAGACTTGCACAGTCGATTGATTCTTAGAGAAGATGGTGGATGAAGAGGATGTCTGCGTGATTTCTTTGCTCTTCAAGAGTGGCTAGGTTAATTAGTTTGAGACGACTTGTGTAGCGGGGACAGGGACAGGGACAGGGGGTTTTCCCAACACAGTCCTCGGAGGGAAAAACGTATGTTGAACGCACATCCAGTCGAGCCTAACACCAGCGCCCTACACGATGGGACATTCAGGTAGTGCGCAAAACGTAAGAAACATCGTTGAATGTTCTCAATTCAGCGGATATGGGATACATGATATGGCGACCAGACATGGCGGACATATTCAAGAATAGAGCAAACATAAGTAATGTAGAGCGATCGGGTTACGTAAGGGTTAGAAAATTCCTTAGACCAGCGCTTTACAAAACCCAAAGCTGAATTGACCTCGAGGATCATGTTATCAATATGTGAGAGGAAGTTTAGCTGAGTATTTAGCAATAGACGATAAGGGTTGGTTGTAAGTGGTAGGGGCGGGGAACGGAAGGGGTGAACTTTCGTGAAAACGTCCCTGATTGGCATTTGTCAACATTAAGCTCCCGACAATTCTTCCGGCACCACAACGAGAAGTTGTTGAGGTGCATCTGGAGAAGGAAAGAATCAAACGGACAACAATTTGTTTTGAAGAATTTGGTATCGGCGGCGTATAGAGAGCTTCAGTAATGCTTGATAATCATGTCGATGTCATTTATTGTTAATATTAATAGAAGGGAGCTTAAATGACTGCACTGTGGAGCCCCAGAGGTGGCTTTGAGAACTTGAAAGAATATGAGGATTTGAGAAAACAGATCTGAGATGTACTCTGTAAAGCCGATTACTCAGATATGAAGAAACCCACTTTGGTAATACGGGTTCGGAGCCGAAGGAGGATAGTTTGAAAAGTATCCGTTTTTGCAAGATTTTATCGAAGGGTTTAGTAAAATCAGTAGTAACAAGGTCGACTTCGTTGCCGTTGTCTAGGGCTGGAAGTGTGTGGGAAGTAAATTCAAGTTAGTGCTGGTAGATCTGTGGGGGGCGAAGCACTGTGCACCGACGTACGGCGCTGATTCTGTTCGCATCCCCCATCATTCACTAAGATAAGGTTCCGCCAACCGAATCGTCACTAAATGTTTGCACCGAAGAAAACGCCAACAAGAAACGAAACTTCGCCGCAAGACATGCACCAATACAGAAAGTAAAGTAAAACACTGTTTTTATTTATTGCAGTTGGCTTTTATTGTTTGCAAATAAAGTTACTTTTCACACTTATAAATTCTTTTTCACTAAGCGCACCGATCGACAGTAATTTAGAGTTCGACAAGTTCGAAATACGACTCCGGTATTTTACGTGTCTCCGCTGCCGGCGGAGAGCGGGAGTGACGCGTGGCCGTGGCGGTCAGTGGATGGAAAATTGACAACGATATTTCATCGTTTTGAGGTGAATTTTCCCAAGAAGGAAAGACTTGGCAATGTATGTGTATGTGTGAGTAAAGGTCACATTGGTGTTTTCTTCATACACAGGGCCATGGGAATGAACCTGAAACAAGGAAAGGGAAAATGTGCATTGCAGTTGAATAAATAAACCGCTAGTCATCTGGGATATGGTGCTAAAAGCAAATTAGATTTTTATGGCATCTCTGTCTGCAGTAGAAACCGGGTTCGTGTTTGCAGTAGGAAATGCTGGAAAATTTGGTTTCGTTGATAATGCCTAAGATGCGGTGATTGTGCCTGGGATTCTTGAAAAGGTAGAAAGAAATTCTTACAGGAAATTATATGCGAAGAGATGCATGAAGGTAAGTTTTCTTTCACAGCGACTTTTTAGATTATAGATTTGATCTATATAATGCGTGAAGCATTTAAGGTGCTAATGCTGTTACATTAGCGAAGTTAGGAAATTGGCTGAATGTTATGGGAGTTTAACGGTAAGTAGGCAGTGGAGTTTGGCGGAACCGCCACAGATCTACAACCAAGAAAGCCGTGTTGCATTGGTGAAATCATGGATTTGCAATGGAAGTATAACCTTTGGTACAGAATGTTTTCCAAAAGTTTGGGGTTGTGAGAAAGTTGAACGATGGGACGGTAGTTTAAAACAACGCATTTGGTTCCCTTTTTATGCATGGCGGTGATAAACTAGGTTTTCCCAAATATTGAGGAATTCCCCTTCAGAAAGCGACATTGAAAATAGTCCACGGCGGGGGGGGGGGGGGGGGGGGGGCAATGACAAACTCGTCCGACAAAGTGCAGATGGCATCGTCGACGAATTCAGGAAAAGCGAAGAGGCAAAGCGTCACCTAAAAGCACACGAACTTAAGAATAACCCTGAGGCTAAGAATGAACCGGACATGGAAAATGATCAGAACAATTTTAAAAGCAACTTGTCTAAACTGCTTGCATCTGAAGACAAGAGTGGCGGACATACGGGTTTGTTGGGAATCATGATGAAGAAAAGAAAAAATATTTCATGAGATAACCTTGGACTAAAGAACAAGGTCGGAATAGCATTTCCCTCCACCAGAGGTAAGGGGTGCTCAAGGTTCTTAAGGGAAGAAAAATGTTGTTCCCATTTTAGTTCCTGCAAAAGGAGTTTTCCCTTTAGCGATAAGGGTGCTACATTAAAATCAAGGGCCATGAGTGAATTATCATTATACATTATTAAGGAGGTGGTACTCGTATACGGTAGTCAAGACTAGAGGGAAGGTGTTCTTTAGTTGTACTTTCATTTCCGGTTTCTTCCATTTTAGGTCATTTTCCTTCCAAACAATTTGTTATCAGGTGGTCCACTAACAAGTGTCGTGGGTAATAGAGACGCATTCCGTCTATAAACTATTTCCAACCCGTTTTAAGAGTTCATTTTTGAAGGCAGATGCCTTAGGAGCGGATTAGACTGTAAGTAAGTAGGAAATATTGCTCGACGGGACATAGGAAGGAAAAGCGGAGAGGTTTCTAGAAATTTGTTGGGCGATATGTTTAAACGTTTGCGATATTTTCTATAAAGCTACCGTCCTTGGTTAGAATCAGAAGGAAGACATTCTTTTTGAATGACCGCTAAGACACAATTATATGTTTTATGGTTAAAATATTATCATGGAGATTTGCAAGGAATAGTATATTATTATATATATATATATAATATATATA
Organism: Microdon myrmicae; assembly: GCA_963931805.1. NCBI lineage: Eukaryota > Metazoa > Arthropoda > Insecta > Diptera > Syrphidae > Microdon > Microdon myrmicae. The sequence continues at coordinate 215,941,866 of OZ007497.1, forward strand.
TATGGCACTTTGATATTTCTAAGCCTGGAATTATCTGGTAGTTTGATATTTCTAAGGTTGTAATGGCCTATCTAGATGCAATAGAATCAGATGGATTCTACTGGGTCAGTTTAACGGTAAGTGCTAACAGGGGAACGAAACTAGAGGGTAAACTAGATGATTCTTGAGATGTGTTCTCATGTGAGGTAAAAGTTTGAGAAACGGGGTAGTGTATGTGAGTTAGATGCGTCAAGAAAAGAAGGATGGACGGTGAGATCCTTGGAAGCTTCCCGAAGGTATTGTGTAAAAGCTCCTGGTATTTTTTGTAAGTTTGGTTATTTGGTTAGGATCAGAAGGTCTCCACATGTTTCATATTATTGCCGGTCGGGGTTGTAGGTTTATAACACAGACATTATCATTATTATCCATCAGCCGTGATTTTTCTACGATTCACCTCTTTGGCTATATATCGCCTCCATGGTAATAAATACAATTTTATAGATCATTGGTATTGTTGGTCTTCTCATGAAACCATACCTTGTTGGTCTATCACAAACCTGTTGTTTTCGCGAATACCATGAATTGCACATTCGTTTTTGCAGATGTTGTTAAAAAATAATATCAATGACAATAACAACAATAATTATTACTGCTATATTAAACCCAATTACACTTTAAAATCAAAATATTTGGACATAATCTCAAAAATATTTTTCGTTACGCTTATGCAACAATTTCATCTGCAAACTAAGCACAGTCTTCTTCTTAAACAAACAACAGACCTAGCCATCGATTTCGCACCCTATAGTCTAGATATCGATTTTTCGCAAATACAGGTGAATACGTATTTTAGCATTTAAAAAGAGAAAGTAAGGTCACTGCCAACTTACCCCTTGATGGCCATGGTAGAGGTCACGGCTGGCATTTTCATTGTTGGTTGCGTGATTGTAGTCGCTATCAGCACCGACATCGTGGATCGAATTGGATAAAAAAATATATGAAACACTTGATAATATTGATATTGACTTAATAGTTTTATGTTTGCACTTGTATTTGAATTTATTCTCAACGAATTGATGCCTCGTGTCAATATTTAACGTCAGCACACGCACCTGTGCAACACGATTTACACAAAAATGTTGAATCGGTGTACCTGAGTGGAGGTGGTAAGGGAAAACGGAAAACACACGCGTGCGTCAAAGGCCAAAATACGGGCGGTCAAAAACTGCGGTCACAGCACCAGTTGTTAGACTAACTGAAGTCCAAGATACACACCGCCGACAACTGGCAATAAATAGCTTTTGCAAAAAGTATCATGAGCGTTCTTCTAATTTTTTTCTGTGCTTTTTTTTACATTCTTTTTTTTGCATATATCTGACACGATCGGCAGACAGAGAAAAAAATAACAGAGAAGAGAGAGCAACAGGGCAGGTTTTCTTTTCGCTTTCTACTCCGTGCTTTGGAGCTTGCGGTTAACGGCAGAGTGTTCTCGCTTTGGATAAAAACTATCTATATACACACAACGTGCCCCCTTCGTGTGGGGCGTAGTGTATCTATTTCTAGTATTGTTAGTCCGTCATGCAGTACACTCTGACGCGGGAGCCAGCTGCGGCCTTTTTTACTACTCATTGAGCCAAAGTAAGATGCGTTCTGTGTGTACAACTGGAACTTGCGGGGTGTATTCCCTATCTAAAGTAGTTCGGTTAATTTTATTTGGTATGAGTGGTATTAATGAACTTAACATTGGGGTGTGCAGGTTTGACAATATATTTTCGCTTACTCAGTTGTTCGTTAATCGCGTTATAAAAGAAACCTCAGTTCTAAACCTATAGTAGGACATCTTAGATGTTGCCGATTTGTAAACAGCCAAGTAACAAAAGATTATATATGTATGTTTTATCAGGAAAAAAACACAGACACCGGGTACATTAAAAGCAAATTGAGGAAAGTAAGGTCGCTAGATGTACCGAAGGACGGTTCCACATTTGACAAAACAGACCTCTGCCACGGGGTATATCACGAGGTTGCCACAACAGCTATGTCTGCTGCTTTGACATGTGGCAATTAGAACACAACACGCAACTGTGGAGGTACAGTTATTTCCCGCCCCTACTCAAATAATGTAAGGAGATGGTCACAGAGATGTGCTAGTTTGGGGTCGATTGTGGTGGGTTCGGAAAAGTCTTCTAGACTTTTAGGTGGCTAGAGGACACTGCCTCTCAGTTTTGCTCGCGCTATTTTCTCAATTGGGAGGATGGGAGCGAAAATACGGGGTAAAGTTACTGGTTGCTTTCAACCCGGCGAAGGCCAGGACGATCCTTGTCCCTGTTCAATCCAAGTTGACATGCAGTCTCCTCTCCACGTAACACTACTGTATAGCTACTTTGACACCCGCCAAGTAGTGAACCTATGCATGCAGCGACATTCTGAGAAAGGTTGGCGCAGGGCTAATAACCATGACCGTAAAAACGAATTATTATGGCAACTTTAACAAGCGTCGGATATGGACCGGATACACGACGACGCCCACGGAAACGAAAATGGGTAAACGATTTGAGAATTTTTTCATGGAACGTCCGCTCACTATAAAGAGCTCGAGCTGCACAGCAACTAGCCGATGCCCTGTCCGAATATAAGGCTGACATAACAGCATTACAAGAAATAAGATGGGCGGGGAGTGGTGTTATTCAAAGAAACGAGTATGACATTTATTACAGCTGTCATGCAAAACACCATGAGCTCGGGGTAGGCTTTCTAGTCAGCCAAAAACTGAAGCCTGCCATCATCGGCTTAAATGCAATAAAAGAAAGGCTATGCACTCTGCGCGTGCGATGCAAGTTTAAGAACATAAGCCTCATAAACGTTCATGGACCTACAGAGGAGTACACTGACGACGAAAAGGTAGAATACTACGAGAACGTCGAACGGGCCCTCAACGCATGCTTAAGATACGATGTGAAAATCGGTCTTGGTGATTTGAATACCAAAATAGGTTGTGAGCCGGTTTTCAGGCACTACCCAGCTTCCCATAGTTTGCAATAGAACACTAATGACAATGGACTACTAGTCATCGAACTGGCAGCATCAAAAAACTTGGTCGTTGCAAGTACCAGGTTTCCGCGTAAAGATACCCACAAAGCCACCTGGGTATCACCTGACGGAGCCATTCGCAACCAAATTAACCACGTATTGATAAATCGCCGCCACTCCTCGAGCCTGATGACGGTACGGTCGTACCGAGGTCTCAACGTCGACTCGGATCACTATCTTGTTGGTTCAGTTTTCTGAGCGCGGATTGCCTTACAGAGATGTATTGCATCCGCGGATCAGGTTCGAATCAACACGGCTGCCTTACGCAATGAGAATACCAGTAACACCTTTGGTCATGCGTTAAGACTCGCCCTCGAAGAGCTCGACGGAAGGAGAGTAAGTCCTGGGGCCAGAATGCCGGGCGTAGAAGAGAAATAGGCACGTATTAAGAATACTGTCATTAGTACGGCCCACTCGATCTTAGGCAGTAGTCGTGGAGATCGGAACGAGTGGTTTAATGATGAGTGTAAACTAGCGACTGAACGTAGGAATGCTGCATACCGGACAATGCAGCAGTCCCATACGACACGGATACGCGAGGAGAAATACAAAGAGCTCAGAAGATCTGAAAAAAGGCTTCGCAGGCAAAAGGAAAGTGCCTGGGAAAAAAATCTAGTGTGTGAAATAGAGAAAAGTAGAGAGCGATGTCCGCACCAGCAGTTCTACCAAATAATCCGCAGTATGGATGAGCTAATAACCTTGCCCAGAAAACAAATTATTATGTCAAATTTAACAAGCCTCATACTTGATAAAAAAGGCCAAGACCGGATCCCGGTTGTAGTGCCGATGATGATGATGATGATGATGATGACGCGGTACACACCACGGTACACTTACTGAAAGGATAAAGAGGGTAATCTGATCATCGATCCTGAAGGCATTCTGAAGCGATGGGAAGTGCGCGTCAATGAATTGGTAAATGGTCAGCTCACAGAAGAAGAAGAGGCTCCACCAGTGCAAGATCAAGACCAAATGCTGCCGCCACCAAGCATTGAGGAAACATTAAAAGCCATAAGACCGCTCAAATCAAATAAAGCCCCCGGAGCTGATGGCATACCAGCTGAGCTGATCAAACAAGGATGGACGGCGTTACATCACGTAATTCATGAGTTCGTGGTGCACGTGTGGGAGCAAGAGGAGATGCCGGAAGATCGGCGTCGTGGTATAATTTGCCCAATACATAAGAAGGGAGATATCACACTGTGCAGCAACTATAGAAGTATAACATTGTTGAGTACCGCCTATAAGTAACTCTCCACTATCCTACAAGATCGGATAGCCCCATACGCTAAAGTCATCATTGGACAATATCAGCATGGATTCATCCCAGGCAAATCAGCGATTGATCAGATATTCACCCTTAGGCAGGCGAAGGAAAAATGTCAGGAATTTAAGATTCCATTATATCATCTATTTATAGACTTTAAGGCCGCCTACGACAGCATAGCCAGAGTAGAACTATATAATGCTATGAGAGAGTTCGGCATTCCAAACAATTTGATCGGACTTTGTAGGTTGACCATGACCAAGGTAACTAGTCCAGTAAAAATAGCGGGATTGCTGTCCAAACCAATAAACATCGGTCTGGCCTGCCTTCTCTTCAACCTGGCGTTGGAGAAAGCAATCCCCGACTCTGGCGTGGAGAGACTATTGTCACCAAGTCCAGCCAGATACTTGCCGACGCAGATGACATCGGTGATCCGATTCGGTTGTACAGGACTCCTTCACCTAGATCAAGCAGGCGGCACAAAACCTGGGACTGCACATTACTGAGGGGAAAACTAAGTACATGGTGGCAACTTCTGCCAAGAAAAGACCTAACGTTGGTGAAACTATCAGGGTAGTGGAGCACGAATTCGAAGTAGTGCAATCCTTTAACTACCTTGGGTCAATAGTATCAGCCGACAATAATATGGAAGAAGAGCTACGCGAACGGCTGATCAAATCCAACAAAGCCTACTATGTTCTAACAAGGCTCTTTAAATCCCGAAATTTATGCAGAACATCCAAGCTGCTTCTGTACAAGACCATGGTCTTACCAGTACTAATGTGTGGATCCGAGCCCTGGGTGCTCAATAAAAGGCACTCTTCAAGCTAATGTTGTAAGAAAAATCAAGCTCGGTAGACTCCTAGCTCGAATGAGCAAAGAGCAGCCTGCCGGGAAAGTCCTTTGGGGCAGATGTATGGAAGGAGACAGCGCGTCAGACCTTGTGTACGATGGAGGGATGGCGTAGACCAGGACGCCCAGAGCCTGGAAGTGCCAAACTGGATGACAACGGCTCGAAATCGGGACCGGTGGAGAGATTTGTTAAATAAGGCCAAGACCGGATCGCGGTTGTAATGCCCATGGTATATATATATATATATATATATATATATATATATATATATATATATATATATATATATATATATATATATATATGTATATATATATATATATATATATATATATATATATATATATATATATATAAGTAAAAAAAAAGTCTGCACAAAGTTTTTTTTAATTGTTCTGTATCACAATTATTCATAACTAAAGCCACAAACAAAGTTCTGTCGTCGAAAGGCAAACTCCACAATAATCATGTAATGTTTAGTTTAGAGCGTCTGCGTAGGACCAGTAAGTTATAATACAAAATGATTAAGCTAGAATTTTAGCATATTTTGTCTAGCATATAATTTAGTAACTAAGAATATAAAAAATACGAAAATAAAAAATGTTGCAATAATAAAATGAGATAAACGACCCGAAACCGAAAAAAAAAACCACGACATAGTTTAAAAATTAAGGTCATGCACACTGTTTTTTTCGATTATCCTGGTGTAGTGCACTATGAATTTCTTCGGCAAGGTCAAACATTGAATGAGGAAAACTACTTAGGCGTTATGCGGCATTTGCGGGGAGTGTTCGTCAAAAGTGGTCGGATTTGTGGAAAGACAAATCTTGAATTGTGCACCACGATAATGCACACCTCACAAAGCTACCAATGTGAGCCAATCTTTGACCAAAAACTCAACTAATACTATCGAGCAAGCACCGTTTTCACCAGATATGGTCCGCTGGGACATTTTCCTGTTTCCCAAATTCAAATTGCCACTTCGAGGAACACGTTTCGAGTTGGCTAAAGCCGTAAAAGTAAAATCGAAAAAAGGATCGATCCCGGCCGCGAAGTATGAAATGTGTGTGGATGATTAGATTAATCATTTGCCATAAGCTTATTGTCTCGAAAGGGCCCTACTTTGAAGGCGATAACACATTTTAATGATTAATTCAAAATTGTTGTTTTATTGAGAAATTCCGGGTAGACATTTGACAGAATTTACTAAAAACACTACCTCAAAATTCATTTGCCCTGTCAAGCAAAAGACGTTTCCCTAACCCGTCAGTATCCATTAAAAATAAGACTCCTACTGTGGTACTAAGCCTGAGAGAATCTCTCATAATCGACACTTAATTCAAGATCACTCTACAATATAATTTCGACCTATTTACTTTGCGAAATTAGTAAAAAGAATTTAGTAATATCTTATATTATATATAAACAAACTGTTTAATCACTGCAATCCGAGTGCATCGATCCGCGGAATTCGCACAAGTATACGAGTACATGAGTATATGTATATTCGTCGGAATAGGTGCACAACTGCATAGATTTGAATCTAATTGACGTGAATTTCCGACTACATGTAGAATAAATTTAAATTTAAATAAATGAAATTTGACCTTATTAATGGGTGGATGTAAGTGTCTTCTGAAACCGCGTTGTGTCTACTGATGTTGTGGATAAGCATTTAGAGAAGTCGCTCTAGCAAAATATTCTGATCACACGTTTCATGTGCCTAAGTTTAATTCCTGATTGTGCTCTAGAGTGCGTTCCAAAATGGATTTCCCATTTATTTGTGAAACATTATGTTAATTTGCTCTATTTACTATTTGCTCTACACCATCTGTAAAACTACAATTCTCAATATAAGCAACCACTTAACAACTACGCTCAAACAGTTAGCAACACCTCAGAGTCATCAGAGATGTACCTCTAATTGAGCCTTGTTTAGTAGCAACTTAATTAAAACACTTCATGTACAAGTGCGAAGACTGCATGTGTTTAGGAAATATTGCACCAGGCTGAAGAAAAAGAAGAGTGATAAGTTTGAAAGGTGAGACACATCTGAGAACTGGTGATGGAGTATTTCCCATTGTTCTAATGTCATAATAAACAGCGGTTAATATTTTTCTAAATAACGTATCTACTACGCTTTTAACAAAAGAGCATTGTTTTTACAGTCGGTTTGAAGGCATAATGTAATGGAAAATATGGATGGCTCAATGTAGATTTTTGTGAGATTGGCTGAGTAAATGTTAGTAAGGTTTCAAAATTAGCGCTGTTTTCGTACCTTACTAGCAAAATGGAGCAAGTTACCTGTTGATATCTGTAAGAGTTTAGGAATATTGAATACAGCCTTATAAGTTTTGTCCCTGTTTAAGGGGAGGTTTGTGCGGGTTCTTTAAGCATTCCCGTAGAATCACCTACCATCCTAACCCAACTCCCCGTCCCTAACCTGCAAGTACCTGCACCAACCATAAGTAGCTTACCTGCATACGAGCAGCACAAAGCTCTCTTTCATCCATTTCCCATCTGAAATATAACCCACGGCAAGATCTTCATCTTGTCATGGCATCAAGCACCACAACTTCGTTACCAACCATTTTCACTATCAGTATTTGGGCAGCATCAATCTCTCTGGTAGGCATTCGGTTCACACCCTTTATGACCATTACGATTCATTAAAAATCCACCGGGTCCTATTGCCGACATCCATGCCTACCATATACACAGCAATCCCACTGTGTTTGCTTTTCTCCACCAACCGCTGGTCCCACGAACAAGCCATGGCAAATCGCTTGCTTATACAGCTGCAGCAGATTATCCCTGATCGGTTGCATTAGAGATAAACTGGCATCGAATTGGACGTGATCATAGTTTGTTTTTCCTAAACAATCTAGCAATGGTCACGTCCCATGTTTCGTTTGCCAATACAAAGCATAGCGCAACTCGTGCCTAGCTGCCAGGAGCCGAATTCTTTGCCAGTGTAAATATTCACACTGCAATTCGTCCCTGGACTCGCTATGGATGCAATGCACAATTGATGTGGATAAATACACAACCGTCATTGTGCAATCATTCGGATCACCAGATCAGGTCCCACGGTATCATTCCCTTAAACAACTCTCGTACCATTAACCAAGGCAAACAAATGCGTATCTTAGCGTTTGAACCCCGAAGTAGCGTTTCTGTTGACATAATACTCAGAAACCTATTTCGGCATCAACGAATCGCTAGTTCAAACATAGCCTCTTTTCCGGATACTATACGAGCGATCATCTATTTGCACAGTTGACCTATTTGAATTCAAATATCGTTAGTCAGTTTTTGTTGTCGGTTTTCCTTATTCCTCTGCAGCCGATACATGCAATACTCTTCTTCCCCATGTACAGGCCCTGATCCTGTTTGTGTCCATCTTGAATAGTGATAACCGCGCAAAATAACATCTAGAATCGTCACCAGAGTCAGATAGTAACCTTCGAACCGCGCACACGTACCGGAGACGTTGCGTGAGTCAAAATTCATCCCCTGTTGGAGTAAGAACGCGCCACCGGAGTCGTGAGTCTAAAATCGAAGAATAACAGTGAGCGTTGAATTTTTTTTATTTGATAGTCATCATTTTTGTGAACGACGGACAAAAATGAAAGTCGAAGTATTTGTGACAAAAATAAAAATTGAGACATCTTACTAAAACAATACGTGCGTGTCCTTCGGTGTTTCAAATGTATCCAAGTTTACAAATTAACGTTTTCCCTGTGCTAAGATCATTAATATCTAGGCACAATAAGTAAAATTAAACCAAGAAGTAGTTGTGAAAATTAGTTTGAATAAAGAGAACGTTAATGTCAAAATCACCCGGAGCCTTTTATTCGTCCTTTTATCTGGTGTTAGGTTTTTGGATAGACAATTTTTGTAGCGTGTAGTAGGTGGTGTTTGTATTGAATCCGCGTCCATGTTGATGCACAAGTACAAACATCCACTGGTTCTCATCTAGAGACTCAAAAATGTCGTGCTTTTCTTAAATTTTGTTTTACTCTATTCAAAATAAAAAATAAAAAAACCGATCCATCGAGTAGTTTTTTAGATATCGTGGAAACCAAGTATTTCGAGAATAACGCATTCAAAGTTTCAAAATGCTATACGAGGGTGTTGTGAAAAGTTTCCTGCCGGACCTAGAGATGGCACCAGCAGGTCTAATTACGATGTCAGGTTCTATACTACTATGTGTCATTAGCTTGTATATACATTTTCAGGTTGATTGCTCTGTTAGAATACATTTTTTACCCCGGCCCAACTTCTTGTCCTATATAAATCTCAAATTAGACCCGCGCTCGATTATTGCTCTCATGTTTGGAGCTCGGCTCCTAAACATACCCTCGACCTACTTGAGAGCGTACAAAGACGAGCGATCCGCCTGATCGGGGACTCGGCGCTGACGTCGGGACTACAGTCGCTATCACGTCGAAGGCGCGTAGCCGACCTCTGTCTGTTTTACAGATATTATCACGGGTGCTGTTCTTCGGAGATTCTTGGCATTGTTCCACGCAATTCGGTTTATATGCGTTCCACAAGACAATCCGACGGTTCGCACCCGTTTGTGGGTCATCTCCCGTCGGCGCGAACATCCCTGTATCAGAACTCGTTCCGTTACAGAGCGGGGAAGCTGTGGAACTCCCTTCCCATGCGAGTGTTCCCGGATCGTTACAACCTGCAACTGTTCAAAAAAAACTGCAATAGTTATTTGATGGCATCTCGGGGCGCCCACTCGACGCTATAGGTTCGTCTCTCCCGAGAGAAGTCTAATAGAAAAAAAAAAAATTTTGAGAGCCTACTGAACAAGACGCATCGAAGTGAAAAATAAATGACCTCACTTGACCCCATTAAGCTGTAACTGTTTTATAAAAATATTTTCGCAAAAACGGTTTTGGGGACTTATTCTACACACCATAAGCTCTCAAAAAAAGAAAAAAGAAATCGACTTTTTTTAAAACTTGTTGACTTTTTTAATACCCTTAATGTGATCACTCGTATTCAGGTTTATCAATTTTTTTATTAAAATCTGTTTGAGTATGCAAAAAGAAAGCATCTTCAAAAAACAATAAATAGCAAATGAGTGTATTATAGACTACAAGAGTTAGATTATGAGAACACTCCAATATAATTGTACGAATTCCTGTTCAAGGTTAGGCTAAAGCTTGTAAACTCATCCTAAAAATTATAGTTTCACTAGAAATGTCCGCTGTACAATAGGAACCTGATAACAAGTGCAACGAAAGGGATTTAACTTTTATCATGATATGCGCCCACTTTACTCAGACCTTGGGTGGCTCCGCCTAAATGTTTATTCACATTTTTGTACAATGACATAAAATTCTTTAAAATGGACCTATGGCGTTTCTAACAGATACGCACACAATACACAAGCAAATAGTGAAGAACACCGAAAGGAAATTCGAATAAGCACAGCATTAGAGCCATAGCGATAACATAACAATTCCTCGTTTCTCTTTTAATCACAACTTTATTCGACATTGTGAGAAAACAAGTGGAACCTTTTCCGTCGCCTACCAAATGAAGTTTTTGCTCACAGTGCCAGAAGAACAAGCAGTGCCCCAAGGGCTAACAAGTGAAACGTCGCAGGCGTCGCGATGGTAAAACTGATTACTGTAATTACTGATATTCCAGGACAAAAACGAATACAATACACCCAAATACCACCAAATTGTGCGTTTAATCAACAAGGACACTACACCATCACCATAAACTACATTAGAAGTGAAGACCATCGTCGCCTCAACTGGGCTAGACCATGGGTACTTTTTATATTATATATTTTATGTATAAAATTATATATTCTGCAACAGTGCAATACCAATGTGGGTGTGTGGCGTTTCTAACACATACACACACAAAAGCAAGCAAATAGTGAAGATCACCGAAAGGAAATTCAAATAAGCAAAGCATCAGAGCCGTATACCATAGCCATAACATAACAATTCCACATCAGTTGAGTGTACTTGAGTTTAGAAATCGAATTCGTACATGCGGCAGTGGGCTGATGTGTTGAGCATTGGTTACATTTTTAGTGATTCTAACCGTCATAGCGTCGGTTCGAATTACACATTCTTCACTATCGTCGCAATACGGGATAGACCCCTTGGTCGATATATCGCAGTTGAATTGAATTTTTGCTAACAGTCTCGAATACGTATTCCTTAAAATCTCTACTTCTCACTCCAACGTGTCGGAGCCAATTACCGCTGTATTTCTTCACCTCACTGACCGCTCCCTATAAATGAGACTGAGTAACTCCCTCTAATCCAGGAAACGATCAGTTCCGATTCTTTTTAGTTTTTATTTAAATCGTACAGCAAACAAACTTTAAATTTATTTTTCTATAGTTCTCGTTTTTTTTAAACGCACGCGAAACAGTTGTAGACTTGGCCGCTTGAAAAAATCAAAACGCATTCGATTCACTATCAAGAAATTAGACACACAACCCTTAAAAGTTCATAAATCTAGAAAAACTGCATTTAACTGACGCATTTGATGATAATTCATCGTTTAACCTCAGCACAGATCTCCATGACATATTCGTCAGAGGCTACCTTTACAAATTGAAGAAACTCCACCTGGAGAAAATTGAAATCCCACATTTCAACGATCGCAAACTACTTTGCGATCTACCCAGTCTACGTGATGTACATCTCGATGACCTCAACCTCAAGGAGATCAACTTTAACATGAGATGCCTGAAAAACTTACGATCTGGAATGTAACAACTTTGTGTACGTGAAGGATCGAGACCCAATGTTGTTACATGCCCTAGAAGCACATCCCGATCGAACTGCAAATCTGAATGTTGATTTCAATCTCAATCAATTCGTTTGCGACTGCAAGATGAGTGTCTCACACCATTGGCTACTTACATCAGCTGTTACCATACACAGCCCGGAGAATCGAAATCGTGTCAAACCGGAGCCAATCATGCAACTCCAATACGGTAAATGCAATTCAGTGAAAGCCAGCTCTACAATGAATGGTAACACAAAGACCGTTATTTTCCTGTTGATCGTGTTGAGTATCATCCTAGTCGCTTTAGTCGTGGCATTGATCGACATCAGCAGGGATCGACTCAAGGGCATGGTGACGCCGTTGTTCGATACTGTGGCCAAAAAGGATCACTACACGGCCATACGGGATGAAGGCTGCCTCGAGGTTCACGTCTGAGGATTATCGTCCTTTTATTTATTTATTTTTTTTACACAAACACGCATACAAAATGGGATTTTGGAGTACCATTAAGTGTCCGAGCAGAGTGCAAGCGTCCTTCATGCTCGGGTTACGGCCACAACCACCCATCCCATAAAACTTACCCCTTTGGAGCCAGTCTCCACCACTAATGGCGATACATGCCAAAAACATACACTTAAAGTATGAGACATTACCCAAGCCAGAGCATTACCCTATACATCAAATGGTCCCACATAAATTGATACCAAACAAATCGAAACTAAACGTTCAATTTGCGCTAATCAATTTAATTTCAAACAAATTGGACTAAACGTTCAATTGGCTCACATTAAAAAACTTAGACAGGATTATCGTACCAAAGGTTCATCACAAAAATCCCCTAAGAGCCAAATGTGCCTTTCTTCAAACGAAATCGTTGAGAATGATAAAATGCACATCAGCAATTTTATGATCCCTTGGAAAAATTGTCACCTAAAACCATTAACACCATCAGCGTCGGTTTCCGTTTTAACCAAACCAAGTTAAAACAAACAACAGGCGCTATTGATTTTTTTTCTTTGTGTTACCTATCGATTTCCCACGGAAGAGATGTAGAGAATAGATGGTCTGTGCGTCGGCATGGACGCTGATTCTACCATCCACCCACTACTTCGAGTTCAGCTGGAAATTGTTCGCCGGAAACGATCGACACAAGAGGTATCAAAAGAAACACTAGTCTTGTTGTAATTTTTTTTTTTTTTTGAACCTTTATTAAATTTATTCACAAGTTATTTATTCCAGATTTAAGGTGACAAATCGTACTACACTCAATTAACTATCAGGGAACCGATTTTGATTACTCTGACGACGACGTATGCACAAACGTATTATTACCAAACTGACGCACTAGGGTACAAATTACTTTTAAATTAAATGCGCGCTTACTCTACTCGACTTAGTATGTTTCATCCCCGAACGCGAAACGAGGAACGGGAGATCGCGTGAACATTATGAACGCACCTCCACAGATGCCGGAGAGCGGGAGTGAACCAACCGTCGCGAACGGTGGTTGTAATAGGACTCCGCGATCATCATCTCATGCCGAGATGATTTCGCTAAAAAGGGAAATTTAAGTAAAAAGGAAGAGAGAGAAAAACTTTTCTCTTAAGGGTGTGAATATATTCTTGCCCAGGATACGTTTTATCTACCACGAGTGTAACGTAGAGTCTCTCTTGTGGGAACAAGAAAACCGGATCTTGTAGTTGAGATCATGGTTGTGTGTGTGTTGACGTTCTGATCCGATGTTGTTGCACGTGTTCGAAAGCAGTGGAACAACGAGAAAGGCAGTCGGCGAGAAAAAAGGAAAAGGCGACCAAATGGTTCGCTCCGTAATGAGGGTCATGTTTATGCAACGTCGCTAATACGGACGTTGGTAAAAAGGTGTTAATGGGATACGATACTTTATACAGTGGAAATTGTATATCGTATCTTGGGTTAATTGCCGATACGCATCCCTTGCTTGCATTTAGGTATGCCAAGCAATTAGTGGTGGCGACGAAAGAAATGCATCATTGTTTGTCTATTGAATCGCTAGTGTTGCAGCTGTAAAAACAAGCTGACGACATAGCATTTTAACTCAGACAAAGGGTATCGAATGTTTGGTATTTATGGCGCATATGCACATTAAGGATCAATTTTAGGAATTTCAGATAATGCTTGAAAGCATTACATGTCCTTGGAAAAGGAAATGTTTTCTGGGGCAAATGCAAATGCATTGGCGGGAAACAATGAGAGTTATGGAATTCCTGAAAAGGTCATGAAGAATTCTTACAGAAAATTGTAGGCGAAGAGATGCATGAAGGTAAGGTTTCTTAACAGGAAATTTAAGATCATGGGTTTGATCTCTTAAATGGGTGCAGCGTTTTTGTGTGCCGAATGCGATTGCATTGGTGAAATTATATAGGAAGATGGGTGTTATGGGGGTTTTTAAGGAAAGCGTACCGTGGGGTTTAGCGGAACCGCCACAGAGATCCTTGCCCATTCGGCTAAAATAAACAACATAGAGAATCATAAATGTACATTAGCGCAATTCTCTATTTGATCCTTCCTTTGTATCGATTTCCCACGGAAGAGATCCTTCCCCATTCGGCTAAAGCAAACAGCGGGCGGAGAAAAGGAATTATCCTTTTATCTGCAGGCGGAAACAAAAGATTTCCAATGGAAAAATAAAAATGAAAGAAAAAAATAGAGACGCAGGGTTTTCGAGATGTTGGCCGAGACGGTCAGACAGAGAGTTGGTTTTTGGATCTCGATCGAGACGGTGAGATAGTGTACGGAACGGATCGGGAGTTCGTCAAAGTTAAACTAAATTAGAAGTCAATAAGGACAAATAAAAAAGAAGTGAATACGTTCGAGACAAATGTAATGATAAGTCAATAAGGACAAATTTAAAGGAAGTGAATACGGTAACTATTATTGTGAGAGAAAAGTTCATGCCGTTGATAAAGTTTACTATCAAATAAAAAACAATTACAACCGTGTTTTATTTAAAGTATGTGTGGTGTGCAAAGTGGGTAACGAAAACTTGTATAACACTCGTGTATATAAGTGTCATAACACAATTAATTATTTTTAATTTTTTTGGACTAGAAAGCGATTATTACGTAATATACGACCCCGTATTTAATTTTATCTAACCCACTTCACTTTTCTCTTTTTATCTTCTTATTTAATTTTTTGTTTTTTATTTTATTGCTTTTAATTATAGACCGATAGACCACTCATCCGACTACAAGTCGGCCATAACATTATTCTTGGATCTGCGTATAAAAGTCAAAACGTTATGTTTAATTTTTTTCCCCTTAATAGTAATACAAAAATAAAAAAAAGTTTAATAAATAATGTTCCTTCTTAAAAATGTGTGTGCACTTAAAAATGAAACTTGAAGCCGTACTAGAGGATAGCTTGTACTTGCCCCTGGTTACTATCTCGGTCTCCAAAGAGTTGAGAGTAGCGCAGGAAATCGCAACAAGAAATAAACAAACAGAAACACACAAAAATCTGTGATTTATGTTAAAAAAGATACAACAACATAATTGTAAGTTTTTGTTTTTATATTTAATAACATTTGAATTATCGTTACGACGCCGAGAAGGAAATATTATCCATAGTCCTTTGAGGACTCATTCTAATACTGAATTTGAGTTTACTCCCTAACAGAATTCTGATTTTAAATAAAACTGAACAAAAGTACGTTTAAATATAAATTTAATGTTGTTGTTAATTGGGCGGTATGTTGTTTCATTTGTTGAAGACGGTTTCGGCATTCGCCACGCTTGATAGGTCCTTTTTTTTCTTATTAAAACAGGACGGACACATGCTTATGGTCAACTTGTTTAGATAAGTTATAACGTAGGTAGAGTTGTTAACCAGAACGTATTGAGAAAGAAAATCTAACAAAACGATTACAGTACACTCTATTTCTAATCTTACGCTCTTAAGTAACAATTGTGACCATCTTTCCAGACTCGTTATCTCCCCCGCCTGCCACACAAAACATTCTTGGCTTATATAAGGTTATATTTTTATGGATTTTGTTGTTCTTACCTTGGTGGTTTAGGTTCCGGGTCTTTTGGCTCGTTCCAAGATGAAAAGAGGAGATTTAATTCTTTAATTATTTTATTTTATTATTTTATTTATTTTTTGTTGTGGCCGTTGCCTCGGCCTCTGGATTCCGACTCATGCTGAAGCCAAAATGTGCCGCCCTTTTATACTCTGTGATGGCAGAAATTGTATAAAATTTTATTTAAAAATTCCAAAAAGCACAAATAAGATTTTGTGTGCTTCAATTGGAATAGCTTCATCGCACCAAATACTCTACAGCGCCTGGTTAAATCTCGAAACACCAAGAAGTCACCCGGTATCGACAACATGTCATACCACTCGTTGCAATGGCTTTCTGCCTTATTCCTTATAAAGCTCTTCATTCTGTTCAACCATGCTTACAACATGGGGTACTTTCCCCACGCTTAGAAGCACGCTATTATTTGTCCAATAGCAAAAGTTGGGAAACCAACGTTTCACCCCTCAAGCTTTCGCCCTATTTCGCTCCTCACCTGCATCAGCAAAATATATGAAAAATTCATATACGAGAAACTAAATAACTTTATTAGTGCCAGGAAGCTAATACCCGATTTCCAATTTGGATTTCGAAGAGCGCACACACCACTATGGCTCTCAACATATTTAAAAACCACGTCCACGCGTCTAGCTCTATAATAAGAAACCCGCCGTTGCGGTGAGCCTGGACATTGAAAAAGATTTTGACACGACTTGGATCGAAGGTCTCGTTTTTAAATTATTGAATACTGGCCTCAGTAGAACGCTATGTAGTATAATCTACCAGTTCGTTCGAAATAGAACGTTCCAAGTTAGAGTGAATGGAAAGCTTTCCTGAACGTTTAACGCCGCTGCAGGGGTACCACAGGGCTCCATTCTGGGCCCCATTTTATTTAATATCTACACTTCAGATATCCCTCGCCCTGTGGACGAGAGAGTAAACCAGATATGCTATGCGGATGACATCCTAGTGTACACGTCATCCAAAAGCTCAAAACTCGCAACAAACCGACTCAACCGTCACTTGGACGAACTGTATCAATATTATAGTCGATGGAAAATTCGACTCAATCCATCTAAAGCAGTAGCTATAATTCTGAGTAGTAAACACTTCCAACCCACTTCTCGATATTCACAGAATATACGAATAAAAATGGGAGATACTACGATTAGACCACAGGACAGGATGAAATATCTTGGGGTCATTTATACCCCAAAAATGAATTTCATCAAACATGTGACCCACATTCTCCAAAGGGGTTTCGGTCGGTCTAAGCAACTGCACAACATCTTGAAGTGGAGCAACAAAGTTTACACCAAAGTTAAGCTTCTCTGCTCTAAGCAGCTAATCCGATCTGGAATATCGTACGCCTTTCCCATATGGTCCTGCATACCTTCGGCTCAAATGGAAAGATTTCGAGTTTTCGAAAGGAAACTACTCAGAAGATGCACCAATCACTATAGAAGTGTAATATTATGATGATGACAAAATGATTAATTGATGGGGTGGCGGACGCACGTAACAGAAGGCCTGACGGTCCTTATTACCCTAACTCTCACCTATACGAAGGCGCCTCCATTACCTCTATCGACAAGTACTTGCTTCAATTAGCATACAAGTACCTCGAAAGCATTCAGAACAGCGAGAACCTACTTGTACGGAACTCTTGCGTTCTTGACCTTTCTCTCTCTCGATCTCTCCGGATCAGACCGCCATAAATTCTTTTTCAATACAAAACTGAAGAAAGCACCCTTCCTAACAACATTCCCCTCTATAATAGAGGATTCCTGGATCCATCCCATAGGGTCTACTGTTAACAAACCACACACACACGGACACACAGTACAAGACGGCACAAACATACACACACCGACCAAAGCGCAGATCGTCAGACGCCAAAGACGTGATCTGCGTTTACTGCCGCACTTAAGACCTACCGGTCTTGTATGATTTCTTTCCCACCATCCCCCCATCCAAGTAGTTAGAGAACACCCGAACTAACACAGTCCACACAATCCTTGGATACCCCCCCCCCCCCCCCCCCCTTTTTTTTTTTCTTTTCTTTTCAGATATCTCGAGACCGAGCCCAACATCCTCACGGATGTGGGTGATTCTGGTTATCGCAAGATGAGCAGAAGCCAGAGACAAGATGAAGGACACATCTGTCCTTGTCTCGCTAAAATCGGCCCTCTCGCCAACCCATTTTTCAATTGGAATAGGGTTCTGGGAAGTGTATAGGAATTTACTTGAATAAATTCTCGGAAGGAGAAACCATGAAGTGCATTTAGAATTAGGCAGTTCATAATTTCAGTGGTTATAGGGAATTGAATCAATGCACGACAAATGGACTTTCGTTTAAATTTATCGTGCATATGATTCAATTGGATTGGGATGTAAGGTACTTGGAAATTGAATCAATGTGCGACAAATTAACTTTTGGTTTAACTTGTCCGCTCATATGGTTCACTATGGGAATTGGATTGGGGTTATAGGTAATTGGAAAAGGGTAGTGATTTAGGATCACTACACTTAGTTACTAACTCATTAAAATAGTTCGTAAGTTTATTCTTTTATTTTTATATTACATTTACTTGTACTAAGGGAAATAAAAGAGGGTCCTGTTCTCATTTCAATGTACGTCTGGCGAAGAGTTTTAAGTATTCTCTGTTTAGAAAATAAAGCGATTACAAATTATGCACATTAATATCATCCACAATAACAATTTTACTTCGCAGGTATAGGATCAAGAGTATCGCCTTCGTTTAAGGATATTTTCCGTACAAGTCCGAACTTCTGTGTAGAAAACTAAAACTAATGATATGTTTACTGGGCACAAATAACCAATAACTCCTCAGGATAGGCCGCAAGCTGACATCATCAATAGATAAGCGAAAGCGACTGCTACAGCTGTTATACCATTAAAGGGGATACCTCACTGGAAAACGCAGGGCTGGCCTTATCTGAAATGAAGACTTCGAGTCCCACACGAATATCAGTGCCACTCGACTGAAAAATGATTTATCACACTTTTTATATTGTGCAGAACATATTCTTTTGTAAGTTATACAGAAGTAGATATCATTCCAATGTTCAACAGATAAAAACCGTTTTACAAAGACTTCCTGTAATCAAAGTGCGTATTAAAAAATCATTTTACAATTTACGATTCTCATTTACCAGCCAATTATCAGAATCCTGTAAAATCATATTGCAGCTCTTCAGGTCTATAAAGCTCCGTGCAAGTAAAGGAAATCTCAATTACGAAGCGTTTGTGATTCCAATTGAGCAAACTAAAACTAACACCAAATCATCAACATGTCAACTTGTACACTTAATGAATGCAGCGACGGGAAACAATCTTCAATTAAATGATGCTGTAACGTACATCGTCAGAGCTGAGTTGATTCTCCTCCATGATTGCACTTATGCCACTTCGCTTCCCAAACGCTTACAATTTCTCAATATCCACCAATAAGGCTAATTGGACATTGTTCCCAGTAAGTAATCTTTTAGCTTGTTTTTCACAACGTCAACGTCAGAAAATACTATTCAAGTGGTGCGATAACTTATGGGGTGATGAAATCCCACGTAGCAATAACCAAAGCCTTTAACGTAATTTATACGACAAACGTATGTGTGCCGATGGGGGCTCGTCTACGAACACTATGCCAAGCAAGTTTATCTACTTTTAAGAACATTACTCATAACCAAACATTCAGACGCGGAACAACACACATGCATGAAATATCTGAGATATTTCATTTTCTGCTTTTATTCGTATGCTTCCGATCGCAGTTTCCCTGAATTAATGTATTTAGTTAGATGAGACTGGAGTTTGCTTCCTTAACTACGAGAACGTGACCAACGGAACGTTAAAAAAACGTTAAAATAAACCCAAAATTTGTATACCATTTTACTGCCCTTGATAAGATATTGTTGTATTTTCATACGATGAGTAAACAATTATGAGTGTTGCCTTCCGCTTTTTTATATTTTGCACAGTTTAGCTAAATATTTGTTGAGAGAGATGTTATAATCATGAGATAAACTGATTTATAAACCAAATTTACCTTTCTGTACCATGCTAGCAATCATAGTATATTGTATGTGGCCATAGCGCGCAACTGGAACATATATTATCGGATGTAATCTACCTGAATATACAGCCTGCCTGTGTTGTGCCCCATTTCTGCGATTTGCCACGTGCGATTTTGAACCATGTCAATGATCGGCCTCGTTTTCTTTTTATATTTTTTCCTATTGTAAAATCTGCGGTGCGCTTGTCTATGTCATTAAATAAATACTCAATTATAAACCACCAGAATAAACGCATTTCTCGTGGCATGGCAACAGGAATATGACATGAAATTGAAACCATGGATAATAATGATTCAGACATTTTAAATGTTGATGCAATGTCATGGAGAGGTAGCATTGTGGGGGTAAAGATATTATGCCGGTCATGGGCACACGGTTCACTTATCTTTCCCCAACGATGTTGCTCTGCCACGTGATAGGCACCAGGTATATCCAATAGGAAATCAGAAACGAAAACACTGGTGTAGTTTTTGTTTGGTTTATTATTTAACAGCAATTAATGTCACTAACAGTATTACAAATTAATTGTTTTCAACACATTCAGATATAATAATTACTAATTAACAAAAAAAAAAAAAAAAAACGGACACACTGACTTAAATGTTCGAAATAAAATTTGGACCCGAGCAACGTGACTTGACGCGGTAGTGGTTGGATAGCGACTGACTAAATTAGGGTGGAAATCGTAATTTCTGCTTTTTACACATTGATCTGCCAATGGTAATCGTGCTCTCTTGTGTGTTCCCCAACTCACCACACTCATCCAGGTCGAAACGTACTTGTGTATTCGTTCGACGTCGATGGGCGTAGCCAGAATGGAGAAATCAAAAGGGAAAGCACAATAACCCAGGGTTGATCTGGCTAGGTGTGTGTGCGTCAGTGCCGTGTATACGGCTGGTCTACTGACCTAGTGATAATCTCTTAGGTCATTGCACTATAGCAAGACAGAAATACGAGAGAGGGGAAACCCTAGCTAAGGTTATTCACCAGCAATAAGAGATCATTGATCCCAAGCGAATGGGTGATCTGGGAAAAGTCAATAGGACGCCGCGTCGGCTGGGGATATAATACTGTAGCGAGCTTAGGGTTCGCTGGATTAATTATTTTTTAATAAATAAGAGCCGTTAAATTGATTTTTGAATTAATATAACACTTTATTAGTCCGTAATACAACCGTTACTTTTACCGTACACAACGATTTCTTTTCTTATCGCTTCCGTACTTATCGCGTATTTCACTGCTTACTTCTTACTTATGACTCATCACTATGCTCTGTGTGCGGCGTATTTATACTGTTTCAGCGTTTCGTTTCCTTCCGTTCCATTGCCTTGAATGTTCTACTGTTCCTAGTCTCCAGTTTTCCATTACTTTATAGAATATTCTAGTACTCTGTTTCGGACTTTCTAGAATATTCTAGTACTGATTGTCATATGCGTCACACTACCCTCCGCCTAGATTAGTTCGTCCCGAACTAAGTTCACTGGTCTCCCGGGCCAACAAAAGCCGCCAGTCGGTCGCGATGCACCACTTTCATCTTGGCGTTCGGCGGTGGAAGTTCTTGACCTTCATCCAAATTTTCTACTGCTCTCCTTTTCGCGTCAGCTCTAGCCTGCCGCCATTTTTCCTTTTCCTGACGACGGAATTCCTCTTGCATTTTAGGGATCTCATGCGAACAGTATAAGAGAAAATGCATGTGCACACCCTTAAGCTCTTCTGGAGTTTGCACATCACGTAAGCGGTCTAGATCTTCATCTTTAATTACACGCATATCATCTGGTATTGGAGCATCTGTCGATTTCATAACCGTATCCAACTGGTAGTTCCGCATCTTTTCAAATAACTGAAGAGGTTTGTTCTTTGGAGCTGACAGTAAACACCATCGTGCGTCGTAGTAATAGACTTTCCATAGATCGTCGCACATTATTTCTGGTTTCACGTGTTCTTCTCTATAGAACGCAATGAACGGCACGTCTAGCTGTTGATTACGCCTACAATCTAGGGCTTGCATGATCTTTCCCCCCATATGTGGTGGCTTACAATAGCGGTCTCGACCTCCAACATCCGTTGATCTCTTTTGTTCGGAAACAGTTGATTTACAAAACGCATGTTTGTAAATCCATTCAGCTTCATCTTGTAGTTCATTGGGTCCCTCTGGAACAGGCGTAACCGGAACTTCGCGCAATTGCATTCGCTCAGGAATATCTGTTTTACGGATTTCATTGTCCAAATCAGTAAAGTGACCCCTTTCCAATTCATCATTGAAATGTTTTGCCGCCTCAGTTTCCCTGTGACTACGTTCAGAGCGGCGTTCAACATCGTCTTCGTCGTCGAATAGCTGTTCGTCTATAGACTTACGTGCTGAACCTTCATCGACGTGCTGTCCCTCTCCATCACTTTCTTCATCCTGTGTACGACGCAGACGCTTGGAACGCTTTCTGCCTTCGACTTTCAAACCAAGATTCTCTTCAATAAGGTCACAGTCGTCGTCTTCTAGTCGGTTGTCCAACTCGTCATCATCATTGTAAATCCGTTTCAGGGAACGGCCTGAAGCATCAGTGTCTTCATCATCACTGCCGTCCTCTTCAATCGGGTTATCATCTATGAAATCCTTCAGTTCTTCACGTAACACATCATCGTCATTTTCCTCCTCTTCCTCACTGCTGTCGGCCATAGCTTTGCTCTTCCTGAGTTTCTTCCTTTCATGTGGCTCCAATTCCTCCTCATCCTCAGCTTCTTCCGCTTCCGAATCCCAGAATTATTTCATACACTGCCTTTGGGCATCCAATTTTGCATTAAACTCTGCAGCTCGCGCGTCTAATTTTACAGCTCGCGCATCCAATTTTGCAGCTTGCGCATCCAATTTTGAATTAACGTCTGCGGCCCACGCATCCAATTTTGCAGCTCGCGCGTCCAATTTTGAGTTAATATCGATAGCTTGCGCGTCCAATTTTGCCATCATAATCCTGAACATCTCCGATATGTCCAACGGTTGCGAACTCTTCTCCGAATGTCGATCTGCCATCGTCACAATACACTTCCACAGACTTATTTATTTCACCAATAATTAATCCCACTTCTGACACCAATTGTAGCGAGCTTAGGGTTCGCTGGATTAATTATTTTTTAATAAATAAGAGCCGTTAAATTGATTTTTGAATTAATATAACACTTTATTAGTCCGTAATACAACCGTTACTTTTACCGTACACAACGATTTCTTTTCTTATCGCTTCCGTACTTATCGCGTATTTCACTGCTTACTTCTTACTTATGACTCATCACTATGCTCTGTGTGCGGCGTATTTATACTGTTTCAGCGTTTCGTTTCCTTCCGTTCCATTGCCTTGAATGTTCTACTGTTCCTAGTCTCCAGTTTTCCATTACTTTATAGAATATTCTAGTACTCTGTTTCGGACTCTCTAGAATATTCTAGTACTGATTGTCATATGCGTCACAATACCATTCTGTGGAATGTTCGATAAATACCCAAGCCTATGGACTATGACGCAACCGCGTCGCTTGGTTTGACTTGGTTGTTGCTAACCAATACGAATGGAATTTCCGGTGGAAATCCCATGGTTAGCGCAATAGTGTTGCCATATGGCGTTGATTGTAGCTAAACTCTATTATGCATTATCTGCATAGAATAATGAGTTTAGCTATGCGTCCCTTTGACATGTTTTACAGGTAAATAACTTATCAAGGAAATGGGTAGGTATTGTGGTTGGAATTGTGGGCTGTTTCTCCTATAGGATAGAGAAACCCCTACAGCATATCTATAAAAACTCTCACTTTTCAACCTGGTATATCCTTCGAAATATATTCCTCATCTTCTTATGCTCTCCCTATTCTGCCGTTGGCAATGTGCTTTGATATTTAGAGGTAACCCAAAATTCGTTTTCATGCATGCATAAATTGAAAAAAGTTGAATAAGTCATTATTAACAATTAAATGACTACTATACTACTACTAGTATTTATTGGTCTATAGAAACCCGAAAGCTCATGACTTCACTAACTCGTCTACTTCACCACCGTTCCCTGTTCCAGAGATAACCCAAAATCCGTTTTCGTGCATGCATAAGTTGAAAAAAGTTGACTAAGTCATTATTAACAGTGAAACTGTGGGGGTTCTTTTAAGCTTACCCAAAGAACCCCCATAATTGCAACCCAACTCCCATTGTTTTTCGCCAATGCAATTGCATTGGCACCTGAAAACATTTCCTCTTCCAAGGCCATTTAATGCATACAACGTATTATCTAAGATTCCTAAAAAGAATTCTTTAATGTGCACATGCATCATAAATCCCAAACCATTCGGCACCCTTTGCCATCATTAAAATGCTATGTTGGACAGCTTGTTTTTACAGCTGCAACAAACCGACCAGCGATTCGTTTGTTCAATCGACAAACAATTACCGCATCTCCAGCATTTCCTAAATACAAACAATCACCAATTTCGTGCACAAACGATTGACCCTGCATATACAAATGCAGACAAGGGACCCGTTTCTTCCACCGACCCAAGATACGATATACAATTTTCATTGTATAAAGTATCCCAATCCATTAGCACCTTTTTCTAATGACTATGCGTCTATTTACGCAAGGGCATCACTCATCCAACACTTTTATGACGCCCTTGTCCCATCTTTCCTTTTAGCACCATTTCCTCGATGCATCGCCGTATATTTATTTAGCCGCAATGCATATCATAAACAATGATCTTCACGATCCTTTTGCACTTACCGTCTTTTTACTTTGTTTTTCCATAGCCTTGTTTCATGAAAAAACCAATGTGATCTTCACGATCACACATACACCCATACACCATGATCTTCATTACGAGATCTGGTTTTCTATTCCACAGACTTTACGTTTCTCTTGTGGTAAGTTAGCATATCCTTGGCCGGGAGGATATTCACCACACCATTAATTGAGGATTGAATTCAAGTCAGAGTTCTATCCTCGGTGAGTCTGATTCCATCCACCGACCGAGCAGGTCATGTCCACTCCCGCTCCCCGGCGCAGCGGGGACGCATGCGTCCCGGAGTTGTATATCACCAGTTGTTACCTAACCGCTTTCCTAGTTTTTATTCAATTATGCTTAAAGAAAATATACCAACAAACATGAGACAAACCGCGAATTAACTTAATCGAAACCGAGTGCTAAAAACTGCTCTATTTCATTCAACTCCTTTGTAACGCAATAAGTAAAAAAGCAAGAATCGTAAATAATAAAGAAAAAGTTATCATTATATAGTAAACAGTATGTTTTCCTGCCTTCTCGTGAATGACTTGTGGTGGAGGTGAGCAATGTTCAGCAGCGGAACAATTAGTGAACAATTGATTTGGCACCAGTTTTGACTTTCTTTCGGCGGAATAGTTGATCTTCGTGATAGCGATGACTTGGGTTGGTAGTGGAACCCAGCGTCCATGCCGGCGTACAGACTTCCTACCCCACAAAACGATTACTATATTAATACGAGTATTTAATGGTGTATAGAAACCCGAAAGTTCATGACTTCACTAACTCGCCACCGGTCCTTGTTCTGCGCACAATCCCTCTATGCTTCGCTACTAGATCTGATATCCTTAAGGTCATGCTTTACATTGTCCTTCCATTTCCGTCGTGGCTTTCCCACTGCCCTCTTTCTCGTTGGTGTTCCATCAGAAATCCAATGGAAGGTTTTTTTCGTTGCCCATACTTGCTATATATTTCAAATATAATCTGAACTTTAACACAGTGAAATTATTATTATTTTATTTTATTCTTCATTGGCCTGTAGGAACCCGAAAGTTCATGACCTCACCGACTCGACTCCACCATCGTTCCCTATCCTGTGCACTCTCCCTCCACGCTTGACCATCTGATCCGATCTCCTAACATTGTCCTCCCATCTCCGTCGCGGCCGTCCTGTCGGTCTCTTTCCCGTTGGTGTACCGCCAAGAAGTCTACGCACGGTCCTGTGGCAACTCTAACAGATACACACAATTCACAAGCAAAAATAGTGAAGAACACCGAACGAAAAATCGAATAAGAAAAATACATCAGAACCGTATACCAAGCGATAAATAAAAATAATTCACATCAGTGGAATATAGTCGAGTTTGGAAATCAAATTCTAAACCCGGTCAGTAGCCTGATGTGTAACGCTTAGGTAAAATTTTTTTCGTGATTCGAGCTGTCATAGCGTCAGTTCGTCACACGATCTTCTTCACTATTATTTCAAACGCTATGGTCCTATCGTTGCCCATTCGCGCTACATGTCCGGCCCATCTTAATCTTCGTGACTTAATTACTCTCACTATTGATATAGCTCTTCCAGTTCGTGGTTGTGGAGTTTCGTCCATTGTTCTGCTTCCTCGTCATATTTACCTCCAAAGATACCCTTTAAAACTTAATTTGTTTTCTTCCCGTTTTGTGAGAGCCCATGTTTCGCATCCGTATACAGCAATCGGCATGATTATGGTTCTATAGACACGGAGCTTTATATTCCGTGATAGCATTTTGGATTTCAGCAGTTTACTGACTGCGTGCCAACTAGCGTTGCCGGAGTGTAGTCTTTTGTTAATTTCCTTCCACATTTCGTTACTGGTCGTCAGTATCGTTCCCAGATATTTAAATTCTTTAACTTTTTCAAATATCTTACCCTTGACGGCTCTGTGTGTTCCCTGAGGTCTACCTGCTCTCGCCGTAATCATGTATGTTGTTTTGTCTTCATTTATTTCTAGGGCCACCTTTTCTGCCGCTCGCGTGATGATTTCACAGTTGTTACTTACAGTTTCTAGATTATCGCCCAAAACGGCGATGTCATCCGCATATGCGAGCACTTGTGTGACCCCGTTCAGGGATGTTCCGGCCATGTTGTCGTCTTGTACCTTTCTGATGACATACTCGAGCACAAGGTTAAAAAGACATGGTGAGAGTTCATCGCCCTGTTTTAGTCCGTCCCGGATTTCAAATGGTTCTGAGAGGTGGTTTTCTATTCTAACTCTCCCTTTGTTTTCGTTCTTGCAAATTTGAATGAGGGCGGTATATTTTTTCGGGATTCCCAGCTCAACTACAATACGGTAGAGTCTTTGCCTTGTGACTGAGTCGTAGGATTTTTTGAAGTCAACGAACAGTTGGTGGATCGTCTCTCCGTATTCCCACTTCTTCTCGAGCAGTTGCCTTATTGTAAACATTTGGTCGCTTGTTGACCGGTTCCTACGGAGTTCGCTTTGGTAGTCTCCCAGTATTTCTTCTGCGACGGTGTGATTCTCGCCAGTATAACATTTGTTAGTATTTTGTATGTGATTGGGAGCAATAATATTCCTCTATAGTTTTCGCAGTCAGATCTGTCGCCATTCTCGACAATGGGGGCGAACTATTGAGATTTTCCATTCTTCTGGAGTGACTTTCTTATCCCATATTGCTTTGATGAGTTGGTGAATTTTTCGAGCGGTTGCCTCTTCTCCATGCTTCACAAGCTTTGCCGGTACGCAGTCGACTCCGGGAGCCTTGTTGTTTTTCAATCGATTTATTGCGTCTACAACTTTGTCGAAAGAGGGCTCTGGGATCTGAGGCTCGGCTGTATGTACGTCTGGTGCGTTTATTTGTGGTTGATGAGTGCGCACATTGAGCAGGTTTTCAAAGTACTGCTTCCATCTTGTCACGATATTGTTTGTATCTGTGACCAGACATCCGTTTGCATCTCTAATTATTTTGGCTCTCCCTCGGTAGCCATTTCTAATTGAATTTATGCCGGCATACATACCTCGGATGTTCTTTGCTCTGGAATTTAATAGGATTTTTTCGATCCGAGTCTTCTCCCATTCGCATTTTTTTGAGTTTGAAGAGTCTCATTATCTCTTTCCGAATCGTCGCGTAACTGTCTGCGTTGACTTCATCATATCTTTCTAAGTGAATCACTCTGAGGCGTTTACGTTGTTCGATCTTCGTCCTGCACTCATCGTCAAACCAAGGTTTGAACTTAATTGTTTTCTTAAATCAATTCCTTTTGGGCTGTTTGTTTGATTGTGTCTCTGATCGATGTCCATTTAGTGCCCACACTATTGGCTTCCTCTTCCTCACTGCTCCCATGCTCTAGGGTGTTATATTCAGCCCGTTTGCGCAGGTCTTTTAGTTTATCAATGTCGAACATTTTGCTTGTATCCCGTGATTGCCCATGTGGGTTTGCTGCGAGCCGACTTCTAATTTTGCCCAACACTAGAGGGTGATCAGAGTTGCAATCTGCTCCTCTATATGATATTACGGCAAGGATATTCGAGTGGTGTCTTTTGTCTATGAGGAGGTAGTCTATTTGGTTACGCGTTACGCCGCCGGGTGATATAAATGTGGCTTTATCGATTAGCTTGTGCTTGAACATCGTGCTTTTCACTACCAGATCTTTTGACGCTGCGAACGTGATAATTCGAATTCCATTATCATTTGAAACGTCGTGTAGGCTTTCTTTACCTATTGTTGGTTGGAAGATATCTTCCTTTCTAATTTTCGCATTGAGGTCCCCGAGGAGGATTTTAACATCGAATGATGGGATCCCATCAAATACTTCCTTCAGGGTCTCGTAGAATGTGTCCTTCGTTTCTTCGTCGGTAGATTCTGTTGGGGCGTGTACGTTTATAAATACATAATTGTACCATGGGCCCTGTATTTTTAGCACCGACATTCGGTCATTAATGAATTGCACATCTGTTACATGGGGCGTAATCTTCTTGCTTATGATGAAGTCAGTTCCGAAGTTATGTGTATCGGTACCTCCACACACCAGTGTAAACCCGTTGGTTTCGCTTACTTAATGTGGGAGTCGAATTTCCTGAAGCGTGACGATGTCCATTTTATATTGTTTCGTGTTTTTTACGACCGTCTGTATCGCGCCTGGTTTATATAACATTCGAACATTCCACGTGCCGACGCGTATATCCCGCTTTTTCAGCTTTTCCCTACGTCTTCTTTTTGCCGAGTCGGTGTTTTCTTATTGTAGTGTCGGCTCATCACACTTACACCTACCGGGTTTTTCGTGGGATTGGTTTTTGTATATTGATTATTCATTTTTGTTCCCACGAGTCTTGGAGTTTCAAATAGTCTGCCATATCAGACTTCCCTCTTTGATATGGTAAGGTCTGCTTATTGCTCTGATTCGAGTTGGTGTCAGAGAAGCGCCGTTATAATACAGCCGGTATACCCCTGGCCGCAAACCATCCAATGGGCAAGGTGACGCCTAACACCCTGGATTAGGGGTGGTAGATCTTTGTGTGTTACTCCTCGCTAGCCTGTCTGACATGGGTGGCCCTACTGGAAGCGTATGCTTCCGTCAGCATTGCCCGAGTGATTCATCGTAGTTTAACCCCCCGCACCACGGCAATGTTCTACAAGCGGGGGTTTAACACAGTGAAGTACTTAACGTAAATTTTAATATAAAATGCTGGGACTCGGTAACTATTTAATTTTTCCCCGTCGAAGTTTCTTGACGAGTAAACGATTTTATTCTTTTTATTATTCTACAGAGGGTAAAGATTAATAAACCTAAGAAGAATAAGCGATTCGAATTCAAGTGAAGATTAATAAGGCAAAACAATTAAGCAAACTGGATGAAAACCGAAGAAGATTCAAGAGGACTAAAATTAACTGTAATGCGTACTCAAAGCGAAAATCGAAAAACCCTCACACAGGAAGTATATATCAGTCACAGTGCAAACGCCGTCAGCATCGGTTGGAAGCGTACGTACATAAAAGAAAACAAAACGATGCATCGAGTACGGGAGTGAGTGAAAACAAAAAGAGTAGCCCGCTTAAGGGTTTGTTTTTTATTGGCTTAGATTACGCCACATTGGCCCAAGGCTAATAACCATGCTCATAAAAACGAATTATTATGGCAAATATAACAAGCCTCGGATATGGACCGGATACACGACGACCACGGAAACGAAAATGGGTAAACGATTTAAGAATTTTCTCATGGAACGTACGCTCACTATACAGAGCTCGAGCTGCACAACAGCTAGTCGATGCCCTGTCCGAATATAAGGCTGACATAACAGCATTACAAGAAATAAGATGGACGGGGAGTGGTGTTATTCAAAGAAACAAGTATGACGTTTATTATAGTTGTCATGCAAAACATCATGTGCCAAAAACTGAAGCCTGCCATTATCAGCTTTAATGAAATAAACGAAAGGCTATGCACTCTTCGTCTGCAACGCAAGTTTAAGAACATAAGCCTTATAAACGTTCACGGACGTACAGGGGAGTTCCCTGACGACGAAAAAGAAGAATTCTACGAGGATGCTAAACGAACCCCCAATGCCTGCCCAAGATACGAAGTGAAAATCGTTCTTGGTGATTTGAATGCGAAAATAGGTCAGGAGCCGGTTTTCAGGTACCACGCAGAGTCCCATAGTTTGCATGAGAACACTAATTACAATGGATTACGAGTCATCGAACTGACAGCGTCAAAACACTTGGTCGTTGCGAGTACCAGGTCTCCGCGTAAAGACATCTGTGGGGGTTCTCTATACTACATGGAGAACCAACCCACAATTCCAACTTAATTTAGACCGCCTACAGCACGTCACATTATCCCCTATCCCACCGTTCAGCTATTTTACCTGTAAAAGAAAGCATAGCTGAATTCATTATTCTATGCAGATAATGTAGAATTAAATTCAGCTACCCATTTTGCCGTACGGCAACTCCATTTTTGCTAGCCCATGAGATTTTGGAAATCACATCATGTCGGTTAGCAACAACAAGCCAAATCAAATGACGTTGTTGCTTAACCATGCAACGGCTGAGCTAATTCCAGATTATTCGAATTTGGTTTTGCATGATAAATTACCCTAGCCAATTTGGCGTCACCTCGGCTTTTCTTCAGATCACCCATTCGCTAGGGATCAACGGTCTCATTTTACAGGTGAATAGCGCAAACAACATTTTCCTCTCCTTCACAATTCTGTCTTTCCATAGTGCAATGCACTCTGAGATCACCACAATCACCGCAATAGGTCAGTGGACCATCTCAGACGCTGCATTAACACACACACACTAAGCCAGATCAACCCTGGGTTATTGTGATTTCCCTTTTGATTTCTTCATCCTTTCTACGCCCATCGACATCGAATGTATACATAAGTACTTATCCACCTCGATGAGCGTCGAGAATTGAAGCTAACACCGGAGAGCGCGATTACCATTGGCTGATCGTAAGAATGCTGCATACCGGGCAAGAGAAAAGTAGAGAGCGAGGTCCGCACCAGGCGCGGAAGTTTTACCAAATAATCCGCAGTATGGCGCGGTACACACCACGATGCACTTACTGCAAGGATAAAGAAGGTAATCTGATTTCCGATCCTGAAGGCATTCTGGAGCGATGGAAAGTGCACTTTAATGAATTGCTAAATGGTTAGGTCACAGAAGTATTGGAGGCCCCACCAATGGAAGATCAACACCAAATGCTGCCGCCACCAAGCATTGAGGAAACATTAAAAGCCATAAGACAGCTCAAATCAAATAAAGCCCCGGTGCTGATGGCATACCAGCTGAGCTGATCAAACAAGGAGGGACAGCGTTACATCACACAGTTCATGAGATCGTGCTGCACGTATGTGAGTAAGAGGAGATGCCGGAAGACTGGCGGCGTGGTATAATTTGCCCTATACATAAGAAGGGAGATATCACACTGTGCAGCAACTATAGGCGTATAGCATTGCTGAGTACCGCCTATAAGATACTCCCCACTATCCTACAAGATCGTATAGCCCCATACGCTAAAGTCATCATTGGTCAATATCAGTGTGCCTTCATCCCAGGCAAATCAGGGTTTGATCAGATATTCACCATTAGGCAGGCGATGGAAAAATGTGTGGAATTTAAGATTCCATTATATCATATCATATAGACTTTAAGGGTGCGTACGACACTATAGCCAGGGTAGAACTATATAACGCCATGTGAAAGGTCGGCATTCCAAACAAATTGATATGACTTTGTAGGTTGACCATGACCAACGTAACTAGTTAAGTAAAAATAGCGGGATTGCTCTCCAAACCAATAAACATCTTTAATGGACTCCTACACCTCCTCTTCAACCTGGCGTTGGAAAAAGCAAACCGCGACTCTGGAATTACAAATAGAGGGACTTTTTTCACCAAGTCCAGGCAGATACTTGCCTACTCAGATGACATTGACATCATCGGTAGATCCGATTCGGCTGTACAGGACTCCCTTACCCAGATCAAGAAGGCGGTACAAAAACTGGGACTGCACATTAATGAGGGAAAAACAAAGTCAATGGTGGCAACATCTGCGCAGAGAAGACCTAACGTTGGTCAAACTACCAGGATAGTGGAGCACGAATTTGAAGTAGTGCATTCCTTTAACTACCTTGGGTCAATAGTATCAGTCGATAACCACATGGAACAAGAAATACGCGAACGGCTGATCAAATCCAACACAGCCTACTATGTTCTATCAGTGCTCTTTAGATACCGAAATTTATCCAGAACATCCAAGCTACTATTGTACAAGACCATGGTCTTACTCATGTATGGATCATGATGTAATAAAAGGCACTCTGAACTCCTAGCTGCGTTAGAGAGAAAGGTCTTCAAGACTGATTATTGGTCCCGTATGTGAGCGGTGACAATTCCAGAAACGCTACAACCATGAGTTGTACGGGATCTACTTTTAAACTAACGTTATAAGAAAATTCAAGCTTGGTAGACTCCGGTGGGCGGGTCACCTAGTTCGAATGAAGGAAGAGGAGCCTGGCCGGAAAGTTCTTTGTAGCAGGATGTATGGAAGGAGAGAGGGCGGCAGACCTTGCCTGTAGACTAGGACGCCCAGAGACTGGGAGTGCCAATCTGCATGACATTGGGTTGAAATCGGGACCGGTGGAGAGACTTGCTAAATAAGGCCAAGACTGGAACCCTATTAATCATCATTTGTTTGCAACTTGAAAACCTGTTTTGCTAGATACTAAGACCAATCTTCTTTTACGCCATTGTTTATCGCTTATAAAGTACTTATAAATATCTCTGAAATAATGACACGTTTTTATCGAAAACATGTGTGTATCAACCCCTTCCAATGTGTTTGGGTTAATAAATTCCAGAACTGTAGTAATGGCAACCATGAAATATTCATCAGAGCTTCTAAAATTCGTCTCGTGGTCACAGTATGCTAACAGGTCAATATAAAATCTGCGACCTGACCGTAACATTTCAACCGAGTCTTTGACTAATTATATTAGGCTCGTTACTTCGTTCATCTTCAGTATTCGATTTCCACTATTTCTGTCGTAATTCATTAAGATTCTTAACAATTAAGAACATCCCTTTCTTAAAACAGGTAAAAATCAAGAGCCAACCGAACTGAGTTTTTTTTAAATGCGACAAATTGACATTTGTAAACATATTAATATTGTTGACTCGGTTCCCGTCAGACCCATATTCATCCAATATTTAACATTGCTCCTCCATGGTAACCGATTTTTTAGCGCCTTGATTGATTACCGTTTCAACTATAAGCTTGTTTCAATTACCAAAGCTACTTTCATTCGTATTGGGCTTACAACGATTTTCAGGAATGTAAACATATACACACGCTCCGAAAGATTTATTTATCTGTTGCTTCGCCTTCAAAATTTATTGAATCAACTAAAACGTTTGCTTAATTTTCGACTAAATTTTCATAGTGTTTAAATTGCTGCTGTTTTTTGAATTTAACGAAATTAATTTATCGACCGTATTGTGACTGTCAAGTCATCAGCGTCGGTTTAGTGACCTCACTGATTTGTGTTATTTCGCACAAAATACTCATCACTCCACTAAGGTGTCAGATTCAACAAACGTGTATTAAACAAAATAAATTCAAATACGAAGTGTGCTTATTTATTGTCAGGTGACTTACCCAAAGTTGGTGGTCGGCGCCCGACAGTAGGATCACAAAACCCAATATACACGGTGTTCCAAAAATGCACTACTCTATAACCAAACATACTGACAGCGCACACTAAATAACCGATTACTTGTTTGCAAAATTCAGCGCAAATTTTTAGATACGCGGATCCAGATGGATGCTTTTCGCATTCAGTTCCACAGGACTCTTCCTTACATGACGAATTCGCTTCCACTAAAGACGGTTTGTTAGAAGTACACATCTCTCCGATTCTGCGTGCTGGAATAATAAACTAGTTCCTGAGGAACGTCAAAAACTGCACTGACTTCGGGTTTCGAGTCGACTGTTGATTGAAGGAGGCCGAAAATGATGGCTGAGTACGTGCTTGCCGCAGTACGGATGTTTAACTTTGCCTGGCCTCGTAATGAAATGAAATCTGAGTTTTAAAAACGTGATTAAATATTGTTTTGTTTACATTGTTCGTAGTGTGTCTTTATATCGGCGCGGTTATCCAAATGACAACAGAGTAATAGAATGGAATGCGAATGCTGTGGTTAAGAGAGTAATGTGTGTTAAGGGGTACATCTCGAGTGAGCCCCTTGTATGTTTGAAGGAGTTACTTAAGGCCGATGAGTTTCAATGGCTTCGGGATTTTATATTCCCTGAGATTGTTGGTTTTTATGCCTTGGGTAAACAAAATTCACTGGATGTATGCAGTCGAACTCTTATGTGGCATAAATGCATTCTTAATAAATGTATATAACCAGCAGTTTTGTGGCACGATATATTAATGTTAATGCTATACATGAGCATTCTGTCGTCACAAGACTATTCATAATCCGTAAAAAAAAGTGCGTTTTATTTGAAAGAGAAAGTAAAAGCAAAAACCTGCAGTAACCAGGCTAGTAATTTTTAACTTAAAATATACCCTATGTCCCAAAATAAATGGCCGTCTATAAACAGAACCGTTGATGCTATCTATCGGTTGATGACTGATTTATGTAGTGTGAATCATCTTCAATAAACCGTCAACGTTTGATGACATTTCATTCAGGATAATCCGAAATACAACACATTAAATGAGACTAGTTTTTGTTCATCCATGTATAAAGAATCAATGTCAAACTTTGTTTTAAAATTGATAGAAATGCTACCGAAACGTTTAAATTGCTGGGAAACCTTATGATGATAAGTGTTTATCCAGAACACAAGTGGTTTCCACGATTCAAAGAAGCCAAAGAAGATGTGTATAAACTCTGACGTGATACCGAAGAAAATAGCGTGTACATGATTTGGTGAAACTTTCAGTTAGATTCATAGAAATGGAACGTAACAAACCGAAACCAACAATTCATCGCATTAGAACTAAAAAAATGTGGTCTAAGGAAATTGAATTCAACGTTTGATCCTCACCAATTGAATAAAGACCAAATATGGTACCAAATGGATTCTAAAGACATCCTTACGAGGAGGTTCTCATCAAGATAAATTATGTGTAGAATACATTCCTATAACGCGGCGCAAGGCTAATAACCTTGCCCATAAAAATAAATTATTATGTAAAATTTAACAAGCCTCGAGACTTGCTAAATAATTGCAAGACCGGATCCCGGTTGTAGTGCCGATGATGACGGGTTTTTTTTTTTTTTTTTTTTTAATATATCATTTTTTTTATTTCTTCCTATTATTATAATTTACTTACTTGCTAGACAAAAATGATTAAACTCTAGCTTATGTTATCTTATTTCTTAACTTACTGGTCCCTTGCGGACTGGCTAAGTTACATGCATACGCTTAAAGCATGAAAATTTGTCTTTCGACATTATGATTATTTTGTTTACATGAATTTTTAGGGAACTTAATTGGATACAAAGAAAATGAATAAAAGAAAAAACTTTGTTTTTGTTATTGTTTTTACCTTATATCTAACTTAAATATTAAACTATCTAAAGATGTTTTTTTTTTTTAACTTAACTCTATTCTAAACCTAACATCAAAACTAAGTTTTCGAAATGCGAAATCTATGTAAGCTTTCCGTTGTTTGTCGGGTTTTTTTTTTTTTTTTTTAATTATTATTATTATTAATTGCTTTAGTTTTATAAGGAAACAGGTTTTTAATTCCCACTCAGCCATCAAAATCTCTGGTGTTGCTTATTCGTGTCTTTTTGGTCTTTCTGTGCTACTGCCGTACTGAACTGCAGGCTCTCTTCATTAGTGTGCGCAACCTCTCGATTATAACATATTCGTTTATCTATACCCGACCAACGCACGTGATAAATCAACGGTATAGCGGATTCATTTTGTATGAGGCCGTTCATGTCAAGACTAAGGAATGCTTCTGGTGGAATAAAGCCATTGCGACGTACCCCCTCATAATACATATTGTTTGGGTAATATGCACCAAAAATCAAATCGTTCTGTGAGCTCATTGATCTCGCAATATGCCCTCGGATCAACTTGATCATAAAGTTATCCACTCTGTTTATATTGGCCCCACTGTACAACGCTTCATTGGAATAATATTTTTTGTGATCGGATTCAGGAGTCCGATGTAAGTTAAGACACGTCCTGAGGCATTGCCTCTCAAAAATCTGAATCTTTTCCATTAAGCTAGGTCCCACATTAAACCACACTGGACATCCATATATGATCATCGGTCTGATGAGAGCCATGTAGCATATAACTTTAACTCTGCTGTCAAGTTGAATACTATAAAACAGTCTTCTTGTCATAGCGTCAACTTTCCTTGCCCTGGCCAGGGCAGCTTCCACATGTTTGTTAAAATATAGATGCTGATCCAACCAGATGCCTAAGTATTTGACTACAGTTTTGGTTTCCAGTGTTTGTTGGTGTGGTCCCATAATAGCTAGCTTTCGCATACTAACTAAAGAGGATCGTTTCACAGTTCTGGATATTGATTTTGAGTTTCCAGTTGTCGCAGTATCGCTGAACATCTTTGAAATCCCCTTGTAATAATCCGTTAATGATTTCAATTTTTGGTGCTGTTCTATATATTATCAGATCGTCTGCATACGCAATAGCCTGATGAAGGGACCTTACCAGGTCGCTAGTGTAAATATTAAAAAGGATCGGAGATAACACCGCTCCCTGTAGCAGACCGTTTTTTATTTGGTAAGTAATGTTGGAGGTCACATTGCCACTTTTGACGACGAATTTCCTTTCATTCAACATGTCGTATAGTATATACAGTAGTGGTTTATGAATGCCTAGTCTCATTAGCTTGAAGTATAATCCTTCTAGCCAAACGGTGTCGAAGTCCCTCTCCAAGTCAATCAAACAGGCACATGTGCACTGTTTCAGATTTTTATTCCACTGAATGTCTGAAACCAGTTTAGCTGCGGCATGTGTGGTTCCATGACCAGCTTTAAAACCAAACTGGTTATTTGGAATAATATTATTGTCCTCAACCCATTTAAGTAGATCCTTGTTTAGAACCTTTTCGAATACATTACTGATACTCGGTAACAAACTGATCGATCGCAGATTTTTTGGGTTTGTTCTGTCCTTCCCTCTTTTTGGTAACGGTTGGATGATGGCCGTTTTCCAACGTACTGGATAGTGTGCGTTGTTCAGAGTGTTGTTAAACAAGACTGCATATATGTCAATTGCGATTGGAGGAAGATGGTTTAGTACGATATTGGGTACTCCATCGATTCGAACTGATTTTTTGTTTCTTAATGCTACAAAGACGCCATGGATGTCTTCACTAGTGATCAAAAGACTGTTGGTGCTTTCGACAGTAATCTCGGCGTTTGCCGTATTTTCATTACTGAATTCGTTAAAACCATGGTTTTCTGATCGCCACTGTGAAATATCATTTCGAAGATGACCAAAATTCAGTAAAACTCTATTTTCCAAGCCATGGTTGCGACGAATTACTTCATTTGCCTTGTACAGTTCTTGAAAGACGGCCCCTACAACATTCACTTTTTCCAAGGGATCTTCAAACACAAAAACTTCCTCATTTAGGATGGCGTTGTTTGTGTCTATGCCTATATTTGCCAACATTCGTTGGTTTTCGTCAGTTCGTGGTATTTTGAGACACTGAATCTCGTTTTCATTACTCCGTCTAAATATTTTATTAATTTGCGGGAACATACTGGGGTTGTTGGATTTTACCGCCCGAACTTTGTTGTTCCAATACAAATTTGCTGATAACTTATAGTTGGCTTTTATCATCTGTTGGAGATTTTTTAATCTGGACTTCAGTGGTAATATCTCCTGATCGTGCCTATCAATAAATCGTCTGTACCGTAGTTTTAGTTGAGACAGAAGTCTACTTTTTTTTCTGTGGAGTGCGTTTATTGTGGCGTTTCAATACATGTTCATGTTGTCTGTGGGTGTGGTTTTTAGTATTGTTTTGTCCATAGTTTGTTTTATGGTTTCGTCCATTTTTTGTATGTATTTGTCGATATCATCGTTGGATATGTTTCTGTTGGTAGGAGGGTTAATATCTTTTAAGCGAATTTCTCTTGTTAAGGTTCTAGTAAAACGCGTCCATCGCATACCCCCATAGTTATTGGGATGCGGTATCATACATTCACCGAGTTCCACAACTTCGCTTGGTGTTTTTATCACGATTGATAATGCACAATGGTCGCTGTCATATTCAATTGTCCGTAGGCAGTTTATATTTTGTCTGTTAGTATGTGTATGTTTAAGTGGTGTGTCAATAAGCATAATATCGAGGAACGATCCCCCTCTAGGGAAAGAAGGATATTCTGTAGCTAGCAGGCCAACTTTATATTCAATGTGATGTTGATCTAGCCAACCAGCTAGTTGATTTCCTCTCTTGTTGGATATGCTATTTCCCCAATTTGGGTGTTTAGCATTCAAATCGCCACCTATGATGTAATAGTTCCCTTCCGAGTAAAGTTGTAACCATTGGTGTTAGTTAAAATGGTACGCGTTTCGTTGACCGCCGATGGACGGTCACAACGAACAATGGCTGTCGCAAAGGAGAGAGAGCAGCGCGGTCAATGTAGAAGAGCACGTCACCAATTGAACTGGAACCAATTAATAATAACACGTTGTTTTCTATTGTAATGTCAAATTGTTCTTTATTGCTTAAGGAACGCTATTATGCACAATGAATGGTATTTTGCGGATGGCAACGACTGGGAATGGTTTATGGGCCCGTTGAGCTGTGTGAGCGCCGCGAAGGTTGATTGCAGACTGACTCATTGGGCATAACCGCCAATTCAAAAAGGGACGCTATGACCTCATCGATGGTGACAATCGGCCAGCTGGTGCCAGCTGCTGCGTAACTGGTATACACTGCGAATGTACTAGATTTCTCAATTTCCAATCCGCAACAATTGGAAAAGAGTCTCTAGCTCCACTATAAATTGATTTTGTTGATGTGCTTCTGGTGCGTAGGCAGATATCACATACATCCCCCTACCTTGTCGGATGGGTATGCGGATAAGGCACGCTTCAAGCACCTGAAATCTGCGCATCTCACCACTATATATTACCTTATGTTGAAGTTCTTTTTTAACAAAGATTGCCACCCCTCCTCCTTGTGTGGAGTTGGGTCGGTCTCTTCGTATAATGTCGTAGTTTGTATTACATAGTTTACGCCTCTGATTCAGCTTAGTTTCGCTAGCCAGAAGCACGTCAGGACTTTCGTCTTGCAACAGTTTAAAGAGAGCGGCTCTTCTCTCGATTCTGATAAGTGAATTTACATTCACGACTAAAGCCTTAATTGTGCTTTCTGTTGGGGGGTTTATATTGACGACTGGCTAGACAACTGCGAATAGACCCAGTCTAGTCTAGTGTCCTGGTGCTTTATTTGTTTTTGCATTTGTGTCATCTGCGTCTGTATAGCGAGCAAGGTTGTGAGCACATCTGCTAGTGTTACTGTTTCTGGAGGCTCACTATGTTGCGGCGGTACCCGTGTGGTGGGTTGTGGCGTGTTTCTCCTACCAGCTGTTACTTGAGCATACGAGAACTGGGGTGTTACATTTAGTGCTGGTCGGCCTTGAACTATCGGGCGTTCTAATTTTCGTTGGTGTGAAAACGTTTTTTCCTGTAGTTCGCGGAACTTAGCACAGCCTCAATAATTAGCAGGGTGTCCCCCCTCTTACAAACTGCACACTTTAGAAGAGGTCTGTCGTCTACCCTTTCTTTACCCAACGTGCATTGTTCTGCGCTGTGGTCCTGTCCGCATCTTACGCATCGATAGTGCATTTCGCAATTTGCTTCTGAGTGCCCGAACCTTTGGCAGCGAAGACATTGGATTATATCTCTGCCCTTTTTCAATTTGTCTCATGTGACAATTTGATGGTTCAGGATAGTGATTTTCCTAAGTCCACCAATTTTGCTACCGGGGCTCAGCTGCACCAGGTAGAATGGTAATTTACGATTCTCCCGTCTAGCCCTAGCTGTATTGAAAGGTTTTACCGCGATAAACTCAATATCATTACAGTTAAGCTCTCGTAGCGTTTGTAATAGAACTTCTGGTTCTGTTTCAGGCTCGACGCCTTTTAGTAGAACCGTTATATTCTTTACTTCTTGTGTAGGTGTAAAATTCCGCGGTGGCCCTTTTTAGCATATTTTTCATTTTTTCGAAGTCCTCAACCGAATTTGTCTGTATGGCAAACCTGAAAAATCCTCCCCAATAAAAAGCTTACATAGACTTACCAGTTCGTTACAGTCCATATCTGTAATGTTGATGGGTGGCATCTTCGCTTTCCTTTTTGCTGCCTGTTGCTCTTGTTGTGGTTGTTGTTTTGTAATCTCTTGCGGTGGATATCCATTTTGTTGGGTAGGCTTCTGTTGTGCACATTGTTGCTGATTTTTCTGCTGCTGTTGTTTTACCATTAGCTGCACCTTTTCTGCCAATTCCTTTTTTCTGTGACGCTTCTCTGCTAATTGCGCCCTTGCTCGGGCTAGCCTCGTTTCAAGATCGCTGATTTCCTCCTCCTCGTCCTCAGTGTCTGTAGTCGCTAAACATGCAAACATGTTATTGGTTACATGGCCGTCATTATATGGAACCGGGGGGAATGTATTGTCCTCTTCCATTTTTGCGCCTTTTCGAGCAGTTCTGTTATTGCCCCGTTTGGCTTGTTTACTTTTGTTGTCGCTCGTGTTAGTGGGGAGCTCGCCGGGCGTTTTATTAACGCGGGCTTTGGTTTCAATTTTTTAATATTTTGTTTTTTGTCTGCCATTCTGCATGCTGAGGGTCAGTACACCGAGCTTGTTGCATCCAAGATAGCTGGCCAGTCTTTGTTGTAAACTAGTTATTAGGTTGGCTTCACTGTGTAATTTCACTATGTATTTTAGTTCCTTTTGTTTCTTTTTTATTTATATTTATTGTTTTTGTTTTGTTTTTCTTTTACTTTATTTTTTTTTATTCTTTTTTTCGCTAAACGCGTGCTCACATGCACTCTCACAGTTGATTAGTATTAAACGGTGTTTGTTTTGACTGTCAAAACACGTGGCTTCATTCTCTTTTATTTGTTTATATTTATGTATAATAACTTTTTTTTGACTGTTCTTGTCACTAGAATTGATTTATTTATAAATAGTCTTATTATTTCAAATTTCACTCGCGACACATAAAAGTAACTTTTACATTTATCTCGATCGGCGAATTGAAAACACGTCCGCACTCGGTCAGTGTGTATCGTTGCCCTGATTCCTACTACTCGCCAATGATGATAGTGATGATATTCCGATAACCGTTTGTTTGAATATGTAATACATCTTTCCCACCAATATACGTAATATTAAATGGTGAAGAACGAAACTGTTAAGTGTAACCCCGCCACTTTCCCGCGCTGTCCGTTTAGTATGCAATATAAAAAGAGCACATGGCGGACACTCTGTCTCTCTGCTACACCTTGCCACAGGGACTCACACAAACTCCATAATTCGGACAAAGTTGCTCCCAATCTTGCATCAACAAGTTGTCTTCGAGGTATTTCATAACAGTGAAATACCTCAATTCAGACACTGCCAACGTTTCGGACATGTCCCCCGGGAACTGCAACATGGTCCGGCGTTGCGTCCGTTGTGAAAAATCCCACGGTATTGGCTAGTGCGAGGTGCCGCCAGCAAAATATGATCCCACAACAAATGTCCACATTGAAATTAAGTTGTCAATTTGCTGCAACTGCGGTAAGAGAGGACATCCGGCCAGTTACAGGAACTGAAATATAAAGAGATAGTCCAGAGATCCAAGGAGACTAGAGCTAAACAAAAATCGATCCCATATCGTACGGTGGCGATACAGCCAGCCCGTACACCGAACATCATATTTGACCAGCTGCATGTTTCTTTTTCCTTTCCTGCGCCCAGTGAGTGTTTCGTGTGTCTGTCTTGCAGAGGAAAAGACATTCACCCTATCTGGAAAGTTTGTTTTCCCCTGCGATGACATGCGTGGAAACTCATCGCAATCACCAGAGGCTGGGTCAACGTCGCCCAGCTCAAGGAGTCTGATTCCTATTACCGCAGCGGACAGTCGCACCCGATTAGAGTGCCGCCTTTTACCAGCCCCGCTACTGAGTAGCCAATTTCGTTTTTTCGCGTTTAAATATTCGAGTTGGAGTGCCGTTTTTCCTTGATGTCAGCTGGTCGCGGGATTCCTTTTGTACTTTTTAAGTGAACGCTGTGTTAAAACTTTCAACGATCCTGAAGGTGTGCAGGCGTCATCGGAAAGGATTAAGTGATATTAACATTGTGAACTCCCAGTTTAAGTGCATGTGCAGATAAAAATAAAGAACACTTGATAACGAAATACTTGCGTGCCTATTTATTTCTTTCGCTTGTGTGGAGTCGATTTATTTTGTGGACATATTTTTAGTGAAATAACGGTAAGTGTTGGGGAGTGTATAGGATCTAGTGCCCATGTCTGGTACATATATCAACCCCCACAGTATGACTCTGGATCAGTCCAGAGGTATGTTTTGAAGATTTTCCTCTTCCTATCGAAACCAAAAAAAAAATAAAAAATTATATATATATATATATATATATATATATATATATTCCCACACAGTTTTTCTCAAACATTTTTCCTTCAGCACACACAACGAGCTTCCGCAGCAGTTTCTTGTATAAGGTTGCAACAAAAAATATTCTCAAAGATGTGGTAAATGGAAAAGTAGGGGAAAATTAGCGACGAATATAAAAGGACGCGAATGGGCACATTTAGGATTATGCCACGGTATTGGAATATGCGAATTCCCACCAGCAAAATACTATCCCATAACAAATGTGCAGGATGAAATAACTTTGCCAACTTCGGCTCAAATAGAAAGACTTTGAGTTTTCGAGAGGAAACTTCCTAGAAGATCCATCAACCACTCTAAAACGCCTGACGGTCGCCATTACCCCAACTCTCACCTATATGAAGATGCCTCCATTACTACTATGAACGAGTACTTGCTACAATTAGCATAAAAGTACCCCAATAGCACTCAGAATAGGGAGAACCTTGTGCGGGAGTCATGCGTTCCTGACCCTTCTCTCCTGTGATATCTTCGGATCCGACCAACTCAATTTCTTCTTCAGTAAAAAACGGAAGAAAGCGCCCTTTCAAACAACATTCCTCTATAATAGAAGATTCCTGAACCCATCCCATAGAGTCTACTGCTGACACACTACAAACACGCACGCACAGTACAAGACAGAGTGTGAAAAATTGGTTT
The DNA here is from genome assembly GCA_963931805.1 of Microdon myrmicae. Classification (NCBI taxonomy): domain Eukaryota; kingdom Metazoa; phylum Arthropoda; class Insecta; order Diptera; family Syrphidae; genus Microdon; species Microdon myrmicae. The sequence continues at coordinate 215,985,569 of OZ007497.1, forward strand.
CATCACCGGGTAAGTTTTGTATATTGACAATTGAACTTCCGACAATCGATAAACTATAGAGGTGCACCACATTATTCGCTTTTCGATTTACCCAATGCAGATTTAATTTTGCTCCACTCTCCTCACAGCATCAGCCGGGCTTTTCATAGTTGTGCAAGGGAAGGTCTCGGAAAATTTATGGCGGCAACAAGCAGTGGCGATTTAGAGACGAGCGCGGGTCAGAACCGTGATGGAGGTAATGATGGATCTATGATGTTCGGGCAGCTCGGGGAGCGGATCGCAGAATTAACGAGGACGATCAAAATTAAAAAGCAAAGGCGTGTTACTAATGCTGTGCGACAGCTGGTCGAGGTCATTGGTTGTCTTAACGATAAGGAAGTGAAAAATCGCTTAAAGAAGTTATCTGGGCCGGCTGAAGTAAGCGGTGCAAACATGCAAATCAAGCTAAAGCAAAACTCGCACACAGGCGTAAGCAGGGTCCCGGGGCAGATCAATGTTGAGTTACCCAATTATAATTGGTTTACAATGGACCAGAGGGGAAGGAAGAGGGATTTGAGGTTGGAGGGTGAAGAGGCTCCAAAAGGTGATCCTGAGAAGGCCAATATTATGAAAAGAAGGAAACCACGCCCGGACGCTATAATAATATCCAAAACCGGGGAAAAATCATATGCGGATATACTGAAGTTTATGAAGCCCAACCCCGAGCTAAGTGAACTCGGAAATAGCGTAAATAAAGTTCGAAAGACTGCAAAAGGGGAATTGCTGCTAGAACTGAAACGCCGTCCAGAGGCCACCACCGAGACACTGAAAGCAAAGGTACAACATGTATTAAAGGAAGATGCTAATGTCAAAACAGTGTCACAGGAAATCACGGTTGAGTGTCGTGATTTAGATGAGGTGACCACTGTGGAGGAAATCCTGACAGCGATCCTGACAGCGATCCCAAAGGAAGCGGTAAAGAGTTGAAGAAGAAAACCGGATGGCACGCAGGCTGCCATGATCCGCTTATCAAGAGAAAAGGCTACCATCTTGCTGGCTACATGTTTCCTACGGGTTGGATGCGTGAGATGCAGACTTCGAGAACTCATCGCACCCACATGATCTTTCAGCTGTTGGCAATACGGCGATGTGACGAAACCCTGCAAATCCGAAGAAGATTGTTCGGATAACTGTTTGAAATGCGGTGAAAAAGGCCACAAAGCAATGGGTTGTAAAGCTCAACCCAAATGCATGTTCTGCGAATCAGGGTGCGAAGGCCACCCAACAAGGAGTTATAAATGCCGAGCATTTAAAAACGCGATGTCCAATCTTCTGAATAAAAATGGACAGGTTTAAGTGCATTCAAATAAATTAAAACCATTGTGGAGCCGTACAAGATCTTCTTTCCCAAACGGTTAAGGAATATGGTGCCGGCGTGGTACTCGTCAATGAGCACTATAGGATGCCTAGCACTGGTACTATTACGAGTATATGGGAGGAAGACAGCAGCGGAACAGCGGCCATCTGGACAACTGAAAATTCCCACATGGAATGCAGAAGTGCCCAGCGGCTGGAAGGAATTGCCTATGCTAAGATCAGAGGAATTCATTTCTACTGTTGTTACGCTCCGCCAAGGTGGAAAATAGAATATTTCAAATGCTTTTTGGACAGGATAACACAAGAAGCCAGAGACAAGAGCCCTCTTATAATTGCCGGAGATTTCAACGCTTGGGCGGTAGAATGGGGAAGCACACGGACCAACAGTAGAGGCCAGGTACTACTCGAAGCCTTCGCAGTCCTAGATGTGGTGTTACTTAATGATGGTGACACCTTCATAAATGAGAGAGGCCGGTCCAAAATTGACATCACAAGTTAGCAACAAGTATGGAGTGGCGAGTTTTGGACATCAACACCCATAGTGACCACCAAGCCGTGATGTACAAAATATTACCGCACAGAAGATTCATCGCTGGCAAATTGACGAAGAAAGCCTAAAAAAAATGGGTGGAAAGAGAAGGGCCTCGATGCGGAACTGCTCGATTATATACTGGAAGATCAAATCGCACAGTTTAACGCAGAGGCCGATACCAACAGGAAAAGTCATGAAGTGACTAACTACCGTATGTGACGCTTCTATGTGCCGACAAAGACAACCAGCAGGAGCTATCAACCAAGCGTATTGGTGGAACTCAGAAATCGAGCATGTGCGATCGGAGTGCAACAGGTTACGACGCTTGCAACAAAGAGCAAGAAGCCCTAACGCCCACCCACATTTGCATGCGGAATTAGTCAACAAACGGAGAGTTGAGGAATGTAATCCGCAAAAGTAAATATGACGCGTTCTGCTCCCTAAGGGATGAATTAAATAACAACCCACGGGGCAGCGCCTACAGGATAGTCATGAAAAAACTACAGAGCAACAATAGTCAAATGCAAAAAAGGAAAACTGACATGGCCAGAATCGTTGCTTTCCTCTTCCTGCAGTGTGATCAGGTGCTGAGAGTGCAAGAGGAGTGAAGTATCACTGAAGGAGAGATACCTCCCGTGACCACCGAAGAGGTGCTCTTGGCCGCATGGGTTGTCAAAACAAAACAAGACCCCGGGAGCGGATGGTATCCCTAACGCTGTAGGGAAGGCTGCTCTAACATTCGGAAGTCTTCAGCAGTCTCTTCACAACCTGCCTTCAAACAGGACAATACCCTTAACGATGGAAAAACCAGCGGCTTGTGCTAATACCAAAAGGTGTCAAGAATCCAGAGGCGCCGTTGTGCATGCTGGACACAACAGAAAAACTGCTTGAGCGAGTAATTGCCACTCGTCTGGAAGAATTCACTGAGGGGACATCGGGGCTCTCTGAATGGCAGTATGGGTTCCGGAAAGGTAGATCAACCGGTAATCCACAGATGAGAGACCACAGGAACATAAAATAACAGCAGGTGTACCTCAGGGATCTGTATTAGGTCCGCTGTTATGGAATATAATGTATGAAGGTGTGTTCAGGGTCAATGTACCTGAAGGGGTTACAATCATTGGGTACGCAGATGATTTGCTAAATTTCTACTTTCATGGACGACTCATAACTACACTCATATAGTTTTCTTCGATTATCGATTTCTGATAATTTTTGCATGTTCTAGAGTGGCCAACAGTAAGCTGCGTTTTTTTGAGACGGTCACATTACAAGGTGTGTCAACAATTATTGTACTTAAGAACATATTAAACAAGTGACAAATATCTGAAAAAGAAAAAGGGGGTGGGAGTATCTAAGGATAGTGCGGACAGGGTTAGTTCAGGTGTTCTCTAACTACTTGGATGGAGGCATGGTGGGAAAAAAATCGTACAAGACCGGTAGGTCTTGAGTGCGGTAGTAAACACAAATCACGTCTTTAGCGTCTGATGATCTACGCTTTGGTCGGTGTGTGTGTATGTTTGTGCCGTCTTGTAGTGTGCGAAGTTACATTTTCCGGCTCGTGTGATCACTTATATAGCAGCTACAGCCTTTATACATTTCTACCTGTTGGAAGATTGTATGCAAACTTTTCCGCAATTCCCACCTGTTGGAAAACCCCAAAAAGGGCTAAAGTGTTTTCCACAAAACTACCAACCACTTGCCCTGTTATCCATCTTACTTAAGGAGATAAAAATCATGGTCAATTTGGAATTATATAAGTATTTGAAATGCAATGTGTTCCTACATGATCGCCAATATGGTGCAACTGGCCTTTTAGTTCTGTGCAAAAATCTGCATCGAAAAACTTGGTCTGGTCAGTTAAGAACAGTCTCGTTCCTATCGATCTGCAAAGACCTTGATTAAGTCTGGCATTGAGCCTTACTAAATAAGCTTCTGTCCTATGCATTTCCCCCACAACATTAGAAAAAAAAAAATTCCTTGAAAATCAATTTGGGTTGTTCTAGAAAGGGCATCTTCGGATTTATTGTTTATATGTTCCCGAGTACCTCAGGGTTCTATATTATCGAAAATTCTGTGTTTTCTTCGTATTATCGATTTGCTCACAGCGACAGGCAACAAAGCATTCAGCTTCGTTGATGATGGTACGGTGATTGCTATATTTTCGAACAATCGGCCAATTAACCCGCTTGAGATATACCAAGTGTACCGGTGTGAAGTGAACGTCAAGATACAAATATATCGATAGGGAACGTTTGTTGTGAACGAGCCCATATATTTTTTTATTTGATTGCTATGACATCTATCAAACATATTTAGTATGCATCAAGTCATTGTACAAAAAACACCTTTTTTTTTAATCTTGTTAAAAATGTCGAATTTTGTACCAGAAAATGATGATTTGCGGAAAGCATTAATTTTTTGTTTTCATTTGAAGAAAAGTGCTGCAGAGTCGCATCGAATGCTTGTCGAGGCTTATGGTGATCGTGCTCTATCGGAAGCAACATGCAAAAGATGGTTTAAGCGGTTCAGAGATAATAATTTGATGTGCGAAATGAAGAACGTGGAAGACCACCAAAAAAGTTTGAAGACCCCGAATTGCAAGCAATATTAGATCAGGATGACACTTTAAGTCAAAAACAAATGGCACAAATGTTAAATGTTGCACAACAAACAATTTCTAACTGTTTAAAAACTATGGGAAAGATCCAAAAGTCTGGAAACCGGGTGCCACATGAATTGAATGACAGGCAGATGGAAAAGGGAAACACCACATGTGAAACATTGCTTCTACGACACGAAAGGAAGCCAGTATTGCATCGAATTGTGACTAGTGATGAAAAATGGATGTATTTTAAAAATCCTAAACGCAAAAAATCATGGGTACATCCAGGAGAAGCGTCAACATCGACTGCAAAGCCTGATCGGTTCGGAAAAAAGACAATGCTCTGTGCTTGGGGGGACCAGAAGGGGGCGAAGTATCATGAATTTCTAAAACCTGGCTGAACTGTTGATGCGCAACGCTACCGACAACAAATGATCCATTTGAACCATGTATTGATCGAAAAACGACCAGAATGGACCACAGGACACGGAAAGGTAATTTCGTTGCATGATAATGCTCCAAGTCATACAGCAAAACCCGTCAAAGGAACAATAAAAGCTCTCGGCTGGGAAGTGTTACCCCACCCGCCGTATTCACCAGACTTGGCTCCTTCCGACTACCATTTTTCTTTCATCGATGTGACACGTATTGGCTGAGCAGCATTTCAATTCCTACGAGGAAGTCGAGAATTGGGTCTCCGAATGGTTTGCCTCAAAAGACGACCGGTTTTATTGGCGTGGTATCCACAAATTGCTAGAAAGGTGGTCGAAATGTGCAGAAAGCAATGGCCAATACTTCGAATAAAATGTTGTTTACTTTCCCCAAAAACTTCAAACCGGTACACCTGGTAATCGGATCGATTTCCTGAATTCAGACCTGGATTGAATTTTAGGAAAGAGTAAGGTTAAACTAGTTGATCTCAAGGTAAAAAAGGTACAATTTTTGAAGTTTATATAAAAACAAAACGTCTGTATATTTTATTCTTCGTTCGGCATCACCATGAAAAATGTATACGATGCCATTAAATCGCTCTACAAATTCCTAGCCAAACGAATTCAATACAATGGTGTTAGTTTTTATTCATTTTGAAATCATTCTTAAGTATCCTCAACAAGCATTCATACATAAAGATACAAAACAAACTGAACATCTGTTTCACGCACTTAATTCGATTTGAGATTTTTAGGAAATGTGGTGATATGTTATTTGTGTATTATATATGGGTGAAAAGGAAATGATAGTGCTTCGCGGAGTACCACTGATTAGCCTAGGTATCAGTATTAAAACACATCAATTTAAAATCATTTTATAACCGCATGTCGGGTGCAACATAATCATAAATGATAATGCATTGGATAGGAGCGCGATGAGTTTACCTTATTACAAAATACTAAAACAGGTGTTGCGTCTACTTTTAGCGCTTCTGCTTGATCAATAAAGTAGCCTAGAGCTATACTATAGAGACCAACAAAATATGCGAGTGAACGCAATATCAAATGCAAACGTTATAATTCAACGTTTTCTTTTGAAATTCGAAGGATATTTCAAGCATCGTCGACTGAACACAAATCAATTACTTAAATTCTGAGATTATCGTTCTTGGCAACTTTAATCTACGCAACTCCAACTGATCAGTATATTCTAGCAAAGCGGACGAAGCAGGTAGGCTAGCAGAAATAGTCGATATTAAACGAAATTTGACCCAACTAGTGGAAGAGCCCCCCGAGTGCCCAATAACTAGAATGATTCCACGAACTCCTTGGTTTTTTTTTTTTGTCATCCGAGTCAATCATATTTTTCATAGAAGTGGCAATAACTTACATATAAAACGACTAATCAATCCAAGCACCTATCATCGAATATGGAAGCACTGGGACTACTAAATGGGCCGCTTGGTAGGTTTCTTTCCGTTCTTTTCTTTTCTTTTTTTTACACTAAAGCGCGAGTTTGGGTTTTAGGGTTTATTCCCCCACACCGCAATGAAAGAAAACAAATTTGCACCAATTTTCTTTCCTTTTATTTTCTTTATTAACTCCTTTCTTTTTCTCTTTGTTCTTCACACTTTATTATATTCTGTACGAAAATACATCACTTAACAGTTCACATCGAGTTCGTCTTAGAAGTTTCAACTAGTATTATTCGGCACTTTTATACAATATTTATTACAACTGTTTTTCTTTTCTTTTGTCTTTACATTTACTTCAATTATATATTGATTTCGATTTATCTGTATTGTGTTTCTAAAGCACTTCCTATCGGTTTGTTGTTTACCACACTTCGTCACAATTTTGATAATACATCACTTAATTTATAGTTCACATCGAGATTGTCTTAGTAGGTACAAGTAGAATCATTCAGCCCTTTTATACAAGATTTATTATAACTTTTTCCATTGACTGTCTTTCTTTTTGTTTTTAAATTTATTGCTACTATTCCTTGTATTCCCCCCGCTTGGTAGAAACCTTGACGTGGTGCGGGGGCTTAAATTACAATGAATCACTCAGGCTATGCTGACGGAAGCATATGCTTCCAGTAGGGTCACCCATGTCAGACAGGGTAGCGAGGAGTAACACACAAAGATCTACCACACCTAATCCAGGGTGTTACGCGTCACTGTACCCATTGGATGGTTTGCAGTCAGGGGTATACCGGCTGTATTATAACGGCGCCTCTCTGACACCGGGTCGAATCAGAGCAGTAAGCAGACCTTACCACATCAAAACGGGGCTGTGATGTAGCGGCCTATTTGAAACCCCAAGTCTCGTGGGATCAAAAATGAATAACCAATATACAAAAAACAATCTCACGAAAAACCCGATAGGCGTAGGTGTGATGAGCCGACACTACCATAAGGGAAAAAATCATCAAGAAAACATCGACTCGGCAAAAAGAAGACGTAGGGAAAAATGGAAAAAGCGGGATATACGCGTCGGGACGTGGAATGTTCGAACGTTATATAAACCAGGCGCGAAACAGACGGTCGTAGAAAACGCGAAACAATATAAAATGGACATCGTCGCGCTTCAGGAAGTTCGACTCCCACATCAAGTAATCGAAACCAACGGATTTACACTGGTGTGTGGAGGTACCGATACACATAACCTCGGAACTGACTTCATCATAAGCAAGAAGATTACGTCCCATGTAAAAGATGTGAAATTTATTAATGACCGAATGTCGCTGTTAAAAATACAGAGCCCATGGTACAATTATGTATTTATAAACGTACACGCCCCAACAGAATCTACCGACGAAGAAACGAACGACACATTCTACGAGACCCTAGAGGAAGTATTTGATGGGATCTCATCATTCGATGTTAAAATCCTCCTCGGCGACCTCAATGCGAAAATTAGAAAGGAAGAGATCTTCCAACCAACAACAGGTAAAGAAAGCCTACATGACGTTTCAAATGATAATGGTATTCGAATTATAACGTTCGCAGCGTCAAAAGATCTGGTAGTGAAGAGCACGATGTTCAAGCACAAGCAAATCCATAAAGCCACATGGATATCACCCGACGACGTAACGCGTAACCAAATAGACCACTTCCTCATAGACAAAAGACACCACTCGAATATCCTTGACGTAAGATCATATAGAGGAGCAGATTGCGACTCCGATCACCTTCTAGTGATGGGCAAAATTAGAAGTCGGCTTGCAGCAAACCCACATGGACAGTCACGGGAGACGAGCAAAAAGTTCGAGATTGATAAACTAAAAGACCTACGTAAAAGGGCGGAATATCAAGACGAACTAACGAATAGATTTAGCATCCTAGAGAATTGACACTAGTGAGGAAGAGGAAGCCAATAGTGTGGACACTAAATGGACATCGATCAGAGACACAATCAAACAAACAGCCCAAGAGGTATTAGGATTTGAGAAAACAACTAAGTCCAAACCTTGGTTTGACGATGAGTGTAGGGCAAAGATCGAAGAACGTAAACGCCTCAGAATGATCCACTTAGAAGCATATGATGAAGTCAACGCAGTAAGATACGCGACAATTCGGAAAGAAACAACTAGACTTCTCAAACGCAAAAAACGCGAATGGGAGAAGACCCGGATCGAAAAAATCATAGAAAATGCCAGAGCAAAGAACAGCAGAGGTGTGTATGCCGGCATAAATTCAATTAGAAATGGCTACCGAGGGAGAGTCAAAATAATTCGAGACACAAACGGCTGTCTGGTGACAGAAACAAAAAATATCGTGACAAGATGGAAGCAGTACTTTGAAAACCTGCTCAATGTGGACACCCATCAACCACAAATAAACGCACCAGACGTACATACAGCCGAGCCCCAGATCCCAGAGCCCTCTTTCGACGAAGTTGTAAACGCGATAAATCGGGGCAACCGCTCGAAAGGTCCACCAACTGGTTAAAATAATATGGGACAAGAAAGTCATTCCGGAAGAATGGAAAACCTCAATAGTCATCCCCATTTTCAAAAAAGGCGACAGATCTGACTGCGAAAATTACAGAGGAATATCATTGCTCCCAACCACATACAAAATATTAACAAATCTCATACTGGCAAGAATCACACCGTACGCAGGAGAAATACTGGGAGACTACCAATGTGGATTCCGTAGGAACCAGTCAACAAGCGACCAAATGTTCACAATAAGGCAACTGCTGGAAAAGAAGTGGGAATACGGAGAGACGGTCCACCAACTGTTCATTGACTTCAAAAAAGCCTACGACTCTGTCGCAAGGCAAAGACTCTACCATATTGTGGTTGAGCTGGGGAACCCGAAAAAATATGCCAGCCTCATTCAAATCTGTATGAACGAAAACAAAGGGCGAGTTAGAATAGAAAACCACCTCTCAGAACCATTTGCAATCCGGGACGGACTAAAACAAGGGGATGGCCTCTCACCATGCCTTTTTAACCTTGTGCTCGAGTATGTTATCAGAAAGGTACAAGACGACAACACGGCCGGATCATCCCTGAACGGGGTCACACAAGTGCTCGCGTATGCGGATGACATCGCCGCTCTGGGCGATAATCTCGAAACTATAAGTAAAAATTGTGAAATCATCATGCAAGCACAGAAGAGGTGGACCTAGAAATAAACGAAGACAAAACGAAATACATGATTACTACGAGAGCAGGTGGACCTCAGAGAACACATATAAACGACAGGGGCAAGATATTTGAAAATGTCAAAGAATTTAAATATCTGGGAACGATACTGACGAGCAGAAACGAAACGTCAAAGGAAATTAACAAGAGACTACATTCCGGCAACGCTAGTTGGCATGCAGCCAGTAAACTCTTAAAATCCAAACTGCTATCACGTAATATAAAGCTCCGTGTCTATAGAACCATAATCATGCCGATTGCTCTATACGGATGCGAAACATGGGCTCTCACAAAACGGGAAGAAACAAATTCCGCGTATTTGAGAATAAAGTTTTAAGGCGTATATTTGGCGGCAAATATGACGAGGAGTCAGGACAATGGAGGAAACTGCCCAACCACGAATTGGAAGAGCCATACCGCAAAGCTACAATAGTGAGAGTAATCAAGTCGCGAAGAATAAGATGGGCCGGACACGTAGCGCGAATGGGCGATGATAGGACCGTGCATAGAATTCTTGACGGTAAACTAACGGGGAAGAGACCGACAGGACGGCCGCGACGGAGATGGGAGGACAATGTTAGATTGGACCTCGAGGAGATCGGATCGAATGATCGAACGTGGAAGGAGAGCGCATAGGATAGGGAACAATGGCGCAGCCGAGTCGGTGAGGTCATGAACTTCCGGGTTCCTACAGGCCAGTAGATAATAATCATAATAATAAAACGGAACTACTCCACCTTGTTCAAAACCATCGTTCGCTGGGACTTTAAAAAACATAATCCAGGTAAGGTCACACAATGTCACAATTGCCAGCTTTACGATCACAGTTCGATGCATTGTCATATAAATAGCTTCTGTGCAATCTGTTCGGGAAACCATAAAACATCCGACTGCAAAACGAATGAGGTCATCAAGTGTGGAAATTGTAGTGGGCCACATAAATCCACCGATCCAGAATGCATAAGCCGAAAGCAGTACATAGACATTCGCCGCAAATTATCCCCACGCGGATGTGGTACAGGAAATACAACGTTCCTACAGCCTCCGAGTGACAAACCGCAGCCAGTGCCCGACCGATTATCCATTGATAATTTTCCTCCAATACCGCCATCTGTGCGTCAAACTTCACTTCCCTCATCCACCTGGGCTTCTGGCCTCCATCAAACCCAGCAACCTTCCAACAGTGATACGACACACACGAAGAAAAATCCATCAGAAACTTTAACTAATGATAACTTGTTCTCATTTAGCGAGATAAAATCTCTTCTTAATGAAGTTGTAACCAAGCTTAGTGCTTGTCAAACTAAATCTGACCAATTTAACGTCATTATTTCATTAGGTATTACGTACAGATACTCGGAAAAAACATGTTAAGAAACTCTCTTAACATCATAACTTGGAATGCGAGAAGCATCAAAAACAAAAAGCATGCATTTTTTAGTTTCTTGATAAATTTTAATATTGACATTGCACTTGTTTCAGAAACCTGGCTCAAACAAGACATTTCTTTCTCACATCAAAATTACATATGTTATCGCCTAGACAGGGTACATGCTAGTGGTGGAGGTGTCGCCATTGTTGTGAAAAAATGTATAGAACATTCCTTGCGTCCTTCATTGCACCTTAAGTTAATTGAGGAAATTAGTATAGATGTAACATTAAGTGATAACTCCAAGGTGAGTATTTTTTCGGTCTATTTCCCTGGTGGACATGGAAACATTGAGAAATCTACTTACTTTAAGCGGGATCTGCAAAAATTGTATAGAGTCAACACTCGAAACAAGGTAATTATTGGTGGTGATCTAAACTGCAGACATCAGTCGTGGAATTGTCTTAGGGAAAACTGCTGGGGTAACATTTTACTAGATGTTGCTGAATCCAGCCCAAGTTTTTCCATACTTTATCCACTTCTCCCCACCTATATCCCAGCGAGTACTAACAAGAACCCCTCAACTCTTGATCTATATATCACTAATATTCCAAATTACTGCACAGTACCATTAACTCTAAATGCGTTAAGTTCAGACCACCTTCCGATCAGCCTCACAGTGAATCATACAGTATCTGTAAATCGTACCAGTTTATACTACAACTATTCCGCCGCCAACTGGAATTGTTATAAATCATATATAAACACGAACTTGGTTCTAGATGATACCAGCCTAAATTCTATAACCTGCAGCGAGCACATTGATATCCTATGTCACTTTTTTTTACATTTCTGTATTTATTGACCATAACTAATTTTTACAATAAGCAATACAGATGACTTATGATACCTTAGCTATAATTGTTTACATATACTTACTAGTCCTATGTAACAATTTTGTTTCTGTTATCAATAGAGCGGCCGATCTTGCGATGCCTAAATGTTCCACTACTCCAGTTGATAAGGCACCGCTTCCTGAAAATATCTTACGTCTCATTAGGCTACGAAACTGTGAAAGAAGAAAATGGCCTCGTTATAGAATCGATTGTTTTCTAGTTAATGTTAAAGTCTTAAATAATATCATTAAAAAAGAAATCTCCGCATATAGGAACAAGTGTTGGAATAAACACCTTTCCTCTCTTGACAAAGCAAGCAAACCGTTGTGGAAAATATCAAAAATTATGAAAAAGAGAGGGTCAAGTATTCCTCCGTTTAAAGTTCACGACAAGTTGTTTATTTCTTCAGTGGAGAAATCGAACCTACTTGCTAACACGTTTAGTAAGAACCTTTCCATATCTATGCATCTAAGCGACGCGTATACTGAGGCTGAAGTTGCTAAACACTATCCATGTACTTTCTCAATCACCAGCTAAAAGTACTTACGCAACTAATTTAGCAAATTTAAAGAATTGATAAAAAAATCGAAATCAAAAAGGGCTGCTGCTCTTGATAATATTAACAACAAATTAATTAAAGCACTTCCACCTGCTGCAAGTAACTATTTAACGTTCATTTTCAACGCTTGTCTTAGGAACTGTTATTTTCCGGACTGTTGGAAAACAACAAAAGTAATACCTATCCCGAAACCCGGCAAACCCAAGAACAGACCCGAAAGCTACAGACCTATTAGTCTACTTAACTGCCTGAGTAAGCTCCTAGAAAAAATCATTAAGGAAAAGATTGATCGTTTCGTGGAAGCAAATAATATCCTGCCAAACTTTCAGTTCGGTTTCCGTAGTGGTCACAGCACAATCCACCAAGTCATGCGCATTAAAAACCACATAGCTGGTAAATTCTAGACATCGAAAAAGCCTTTGATACGGTATGGCACGATGCTTTGATTTATAAGCTACTAAAACTTAAGCTGCCAGTACCGCTTATGAAAATTATCTAGAGCTTTCTTTCTTCGAGAAAATATGTTATCCACTATGGTGTACCCCAAGGCTCGGTCCTTGGTCCCATAGTATTCACATTGTTTGTCGCAGATTTACCATGTCTAGGTGAAAACATTCAGATAGCTATGTTTGCCGATGATACGGCTATTTTCTCTTCGGGTGCCTTATTCACTAATGTCTACAACTCTTTGCATGCAGCTCTTGACAAACTAGCAGTATATTACAGGAAATGGAAAATAAAAATAAATGGTAATAAAACACAAGCTGTCTGGTTTCCGAGATGTAGTAAACACTGCTACCTACCAAATGGCACTAAACTCAGTATGTGTGCAGTTGATATTGATTGGTCCGAAGACTGTAGATATCTAGGTATTATTCTAGATAAAAAACTTATTTTTCAAAAACACATCACTATCACAATTGACAAAATAAACAAAGTCGTAAGAGTTATATATCCATTAGTGTGTAGAAAGTCAAAGCTTAGCCTCGAAAATAAAATTATAAGATTTAAAACCATTTTTCAAGCTATACTCCTGTACGGGGCCCCTGTATGGTGTAATAGTGCTCGCACACACAAAATAAAATTGCAAAGGTGTCAAAATAAAATATGGAAAATGTTGCTGAATTTGCCATGGCATTATTCGACACATGAACTACATGAAAACGCTAACGTTAAACCGGTAGAGTTCCTTATTGACAAAATCAATCGAAACTTCTTCGTCGATTATTCTTTCTCTGACAATGTTCTCGTTTCCCGTCTTGCGTTATCCTAAATCACTACATGTGTACTCTGTCTATGAAAATTATATCGAGGTCATTATTATATAAAACAACCGGAAACCCGTGCAATATTAGTCGTAAGATTCAAATAAAGGTTTTTTATTGTAGTTTTCCCTTAATTTATTATTTGTTATTCATTAAAATTGTGCTATTGTAATTATATAGATTTAAGATTATAGTTGTAAAGAAATTGCTATCCTAAATCTCTTAAGTACTAGTTGTAAAATATACCATAAATGTAATTATCTATTAAATAAAAATTGAATTGAATTGAATATTAAGTCATTCACAAATTTAAATTCAAATTCTCATTGTATATACTTATTTATTTATTTATTTAGGCTTAATCCAAGCAGCTTAAGTTAATATAATATAACAACTTACAGACTAACCTAAAAAACTAAAGTAGTACGAGTAGTTAAAAAAATAAATAAATAAATAAAAAAAAAAAAAAAATATATATATATATATATATAATTAAAAAAACAAAAGAAGAAAAAAAAAAACACGGAAGGAGAAGAGGGCTTGAGGTGTGACAGTGGTAAAGGGCGGTGCTGGAGAGCTGGGGGAGAGATTTGAAATTGAGGTGGGTGGGGTTAGGACGGGTTTATTCTGAGACGTCGTTTGAGGGCAGGAGTGGAGAGGTTGAAATCAAAGGAGGTGGGGAAAGAGTTGGCATGTCGTAGCATACGCGAGATGGGCTCGTTAACGCCGTAAGACGTGTGATGAGTGGGCACGTAAAACAGACGAGGGTTCCGCACATTACGGGGCTTTGTATAAAATGATAAAGAGGAGAGCAAGCTTGGGCAATTGATTGAACCTGACAGAAGGCGATGGATAAAGATGATGTCAGTATGGATTCTGCGCTCTTCAAGCGTGTTAAGATTAATTAGAAGGAGCCGGTCTGTGTATGGTGGGAGAATGAGTGGGTTTTCCCAGTTCAGTCCACGGAGGGCGAAGCGCAAAAACGACGTTGAACGTCCTCGATCCTACGAATGTGAGACTGTTGATACGGGGACCAGACCTGACTGGCATATTCGAGTAGTGGGCGGACAAAAGTTGTGTAGAGGGATCGGGTGACGTAGGGGTTTAGGAATTCCTTCGAGCGGCGTTTTACAAAGCCAAGGGCGGCGTTGGCCTTTAGGATTGTGTTATCGATATGTGCCGTAAATCTAAGTTCCTTGTCACATAGGACGCCCAGGTCGCAAATTGATTCAACCGATGTTATCGGTTGGTCTAGCAAGAGATAGGAACGTGGCTGGGAGGGGGAGCGTTTCCGAGAGAAGGTGATTGTGTGACATTTGGCGATATTCAAATCTAGGCAGTTATTTTGGCACCATGTCGAAAAGCTGTCAAGATCCGATTGGAGAAGTGAGGAGTCAAGGGGAGAGCGGATTGTCTTGAAGATTTTGGTATCATCCGCGTAAAGCGAGATGAGGGAGTGATTGATGCTCGAACCTATGTCGTTTATGGTAAGGATAAATAGTAGGGGGCCGAGATGACTGCCCTGGGGGACACCTGAGGTTGGAGAGAAAGGATCGGAGAGGGTGGATCTAAATCGCACCCGACAGGTTCGAGAGTTAAGATAGGATGAGATCCACTTAATCAACAGCGGTTCAAAACCAAGGGAAGATAATTTAAAGAGAATGAGGTTATGGGAAATCTTGTCGAAGGCCTTGCTAAAGTCGGTAGTGACTACATCAACCTTATCGCCGTTCTCTAGGGCAAGGAGTGTGTGAGATGTGAATTCGACAAGGTTGGTAGTAGTGGACCTGCCGGAGAGGAAGCCGTGCTGGTTAGGAGAGAGGATGGGGGTGCAGCGAAAACATAACGCTTCGTATAGAAGGCATTCGAACAGTTTAGGAATGTGCGAAAGCTTGGCAATGGGACGATAATTGGATATATCGATTTTTGGCCCCTTTTTATGTATGGGGGTTATGTAGGAGGATTTCCAAAAGTCGGGAAATAGACCTTGTGCAAGGGATAGATTGAAGATTGACGCGAGCGGGAGAGAGAGAGAAGAGGAGCATTTTTTTAAGAAGATAGCAGGGAGTCCGTCTGGGCCGGGACTGAAATCGTCTTTAAGTTGTTCAAGTTTTTCTTTAACTTGGTGTTGTTGTATGCGCAGAGGGATGAGTGGGCCAAAGGAGAATTGAAACATGCCAGTAAAGTAGGAGGGGTTGGGCTCGAACGAGTCGTCCGTGAAGGATAGTTTGAAGAAGGACGCGAAAAGATTGGCTATGGTTTGGGAGTCAGATGAAGTAGTTGAGTCGTAGAAAGAGAGTTGGGATAGGCATCTGATTTCCGTTTATAGTTGATAAAGTGGTAGAAGGATTTAGGGTCATTGATCAGATTCAGTTGGGCTTTGGCAAGGTAATTGTGGTAAAGGGAGCTATAAAGCTCGGTGAATTGGTAAAAGTAACCGAGATAGTTGGAATAGTCCAGAGGAGAACGCGTATTTAAGAAAATGTTCCACAACTTATTTCTCTTGTTACGGAGTGTGCGGAGTCTGCGGTTATACCAGGGGTGCGATGAGAATAATAACCTGTTTCGGGAATAAGGGCAAATAGGGATATGGCGTTGAAGATTACTGTGTAGAGTGAGGCTGTAGCGACCTCAACACCAATATCATTTAAGCGGGGTAAGGTATTGCTGAGGTACTCATTTATGCGCCGGAAATTGGCTTTTCGGAAATTGAAAGAATATTGGTAGGGGAGGGGAGTGGGTGTGCTGTTGGCTGGGTGGTCGCGGAAAACGGATAAGAGAAGTGGGGGTGGTGGTTGTCAATGGTTGAGAGGATGTGGGGACTAGGGGTAACTGAAGAGTTGCAGGGGTCTGTCGTGAACACTAGGTCGAGTTGTCTGCCCAGATGATTTAGGATATTGCTGACTTGGTAAAGGCTAGAATCAGTGAGGTTGTCTATTAAGAGACACTCCTTGGTAGTGGAGGGGCTAGAGATATAGTGGGAGTCATCATCAGACCACGACCATTGGAGATGGGGGAGATTGAAATCGCCAAGGACTACAATGTCGTCTTGGGAAGAACTCAGTTCCGTTAAGCAGTCGATTGCAGCAATAGCGAGTTCGTATGCCTCGGTAGCTTGCGAAGGTGGGATGTAGAAGCAAATGATATACAAGGACTTTGAGCGGTGTTCAACTTTTATAGCGACATAGTCGAGGTATGGTGAAGAGGAGAAGGTGATAAGAGAAGATGTTACATCTGTGTCTGGATATTCCTAGCGCCTTGTAGGCATCACCCCCAGGAGAAGTTATTCAATAAAATTATATTTAAACCCAAGCATTTTTCTAATTATTTTGGACATGTGCGTCGTTACAAAACGTTGTCGGCTTTGAACCAGAGACGATTTCCGTCCATAGAAAAGGAACCGGTGAGTAGAGTGGCGGTAGGCCCACTAATTTTACCCTTACAGCGTCCAATCGATTACGGACATCACCAGAAGGCATCTGGTTCCACGGCACAGGGACGCAATTTCAAAGCGACGTCCCAAGAACGATCGGTAGCTGCTCTTCCCTCAAGGTTTGAGGAAGCACGGCGGCAACCGTAACGGGTCCCCTCAGGAGCTGTCTTAAAGAGATCCCTCACCATTTTCAGGACAAGGAGACACCCTACCTGGGAGTGAGGCCAGTAGTAGAAACAACTACTACAACATGCTTATACTTGTGCAAGTATTGCCGAAAGCATCCATGTCCCGATATTATCTGAGTCAAATGGTAATTCAACTCCCCATGTTTTCTTTTCACGCATGTTTCTATATCAGGTATCATGGTGTGGGTCCATCTTCCTTTGGTCGAAGAATCCCACCTTCGTTGCCATTCTCTTAGGCTTAAGAGGTCTAATTGTGACTACATTCTTCGACGATTCTCTTGAGCAGCGTTTTCTTTAGCTGCAATGTCAGGTGGCGTCCTCCCGGCCAAAATATTTATAGCATCTTCGGATACCGTTCGGAATACACAACATACTCTTCGTGATATCAGCCAATGTGCTGAGTTGAGTCCCCTCATGTACGACTTATACTGTGCAGCTCCTGCCCATATGTGAGCTGTATACATTATAATGGAGGCTTTGACACTGGTTATGAGCTTCCTTATGCGGGGCCGGGGTCCTCAAACATTGGGTAGCAATCTTGCTAAAACTTTGCATATTCTTGCCGTTTTTTCACTCGTTTTCCTCAGGTGTTCCTTGAAGGTCTACCTGTTGTCGAGTATAACACCAAAATATTTAATGTAGGGACTGGATCTGATTATTTGTCCTTCTATTTCCAAATCAAGTTGTTCAACTTTCTTGCGGCTGCTTATTAAAACTGCCTCCGTCTTATGTCCAGCTAGTTTCAGTCCGGCTATATCCACCCAGCATTTAATGCTCTGGATTACTTGGGAGCAAATATTCTCCAGGTCATCTAGATGGTTAGCTACGGCTACCAAATGTTTCGCCAGTTGAAAACCGCAACTCCAATCGTTACAGATGGTTCGCCAACTGGGAATAGCCAAAAATAACAAATGTTCTGCGTCGAGAATCCTTGACGAGACAGCAAAATGAAAATCCATTATGTGTCGCCACGTACACAGCAAATTACTGCCGCACTGGGCAGAATAAACACACATAGAGAAATACATGACTGCGTACCCAATGATTCTAACCTCCTCCGGTACATTGACCCTGAGCACACATTTATTATTTTTACATGGTTATTATATAGACATGGTTGGCCCTACTGGAAGCCTCAGCTTCCATCAGCATAGCCCAAGTGATTCATTGTAGTTTAAGCCCACGCACCACATCGAGGTTTCTACCAAGCGGGGGAGCTTTTGAACATTAGTTAGGATGATTTGAGATGTACAGTATTTGGGGTGTAATAAGAGTTCGATATTTGAGATATATCAATGTACAGTATTTTAGATGACAATATTTGAGATGATAGAGATATATTTGAGGTTAATGAGATTTATAATACAAAGGTTAATGTTTTTTTTTTTTTTTTTTTTTTTTTATTAAACATTTTTTTATTTTATTGTTATCTTCTAAATTTCTAAATTATAAGCTAGACAAAAAATGCTTAAATTCCAGCTTAATTATCTTATATTATAACTTACTGGTCCCTAAGCTAAACATTACTTAACAATTGTATAATTTGCCTTTCATAAAGGTTAATGCATATTTATAGTACAATGGAGATGATATAATGTTTGGAATTACAAAGGTCAACGTATATATAATATTTAGGAACGTTAACTAGTGCCACCGGTAACCAAGCCGGTTCCTCTACTCTTCATAAACTAAACAATAGCCACGCATAAGATTATCTAGCTCGCAAATTGTTGCTAAGCAAAAGAGTAAAATTACCGTTTATATTTGATTCACCCACGTATCTATACAAAAAATTGTAACCTTTGCACTCATTCGAATCTCACAGAAAATCACTCGTGGCGATGTATATCTTTCTTTACTGGGGGGAGGGATGTTGCATCCCCCTACATAAACTCCACTCCACCATCAATTAACGTAACCCTTAACATTACATATTTTTCCTAAAAACGATTTCCTTGTGGAATATTAATAATTAATGTAATGCTATCAATTATTCAGCTCCTCAATAGTATACTGGTTAGTATACCCGCCTGTCACGCGGGAGACCGGGGTTCGATTCCCCGTCGGGGAGCCTCTGGCGCTAGACTAATGACCTTGCCCGGAAAAAAAAAAAATCATTATGGAAAATTTAACAAGCCTCAGGACTTGTTAAATAAGGCCAAGACCGGTTCCCGGTTGTAGTGCCGATGATGATGATGATCAATTATTCAAATAAACATAATTAAAAAACAAACAAAGTTTTGTCGGAGGAAGGCAAGTTGTACAATAGACATGTAAAGTTTAGCTTAGAGCGAACCCCACGGTACACTTACCTGAGAAACCCCCATAACTTCCACCAATCTCATAACTTCACTAATGCAATCGCTTTAGCATCTTAAATGCTTCACGCATTAAAGAGATCAAATCTGTAATCAAAAAGCCGCTGGAAAAGAAAACTTTCATGCATCCCTTCACATACAAATTCCCTGTATGAATTTCTTTCTACCTTTTCAGGAACCCCAGGCAAATTTCAACTCTCCCACACCTGCACCGCAATCCCCACCCAGCATGCCTGAAACATTTCTTTTTACAAGGACATTTAATGCATACAACGCATTATCTAAAATTCCTAGAAATAATTCTTTAAAGTGCATATGGCATCATGAATCCCAAGCCAATTGGCACCCTTTGTCTGTATTAAAATCCTATGTCGGGCAGCTTGTTTTTACAGCTGCAATAAACCGACCCGCGATTCGTTTGTACAATCGACAAATGATTCCCGCATCCCAATTATTATCATTGGAACTGGATCCTCTAGCATTTTCTCGCATAAACAAGAACTCGATTCCTGTACCAGTCGGAGATCCCATAAACCATATTTCTACGCATGTAAACATGCATAAGATCCAACTCATCGTTTGTTTTCCCACTAACAAACAATCTTCAATTTCTTTCCCTGCCGCAACTAATTACCCGGCATATACAAAGGCACGCAAGAGATTCGTTCGGCCACCAATTCCATTATAATAGCGACGACGCATCGCATAAACAATGCCCCGCATTACCAACGGCGCATTTTGTCATTTCTCCCTTTTGTCTTTACTGCTTCGTTTACCCATTGCTTTCGAGCACGTGTAAACAACACAGATCTGAACGATCACACACATTCCACCATGATCTGGATTACGAGATCTGGTTTTCGGTTCCACAGAGAGAGACTTTACGTCTCTCTTGTGGTAGGTAAAACATATCCTTAGTGGAGAGGATATCCACCACCACCGAATCGAGGGTGAATCAAGAACCAGATTCTAACCCTCGATTGAATCAAATTCCAACCGCTGACCACAATGGTCACGCGATCTCCCGCTCCTCGTCGCGCGCCGAGGACGCGAAAATACTCGGAGTCGTGTGGGTAGTTAACTATAATTATAAAAAAACCAATTTCGTATAATAATAAGTTTACGCGGTGTATAAAAACGCTAACATATTTAATAATGGTTTAGAACAAAAGTAATGATTGTGAAATAAAGGAACCTTTAATAATAAATAAAAAATGCGTGTCAATTATTTACATCTGGTGGTGCCGACGGTTAAGGGTACATTCCGGTTTGTTCGGTTCAAAAAATCAAATTTTTGCTTAATCGATAGTTTTATCCTTCAAAAATAATATGAAAAAATTTGGAAACGAAATCTTAGGCGGTTCCAAAGTTATAGGTCAGCATACGTGATGTTACTTTTTTTTCAGTTTTTTTCGAACTTTCAAACATTATAAAGTGTAAAAACGGCGACGGTTCGATAAACTTTTCAAAAAAATCTGAGAAAGGCCTAGGATTCAAACTGATCGTCGAATGCAACTGTGATGAGAGGGTCATCGAGTCCTGTCCACGAATCGCCAACAAAGCTTACGAAATTAATCGTAGAATAGTATTCGTAATGTGCATCTTGGGTGTCGGGTTAAATGGATTACATTGTTTCACTTCACTGATGGATATTGGCGAATTTACGAAACACTGCTGCTCTCGGTAATGCACACACCGCTTGTATCGGCATTTTTTCTTCCGTGATAAAAAAGGCTAGCAAAGAAGAAAAAGAAAAAACTGATGAAAGTGAAGATAAAAATTTACTGCTTCTGGAGATGGTAGTAGTACTGCCAATTATGGCGTTATGACATTGATCGGCAACAAAACAAACAAAGTTCTCGATCGTACTGTGAAATCGCGTTATTGCCCAGGCTACAACCTTATAAAAACAACGAAAGACACCCGTGAATATGATACTTGGTGGGATGAGCACGAACCAGTTTGCACATTGGATCACAATGGAAGTTCGGGTAAAATGGAGCCTGACGGAATGTTAGAGATGTTCGCGCGCTTTTGATCTGCACGGCCGCATTTACGAAAGGTACGTTGGAGACGGGGATGTAAAAATAATGAATGCGTTGTAGAAATCATTTCCAAATGTTGTAAAAGGCCGAGTGTATCAATCACGTGGGAAAGAGAATCGGTTCGCAATTACGCGGTGTCATAAAAAAAGCAAAAAAAAAAACAGACCAATTAGGAGGAGATGGTCGTGACAAACTTACGGGAAACATGATAATAGAACTGACGACTTATTACGAACTTGCGATTAGACGCAATGCTCACTCTGCTGAAGAAATGGCGAAAGAAATTTGGGCAACATACTACCACAAAATATCAACCGATGAAAATTCGCAACATCAAAACTATCCAGAGGGACCGGGGACATGGTGCAAATGGAAATGCGCGGAAGCTGCGAATGAGCTGTCAAAGTTCCACCACGGCAAACCTCCCTTGGATCCGAAAGTACGAACAGCTATTTACCCCGTTTACGTAAAACTGACAGATCCCGATTTGTTAAAAAAATGCGAGGGAGGTTTCACGCAAAATAACAACGAAAGTTTCAATGCTACTATATGGCAAATGGCGCCAAAACACACATACAGTGGTAAGAAAATCATTGAAGGTGCGGCTCTTATCGCAGCTTGTATGTTTAATGAGGGGTTTTTACCTGTATTGCTAATAATGGAAGTCATGGGCATCAAAATTGGGTACGCTGCGAGAGCGTTTGCGAACGAGAGGGACAGAGATCGGCTGCAAGACGCTGACCGCAGCCTACTGTAGCGATCCTAAATCACTACTCCCATCCAAATCCCCAATATCATCGTTAACCTACACCCAAATTCCACATTGAACCACATGACCAACGAATTAAACCAAAAGTTAATTCGTCGCACATTGATTGAATTCCTAAAATCATGACATCATGAAATGCTTAATTCAAAACGCATTTCATGATTCCCCTTTCAAGAACCCATTCAAATAAATCCTTAAACAATTCCTAGAACACAATTCCAATTGAAGCACACAAAATCTCGTGTGTGCTTCTTGGAATTCTTAGACCAAAATAATTGACAATTCTCAACTCAAAATCGGATAAAGGGGCGACCAATTTCGATTTCGTGATTAGTAGAGTTCCAGAGGTCGAATCGCTGGCCGTGCATCAGTCTAGACCCGAAGGGCGAACCTACGCCAGATAAAAAAAAATAAAGTCACCAAAAGAAACAAGAAATAAAAAACAAGACTTTTATTTGCCCACTAAAGTTGGACGGGCACCATCAGCAATAGCCACTCGGGTTTTCGGCAGTACAGCAGCAAAATAGGACCCCCATCACCTGGCGGGGACCTGCTCCTGGAACGACCAGAACAAAAGGGGCACCTGATGGAAGTTCGGCCACATCAAGACCCATCCGGCCATTAAAGACCCGCAGGATCCTTCATAACAGAGCCGGGAAATCCAACAAGCCTCCAGTAACCGGAAGCACTCCGAGTAGACCTATCCAAAAGGCATGGAGGTAAGCCAAAATTGTTAATACTAATTTCACATATCCTCCACACTACTATACAACTCGCACGAGGCACGAACAGCGAGGGAAAAGGCGAAAATGCAACTGGAGGACCAATTCGAAGTCGTAGAAGGAATTGTTTATGGTCCAGGAATAGATGTCTAGCTGTTAGTATAAAAAATCTCGATGATTTCAAGAAAAAAATCACTTTTATCTTTTGTCTAATTTATCTCCAAACTTTGAATGCGTTTTTTTCGAAACGACTTTTTTGAGTGTGGTGTAAGCGATAATACGAGGGTTACCTTTTATATTTCGGGATTAGAGAACATAAACAAATATTGATCATCGAAAATCACTTTATTCTTTTTCAAAATATTCCCCATGAAGATCTATACACTTTTGCATGCGTTTAAAACAATTGTCGAAGCACTTTTGCCACTCTGATTGAGGTATCTCCAACACATGCATTCTGAATGCAGCAACCGCTTCTTCAGGTGTCGAAAAACGTTGACCTCTCAGTTTGTTTTTTACGTACGGGAATAAAAAGAAGTCATTCAGTGCCAAGTCAGGACTATACGGCGGATGACCCATCAAATCGATGTCTTCGACGGTTGGTTTTCCTGATTTCTTGGAAGACAACTGGCAAACAAATGGTTGTATACCGCTCACAATTGACTGTTCTGCGTTGTTCTAGTGGTACGGTTGCGACATGTCCAGTTTTTCCGAAAAAACAGGCGACCATTTGCTTGGAAGTGCTTCGTGCGCGATCAACTTTTGTTGGATTTGGCTCATCTTGAAACACCCAGACAGTCGACTGCTGTTTACTTTCGGGCTCATACGCGTAAATCAACGATTCATCACCTGTCACGATGTCATAGACGTGTTTCGAAGCACCGCAACCGTATTTTTTGAGCATTTCTTTCGACCAATTGACACGAGCCTTTTTTTGGGCGATTGACAAATTGTGTGGGATCCAACGCGAATAAATTTTTTTGACAGTCAAATGTTTATGCAATATTGAATGTATGCTGGTCCCACTAACGCCTAAGGTTGTCTCAATCTCACGATAGGTCACATGACGATTTTCCAATATCAGTTCGCGCACAGCATCAATGGTTTTCGGAACAACAACTGATTTTGGACGACCTTCACGAAATTCATCTTGGAGTGAACTACGACCACAATTGAATTCACCATACCATCGATAAACACTGGTCCTTGATGGAGCTTCATCGCCTAAAATTGAATTAAGTTCATCCATGCACTGTTGCTGAGTTAATCCACGCCGAAAGTTGTAAAAAATAATCGCACGAAAATGTTGACGATTTAATTCCATTTTTGGGCCGAGATGAATCTTTTAAGTTACTGTAAACAACACAAATAGCGCTCGTATGTCAAAACGTTCTGAGTGCGTATAACCTCAAAAATGTCCAACTTTACGACAGAGGTGTCAATTGCCGGATTGCAACACTAGGGTTGCCAAATCCCGAAACATAAGAGGCAACCCTCGTATGAGAACGGTGCATGCGCGGGGACCGGGGTTCGATTCTTCGTCGGGGAGCCTGCGGCGCAAGACTAATGACCTTGCCCGGAAAAAGCAAATCATTGTGGAAAATTTGACAAGCCTCAGGACTTGCTAAATAAGGCCAAGACCGTTTCCCGGTTGTAGTGCCGATGATGATGATGATGATGCATGCGATTCTTATGAAAGTTTGCACACATATTTTTAACAAGCACACGCAAATTGGGAGTAAATTACTTTTTTATTTATTTATTTTTTTTTTTAGTTATAACTAAAAAATAGAGTAAAAAAGGGCCGAAAAATCATTTTTTGTCAATAGTTGCCATTTTGTTGTTTTTTATCAATTTTAAAATTGTTTTCACTCACATTGGGCTAAATGTATTTAAGTTCAATAAACTTTTTGCATTTTTCGTATTTTTTCACCGGGGACGAAAATAACTCTTACACGAGCAGAACGGACCATTTAACGTTTACTTAAACAATATTTAAATGAGATCGTCAAAGCAGCACTTTTTCTCGTACTGTACTTTCGAACAAGAATCTTGAACCCCACGTAACTTTCGGAAAGCCCGTCCACACAAAAATAGCGAATGACGCACTGGCTCCAATTTAACACTCACACATCTACCCGACGACATTCGGCGAAGCTTTCGCCGCGTAGAATTTCGATCGCAGTTTCAGTTTCATTCCAAACTTCTAGTGGGCAGTTCGAATATCCTGTAGTGCGGTTTTCTTGTTAATTGAGGAATAAAAAGTAAACCATCCAAGATGCCGGCAGTTGGTAAGTTGAATTATTAAAGTTCAAAAAATAATTAAGGTAGTTTTTCATGAGAACAATTTGTATCGGATGTGGCAGTGTTTCCCCAAAGTTTAGTTACTGTTAATCTCCACTCATGACATACATTCTTTTTTTTTTTTGTTCATTAGTTTTCCGACAGTTATTTATAGCAAAGTCCGAATAAGCCATTTGTGTTGTGGAAACGGTAACCATAAATCAGTGTCTTACGATCTTGCATACACATAATTTAGTTTACGTGATGACATAGTAATTGTGGAATTAGTAGCTTTGTGGAACCTCACAGTAAGTGCGCCCCGAGACTCAGATAGAGGCGTACTGCAGTTCATTAATTATTTCAGTGACCTTGTACGTGCACAGTTAGTATTGATTGCCCTCCTTTCCAGTTTGATTGTTTTCGTCCCGTCTGTCGTGGATGACTTCATTCTCAATCTGCGAGTTATGCCAACAAATAGTTTCAAACTTATTTGGGTTTCTCACGACCGCCTCATACCCAAATTTTGGCTTGCAGATGGCTATTTGGGGCTCAAGACATCGTGCTTGAACTACATAATACTTGCCAATGTACAAAACAAGAGGTTTCGCATTACTGCGAGTCAATTAGCATTCTGAACTTGGTAATTAGGCAGGTTTTTGAAGTACAACAACTACGGGGGTGGGCAGGTAGACAGTGATTTACTCAACCAATCAATTGCGTCTCTCATGTGACGAACTACCATACTCCAGGGCACTGGCTGTTATTCGTGTTTGGTTGAGATTGGTGTTGGATAGAATTAGCATTTCTTACGTAATCTCTAACTATGGCTTAGCCATTTGAAATGTCAGCCGTTCGTTTGTATTTTGCCTCTACAAAATCGTTATTCTAAGTTCCCACATTCCATTCATTCTAACTATCCCTGTACAGATCGTTTACCTCAGACAATATCATAAAATATGGAAATCTCAATGTCCCATGTCTTCTTTTTCGTCTATTTCTGAAACCCGACCCTTATGAAGCTGTGGCTTTTTAACCTTCGTTTGTGCTGTTTTATGCGTTCGATCAAATAATCATTTTGTTGTTGTTGTTAGGCCAACTTTATTAACGCCGACACGAGATAATACTCTCACCAGTTAGAAGCATTAATATAATTCAATTTTTTCTGCAATATAAAATGACTCATTTTTTTGGTGTATACGATTTATGTACATAGATGGATTCACTTTATCAAGCATACGATTTGTAACAATAGGTCAAAATTTTCACTTGGCGATTTACTTGGTAATGTCGAATTTGCGTTTTGGAGTTTTAGTGGGGTTTTTTCGAGTTCAGTACATGACCCTATGTTACAAAGAAGGCCTGATTGTCCCCGTTAAAATTCGACTGGAAAAACAATGTATGTATTTAGCTGTTTTCAAATCGATTGTTTCATGTCGACTGTAAATTCAATTCATCCATCTACAAAAGTGATGGAGCAGTAGAACAAATGCGGTTGTTTACGAGAATACAATTCGGGCACTTAAGTCTTTAAAACCATCAGAATCTTTATACGAGGGTTGCCTCTTATGTTTCGGGATTTGGCAACCCCAGTGTTGCAATCCGGCAATTGACAGCTCTGTTGTAAAGTTGGACATTTTTGAGGTTATACGCACTCAGAACGTTTTGACATACGAGCGCTATTTGTGTTGTTTACAGTAACTTAAAAGATTCATCTCGGCCCAAAAATGGAATTAAATCGTCAACATTTTCGTGCGATTATTTTTTACAACTTTCGGCGTGGATTAACTCAGCAACACTGCATGGATGAACTTAATTCAATTTTTGGCGATGAAGCTCCATCAAGGACCAGTGCTTATCGATGGTATGGTGAATTCAATCGTGGTCGTAGTTCTTCACTCCAAGATGAATTTCGTGAAGGTCGTCCAAAAACAGTTGTTGTTCCGAAAACCATTGATGCTGTGCGCGAACTGATATTGGAAGATCGTCATGTGACCTATCGTGAGATTGAGACAACCTTAGGCGTTAGTGGGCATACATTCAATATTGCATAAATATTTGACTGTCAAAAAAATTTGTTCGCGTGGTATCCCACACAATTTGTCAATCGCCCAAAAAAAGGCTCGTGTCAATTGGTCGAAAGAAATGCTCAAAAAATACGGTCGCGGTGCTTCGAAACACGTCTATGACATCGTGACAGGTGATGAATCGTGGATTTACGTGTATGAGCCCGAAAGTAAGCAGCAGTCGACTGTCTGGGTGTTTCAAGATGAGCCAAATCCAACAAAAGTTGTTCGCGCACAAAGCACTTCCAAGCAAATGGTCGCCTGTTTTTTCGGAAAAACTGGACATGTCGCAACCGTACCACTAGAACAACGCAGAACAGTCAATTCTGAGTGGTACACAACCATTTGTTTGCCAGTTGTCTTCCAAGAAATCAGGAAAACCAACCGCCGAAGACGGATCACTCTTCACCACGACAATGCGAGCTCTCACACATCGGCTGCGACAAATGCATTTTTGAGCACCCAAAACATCGATTTGATGGGTCATCCGCCGTATAGTCCTGACATGGCACCGAATGACTTCTTTTTATTCCCGTACGTAAAAAACAAACTGAGAGGTCAACGTTTTTCGACACCTGAAGAAGCGGTTGCTGCATTCAGAATGCATGTGTTGGAGATACCTCAATCAGAGTGGCAAAATTGCTTCGACAATTGGTTCAAACGCATGCAAAAGTGTATAGATCTTCATGGGGAATATTTTGAAAAACAGTAAAGTGATTTTCGATGATCAATATTTGTTTTTGTTCTCTAATCCCGAAATATAAAAGGCAACCCTCGTATGCATCTTTGTTTTGCTTATCCATTCTAGTTTCCGCTTGCTTTTAATTGTAATGTCTTAGGATTCAATGCCTGCGTTGTGGCAATCAAATAGTAAATATTGAGTTGTTCAATAAGTCCTTGCGTTTTTTTACTCGATTTTCAAGTGCCTTCATAAAATTCTTGTGTTTCTCTGCGAAAAACATGTCAGCTGTTTGATGGGGGCTTCAGAATCAAGCGTTTTATCATTCTAGGAGTTTTGTTAGGAGTGAAATAAATAGAAATCTGATGGACAAGGCGTTGTTAATTAAGGGGCGAACCTCATGTAAATAGCCTGTTTTTCAGGAATTTTTTTTTAAAAATGTAATGCGTAGATTAATTTGCAATTTAAGGCGCAATTTATTTGCGTTATAATATTTAAAGAAAATATTTTTTTAGGACTAATCGTTAACAATAAAACAGTGCAATGGCGGCTTGAAAACAGCGTCTTGAAAATGCGCCGTGCAGCATCATCATCATCATCGGCACTATAACCGGGAACCGGTCTTGGCCTTATTTAGCAAGTCCTGCGGCTTGTTAAATTTTCCATAATGATTTATTTTTTCTGGGCTGCCGTGCAGCATACAGGTCACAAAAATGATCTGAAACAAAAAATACAAAATGGGTTCTTTAGTTTATGCAAAAACGCTCAGCATGACGTTCCCCTTTAATTAAAATTGGCAAATTTGCAAAAATGGCGAAGTTTTGAAAAAAAGAAAAGGATTTTCTTTTATAAACAATTGTTAATAACAATGTTTTAAATAAAAAAATAAAAAATCGGAGCTGAGGCCAAATATCTATAGAATTTCTATACCAAACTTCATAAAGATCGAATGATTAGTTTTTGAGCTACGTTGCACGGCGTGCGAAATTTTGCATTTCGAGAAAAACGCGTTTAAAGTTTGAGTAATAGAAAAATCGTGAAAAAGATCGTAATTCGTTCTAACTTACCGCAGTTTTTTTTGCTAATCTGCGATTCCAGGGCCATATAGTAGACCTTCTTCTTCTTCAAACTGTTCTAATTGCGCCGTTTTTTCCTGTTGTCGAAAAGTACGACCCTCTTTAGTGACATCAAGCCCAATTAGACTGTTTAGTTTCTTCTGAAAATGAAGTACAAAGAGGTCTCGG
Organism: Microdon myrmicae; assembly: GCA_963931805.1. NCBI lineage: Eukaryota > Metazoa > Arthropoda > Insecta > Diptera > Syrphidae > Microdon > Microdon myrmicae. The sequence continues at coordinate 216,014,986 of OZ007497.1, forward strand.
ATCAATTTCCAACTTTTTTTCTCGTATTTTTGAGAAAATTTCCTATCAATTTAGACAAAAACAAAAAATGGGTAAAACATTTCATTTTACATGATGTTCCCCCCTTAATTTGTGCGTATGTAGCACTTGCACTTTACTTTTTTATATAATATTTCACCAATCGTAGTTGATTCTAACCCGTTTCTCAATTATGAAAGTTCAGTTGGTTTCGCCAGGGTTCCTGTAAAAAGTACGGATTCCGTGGTATGAATTGATAGTTATGTTATTCACTTAGTTGAAAAAGAAAATACACGACAGTTTCACTTTCATTACTTTAACATTTTATTCCTCTTGTAATTATTTTTGCGATTTACTATTGTTACACAGTGATTGGTACAATATATTATAAATTACACATTACGTAACACATAATGTTCACCACGTACGCTCACCACACTGATAAAAAAACACACTTTGAGTTTATTATGAACGTTTAGACCCTAAGCTCTTTATTAACTATATTTTCCTCCTTTTTATATTATTTGAAGTTTCACTCGTACCGATAGTTTCAGGTGTACCGGTGTGAAGTGAGCTGTTTTTTTTTTTCTTTTAAATAAAACACAAATTTTAAATAGGAAAGTAAAAAACATTTTATTCGAAGTATTGGCCATTGCTTTCTGCACATTTCGACCACCTTTCTGGCAATTTGTGGATACCACGCCAATAAAACCGGTCGTCTTTTGAGGCAAACCATTCGGAGACCCAATTTTCGACTTCCTCGTAGGAATTGAAATGCTGCTCAGCCAATACGTGTCACATCGATGAAAGAAAAATGGTAGTCGGAAGGAGCCAAGTCTGGTGAATACGGCGGGTGGGGTAACACTTCCCAGCCGAGAGCCTTTATTGTTTCTTTGACGGGTTTTGCTGTATGACTTGGAGCATTATTATGCAACGAAATTACCTTTCCGTGTCTTGTAGCCCATTCTGGTCGTTTTTCGATCAATACATGGTTCAAATTGATTATTTGTTGCCGGTAGGGTGGGGGATTTTGGTCGGGGCTCCATCAAGGGCGCGGGGTGCAACAAACTTCCACCGTCTAAGTCGCTGAAGGTCGTTCACCGGGATTTCACAGCAGAATAGTCGCCCGTTCCGTCGATAACCGCCCACCAAGAAAGAGCAAAAAATGAAACTCTTGCGGCTTGTTTGGTTGTAAACTTTTTATTTTTAGTGTTATGTTCCTAAACGAAATTTGTCACTTCGCATACATTGTTCGAAAATATTTTACAGCTTTTATTCGATAAATCTTTGGAGGATTTGAAGACTACGCACCCGGGTCCTCGTGTGGTGAGGACGATCGTCCTTGTTCGTTTTTAATTCGGCGAATCACTATTCTGGCCCACGTCTTGTTTATTTGCAAATACTATTACTTATTACGTTACAAACTCCCGCGAGCATTCGCTTCGTTTTGCCTCGCGTGGATCAAAACGTTCATCCGAAATAGTTTAGTAACACTGGGCGGTTGGGACCCGACTGACCCGGTGTGTGTGGCTTGGCGGTTGAAGCTCGGCTGACTAAAGAATGGGAAAAATCTATTCATCGCGTCGTGGCGGTTGAGTCATAGCTCAAATAAACTCGCTGACACTTAGGAGGAATTTCGAGAAGAGTTGCTATGCTTGCATAGGGAATTCAGTTCGAGCGAATCCTCGCCGTACAAGCTGAGTTGAATTGTGTAAACCGCGAAATTGGCATAGCCAAGTATGATGAAGGGTCTTGATCGTTGTGATTGTTTCGTGGAAAATTAGCTGTCGATTGGTTGTAGACGAGAAGTATGATTTAATGAGGAAATGAACCGAAGTGGTTTTCGGGGGAAATTGAAATTGCTTGGGTGCAAGCAAGGAAATATAATTTAAGTAGGAAATTAACCGAAGCAATTTTGGGAAAATGTATGCGGGTATGATTTAGAATATATTCTGTTGCGGGTTTTGGAGGGTGTTTATTGCAAAGTTAGGAATGTATGTTATTGCGGATTTGCATGGGGAGTTGGGCTAAAGTGACGCGCTGTTAGCGGTCAAGGTTGATTAGAATTGGGGGTTGGTTCTGCGTGTGGTATAGAGAACCCCCACCGTAGCATTGCCCATCAACAGATTCGCCAGGTTTTAGAAGTTCATGATACACCACCCCCTTTTGGTCCCACCAAACGCAGAGCATTGTCTTTTTTCCGAACCGATCAGGCTTTGCAGTCGATGTTGACGCTTCTCCTGGATGTACCCATGATTTTTTGCGTTTAGGATTTTTAAAATATATCCATTTTTCATCACCAGTCACAATTCGATGCAATACTGACTTCCTTTCGTGTCGTAGAAGCAACGTTTCACATGCGGTTTTTCGCTTTTCCATCTGCCTGTCATTCAATTCATGTGGCACCCAGTTTCCACACCTTTGGATCTTTCCTATAGCTTTTAAACGATCAGAAATTGTTTGTTGTGCAACATTTAACATTTGTGCCATTTGTTTTTGACTTAAAGTGTCATCCTGATCTAAAATTGCTTGCAATTCGGCGTCTTCAAACTTTTTTGGTGGTCTTCCACGTTCTTCATTTCGCACATCAAAATCATTATCTCTGAACCGCTTAAACCATCTTTTCATGTTGCTTCCGATAGAGCACGATCACCATAAGCCTCGACAAGCATTCGATGCGACTCTGCAGCACTTTTCTTCAAATGAAAACAAAAAATTATACTTTTCGCAAATCATCATTTTCTGGTACAAAATTCGACATTTGTAACAGGATTAAAAAAAAAATGTTGTTTGTACAATGACTTGATGCATACTAAATATGTTTGACAGATGTCATAGCAAACAAATAAAACAAATACAACAAACGTTCCCTATCGATACATTTGTATCTTGACGCTCATTTCACACCGGTACACCTGGCAAGTCTTTATAAGCTAAAGTATATATAACTTCACAAGCTAAAGAACGTTACAACTAACTTAACTATGCTTAACCTAAAGTAAGCACGACATATTATTAAGGCTGCAGTTGGGGGCGGGAGGTGGGGCCAGGTTAGAGAGGAAAGTGTAGAAAGCGCTGCTTAAGATTTGTGGTTTAGGGGGCGGTGCTTGAGAGTATAGGTAGAGAGGTCAAATTCGAACAAGGTGGAGCTGATTATATCCTCACCAACCTCAGTTGTCCTCTCGAAACGATGTGCGTTTTTAAATGAAAAATCTACACCACGGATCCGGCGAACCAGTTTTGGCTTTAGGGTTTATCAACGACATTTCTGCCCTAAACTTTGGACAGTTTTTGCCTTGCTTTAGTTGCTTGCTTCCCTGTTTCAAGCTTATTATTATTATTATTGTTATTTATTGGCCTGTAGGAACTCGCCGATTCGACTCAGCCATCGTTCCCTGTCCTGTGCACTCTCCTTCCACGCTTGACCAGTCGATCCGATCTCCTCAAGGTCAAACCTAACATTGTCCTCCCATCTCCGTCGCGACCGTTCTACCGGTCTCTTTCCCGGTGGTCTACCGTCAAGAATTCTACGCACGGTCCTATCGTTGCCCATTCGCGCTATATGTCCGGCCCATCTTAATCTTCGCGACTTGATCACTCTCACTATTGTAGGTTTGCGGTATAGCTCTTCCAAGTCGTGGTTGTGAAGTTTCCTCTATTGTTCTGCCTCCTCGTCATATTTACCGCCAAAGATACCTCTTAAAACTGTATTCTCCAATACGCGGAATTTGTTTTCTTTCCTTTTGGTGAGAGCCCATGTTCCGCATCCGCATAGAACAATCGGCATGATTATGGTTCTATAGACACGGGGCTTTATGTTACGTGATATCAGTTTGGATTTCAGCAGTTTAGTGACTGCGTGTCAACTAGCGTTGTCGGAGTGTAGACTTTTGTTAATTTCCTTTGACATTTCGTTACTGGCCGTCAGTATGGTTCCCAGGGGGTGCTTGAACGAAAAGGTATACACCAACAAACCAACCACATCTGTGATGGTTAGAGACAATTTACGAAACTACTAAAATTACACCTGTAGTCTGCGAAAGATTACGAAAAATGTGCTTCCAAGGTAGGGTCGTTGTGGGCATCCATATATGGTAGGGTCAACTCGTGTCCGACGCTTAAAAAAGTACCTAAAAGTGCTAAAAAAAACTGAAACAATGCATGTTGCATCATTACCTATGCTTGGATAGGGATCAATCCCTATATTCAATCTTTAATTGATTTAAAGAATAGAAGTAAATAAACAAATAAAAAACGCGAATAATGCATCATTTCGTTTAAAAAATTTCAATTCCTGAGTGATAGAATGAAAAGATAACAATGCAAATAAGATTCGTGCCATTTCTCACCTTTGTTTAAAAAATGAGTTTTGTGGAAGAAACAAATAAGGCAAAAAAAGGTTTTTAGTTTTACGTAAAACGGTTATCAACGCCCTTAGCTCAGTCGTCAGGAATTGTGACAGTTGGCTGTAACAATAATGTTAAAGACCATGTATTCAATCAGTGAAATAAAAATTATAAAATTGTATGCAATTTAAAAGTTATTTAAAATAGACATCGGCCCGGAATATAAAAAGCGCCCAGTATCAAACTGTATCATTTCAATCGATTTTTGTTTTTAGGTAACACGTTCCCTCTGGCTTGCCATATGGCGACGGAAGCTTCTCTTTCTTGTACTCCTATGGTCGCCATTCTACCAGGCACTTCATCCCTCATTCCCTTTTTATCATTCTCCCCTTTTTTTAGATTCGAAGCATCTCCTCAGTGAGAATATCTATGGGAAACGCTGCCTCATCAGAAATTATCCTGACACGGCACATGGTCTTTAATGCACAAAGCCTGTGTGCTGCTCTTATCATTTCTTCAGTTGTTTTGTTTGTAAAGTTTCTGGTCATAGAGACGCGGCATACGCTGATGTTGATGTGACTACCCTTGACAGAATAATTCTTTTACTATGTAACGACAAACCCTGCTTCATGGGAAATCGTCCTCAAACCGCGGATGGCCCTTAATACGCATAGCCTCTGTGTTGCCATCATCATTTATTCAGTTGTTTTTGTAAAGCTTCTGCCCACACAGACGCGGCAAACTCTAATGTTTATGTGACTACCCTTGACAGAATAATACTCTTACTATATCCAGGTCCACTAGTATTTGGCAATATTCCGCATAGGGCTGCTTGTACGCCTGCGCCGTTTTTACTTGTATACTTGAGGTGAGACTTAAATTTTATTAGGTTGTCGAACATGTGGGGAAGAGAAGAAGGGTGTGCCGGCATGGGCGCGGATTCACTCCTATCCCCATCATTATTATGCCAATGAAAACAGTTCACCCAGGAAAAACGGAAATGAAACACACTGTTTTGTTAATATTATTTTATTGTTTTTTTATTGTTAATCATGGAATGGCAGAAGACGCGTGCAATGCACTCTGAAAAGGAGAAATGGAATGGGATGAAAAGTATTTTTGTGCTATTCACCTGACTACAGAGTTTATTGATCCCAAGCGAATAGCGTGTCTGTGGGAGGTCGAAACGACGTGCGTTGGCTTGGGATAATATCAGCGTGAGAACCAAACTCGAAGAATTTGAAATTACCCCAGCGATTTCGCTATATAGCAACAGCATCGCTTGCCAAGACTTTGCTGTTGCTAACCAAACATGAAATTGTGATTGCCGGTGGAAATCTCATGTGGTTTATGAAATAAAGTTGCCGTTCGCAAGAAGGGTTTGAATTCAATTGTGCATTATCTGCATAGAATAATGAATCCAGGCTATGCGTCCTTTTGGGGATATATATATTTTTCCGGTGAAATAGGCCGACGGAAGGGATTAGGGTTGAGGTGATGGGCGGTTAGCGGGCGAAATTGGGTGGAAATTGTGGGTTGGTTCTCAGCGCAATGTAGAGAACCCCCACAAACATATCACCGAAATACTTTAGAGCTTCTCTTGATTGTATGATCTGATTTCCGATCTGGAGGTCAGGGTACTCCATGGGAGTTATATGTAATACGACCAGCAACTCATCGGGTTCAACAAACCGTTGGTCATCAAAAATATTTTAAATTTAATTTGAGCTGAGCAAAAAACGTACGTTCACACCGTCAGCGAAACGACAACGGTGTGAACGGAAGCAAAGAATAAATTGATGACTGAGTAGGGTTTTGTACAATAATACTAAGTTGAACCATGTGATATCATATTAGCGGTGAGCAGTCTGTAAATGGTTTTTGAACGTATAATAAGTCTCTTTTGGAAAATAAATGGTGTTTCGTTTGTTGTATTGAATTAAATCCCCTATGCTGTATCAAATGTATATATAAGTCGCGTATGCGACTAGTTATTAGGACTGCCTTCTTTTGGTGGCCAGCTAGTTCTAGTCCGGCCGATTGTAACCAGTCTTTAATCAGTCGAATTGCTTCAATATTGGCCGCTTCCGATGTTGTCTGTGAATCCAATAATTTCTGCGAGGTGATCTGACTCCTCGATAGTATAGTGGTTAGTATACCCGCCTGTCACGCGGAAGACCGGGGTTCGATTCCCCGTCGGGGAGCCTCTGGCGCAAGACTTTAATGACCTTGCCCGAGAAAAACAAATCATTATGGAAAAATTTAACAAGCCTCAGAACTTGCTAAATAACGCCAAGACCGGTTTCCGGTTGTAGTGCTGATGATGATGATCTGCGAATCCTATAATTTCCTCTCCTTGTGGTACCTGTATTTGTACAACTCCGTCATACATAGGAGTGGGCTAAGGACTGACTTTAGAGGAACTCTTTCCGACACATCATCGGATTTTCCACCTTCATCCGTATTGTACATCAACTTTCTGTTGGTAAAATAGCTTATGAGAATTTTTCGGATGTGAAGCGGAATGCGCATTCGACTAAGAGAGATAATCAGTTGATCGAGTTAAAGATATTTTTTACGTGGCGTGTTACGACGGCACAGTATTTTTTGTTTGTTTCTTCTTTCCATCTTTTTCCTTTTATTATTTCGGCTGCAATATTGACCAATGTTTTGATGGCGTCGATGGTCGATCGTGATTTCCTGAAACCATATCGGTGTTTTCGGCTATGATGAACAACCTACCGCATATGATCTTCTCCAGTAGTGTCCCCATGGTGTCCAGGAAGCATATTGGGCGAGAGAATGATGGATTTTCTGGTGGTTTATTTCTTCCCTTTGGCAGAAGTACGAGGTGCTGAACCTTCCACGCAATGAGAAATATTCCTTATTCTAGGCATTTCTATACCGCGCCTTGGAATACCACTGATATCGTTCACGTTAAAAATGGACTTCAGGCGCACAAATAAACATAGAGAGTCATTCTTTAGCCGAACCATACGAATGTGGGGTGCTCTACCTAATCATGTGTTTCCTCGCCGTTGTGATGTCCAGGCATTCAAGATATACATCGATAGCTCCTTTTGCTTATCCGCTTTCTCTCCATCCGCTCCCACAGTGCTCTGATATTTAAGGGTACTGCAAAATCCCCTTTTGTGGGCGCGTTTGTGTAAAAAAAACATGCAGCTTTAATAGCTTTGTTTGGGATCCTGTCGGGCCCAGGAGCATTTTTGTCGCGTATCGTTTTGCATGGGCTCTGCATTTCTTCTAGCAACAGTGCTAGGATGGTCTCAGTGCCGGAGCTTATGACAACATTCCATTTCGTTTCCAATTTTCGGGGTAGAAGCTCCGATTGAGCACACTGTTTTGAGACAAGTTGTGTGTGGGGCTTTATGTAACTTCAATTTTGCGTGACCAATCTGTAAGCGGATTTATGTCTGCTTCCGCACAATGTTTTTAAAGGATCTCGCCTTGTTGTTTTTGATGGTCATTTTTAGGTGGCGCTTTCGCTTTTCTAGGTTGTCAAAGTGTTCTTGTAAGCCCTGTCTTCCTGTTGATCTTTACGTCCTGCGACACGATTGTAAGAACTGCGCTCTTAGTGCTTTAATTTCCTTCGTCCACCAGTAGCACGGTTTTATTTTCTCCGGTGGTTCTTAGCATCGCTGCGTTACGTGTTTGCGACGATAGTGAAGAGCGTGTGATTCGAATCAATGCTATCACGGCTAGAATCACTAAAAGATAGACCCAAAGCTCAAGGCATCAGACCACTGCCGGGTGTACGAATCCGATTTCTAAACTCAAGTACATTCGACTAATGTGGAAATGCTATATTATTGGTATGGTATGCGGCTTTAATGGATGTGCTTTTGGTGGTGTTGTTCTTCACTGTTGGTCGTGTGTATCTGCTAGAAACGCCACAACACCATATATTCACCATCTCTATTTACTTTTCCGACGCGCTTCTTTATGTTGTTATGTTGTAGATGATTATTATACTCATTATTACTTCGAAGAAAATCTTCGTGCTGTTGTGCTGTATGATGGTTGTCATTCCTTTCGCTTAATTCCACTATTTTGGCCTGGTAGTCACTATGAGTGTATCTTTCACTAGCCTGCCATTCTTTATGAGAGGATTGCAGATAAGCGTGATTGCCTATTAGCGACTTCCTTCTTGCTTTGCGGTATGTGTTCTTTGTGCTCGTATTTGCTATACCAATTTCTAAGGGCGCAAAAGTTTCCAATAGCTTTCCTTTCCATGGATTGGTATGCGGTCAAAAAGACAGTATCTTATACTATGAAACATATACTAAATATGGTCAACTCTATAGCAATGCTATTTCGACAGCAGAGTTAGATGCCAAACCTTTTCGCACGCTTCCGAAATATCTATACGACAAACCTTGTTTTCATTGAAGTAGTGAGTAGAGTCACTACACTTTTCGGTAAGATATGCCATCAGATATTCTATAGAACTGTTACAACCAAAACCATATTGGTGGATAACAAGTTAGCGCTATGGATCGAAGGAACCAGGGAACGATTGGTCATCCTTTTGGGAATTGATTAAATATTCACTAATTTCCATCTATTCGAGAATTGTCCAGTTGAATAGAATGAAAGGAAGAACTTCCACAGTGAACAAAAACACCTCTTCAAAAGAATTGGTGGAAGAGGCAATTCGAACTAGCAGATTTCTTTAATCCATTGGTGTTGAGCTGAATAGAGAGCGGCTCTGGTGTCGTTGCGGTGACTTGCGCTGAGGCATCGACACCACGTCGAAGTGGGACGAATGTTGGGATTTGTAATATGAGGGGTTCTCCGATTGGAGGGAGGGATATTGAATGTTAATGGGACTTAAACTTCAAAAGAACGTTAAATCTAATCTTTACGTTTGCTTTTGGCGGTTTCCAGCTTGGAATGATTGGAAAGTTTAAAATGTGTTAAGGGGTCTTTACTGGTAATTGGAGGGATTGGCAATCAAATGAAGGTCAGACAAGCTAACAAGGAGTAACATACATATCTATACCACCTCTAATCCCGGTTGTTACGCGGCACCGTGCCCATTGGAACGTTTACAGACAGGGGTATATCGGCTGTATTATAACGGCGCCTCTCTGACACCACGTCGAATCAAAGCAGCAAGAAGATCTTACCATATCAAAATGGGACTCTGATATATAGGACTATTTGAAACCCCAAGACTCATGGGAACAAACAAAAATGAATGAAAAGTACAACCCTGTAGGCGTAGGTGTAATGAGCCGACACTACCATAAGGGAAGAATTCATTAAGAAAACACAGACACGGCAAAAAGAAGACGTAGATGAGTCAGTGAGGTCATAAACTCATCATCATCGGCACTACAACCGGGATCCGGTCTTGGCCTTATTTAACAAATCTCTCCACCGGTCCCGATTTCAAGCCGATGTCATCCAGTTTGGCACTCCCAGGCTCTGGGCGTCCTGGTCTACGGCATCCCTCCGTCGCAGACAAGGTCTGCCGAGCTGTCTCCTTCCATGCATCCTGCCACAAAGGATTTTCCGGCCAGGCTCTTCTTCGCTCATTCGAGCTAGGTGTCCCACCCACCGGAGTCTAACGAGTTTGATTTTTCTTATAACGTTAGCTTCTAAGTAGATCCCGTACAACTCATTGTTGTGACGCCTCCGGAATCGTCCTCTGGTAAGACCATGGTCTTGTACAGTAGTAGGTTGGATGTTCTGGATAAATTTCGGGATTTAAAGAACCTTGATAGACCATAGTAAGCTTTGTTGGATCTGATCAGACGTTCGCGTATTTCCTCTTCCATACTGTTATCGGCTGATATTATTGACCCAAGGTAGTTAAAGGATTGCACTACTTCAAATTCATGCTCCACTGCCCTAATAGGTTGAGCAACGTTAGGTCTTCTCTTCGCAGAAGTTGCCACCATGTATTTAGTTTTCCCCTCATTAATGTGCTGTTCAGGTTTTGTGCTGTTTGCTCGAGCTGGGTGAAAAAATCCTGTTCAGCCGAATCGGATCTACTGATGATGTCACGGATTGCTTTCTCCAACGCCAGGTTGAAGAGGAGGCAAGCCAGACCTTGTTATAGTCCATTAAAGGTGTTTATTTGTTTGGACAGCAAGCCCGCTATTTTTACTTGCTCTAGTTACGTTGGTCATGGTCAACCTACAAAGTCGTATCAATTTGTTTGGAATACCGAACTCTCTCATGGCATTATATAGTGCTACCCTGGCTATGCTGTCGTAGGCGGCCTTAACATCTATAAATAGATGGTATAATGGAATCTTAAATTCCAGACATTTTTCCATCGCCTGCCTAAGGGTGAATATTTGATCAATTGCTGATTTGGCTGGGATGAAGCCACACTGATATTGCACAATGTTGACTTTAGCGTATGGGGCTATCCGATGTTGTGGGATAGAGGAGAGTATCTTATAAGCAGTACTCAGCAATGTTATACCTCTATAGTTGCTGCACACTGTGCATATCTCCTTTCTTATGTATGTGGCAAATTATTCCATGACGCTAATCTTCCGGCATCTCCTCTTGCTCCCATACGTGCACCACGATCTCATGAATTGCGTGATATAACGCTATCCCTCCTTGTTTGATCAGCTTAGATGGTATGCAATCAACTCCTTCGGTCCTCGCTCTTTACTTTTCTCGATTTCACAGACAAGGTTTTGTTCGTAGGCACTTTTCTTTTGTCTGTGAAGTCTCTTTTTAGATCTTGTATTTCTTCTCGCGTACCCGCGTCCTATGAGACTGCTGCATTGCCCGGTATGCAGCATTCTTAGGTTCAGTCCCTAGTTTGGACTCATCATCAAACCAGTCGCTCCGATCTCTACGACTACTGCTTAAGATGGAGTTGGCAGTACTAATGACAGTATTTTTAATGCGTGTCCATTTCTCTTCTCCGCCCGGCATTCTGGCCACAGGACTTACTCTCCCTCCCTCAAGTTCTTCGAGGGCAAGTCTCAGCGCCTGACCAAAGGTCCTACTGGTATTCTCATTGCTTAGGACAGTCGTGTTGTTTCGAACCTGATCCGCGGGTACAATACATCTCCGTAAGGCAATCCGCGCTCGGAAAACTATACCAACAAGATAGTGATCCGAGTCGACGTTGGCACCTCGGTACGTTCGTACCGCCGTCAGGTTCGAGGAGTGGCGGCGATCTATCAACACGTGGTCAATTTGCTTGCGAGTGGCTCCATCGGGTGATACCTGTGGCTTTGTGGATATCTTTCCGCGGAAACCTGGTACTCGCAACGGCCAAGTTCTTTGATGGCCCCAGTTCGATGACTCGTAGTCCATTGTCATTAGTGTTCTATTGCAAACTATGGGAACCTGCGTAGTGCCTGAAAACCGGCTCACGACCTATTTTTGCATTCAAATCACCAAGAACGATTTTCACATCATATCTTGGACAGGCTTTGAAGGCCCGTTCGATATTCTCGTAATATTCTTCCTTTTCCCTGTCAGGGGACTCCTCTGTAGGTCCGTGTACGTTTATGAGGCTTATGTTCTTAAACTTGCCTCGCAGGCGAAGAGTGCATAGCCTTTCGTTTATTGCATTAAAGCCGATGATGGCAGGCTTCCGTTTTTGGCTGACTAGAAAACCTACCCCAAGATTATGGTGTTTTGCATGACCGCTGTAATAAATGTCATACTACTTTCTTTGAATAACACCACTCCCTGTCCACCTTATTTCTTGTAATGCTGTTATGTCAGTATTATATTCGGACAAGGTATCGGCTAGCTGCTGTGCAGCTCGAGCTCTGTATAGTGAGCGGACGTTCCATGAGAAAATTCTCAAATCGTTTAGCCATTTTCGTTTCCGTGGTCGTCGTCGTGTATCCGGTCCATATCCGAGGCTTGATAAATTTGGCATAATAGTTTGTTTTTCCGCGCAAGGTTATTAGCTTTCCGGGAACCTTCCTCAGGATGTCGCTCCATCCATTGGCTTACTACTTGGCGGGTTCCAAAGTAGCTATCCAGGGATGTCACGTGGAGACTGCATGTCAACTTGGATTGAACAGGGGCAATGATCGTCCTGGCCTTCGCTGGGTTGAAAGCAATCAGTGACTTTGCCCTGTGTGTTCACTCCCATTCCCCCTATGGGTTCCTACAGGCCAATGAATAGTACAACAGTAGAATAGTATAGGTAACACTTTCCCGCATCAACAATTTAAATTGATGAGTTTAATAACTTGCGAAGTTAGAAGAAACTGGACTGGTATTCGCGAACAATTGTCGCAGGGTTAAGATCATCAAAAGGTCCCTTATATTCGCACATATTATTCTATTGGATTCTATTTATCGGCCAGTAGGAACCCGGAAGTTCATGACCTCACCGACTCCACTCTCACATATTATAAAAAAAATTAAATTGTCTTCCGAATGTATTAGAAAACAAATCGAACTTTTGTATATTTTCAGTATTTAAGAACGTCCTCTAGAGACACGATTTATCTCTATACGATATTTTCTTGCACACAACTTTGTTGGCTATCAGCTTTTTTCAGTGGTGTTCGTTGCACGGGCCTTGAGATATTCGCGTTAAAGTGCTAATCTCGTCTCCGTTTAGCTGCGAAATTTTCCAAGACATTATTATGGAAAATAATAATTTAATTCAATAACATCCCACAAGACGAATAACAACCTCAAAGCTGATTCCCACTCGTCATAAATAAGACTATTGCTTCTCTTTTTTCTGCCTTTAAAATATGGTTTTATTTGAATCTGTCTCTGCCACTTGTGATTCATATTTATAGTCCAAATTGCGGCATAATAAAAGAATTTGTGACCTGCTAACTATTCGCGATGCACGACTTGGTCATCGATATTTTGCCTATGTGCGAATGAATTTAAAGCACCAATCTGACAATGACATCATTCGTCATTTCTATTTACATCCCATGGCGCTTCACTGGTGACTCAAGATAACACTACTGTAATCAATCAAGGGTCAACCAATCGATGATTACGTCCGCAGTCATAACAGTTGGGCTCCGTCACATTGTCATAGCGACTTTACCACCGCCTTCCACGTGGGCTGAGAAACCTGCAGACCTGGCTAATTCGCTTCAGGCTAGAAGTCTCCAACGGTGAGATCATCATGTCTATTGAGTAAAGAATGTGGATGACGTGAATTTGAGTGTAACCTTGTTGAGATGGTCGTTTATAGTACTTGTTTAGTTTATTACCTACATATTCCTAACTGCTGTACTATCGGATTCAATTTTGTTGAGGCTATTGTTGCAATATCTTTGATGTATGATAATTGCTCTGCGGATTTGAGAATAATTATAGTAGTGAGGAAGCTGCTTGTTGTACTTTTTGTATTTTTTTTTGTTTCCACTTAAACATATTGATTGAATGTTCATCCAAACAACGAATTCCCACAATGGTGAATCGAGAAAAAGGAAATTTGATTCCACACAAGTGTAGATACTTTGTTTAACACAAGTTATTGAAGTATTTTGTGTGAGCTCTAATTCAATATTCGAGAACACAGCGAGAATTTAAAATAAACTGGAGAATGGGAAGGTTGAAATTTGTCTAAACATCTATGTAGCTTATAAGTAGACATCAATGCCACATGACTTAAAACCATTTGATTGGACGGAATTAATTTAGAAAAGGAAAAAAGTCCATTATCTATTATCGCTAAATAAGCGAGTGCTTTTCTTCTGTGTACCTGTCGGCTCAGATTTTTCTATATAGCTGTGACTGAACAGCTAAGTTAAAAATTGATGTATGTGGCACTTGGTGCTAATAATATTTACTCATAGCTTCCGAAACTAATTGAAGTGAAGTCAACTTGTCAATTATTTAAAAATGCAAAAGGTTTATTCGACACTGAAAAGATACCAGAGTGCTTTGAGTACCTTTTTAGGGGATCACATTGTCATTTCGTCAAAGTCAAATTTCAACTTTATGTTTAGCGGCGACCATTTCCACATATGACTAGATTCGCTCAAAATGGTGACAACGTAATTCTCAGAAGTAGAATAGAGAAAAAGAACATCTTCCTCGTAACATTTTTAATCTTCTACTGTTTACAATCATAAACTGGTCCCGGGCCTAACTAATAATAATACGACGGTGGGCTGAAAAGTTTCCGACCTTAACGTGAAGATAGCAGCACTCGTCAATAAAAGCTAGTGAATGTAGTTGTGCGTGTTTTGACAGTTACTCACCAAAATTTTAGCCATTTTGGACGGATAGTTTTTATTTGACAGTCGTTTGAGTAAGTCGATGTTTTCTGCTTTTTTGGAGCCGATTCCCTCTTTGCAGTCCACCGTTTTGACTGTATTTTTGTTTCGGGCGTATAATGGTGTATCCAAGTTTCATCGACAGTAATTAATCGGCACCAAAACTCGGATTTATTGCGCCTAATTTGCGCCAGAAATGTTCATTCGAACACGTTTTTGGTCTTACGTGAGCAAACGCGGCACCCAACGCGCGGACAGCTTTCTCATGCCTAAATCTTATTTTAATATGTGACAAACACGTTCTTTGGACAGTTTCATAACCTTTGCTATCTCTCTCACTTTAATTCGGCGATCGTCTAGCACCATTTGGTGAACTTTAGCGATGTTATCGTCAGTTGTTGCAGTTTTTGGACGTCCCGAACGTTCATCGTCTCCCAAGCTCTCACGGCCACGGTTAAATTCAGGTGCCCAAAATTTCACTGTGGAAAATGATGGTGCTGAATCCCCATACACAGAGTCCAACTCATCTTTGATTTGCGTAGGCGTATTGCCTTTCAAAAACAAAAATTTAATGACAGCTCGATATTCAATTTTATCCATTTTCACAAAAACCCTTTTGGCGGTTTTTATAATTTGTCCTTGGTCGGGTATTGATGGCTGCGGTGTTCCGCTGAACAACGTCCGCAGTAAAAGGAATTAAACCAACCGGAACACGGAGACGATCACACAAATAAAACACTGCGAAGGTTTTGTTTTAATTTTGGTTTTATTTAACTACTTGTAAATATTACGGATTTAATATTCCAATTTGTAATGTTTTGTTCCCACAACGACTTTCCTAATCGAAACGACTATCTTTCCTTTCTATTGAACCGAATCTCACACAACTCACAACTCACGTTAACTCGAATTTTGTTTGTTTCTCGAATCGCCGATACCTCCTCGAAGGGGTTCTCTAACGGTATCTTCTCTCGACGGATGCTCTATGTAGACTCTTGGTCTCTTTCCTAAAAATCCTATTCTAATTACTTATCCCCGCATCTGCAAAAGAAAATTTTCCATCCTGTCTGCTAACAAACTTTCTCATCGTATCTGTTAACGGCATAAAATTTCCCTTTGCATCTCAAAAGGAGAATTTCGCATAGGATCTGAAAAGGAGAAATCTTACCTCATCATCATCACCATTAGTTGCTGGTGGTCGGAATCTTGTTTCTTTTGTTTAAGGATCGGATGCCGCCGCTTATTCTCCGATCTTTCCGTGGTTTATTTGTGCAATTCGGATGGGTACACGGAACTATGGGATGTAATGCTGGTTACCCATCTGGCTTAAGCTAACAATGTTCTTGTGTGTTTCAGATGGGTAATAAAAGGAACCGTGGGATTGGTATAGTTCCTTTGTTAGGATTTTCGAACCATAAACATCTATCGGGGATAGTGTTAAGAGTTTATGGTTGCTCGACTGCTAATCAGCGGCGCAACGATTCGTTTTGTTTGCACAAGTGTGCCTTAGCATTAGAGTCATGCCAGGGGTTTAGGTGTTAATTTTCATTAGCCACCAGGATAGGCATCCGTTGTTCGGTTTATTTACCGACAATGGTATTTCGTGGGAAACATCGCGTTGATGCTTAGGATGGGTGATCGATTTACATGCGACGCTTTCCTACATTAGCGCATTGCTTAGATGCGATGCTTTACTGCCCTTTTGAATTTGGGGTAGAATACCATGTATGGATGCGTTGAACTCGATATTGGGAGCTTTTGAACGTTAAGTTCCTTGATTTTTGATATCGGGTTCCACGTCTTTGCAATGTCATATTACCTTTTGTTTCAGGTATGGTAATGACTATTGGGGCACGTGTCTGTGGGCACGTGTGCTGCGAAAGGTGAGTAGAGTTCCTAGGCGGAAAGGATACCTCAACCTGTAAGGAGTTGTATGGTTCGTAGAACCGCTACACACTCACATCGACTCACTCAAACGACTGTCAAATAAAACCTACGCGTGCAAAATGGCTGAAATTGATGGAGAGTAACTGTCAAAAGATGCACAACAGCTTTTATTTACGAGTGCTGCTATCTTCACGTTAAGATCAGAGACTTTTCAGCCCACCCATGTACAACAACTTTTAGGTAAGATTCAGCTTTTTTTCATCAACATAGACTCCTTCTACGGTGATACACTGATCCTAACGCTTCTCCTACAAGACGAGGTATTTTTTGTAGAACGATTTGTCTTTGGCTTCAAAATACTCCTCAGTTTCCGATTTCACTTCTTCATTGGAACCAAATCTATTTCCCTGACGCATTCCTTTGACGCTCAAAAGAGTTCTCCGTGAAGCATTGTTTATAGAAAGAACCGAAAAGATTTGCAATAGTCTGGAAATCGGTAGAAGTAGTCGTGTCATAGGAAAGGGAGTTGGGATAGGCGTCAGATTTAAGTTTGTGATTAATAAAGTGGAAAGAAGATTTGGGGTCATTGATCAAATTGTTTTGAGTTT
This sequence comes from Microdon myrmicae, assembly GCA_963931805.1. Lineage (NCBI taxonomy): Eukaryota > Metazoa > Arthropoda > Insecta > Diptera > Syrphidae > Microdon > Microdon myrmicae. The sequence continues at coordinate 216,032,041 of OZ007497.1, forward strand.
TAAGGAGATAATTGTGGTAAGGCGGAGCTGTAAAGTTCGGTGCAGTGATAAAAGGAACCGAGATAGTTGGAGTAGTCTAGGGGGGAACGGGTTCTTAGGAAAATGTTACACAAATTGTTCCTCTTGTTCCGAAGAGTGCGGAGTTTGCGGTTGTACCATGGTGGCGATGAAACCAATGTCAAGAATAGGGGACATATAGGGAAATAGCATTGTAGATTTATTTGTAGAAACTGACAGGAGATTCTTCTACCTATAGATGGTCAAAGCGAAATACGATTTTTATTGCTACGTAGTCAAGATTGTGATGGATGAAGAGATGAGACGAGTCTACTTTGTGTGGCAAGCAGCACACCACGGCAAGGCGAGTCAGGACATAGTCGATAAACATCGTCCTCAAGAAAAACGTTAAAGGAGGAAGGAAATCGTTCACGATTATCGATACTGGTGATAAGGTTGGTTTCTGTCAGAGCATATACCATATATCGAAAGGGAGGGAATGTGCATTTAGCAGAATGGATTGGGTTTTAGATCGGAAACCTCTAACATTTTGAGAGTAGATGGTTAAGAGGAGAAAATTGAGAGTCTTATGGGGATGTGGGTAGGTGGGTGGTAGGGGGGGGGGGGGGGGCGACTGATTAGGGCAAAAAAAAAAAACATGTCATTGTTGGAAATGGTCATTTGAATATATACACGAAAAGCCGAGAGATCTTTTGACTCTTTTAGTGGGAACATATTGAAGTTATTGTAGCGAGCTTAGGGTACGCTGGATTAATTATTCTCATAAAATAAGCCGTGAAATCGATTTGTCTATTTAAATTCTTTATTCGTCCGCTAATGACAACCGTTACTTCATTTCTCCTTGACTTTTTGCTTCTCCGCCCGGTGACACTTCTCTCACTGGCACTTATCGTTTTGACTGCTGATAGCCTCCAGTTTTCCAGTACTTTGTTGTGGAGACCTGCCAGATGTCCAGCCGCTTGTCATATGCGTCACATTACTGTGGGGAGGAAGTATGTACCAACATGGGTGCTTGATTCACTTCCTCCTCCATCATAATTCCGTTGTAAACAGTTCACCGGACACAACGACAGGACAAAAGAATAAACAGCAAAATGTCACCGAGGGGAAAACGGGCGCACCGAGAGGGAAACACATCAACACAGGACAAGCAAAAATAAAAAGCACTGAATTTCCATTGTTAATTTTATTTTATTTTTTTACGGAAGCACACGTGAAAATTACAATAACAATGCACTCTACGAAAACTGCAGCGACTATAATACTCGACACGGCGACTATAATTGCGAACACTACACGGTATTATCGTCCCCGTCCGCGGAACGGGAGCGGAAGTCCGAACGACTGTTGTCGTCGGCAGATGGAAAAGGACTCAGCGATCGTCATCTCATGCAGAGATGATTTCGCTAAGAAAAAAAGGAAGAGAGATAAAAACGTTTTCTCTTAAGGGTGTGACCACTAAGAAAATGCGATCTTTTTGGTGCAGTGGTATATGTGCGCGATCGAACAGATTCAATGTTGTCGCACGTGTTCGAAAGCAGGCAGGCGGCAAGGACAATAGGGGAAAATGATCAAATGCGCCGTTGGTAATGCGGGTCATTGTTTACACGATGCCTCGTCGCTATTTTCGACGTTGGGAGAAAAAGGTGCTAAAAGCAAATTGGATGTTTATGGCGTCTCTGGCTGCAGTAGAAACCGGGTTCATATTTGCATTAGGAAATGCTGGAGAATTTGGTTTCGGCGTCTATGGCGCTAATTATATGCAGCTGCTTGGGTTGTTTATTGATAAGACAAACAAAAAAGGTTCCCAGGCAATATGTATGAAAAGGTGCATGACGCGGCTGGAAAAATAGACGGCGCAGTATTTATGGTCCCTGTCATGAAGGTTACAAATGTATGTAAATCTAATTATTTGTTTACCGGAATTCCTCTAAGGAAATTTGACTGGCGACGTAGATGCCGAAATTGATTGGAAATTCCTGGTAAGTTGATAAAGAAATCTTAAGGAGCAATGGTATGTGAAGAGAATGCATGAAGGTAAGTTTTCTTTACAGGGACTTAAAGATCATAGATTTGATCTCTTAAATGCGTGCAGCATTTTTAGGCACTAATACTGTTGCATTAGCAAACTAAAGGGAGTAGGGTAGTAGTTATGGGGGTAAGTAGACCGTAGGGTTTGGCGGAACCGCTACACTACCCTTCGCCTAAATTAGTTCGTCCCGAACTAAGTTCACTTATCCTCTGGGTTAACAAAAGTTGCCAGTCGGTCACGATGTACCACTTTCATCTTGGCGTTCGGTGGTGGAAGTTCTTGACCTTCTTCCAAATTTTCTAATGCTCTCCTTCTCGCGTCAGCTCTAGCCTGTCGCAATTCTTCCTTTTCCCGGCGACGGAATTCCTCTTGCATTTTTGGGATCTCATGCGAATTGTATAAGAGAAAATGCATGTGCACATCCTTAAGCTCTTCTGGAGTTTACACATCACGTAAGCGATCTAGATCTTCATCTTTAATTACTCGCATATCATCTGGTATTCGAGCATCTGTCGATTTCATAAGCATATCCAACTGGTAGTTCCGCATCTTTTCAAATAACTAGAGAAGTTTGTTCTTTCGAGCTGACAGTAAACACCAACGTGCGTCGTAGTAATAGACTTTCCATAGATCGTCGCACGTTAATTCTGGTTTCACGTATTGTTTTCTATAGAACGCAATGAACAGCACCTCTAGCTGTTGATTACGCATAAAATCTAGAGCTTGCTTAATCTTTCCCCAGGTATGTGGTGGCTTACGATAGCGGTCTCGACCTCCAGCATCCGTTGATTTCTCTTGTTCGGAAACAGTTGATTCAGCTTCATTTTGTAGTTCATTGGGTCCCTTGGGTTCATATCCGTCCTCGTCATACTTAGTGAAATCTTCATAGTCGAAATCTACACCGAAGATGTCCTAACCTTCTTGCAATGACGCATCCGTGAATAGAAGTCGTCTCTTCTTCTTCTTCTCGTCGTCTGCAATAAAATCATCAGCATCAGATTCCGATTCCTCACCATCATCGAAATGTTCCTGGCTGCTGGAAAATCGCTCGAGTTCAGCCAATCCCAAAGACGGGAAAAAAGTGACTTCCACAAAATTACCAACCGACAGCATTACTGTCTATGTTATCTAAGGGCTTAATTTGGAGTGCAACGGACTTCTGAATGATCGTCAATACGGATTTCGTGGCAGGCGGTCCACGGGAGACCTTTTGACCCTTATAACAGATATATGGACATCAGCGATTGAGGGGCATGGTGAGTCAAGGGCGGTCACATTGGATATCTCCAAAGCTTTGGACCGCGTCTGACACGGGTGATTGCTGAGCAAACTCCGTTCATATGGACTTTCCCAGCAGCTTTGCGACTGGACGAAGAGCTTCCTCGAAAATCGATCGATCCGGGTTGTTGTGAACGGCGAGTGTTCGGATCTGGATTTTGTTAATGCGGGAGTACCTCAAGGCTCTATTTTGGCTCCAAAGTTGGCTTTTGTTCACGTAAATGGTTTGTTGGAGGCAACAATGCTTGTTTCCTCCTTTCCAAGTGATCGGCCGATTGATGTATCAACGTCACACCAGGTTAGATGTAGACAGATTCACTCTATGAATTGGGATCTGGATAAAGTCCTGCAGTGGGGAAAGGCAAATCTTGTCGACTTCAATGCAACGAAGACACAGTATACAACATTCACCAACAAAAATATATGGTCGGTTCCACAGTTGATGATGAATGGCAAGCCCCTCGTATCTGGTGAAAGCTTGAAGTTGCTCGGCGTCACGGTCTGTGGGAATGTGTCGTGGCATAAACACGTGTCGACCATCTCCAGGTCAACCTCAGGAAAACTGAGCTACCTTTTTAGAGCCAAGAAATATTTTACTCCGGCTCACCTTCTTCTCCTGTATAAATCCAAAATTAGACTCGCGCTCGAATATTGCTCTCTTGTTTCGAGCTCGGCTCCTAAACATACCCTCGACCTACCTGAGAGCATACAGAGACGAGCGATCCGCCCGATCGGGGACCACGCAATTCAGTTTATGTGCACTACACAAGACAATCCGACGGATCGCACCAGTTTGCGGTTCCTCTCCCGACGGCGCGAACATCCCTGCATAAGGACTCGTTCCGTTACAAAGCGGGAAAGCTGTGGAAGTCCCTTCCCGCGCTAGTGTTCCCGGAGCGTTACAACCTGAAGCTGTTCAAGAGGAACTGCAACCGTTTTTTGGTGCCATTTCGGAGCGCCCACTCAGCGCTATAGGTTCGCCTTTCCCGAGAGAAGTGTAATAATACAAAAAAAACCGTCTACTATCTCATGTAAGTTCAATTTACGATCGGCCAAAACGATTTTGTGGACTTTTTTGATGTTTTCTGGAATAACCACAGAATTCGGGCGACGAGAAATCATTAGTGCTTATACAGCAACGTTTACAGTCAGCATACCAACTCCTGAATGTCATTTCCGATGGAGCAGAGTGCGAATAACTCTTTTCGACCGTAATAAGTAATTTTTCCCATCAGGAAGCAATGCTTTATCACCACGTGAAATTAAAATTTCTTTATTGTTCTGAAAATAACAAAAGTAGCGTCGCTAAGACAGTTGTAACTTAGTGACTAATTATCCAAATGTCATAAAATATTGACACTTCTCGTTTAAAGGTCGTTACTTTCTGAGAATCATAAGAATATCTTATTAGTGACGTCAGCCCCAAAAACGTATTGAGTTATATGTTATATTCATTGGCCCGGATGGCATTCCTACAATTCTTTTGAAGATATTGTGACGCATATGACAATCAGTACTGGAATCTTCGAGAAAGTCCGAAACAAAGTACTAGATTATTTTAGGAAGTACTGGAAAACTGGAATAGAACATTCAAGACTATGGAACGGACGGAAACGATACACCAAATCAGAATGAGGAAAAACGGTATAAATACGTCGCACGCAGAGCAGAAGGATAAGTCTCAAGTTAGAAGTAAGAAGGAAAATACGCGATAAGTACGGAAGCGATAAGTCAAGAAATCGTTGTGTACGGTAAAAGTGACGGTTGTGATTAACGGACTAATAAAGCGTTTTATTAATTCAAAAATCAATTTAAAGTTAACAATTAAAAATTTATTCAAAAATAATTAATCCAGCGAACCCCAAGCTCGCTACAATATGTTCCTCCCTTCCATTTGCATTCCCAGAGACTTGACAATACGGTGATTCATTCAGTGAAGAAGAGGGTGTCTTTTAGACTGCTGAAAATATCATAAATGGTTCTGGATGGTATCAAACTTGCCATCCTATCAATTTAAGGCAGATGTTCACCAAGGTTCTGTGCTCTTACCCACTCTATTCCTCATTTTCAAAAACGGTCTCTTGTTCGTTATCCACAATCCATTTCACTCGTTTTCTGATGACAGCACGTTGAGTTTCTCACACTATACTCATCAGTTACTTATACATGTACCTTCTGGATTCCCAGCAATAAACATTTAAATAACTCCAAACTGTGTTGTTTCTTTTCAGAGGTCAACACCCCAGATAAACTTGAATACAACTTTTATCCCGCCAGTGGTTGCTTCTCGTTCAAGGTGCGCGCAGCTAATGACGCACATATCGCCCTCACAACAGAACCCCATGAATCCGACCCTATGTTTGAGGTCTTCCTGGGCGGGTGGAAGAATACCAAGTCGGTAATCCGCAAGAATCGCACCAAACCTGACCTTGTTGAGGTAGACACCCCTGACATCTTGAACGCTGGTGAATTCCGAGGTTTTTGGATTCGCTGGTACGACAATGTTCTCACCGTTGGACGCGAAGGTGAAGTCGCCGCCTTTCTGTCGTGGGAAAACTTAGAAAATGTACCGATTCGATATGTCGGAATTTGCACAGGATGGGGCGCATCTGGCACGTGGCTCGTTGATAACGGTAAAATTGATCATAAATCTTCGTAAATTTTATTCTCACGAATTCATTCTTGCAGATACTCCAACAGCTGATGGCTTCAGTAGCGGTGGTGGATGCGGTCCGGGATGCTGGGTTCCAGCCGCTGATGGAGTTGTTCCACCTGGAGCTATGCCTGGTGGCGTTGATGGTACCGACCAGCTATATGTAGCTCGGGCTACTCATGAAGGTGCCCTGATCCCTGGAAAACTTCATCCTTCGCATGGTGTTACATACATTGCATGGGGCGGTGGTGAGCATGGTCACAACCAGTATGAAGTTTTGTGCCAAGCTGGTGGTAAATGGGTACCAGTGTCTGGGGGTGGTAGTATTCCACCAAACGCTCTACCAGCTGGTGAAACTGAAACTGGTGAGCCATTATTTATTGGACGCGCTAATCATGATGGTGCTGTTGTTGTTGGTAAGGTACAACCATCGCATGGCTGCTGTTACATTCCATACAGCGGCGAGGAACTTGCATACTCGGACTACGAAATCTTCGTCACCAACTAAATCCGAAACCAGCACATTTGAGAAGCCCAAAACAACAGAAACTCTAAACTGAAAACAAAACGCCCACACTGAGTTGTCTATATATATGTACTCTTCTAAACACACTTTTCCAGTTTTTCGGTTATTTAACTAATGTCAATTGCTGTTCTTTGTTAGCGAAAGTGCCTTTGGGAATTAGTTACTGGAAGTGAAGCAACATTTATTGTAAGCCAACCAGTCTTGGTTGTACTTAGTCCTTTGCAAATTAGCTTTTTGTAAATGTTTAACGAATCTCCCATTAATGTATTTTTGCATGTAAAAATATAATGGAAATAAAATAAAAATGTTGTTAATAAAGAAACATAGAATTGTTAATAATAGTAGGATGGAAGGTTACTCAGTTCTGTACTCGTACTAGGTAGTAATGCCTTCTCTGAGACTCTGAGTCGCTTAGCTGTCGGTGAGAACTCTAACTAATCAAAGTGAACCCCAAAGCTGTACATGTTGTACATGTTGTATCTCTAGGAAACTACGAACTATTGTGACAATAGGTTAAACAGAGTGGCACGTTAAACATTAACCTACATAAGATTGTTTGGGGTACTTTGAAAACCTGCTCAATGTGCGTACCCATCAACCACAAATAAACGCACCAGACGTACATACAGCCGAGCCTCAGATCCCAGAGTCCTCTTTCGACGAAGTTGTAGACGCGATAAACCGACTGAAAAACAATAAGGCCCCCGGAATCGATTGCATACCGGCAGAGCTTGTGAAGCATGGAGGAGGGGCAACCGCTCGAAAGATCCACCAACTGATTAAAATAATATGGGACAAGGAAGTCATTCCGGATGAATGGAAAATCGCAATAGTCATCCCCATTCTCAAAAAAGGCGAGAGATCTGACTGCGAAAATTACAGAGGAGTTCTCTTCTCTTCCCGTTTTGTGAGAGCCCATGGTTCGCATCCGTATAGCGCAATCGGGATGATTATGGTTCTATAGACACGGAGCTTTATATTACGTGATAGCAGTTTGGATTTTAATAGTTTACTGGCTGTGTTACGGACCGACCTTGAGTCCAGGTCCCCCCAAAATCCACTAATCCCCCTTCGTTAGTTTCCCCTCTTTACCTATAAAAGGAGAACAACTCGCCAAGTAGTTAATTTGCATAAACTACTTTATGCAAATTCTACTTGGCAGAGAAAATAATAAAAACCGTTGTTCTGCTGGCTCGTTGCATGGGGCGTTGAGATGTTGCTCCCCTGTTAAGTTTCCGGTTCAATTGATACTATGTTGTTTGTGTAGCTTTGTAGTAATTCGGTTTGTATACTTCGACCGTGCGGCGATTTACGTCGAATGATTTAATGATTTTTTTCGCCGTTGACGTTTTATTTTATTATTCGACGCCAACGCCGGTTTTTATTATTTTCTCTGCCAAGTAGAATTTGCATAAAGTAGTTTATGCAAATTAACTACTTGGCGAGTTGTTCTCCTTTTATAGGTAAAGAAGGGAAACTAACGAAGGGGGATTAGTGGATTTTGGGGCGACCTGGACTCAAGGTCGGTCCGTAACAGCTGCATGCCCACTAGCGTTGCCGGAATGTAGTCTTTTGTTAATTTCCTTTGACGTTTCGTTTCTGGTCGACAGTATCGTTCCCAGATATCTAAATTCTTTGACATTTTCAAATATCTTGCCCCTGACGTTTATATATGTTCTCTGAGGTCCACCTGCTCTCGTCGTAATCATGTATTTCGTTTTGTCTTCGTTTATTACTAGGCCACCTCTTCTGCTGCTTGCACGATGATTTCACAGTTTTTACTTACAGTTTCGAGATTATCGCCCAGAACCGCGATGTCATCCGCATACGCGAGCACTTATGTGACCCCGTTCAGGGATGATCCGGCCATGTTGTCGTCTTGTACCTTTCGGACGACATACTCGAGGACAAGGTTAAAAAGACATGGTGAGAGGCCATCCCCCTGTTTTAGTCCATCCCAGATTTCAAATGGTTCTGAGAGGTGGTTTTCTATTCTGACTCGCCCTTTGTTTTCGTTCATGCAAATTTGAATGAGCGCGGCATATTTTTTCGTGATTCCCAACTCGACTACAATATGGTAGAGTCTTTGCCTTGCCATTGAGTCGTAGGATTTTTTGAAGTCAACGAACAGTTGGTGGATCGTCTCTCCGTATTCCCACTTCTTTTCCAGCAGTTGCCTTATTGTGAACATCTGGTCGCTTGTTGACCGGTTCCGACGGAATCCGCATTGGTAATCTCCCAGTATTTCTTCTGCGTACGGGGTGATTCTCGCCAGTATGACATTTGTTAGTATTTTGTATGTGATTGAGAGCAATGATATTCTTCTGTAGTTTTAAGTCAGATCCGTCGCCTCTTTAGAAAACGGGGACGACTACTGAGATTTTCCATTCCTCCGGAATGACTTCCTAATCCCATATTGTTTTGATGAGTTGGTGGATCTTTCGAGCGGTTGCCTTTCCTCCATGCTTCACAAGCTCTGCCGATATGCAGTCGACCCCGAGAGCCTCGTTATTTTTCAATCGATTTATTGCGTCTACAACTTCGTTGTAATAGGGCTCTAGGATCTGGGGCTCGGCTGTATGTACGTCTGGTGTGTTCATTTGTGGTTGATGGGTACGCACATTGAGCAGGTTTTCAAAGTACTGCTTCCATCTTGTCACGATATTGTTTATTTCTATTGTGGCGGTGCCGCCAAACCCCACGGTTCACTTACCTAAAACCCCCATAACTTCCATCCAATTTCCTAACTTCACTAATGCAATCGCATTAGTACCTGAAAATGCTTCATGCATCATATAGATCAAATCTATGATATTAAAGTCCGTGTCAAAGAAAACATACCTTTTATGCATTCTCTTCGCATATAATTTCCCGTAAGATTCCTTTCTTTACCTTATCAGGCAGAACCCCAATTATTACAACCCAATCTACATCAGTTTCCGCTAATGCAACAGCATTAGCACCTGTAAATGCTGCACGCATTAAGCTTACCGAATTTATTCATTTTCAAGCTTCTGCAAAAGAATTCTTACCTGCATGCATAACTTCGCATTTAAAATCCCCTATAAGAGTTCTTTCTTATCTTATCCTAAATTCCCTGTAATGAAACTCATCGGTCCGTATATCATACGACCGCATATCAGAGAATCTTACCATGAGTTGGCTAATCCCAGCCTCAATATCTGTACAAAAAACTATTTACACACACATCGGCTGGCGACCCCTTAATGCCTTAGCAATGCACTAAGTGCAAACAAAGGAACCCTGTCCTTTGTCAGACATCTGGCGATACGGCAAACTATAATCGTATTGCCAGCTATTCCCTATTGACAAACAATCTTCAATTTTGTTCGTCGCGACAAAACGAATTACCCGACACATGCAAAGGCATGCAAGGGAGTCGTTTCTGCCACCGACCCAAGATACGATATACAATTTCCATTGTATGCAGTATCGCATCCCATTAGCACCTTTTGTTTTCCTAACGTCTATCACAGCGACGTTGCACAGCATAGACATAGATCATGAATCTCCTACGTCTTTGCCGCCTGCCTGTTTCGTTGTTCGACTGCCTTCGAACCCGTGTAAATAACATCGATCTGTTCGATCGCGCACACACACCACTGCACTGAAAGGGTGCATTTCCACACCCTTAAGAGAAACGTTTTTCTCTCTCTTCCCTTTTCTTAACCCTAACCTAGGATGGAATTCATGTCAGAGTTCTATCCTCGGTGAGTCTAATTTCATCCGCCGACCGTCACTGGTCGTGCCGACTTCCGCTTCCGTTCCGAGCACGGGGAAGCGTATTCGAGTGTGTATTTATAAGTTCTGTCATTATCATTTGAGTTATTGTCCCCGCGAGTACGAGCTGCGTACATTTCATAATGGTGGCGTCATTTACTTTGGACTGCCGACCGATAATAACATTATATATCTTAATAATCCCTTAAGAGTGTTTTAGTCCCAATTTATTGAAAATTATTAAGTGCCAAATAACTATCTGTGAACCTTAATTAACAACCAAATTAAAAATAAAAAAACCGTCCATTAATAACAGTAACCATGGTTTCCTTTTTTCTTTCCTGTTTCTGTGGACGTTGTGTTACAGTTCTTGAGTATTTTCCTCGGAACTTTTGTGTTTTCTCTTGTTGCGACAACGGGCCAATTAGTATTTTATGATGGTGGAAGGAGTGAACCAAGTACCCATGCTGGTACATACTTCTTTCCCACACTATGACCGGACAGCCGTTTGTGTCTCGAATTATTTCGGCTCTCCCTCGGTAGCCATTTCCAATTGAATTTATGCCGACATACATACCTCTTTTTGGCGCAAGGCTAATAAACTTGCCCCGAAAAAAAATGATTATGGAAAATTTAACAAGCCTTAGACTTGTTAAATAAGGCCAAGACCGGATCCCGGTTGTAGTGCTGATGATGATGATGATACATACCTCTGATGTTCTTTGCTCTGGCATTTTCTAGGATTTTTTCGATCCGTGTCTTCTGCCATTCGCGTTTTTTGCGTTTGAAGACTCTCATTGTCTCTTTCCGGATTGTCGCGTATCTTTGTGCGTTGACTTCATCATATCTTTGTAAGTGGATCAGTCTGAACCGTTTACGTTCTTCGGTCTTCGCCCTGCACCCATCGTCAAACTAAGGTGCGCAACATCCTCAGGGATGTGGGTGATTCTGGCTATCGCAAGATGACCAGAAGCCAGAGACAAGATGAAGGATATATCTGTCCTTGTGTTGCTAGCGTCGGTCTCTTGCCACCCACTTTTTTTTTGTTTTGTTTTTGTAGAGCAGCAGGAGTTGCAACGGGAGCTCCGAGTTGTGAAGAGGTAACTGACAGTTTCGGTGCACATGATTTACTGTAGTTCCCTCCATAAGGCCACAATAGCAATCAGTACATAATGAGTAATAAAGGTTAAGTAACTATAACAGCGGTGTTTTATTTGGGGTATACAAGAACCGTACTGGGCAAAACAACGCCCTTCGTCCAGAGCAGAGACCGGCTTTGGAAGTACGGTACGCTAATCAAATAAATCGTTTGGTCGGCCAGCGCCAGAATACAGTCCAGCAGAGAGAAGGGAGCTGATACGTCGCCGAAGAGGGCGGCGTCCGCAGGGCGCTAACAATATTTTTTTTTTTTTTTTTTTTTTTTTTTTATTAGACTTCTCTCGGGAGAGGCGAACCTATAGCGCCGAGTGGGCGCCCCGAGATGCCATCAAATAACTGTTGCAGTTCTTTTTGAACAGTTGCAGGTTGTAACGTTCCGGGAACACTCGCGTGGGAAGGGAGTTCCACAGCTTCCCCGCTCTGTAGAGGAACGAGTTCTGATGTAGGGATGTTCGCGCCGTCGGAAGATGAACCACAAACGGGTGCGATCCGTCGGATTGTCTTGTGGAGCGCATATAAGCCGAATTGCGCGGAACAATACCACGAATCTCCGAAGAACAGCACCCGTGATAATATCTGTAAAACAGACAGAGGTCGGCTACGCGCCTTCGATGTGATAGCGACTGTAGTCCCGACGTCAGCGCCGAGTCCCCGATCAGGCGGATCGCTCGTCTCTGTATGCTCTCAAGAAGGTCGAGGGTATGTTTAGGAGCCGAGCTCCAAACATGAGAGCAATATTCGAGCGCGGCAATGTATATGTGCAACATTTAGTAAGTTATATCTGTTTTAGCACATCAGACGGGTGTCTACAATGCAGGAGATTACACGACTAAATGATCTGCAAAAGGCATCATTCTTCATTTATGACTTTGTGGCTTTAATATTCCAGCCAAATATCATTTTTCTAAATTCACACTAGAGAAACACTTTTAGCTCCAGCAAAAATTTGTTTGTAGAGTTTCTTGTATCGCACTGAAAAATGTCCACCAACTATGACTGAAGTCCATTGCTTCGATGTCGAAAATGAATAATAACAATGTGTTAATGTTAGTGTTTATTTCATAATTTATCTTGTCTGTTTTTTATTGTTATTGCATTTGTTTAATTTTAATGTTGGATTATTCATATACATATGTGTATATATATATATTTATCAACTACTTTATTTTAATAAATATTATGCAAATATTGTATATAAAACGTATGAATAAATTGTCGACTTTTTTCCCAATAAATTTTCAATATAATCTAATATAATTAGATGTGATTAAACAACAACATCTTGTATATATCGACATAATTATAATAGTGTTCTTTAAAAATCCTTCAAAGCTTATTAAGTTAAATATTAAATAAACAATGTAATAATAAACAAGTTTGCCTCAAAAAATTGCAACAAAGTAAAACATAATAAACAATTTGCTCTTCTCTTCTCTAAGAAACTTTTGCTTTTCTCTTTCTTTCTTCACATTTTTATTCTTTGTATAATATAATTAATTTTTATAAGATATCCTTAAACTAACAAAGTAAATAGCAGAAACTCTATAATATTTTTAAGAATGCTTTATAAAAGAGATTCAATTCAATAAAGAAACTTGTATTTGGTTATATTCGCATATATATATAATTTTATTGCAATTAAAAATGTTTCATTAGCTTATTATAATTAAGTCTTTTCTTGATAAAAATTTCATTTATGTTAATTCAGCAAGAATAAATAAAAATCTCATTTTTCTTATCTCAACTGTCCGCTCATATTTAATGTTCGTTTTGTTTTTAAATGGTAATATGTCGTGTCTGAGCTATAATCATAACAAAGAATATTTTTTATTTATTATTTTATTGTTACTGGCTTTAAATAGTGCCTAAATATTTTTATTTGTTATAACATTTTTTGTTTTAGTACAATAAGGTTCTGAATTTTGTTTTGGTTGTTTTTTGTTTTTTAATCCTTTAACTGTATACTACATTTTTATATATAATTTTAGTTTTTTAGTGTTATGTAATTTTCTAATGCATTTGAATTAAGTTATGAATATTTTTGAATATTTGCTCTTTTCTGGGATTGTTAAGTGTGTATATATTTTAGAAGTTCTCTTTTTAACTTAAGTACTTTACTATATGGGAAAAATAACTAGAAGACCAGATTGATTACGGGTTTTGCGCGTTTAAGTTCCACTGGGCGAACTGTTCTTGCCATTGATTATTCGCATTTGCCTAAAACAGAAAAAAACAGATGTATAAATATATACAGATATTTGTGATCGATATTATTAAACAAATAGTTAGAATTCGATATCATATTTGTGATTAATTAATATATATAGTATTATAAAATTAATTAACATATATGGTATTATAAAAATGGTTTGAAATCAATATATGAGAATAACATTATTTTATAAATGGTTGGAATTCAAAGACTGCAAGGAAGCTAGTGGACTACCAATTGGTGTACATTACTAGAAAACGAATTTATTGTGATGCTAATATTACATAAATGACAAACCGAAAAAAAAAGTATCATTAATAGTAAAATTTGCCAAGAGGCATCTATGTATTAATTACCTGTCAAAAATTAATAGATACAATTTGAAATTACACACAAGAATTACAGGATGACAAAAGATAATAATGGGGGGATGGGAGCGAACATATATAATAATAACCATGCCCGGAAAAATAAATTATTATGGAAATTTAACAAGCCTCGGTACTTGCTAAGTAAGGCCAAGACCGGATCCCGGTTGTAGTTATTATTATTATTTATTGGCCTGTAGGAACCCGGAAGTTCATGACCTCACCGACTCGGCTTCGCCATCGTTCCCTGTCCTGGGCACTCTCATTCCACGATTGACCATTCGATCCGACCTCCTCAAGGTCAAACCTAACATTGTCCTCCCATCTCCGTCGCGGCCGTCCTACCGGTCTCTTTCCTGTTGGTCTGCCGTCAAGAATTCTATGCACAGTACTATCGTTCCCCATTCGCGCCACGTGTCCGGCCCATCTTAATCTTCGCGACTTGATTACTGTCACTATTGTAGGTTTGCGATATAGCTCTTCCAATTCGTGGTTATGGAATTTCCTCGATTGTCCTGCCTTCTCGTCATATTTACCTCCAAAGATGCCCCTCAAAACTTTATTCTCGAATACGCGGAATTTGTTTTCTTCCCGTTTTGTGAGAGCCCATGTTTCGCATCCATATAGAACAATCGGCATGATTATGGTTCTATAGACACGGAGCTTTATGTTCCGTGATAGCAGTCTGGATTTCAGCAGTTTACTGACACCGTGCCAACTAGCATTGCCGGAATGCAATCTCTTGTTAATTTCCTTCGGCATTTCGTTACTGGCCGTCAGTATCGTTCCCAGATATTTAAACTCTTTAACTTTTTCAAATATCTTACCTCTAACGTTTATATGTGTTCTCTGAGGTCCACCTGCTCTCGCCGTAATCATGTATTTTGTTTTGTCTTCATTTATTTCTAGGCCCACCTCTTCTGCCGCTTGCATGATGATTTCACAGTTTTTACTAATAGTCTCTAGATTATCGCCCAGAACGGCGATGTCATCCGCATACGCGAGCACTTGCGTGACCCCGTTCAGAGATGATCCGGCCATGTTGTCGTCTTGTACCTTTCTGATGACATACTGAAGCACAAGGTTAAAAAGACACGGTGATAGACCATCTCCCTGCTTTAGTCCGCCCCGGATTTCAAATGGTTCTGAGAGGTGGTTTTCTATTCTGACTCGCCCTTTGTTTTCGTTCATGCAAATTTGAATGAGGGCGGCATATTTTTTGGGACTCCCAGCTCAACCACAATATGGTGGAGTCTTTGCCTTGCGACTGAGTCGTAGGCTTTTTTGAAGTCAACGAAAACTTGGTGAACCGTCTCTCCGTATTCCCACTTCTTTTCCAGCAGTTGTCTTATTGTGAACATTTGGTCGCTTGTTGACCGGTTCCTACGGATTCCACATTGGCAGTCTCCCAGTATTTCTTCTGCGTACGGTGTGATTCTCGCCAGAATGACATTTGTTAATATTTTGTATGCGGTTGGGAGCAATAATATTCCTCTGTAGTTTTCGCAGTCAGATCTGTCGCCTTTTTTGAAAATGGGGATGACTCTTGAGGTTTTCCATTCTTCCGGAGTGAATTCCTTATCCCATATTGTTTGGATGAGCTGGTGGATCTTTCGAGCGGCTGCCTCTCCTCCATGCTTCACAAGCTCTGCCGGTATGTAGTCGACAACCTTGTTGTTTTTCAATCGCTTTATTGCGTCTACAACTTCGTTGAGAGACGGCTCTGGGATCTGAGGATCGGCTGTGTGTGCGCTTCGTGCGTTTATCTGTGGTTGATGGGTGCGTACATTGAGCAGGTTTTCAAAGTACTGCTTCCATCTTGTCACGAACATTGTTTGTTTCTGTGACCAGACAGCCGTTTGCGTCTCGAATTATTTTGGCTCTCCCTCGGTAACCATTTCTAATTAAATTTATGCCGACATACATACCTCTGATGTTCTTTGCCCTACAATTTCCTAGGATTTTTTCGATCCGAGTCTTCTCCCATTCGCGTTTTTTGCGTTTGAAGAGCCTCATTGTCTCTCTCCGAATTGTCGCGTATCTTTCTGCGTTGACTTCATCATATCTTTCTAAGTGGATCACTCTGAGGCGTTTACGTTCTTCGATCTTCGCCCTGCACTCATCGTCAAACCAAGGTTTGGACTTAATTGTTTTCTTAAATCCTAATACCTTTTGGGCTGTTGTAGTGCCGATGATAATGACGGGAGCGAACATACAGGGCAAAGTCTATGATTGCTTTCAACCCGGCGAAGGCCAGGACGATCCTTGTCCCTGTTCAATGCAAGTTGTCATGCAGTCTCCATGTGACACCCCTGGATAGCTACTTTGACACCCGCCAAGTAGTGAACCAATGCATGCAGCAACATCCCGAGAAAGGTTGGCGCAAGGCTAATAACCATGCCCGTAAAAACGAATTATTATGGCAAATTTAACAAGCCTCAAATATGGACCGGATGCACGACGACGACCACGGAAACGAAAATGGCTAAACGATTTAAGAATTTTCTCATGGAACGTCCGCTCACTATACAGAGCTCGAGCTGCACAGCAGCTAGCCGATGCCCTGTCCGTATATAATGCTGACATAACAGCATTACAAGAAATAAGATGGACGGGGAGTGGTGTTATTCAAAGAAACGAGTATGACATTTATAGCGGCTGTCATGCAAAACACCATGTGCTCGGGGTAGGTTTTCTAGTCAGCCAAAAACGGAAGCCTGCCATCATCGGCTTTAATGCAATAAACGAAAGGCTATGCACTCTTCGCATGCGAGGCAAATTTAAGAACATAAGCCTCATAAACGTTCACGGACCTACAGAGGAGACCCCTGACGACGAAAAAGAACAATTATACAAGAACGTCGAACAGGCCCTCAATGTCCGGCCAAGATCATCATCATCATCGGCACTACAACCGGGAGTTGGTATTGGCCTTATTTAGCAAGACCTGAGGCTTGTTAAATTTTCCATCATGATTTGTTTTTTCCTGGCAAGGTCATTAGTCTTGTGCTAGAGGCTCCCCGGCGGGGAAACGAACCCCGGTCTCCCACGTGACAGGCGGGTATACTAACCACTATACTATCGAGGAGACCCTGCCCAAGATACGATGTGAAAATCGTTCTTGGTGATTTGAATGCCAAAATAGGTCGAGAGCCTGCCATCATCGGCTTTAAAGCAATAAACGAAAGGCTATACACTCTTCGCGTACGAGGCAAGTTTAAGAACATAAGCCTCATAAACGTTCGCGGACCTACAGAGGAGTCCTCTGACGTCGGAAAAGCATAATTATACGAGAACATCGAACGGGCCTTCATTCCCTGCTCAAGATACGATGTGAAAATCGTTCTTGGTGATTTGAATGCCAAAATAGGTCGGGAGCCGGTTTTCGGGCAATACGCAGGTTCCCATAGTTTGTATGAGAACACTAATGACAATGGACTACGAGTCATCGAACTGGCAGCATAAAAAAACTTGGTCGCTGTAAGTACCAGGTTTCCGCGTAAAGATATCCATAAAGCCACCTGAGTATCACATGATGGAGCCGCTCGCAACCAAATTAACAACGTGTTGATAGATCCCCGCCACTTCTCGAGCCTGATGACGGTACGAACGTTCCGAGGTGTCAACGTCGACTCGGATCATTATCTTGTTGGTACAGTTTTCCGAGCGCGGATTGCCTTACGGAGAGGTATTACATCCGCGGATCAGGTTCGAATGAACACGGCTGCCTTACGCATAGAGAATACCAGTAACACCTTTGGTCATGCGTTAAGACTTGCCCTCGAAGAGCTCGACGGAGGGAGAGTAAGTCCTGGGGCCAGAATGCCGGGCGTAGAAGAGAAATGGACACGCCTTAAGAATACTGTCATACCAACTCCATCTTAAGCAGAAGTCGTAGAGATCGGTGCGACTGATTTGATAATGATTGCAAACCAGCGACTATACGTAAGAATGCAGCATACCGGGCAATGCAGCAATCTTATTGCACGCGGGTACGCGAGGAGAAACACAAAGAGCTCAGAAGATCTGAAAAAAGGCTTCACAGACAAAAGAAAAGTGCCTGGGAAAAAACCTTGTCTGTGAAATAGAGAAAATTAGAGAGCGAGGTCCGCACCAGGCGCAGAAGTTCTACCAAATCATCGCAGTATGACGCGGTACATACCACGCTGCTCTTACTACAAGGATAAAGAGGGTAATCTGATCACCGATCCTGAAGGCATTCTGGAGCGATGGGAAATGCACTTCAATGAATTACTAAATTGTCAGCTTACAGAAGAATTGGAGGCTCCACCAATTCAAGCTCAAGACCAAATACTGCGCCCCCAAGCATTGAGGAAACATTAAAAACCATAAGACAGCTCAAATCAAATAAAGTCCCCGGAGCTGGCGGCATACCAGATTTTAACAATTCCTATTAAAAGATTAGAGTCAAAGCACCAAATTTCACCTGCATGTATAAAATCGTTGCATATAGTGTAACTACTACATTAATGTTCAGGTATGCGGCTCTGATGGTTAATTATTTTTCGACACTCTTTTGAGTGCATGTGTGCAATTTGTTTTATGATTCACCACAATAATATTGTTAAATCCATAGGATTGCCTTTCGAAAAAAAGGGGAGAAGGCGCTGTCAAAGGAATTAGAGGGATATATCGCCACCTATTCAAGGCCGCGGTCTCAAATTTAAAGATTTGCAGAGAATAAGCTGGTATCCCTTTTCTGTACTTCAGAACTGTAATCAAGTAAATGAAGAACATCATTTGTTCCTGCAATTGCAAAGGGATTAGAAGTAGTAGACGAAGTAGACTTCATATTATAGAAATAATAAACCTATGAAAAATCTTAAAGCACAGGAACTGATTCATAAACACAAGAAAACAACAGACCCACAAGTGATTAGATGGCAGATTTCAGATCGGTCTATTCGGTCTTCACAGCCTTTAGACGTTCGTGGGGTTGTTAGGTTTGTCGACTAAAAAGCATTTAACTGAAAATGTCAATCAGTCTTTATAAAGAATATACATTTCTTTAATGTGATATAAATTACTCTCAGTCGATTATTTCAAGTTGTTTTGGCACTATCCTTTCTAATTCCTAGAAATGACAGTTAGTTTGTTTTTTTGAAAGATGAATTATAGCGTTTGTGATGATAATGAAGAACGTGTGATTCGAACTGACGCTATAACAGTTAAAATCACCAAAAATTGAACCAATGCTTAACACATCAGGCTACTGGCCGTGTTGACAAATTTAATTTCTAAACTCAAGTACACTCAACTGACGTAGAATTGTTATGTTATCGCTATGGTATACGGCTCTGATGCATTTTCTTATTCGATTTTCGTTCGGTGTTCTTCACTATTTGCTTGTGTATTGTGTGTGTATCTGTTAGAAACGCCACAGAATAATTTTTTCACTGACTCGCGATGCAATTTTTCGCCTACCGGTCGTAAAAGATTAATGTGGGATAGGGCATTTAAGGAATCAACGCATCGGTCGTGACGAATTCTATGAATTCGATTCCATCTCCGAATACTTGCAAAATATTTGTCATCCATAAAAGCATTTTTATCTTTTTTGTAATAAGCGGGTTGGGCACCCTACAAAAGTTACGTTTTTTGTAATAGGATTAAAATAGGCCATGAACTGAATCAGAAAGTTTGTCAAAACTGTCAACGTCAACGTTGGGCATAAACGTGATTAGAAAAAATCTTGACGAATATGTCTTAGTAAAAAAAAATTAGTTTTCTATACAACAACTATAAGGCATTTATAAAAAGTCCCGATGACAATATAAATTCGAGAGCATTTAGTAAAATTGATTAAGATAAGGTCATGGTGTATCGAGTTGTGTTCGCTATGCGTCAATTGTAAACAATAATGATAGTAATTGGAAAACTCATATTAATATTACATTTCGTCTGGTTTCCACGGAATAATATTCGATTTCCATCAGTTTCCGACTTGCATAATAAATTTCGAGCGGCCTTCATAGAATAACATTCGATTTCGAGCAGTTTTTGACTTAATTATGAAGTTTCAGCTGATCTCCACTGAGCAGTTTGCGACCTTAATATATAATTTCGACCGCTCTCTATAGAATAATATTCGATTTCGACCAGTTTCTAATCTAAATATTAAATTTCGACCGGTCTCTAGATAATAATATTCGATTTCGAGCAGTTTTTGACATAATTATAAAGCTTCGACCGATCTCTACTGAGTATTTTGTGACCTAAATATTAAATTTCGATCGCTCCCCACAGAATAATATTCTATTTCGAGCAGTTTTTGACGTAAATATGAAATTTTGGCCAATCTACACCGAGCGGTTTCTGATCTAAATATTACATTTCCACCATTCTCCACAGACTAATATTCTATTTCAAGAAGTTTGGACCTTAATATTAAATTTCGCCCGGTCTCCACAAAATAATATTCCAGTTCGAGCAGTTTCTGGCCTAAATATGAAATTTCTCTACAAAATAATATTCGATTTCGACCAGTTTTTGACCTACATATTATATTTGGACCGCTCTCTATACCATAATATTCGATTTCGATCAATTTATGATCTAAATATTAAATTTCGACCAGTCTCCGCAGAATAATATTCTATTTCGAGCATTTTCTGACCTAAACATTAAATTTCAACCGAACTCCATAGAATATTATTCAATTTCGAGCAGTTTTTGACCTGAATATGAAGTTTCAATCCGTCTCCACCGAGCAGTTTGTAACCTCAGTATTAAATTTCGACCGGTCTCTACAGAATAATATTCGATTTCGGGCAGTTTCTGACTGAATTATTAAATTTCGACTGGTTCCACAGAATAATATTCGATCTCGTGCAGTTTTCGACCTAAATGTGAAATTTCGACCAAACTGCACCGAGCAGTTTGAGACCTAAATATTAAATTTCGATCAGTCTCGATTAGATTTCGACCAGTTTTTGACTGATTTGTGAAGTTTCAACCGGCCTGCGCAGAGCATTTTGCAACATAAATATTATATTCCGACCGCTCTCCACAAAATAATATTCGATTTCGCGCAGTTTTCCACCTAAATATGAAATTTCGACCAATCTGCACCGAGCAGTTTGAGACCTAAATATTAAATTTCGACCGGTTTCCGCGGAATAATATTCGATTTTGAGCATTTTCTGACTTAAACATTAAATTTCAACCGATCTCCATAGAATATTATTCAATTTCGAGCAGTTTTTGGCCTAAATATGAAGTTTCAATCCGTCTCCACCGAGCAGTTTGTAACCTCAGTATTAAATTTCGACTGGTCTCTACAGAATAATATTCGATTTCGGGCAGTTTCTGACTGAAATATTAAATTTCGACTGGTTCCACAGAATAATATTCGATATGAAATTTCGACCAAACTGCACCGAGCAGTTTGAGACCTAAATATTAAATTTCGATCGGTCTCGATTAGATTTCGACCAGTTTTTGACTGATTTGTGAAGTTTCAACCGACCTGCGCAGAGCATTTTGCAGCATAAATATTATATTCCGACCGCTCTCCACAAAATAATATTCGATTTTGCGCAGTTTTCCACCTAAATATGAAATTTCGACCAATCTGCGCCGAGCAGTTTGAGACCCAATTAAATTTCGACTGGTCTCGATTCGATTTGGACCAGTTTTTGACTGATTTGTGAAGTTTCATTCGGCCTCCGCGGAGCATTTTGCGGCCTAAATATTATATTCCGACCGCTCTCCACAACATAATATTCGATTTCGTGCAGTTTTCGACCTAAATATGAAATTTCGCCCAATCTGCACCAAGCAGTTTGAGACCTAAATATTAAATTTCGACCGGTTTCCGCGGAATAATATTCGATTTTGAGCAGTTTCTGATGTAAATATTAAATTCAAGCATTTTTCGACCAATTTGCATACAAAAACATTAGATTTCTAGTAGTATCCGATATAAATTCCGACCACTCTCCAGACAAACATATCAGCACACAACAGTGTCCGGCCTAAATATTATATATTTCGACAACACTAATAGAATTTACGATGAGACAACGAAAATGTTGCTCATGTGTTAAAAAGGTGTTCGTGAGAAAATAGATACGAGGGTTGCCTTTTATATTTCGGGATTAGAGAACAAAAACAAATATTGATCATCGAAAATCACTTTATTGTTTTTCAAAATATTCCCCATGAAGATCTATACACTTTTGCATGCGTTTGAACCAATTGTCGAAGCACTTTTGCCACTCTGATTGAGGTATCTCCAACACATGCATTCTGAATGCAGCAACCGCTTCTTCAGTTGTCGAAAAACGTTGACCTCTCAGTTTGTTTTTTACGTACGGGAATAAAAAGAAGTCATTCGGTGCCAAGTCAGGACTATACGGCGGATGACCCATCAAATCGATGTTTTGGGTGCTCAAAAATGCAGTTGTCGCAGCCGATGTGTGAAAGCTCGCATTGTCGTGGTGAAGAGTGGCGGTTGGTTTTCCTGATTTCTTGGAAGACAGCTGGCAAACAAATGGTTGTGTACCACTCAGAATTGACTGTTCTGCGTTGTTCTAGTGGTACGGTTGCGACATGTCCAGTTTTTCCGAAAAAACAGGCGACCATTTGCTTGGAAGTGCTTTTTTTGGCTCATCTTGAAACACCCAGACAGTCGACTGCTGTTTACTTTTGGGCTCATACGCGTAAATCCACGATTCATCACCTGTCACGGTGTCATAGACGTGTTTCGAAGCACCGCGACCGTATTTTTTGAGCATTTCTTTCGACCAATTGACACGAGCCTTTTTTTGGGCGATTGACAAATTGTGTGGGACGCAACGCGAACAAATTTTGTTGACAGTCAAATGTTTATGCAATATTGAATGTATGCTGGTCCCACTAACGCCTAAGGTTGTCTCTATCTCACGATAGGTCACATGACGATCTTCCAATATCAGTTCGCGCACAGCATCAATGGTTTTCGGAACAACAACTGATTTTGGACGACCTTCACGAAATTCATCTTGGAGTGAACTACGACCACGATTGAATTCACCATACCATCGATAAACACTGCTCCTTGATGGGCCTTCATCGCCAAAAATTGAATTAAGTTCATCCATGCACTGTTGCTGAGTTAATCCACGCCGAAAGTTGTAAAAAATAATCGCACGAAAATATTGACGATTTAATTCCATTTTTGGGCCGAGATGAATCTTTTAAGTTACTGTAAACAACACAAATAGCGCTCGTATGTCAAAACGTTCTGAGTGCGTATAACCTCAAAAATGTCCAACTTTACGACAGAGCTGTCAATTGCCGGATTGCAACGCTACGGTTGCCAAATCCCGAAACATAAGAGGCAACCCTCGTATTACCAAAGATTTCAATATTTTAGAAAACGTTTTTTTTTTTTTAGAAAGTATCAACAAAATGAATTTAAAGCACACTTAAACAAAAGAGAATTATAGCACGCAACTTAAGGAAAATAAATAGCTACGAATAAAAGTTACCATGCACAAGTTACCTTTTCATTCCAATTCGAATTATACGATTGTGTCTCGTCGAAATCTGCAACGGGATATTAATTGTTTAAAACATATAGCACAGAAACATACAATAATGTAGTCCCTGATAATAAGGACTTTAGCGTATCAATCTTCTTACGAAGAGGTAGCCAACTCATTCAAGTACGTTATAAATCATGGGAGCAATTGTTAATGAAGGATCTGTCTAAATACAAGTGATATTCGCACGATGTTTCAAATTGCAGGCGTAAGTCGATAAAAATCTATTCATATGGAACTAAAAGAGGTTCTACGGTTGAATTTGTAATCTCGTGAACTAGTACGGTGCCTGGCTGGGTACAAAAATATGCAATGCACGCAATGAGAGATTGTGTAAAGGCTAGTAAATGGAGCCTCTTATAGGTGTGACCAATTGGTTTTACAAGACCAGGATAGATTTTGTCTTATTGGAATACAGATAATAACTAGTGAAATTTCTGTTAAATGCATGGAGGCCGTTTGCGTGTTCTACACTATTTTACATGAATA
Organism: Microdon myrmicae; assembly: GCA_963931805.1. Lineage (NCBI taxonomy): Eukaryota > Metazoa > Arthropoda > Insecta > Diptera > Syrphidae > Microdon > Microdon myrmicae. The sequence goes on from OZ007497.1 coordinate 216,056,064, forward strand.
GATTTGTTGACTGAATGTACAAAACCGTCTTCCCTTCAAAAACATTGTCTCACCCTTTTTACGGGCTAATAAAAAAAATTATTTTAGTTTTAACAATATTCAATCACCGAGGGACTATTATTATCATAAAGCGAGTTAAGTCGGTCAATCCGCACATTTTGTCGTAAGGATATAGCACTTGCAACAATGTATGCTTTGGATGCTTACGAGATTTTCACCTTCGTGTTTACTTAGTGGCACAGAGTTACTGTTTTGAAATGTCGTTTATTGAAGTGGACCTATGCTAAATATATTTTATATCACACTAACGCAACACCTATTTGTTCAAAACATGAACTTCCAGGCGTATATAGGGGAATCATGTGTTCTCTCCCTGCTTTCTTCTTATCTTTTCTCTCTTTGCTGACCGAACTGCACATTTTAATAAACTTATTATCTTTTGCATATTATTAATGAATACAATTTTCAAAGACTTTTGTAATTATGACCTGAATCCTGAAAATAATAATTTTCATCGACAGACAATTTTCATCCGTACATGTTTTATTCCCTTATTTCAAAAATCATTTTCGAGGGAACAAAAAGGTTTAAAAAAGAAGCGCATCACTGAGAACTAATGCCAATGAGAAAAAAAGCGAACCACCAGATACCTTAACCTATTCTAGCTTAGTCTAGCATCATATCGTCTGGCACGTCCCCCACATACAATGAACAGTATTATGAAACATATATTAATTTGAGGAAAAATAAATCCATAATTTTTTTTCTCTAGACGACGGTAGTGAAATACATCTTTTAAAAAATATTAATCAAACAAATTCAAACTTTTGTTTGTTGGGAAATTGTATGAAGGCCGAATTGTAATAAACTTGTTGCGCAGCCCCTATTTACTCCCAAACTATTTGATTCACAACCAAATTCTGGTTCTGCTTCTTTTTCAGAAAAATACAAAAAAAACAGTAAGTAGAACCTTATTTAACCGAACCGCAAATATTTATCTCCAGCTGCAAGTGGCGTATTAATAACAAACCAGCGCTCGTAATTCAACATAATTTAACCTCAACCACATCCGCCACCCCAGACAATGTCACAGCAATCTACTAATCAGACACAACAGGACTATATATCAAAGATATATACCACATCAGCACTCCCTTTGTGCCTCGAATATGCAAAGAGAAAGCTTCCTACCCAGGGAACGATAGAGAATACAAAGTTTTGACCACTGACAACAACCAATCAGGTAACCAGAGAAGTGCGGTTTTTAAAATGGACGACACTTTTCATGCTGCAGTGATCCTATCCACCGCTTATGCATCGACATGTTCCATTGGCCAACGTAGAGCACATCTTGACAGTGATAGTTCAGAAATTCGTAGTTAAGGATTGCAAGCTAGACCGATTACCGATGGCGACGAACTTGAGGTTGGAACGGAAACCATCAATCGAAGGAGAGTGGAAAGAGGTGGACAGAACCCTTTACCGTCATTTGAGAGGGTACTGCATCTCTCCGCGTTTAATAGACCCGATATAGCCTATGCAGTTAACGCGTACTGTTGCCCGGGCACTCAAGGAGCTAAACGCACATAAATCCGCTGGTCCTGATGGCATTCCCCCGATTCTCTTGAAGAGATGTTCCTCTTCACTCTCTAAACCACTGCGGAAACTCTTCCATTTGTCTTATTCTACTGGCCGTTTCCCAAATAGATGGAAGCCAGCGAACATTCAGCCAATTCCTAAAACGGGCGACAAATCGTCCCTATCTTCTTATCGACCCAGGGCACTTATCTCGAAGGTAATGGTATCATTGATTAACCGTCAACTTTCGAAATACCTGGAATCAAATGACCACCTCAATGAACGCCGAACGTCAATACCAATCAGCAGGTTATGCTTAATACATTGAATTCCGACCTCAACAAGATATATCAATGGGGATTATCTAACCGAGTAGAATTCAATACCTTAAAAAGTCAGTGCTGTCTCCTGTCGTCAAAGGTGAAACCCAAAGTAAATATACTGTCGATGAATGACAGTTCCATCGACGAAGCCAAGAAGCTATCAATCCTCGACACTCGAATTAATTCGACTCTTAATTGGAATGACCACATATTTGAAGCTGCGAAAAGTGCAGCCAAATGTATGGGGTTCCTTAAGAGATGCAAATGATACTTCACTCCATCCATCCTGGACACTATTTATAGAGCGTATAATCATCATCGGCACTACAACCGGAAACCGGTCTTGGCCTTATTTAGCAAGTCCTGAGGCTCTCCTTCCACGTTCCATCCGATCCGATCTCCTCGAGGTCAAACCTAACATTGTCCTCCTATCTCCGTCGCGGCCGTCTTCATGGTCTCTTTCCCGTTGGCTTACCGTCAAGAATTCTATGCACATAGAGTGTCATTCTTTAGCCGAACCACACGAATGTGGAATACTCTACCGGATCATGTGTTTCCTCGTGGTTGTAATGTCCAGGCATTTAAGACCAATATGCATCGATACCTCCTTTTCTTATCCCCTTCTTCTCCTTCCGCTCGCACTGTGCTCTGACACTTAAGGGTACTCCAATATCCCTTTTTGTGCGCGGGTTTGTGTAAAAAAAAAAATGTTGCCGCCACCAAGCATTGAGGAAACATTAAAAGCCATAAGACAGCTCAGATCAAATAAAGCCCCCGGAGCTGATGGCATACCAGCTATGCTGATCAAACAAGGAGGGACAGCGTTATATCACGCAATTCATGAGATCGTGGTGCACGTATGGGAGCAAGAGGAGATGCCGGAAAATTGGCGTCGTGGAATAATTTGCCCCATACATAAGAAGGGAGATATCATACTGTGCAGCAACTATAGGGGTATAACATTGATGAGTACCGCCTATAAGATACCACTATCCTACAAGATCGGATAGTCCCATACGCTGAAGCCATCATTGATCAATATCAGTCTGGCTCCATCCCAGGCAAATCAGGGATTGATCAGATATTCACCCTTGGGCAGGCGATGGAAAAATGTCTGGAATTGAAGATCCCATTGTATCATCTATTTATAGACTTATGTATATATATATATATATATATATATATATATATATATATATATATATATATATATATATATATATATATATATATATATATATATATATATATGCCTTCGACAGCATAGCCAGGGTAGGACTATATAATGCCACGAGAGAGTTCGGCACTACAATTGATACGACTTTGTAGGCTGACCATGACCAACGTGACTACTCAAGTAAAAATAGCGGGATTGCTGTTCAAACCAATACAAATCTTTAATGGACTCCGACAAGGAGACGGTCTGGCCTGCCCCCTCTTCAACCTGGTGTTGGAGAAAGCAATCCGTGACTCCGGCGTTACAACTAGAGGGACCGTTGTCACCAAGTCCTGGCGGATACTTGCCTACGCAGATGATATCGACATCATCGGTAGAACCGGATCGGCTGTACAGGATTTCTTCACCCAGATCGAGCAGGCACCATAAAAACTGGGACTGCACATTAATGAGGGAAAAACTAAGTACATGGTGGCAACTTCTGCGAAGAGAAGAACTAACGTTGGTAAAACTATCAGGGTAGCGGAGCACAAATTTGAAGTAGTGCAATCCTTTAACTACCTTGGTCAATAGTATCAGCCGATAACAATATGGAAGAAGAAATACGCGAAGCTGATAAAATTCAACAAACAAACCTACTATGGTCTATCAAGGCTCTTTAAATCCCGAAATTTATCCAGAACATCCAAGCTACTAGTGTACAAGACTATGCTCTTACCAGTACTCATGTATGAATCCGGTACCTGGGTGCTCAATAAAAGGTATTCTGAACTCTTAGCCGCGTTCGAGTGGAAGGTCTTAAGGAGAATTATTGGCCCGTATGTGAGGGAGGACGATTCCGGAGACGCTACAACCATGAGTTTTACGCAATCTACCTTGAAACTAATGTTGTAAGAAAAATCAAGCTCGGTAGACTCCGGTTGGCGGGACACCTAGCTTGAATGAACGAAGAGGAGCCTGTCCGGAAAGTCCTTTGTGGGAGGATGTATAGAAGGCGACAGCGCGGCAAACCTTGTCTGCAATGGAGGGATGGCGTAGACCGGCACGCCCAGAGCCTGGGAGTGCCAAACTGATGACATCGGCTCGAAATCGAGATCGGTAAAGAGACTTGCTAAATAAGACCAAGACCGGTTCCTGGTTGTAGTGCCGATGACGATGGTGAATTGTGCGCCGAAAGACACAACAAAAATTGATATTGTATAATTTAGAGTGCTTGCGAAGAGGCACAAAGTTAATGTAAGAATGATATGTATAAAATAGAATTTTACATTTAGTTTTAGGCAAAATCAGTAATTGTATTGGAAATAAATGTTCACATACGACAATATTTTACGAAAACACGCGATGAAGTTGTGGCGTTTCTAACAGATACACACACAATATGCAAGCAAATAGTGAAGAACGCCGAAAGGAAATTCGAATAAGCAAAAGCATCAGAGCCGTATACCATAGCACTAACAACAATTCCACATCAGTTGAATGTACTTGAGTTTAGAAATCGGATTCGTACACTCGGCAGTGGCCTGATGTGGTGAGCATTGGTTCAATTTTTAGTGATTCTTGGAATCACACTTTCTTCACTATCGTCGCAAAAACGCTATAAAGTGACTGAAACGGTAGCCAAATCAGGACTAACGCACATTGGGGTTTTGCTGTGCATTTTGTGGAATTAGAAAGGAATCTGATCCGTTATGGGCAAGCACTAAATCCAAACCTCTACTGTCAACAATGAGGGCGTTTGGTTCCAGCGGCCAGAAGAGGTGTTGTGTTTCATCAGGACAACGGCATGACACCCCGGCCTCCCATCAAGAAAAAATGGCATATCTGAGATAAAGAATTCGGGAAGTACACTAGTTCCCCATTCGGAAACCCGAAGAGGACTATGTCAGGGGAAAATCATGCAATTATTTTAAAAAATAACCGAACTTTAAGAAATGTCTATAGTAACTTGTCAGAAGCTCCGGGAAAACTTCCTTAGTGATAAGAAATTGATGTCAAGAGAAAACTGTGTAAATCGTCGGGCTTTTCTTCAATTGGGGTCAGGGCATCTAAGATTGAGGCATTGTGAAGCTAGCTTCAAAAGGCAACAAATTATATAAGAAAATGGTGAGTGTTTCACCCAATTCGAACAATCTGAAACAAATGAAAAAAGTTTTGAAATAAACGTAAAAATTGTGGATTTCTTTTCCCCCAAACCAATACGTACAGAAAGGCCCCTCGTTTGATGCGCGCGTTTTGTTACAACAAAATATAAGAAAAGACATCAATACGAACACATTTACGGTTGAAATTGAAAACAGATTAAAATGTACTCAAAGACAGTTTGTATTGGACATTCAAACATAAATAACCAATAAGCACAATTACATTGCTCTTATTAATTGAGAATAACATTGCTCACCACTGTCGAAATACACTAGGGGCGATAAATTTATATCACTTGACATTTAATAGTAAGCTTACGAATAATTTATTATAAATTTCAATAGTTTTTATACATAAAATTTTATTTAGATTATATAGTTAAAATTAATGCACATCTAGACGATAATCATTTGATATTACAACAAATAAATATAGAGAAGGTGATAAATAAAATTTACTCTCATATTACAGGGGTTGCTGGTGTAAGAAACTAAAGCACTGTAACATTCCCATGTGAATTCCGGCAAGAAAACTTCACACAAACGATTACCGTGTAACTTTTGAATGAAAACGAAACAACGCAATTTTGCACAGTATACAAGTATGTCGGGAGTCGGTGCCTTACAAGCAATATACAGATGGAAAGATGGAGAAAAATGATAATGTGAAGTTGAAAATGACTTTCAAACAAACTCTAACATACGAGTATTTTAGTTTACAAAAACTTTTAAATACACATTAGGGCTGATACAAGTGTAACTGATTCACAAACTTTTGAAACGAGTTTTTCGTGGTCTTGCAAGTGCTGCGAAAACAATTTATTTTGATTTTTTATAAACACAAAAATATGTCGTCTCTTCAAGAAAACAAAAAACTGAAACAACCTTAAATATACATTCACTTACAATGCCTTGCTTTGGTTTGCCTTAATCATTCACGCAGTGCAGCAATTCACGCAGTATTTCAAAATATGCGCATACATTATAAGATGCATTTCATCAATAGCTTCCCCAATTTCATGAAGCTCAGGAAAATCATCAGCTTTTCATCGACACATTGGACAATGATTGTTTGGTAATTTTTTTGGGGGGGAGTTGGTAACAATGAAAAAGAGGGATTCGGACCAAAAGAACCAATAAAACAATGTTTGTTAAATATCATATTCAAATTTTTGTTCTTTTCTTCTATTAGGGAAATAGTCTAGGGAAGCACAAAACAAAAGGAAAAAAGGGATGAGGACGGACGAAAATCAATTTTGGTTTAGCATTTTTGGAGTGCTACTTTAACGACACGACGACTTACCTAATGGTTTGATGAACTTTGTCTCCAATGTGTCTTTCTTTTCGACTCCTGCTTTTGGGGAACAGAAATCCACTAAAAGTAACATTGTGGACTTTTTAAAACATTTAAAATAAAAATGAACAGAAAATAAAAACAGAAAATGAAGAATTGAAAGCGGTGCGAGGATGAACCTGTGCAGAATTCATAATAAATTGTTGATGATTTTGGGAAGTCATCAGTTTTTAAAACAATTTATAAAGTCCATAGTGTCTAAGGTAAGAATACACTGAGCTACGGCAAGAGAGACAAATAAGACACTTGCAACGAGTATGTCGTTAGAAGTGATATTTCTTAAGATATCTGAGTCTAGATTTGTGAATAATTATTTAGTTTTCCGATTAAGGGGTCGATGATTATTAGAAATGAAACAAATTATCGGACTAATGTTCGCCATAGCTCTGGAAGCCGCCGTTTGTCTACATCTTCTAGTTAATGACTGGGTTTCTATCAATAGACTATTATCACAAGCTGTTACTTTGTGGGGGTTTTCTATATCACACGAAGAACGAACCCACAATTCCTACCAACTTCGACCGCTAACAGCGCGTCACCATAACCCCAATCAGCAATAGCACACATTCGGCAACACGCAAAGAACACAATTCCGAATATGCAACAGCATCCGTCCCCAAATCTGCAATCGCATACATCCCCAAACTTACCAAGAATCCATTTCCAAGCTGTAATAAAATGCATTTTCAAATTTACAACGGAATATTAATCATCTCCCTCAACTATATCAAATCGCATATAATTTTTACCAAAAACCACTTCGGTTAATTTCTTATTTAAACTATATCCCTCGTTTACACCCAAGCAGCATTAATTCCCCCCGAAGCCATTCCGACTTCCTGCTTAAACTATTCTCTCTCTTGCAACCAAGCGGCATTCAGTTCCCCCGAAAATCATTTCGGCTCCCATCCTACCCAATACCAATTCCCCTTACTGGTAAGCCACCAGCACGATGCATTGCATTTCCGCGAAACAACCATCGCAACGACCAAGACCCATATTCCTTTGTCTAACTGACAACTCATGTCCATACTTGGTCGTATTTCCAAACCATTTCCCCGTATACATAGCGACAGAGAATTTAACTCAGCCTGTACGGCAGTGATTCTCTGGAACTAAATTCCCTATGCAAGCATAGCAACCCCTTCCAATTTCCTAGTAAGTGGCAGTGAGATTATTCAGCTATGAGTCCACTGCCACGACGCGATGAACGATTTCTTGCCTTGATCAGTCAGTGATTGTATAATCGCCAGCGCTTGCGGTCACGTCGTAAAAGGTCGGGCATTAGCCTACATTGAGTGCGCACACGCCACACAAGTCGAGCTGGCATCGCGAGGGGTCAAGGTTGTGTACAGCCACTGTCGGCCTGTAATATGTTACTTCATATATATATATATATATATATATATATATATATATATATATATATATATATATATATATATATATATATATATATATATACGTGTAGGTTGATATTGTAAACTATTCGATGATAAATAACGCTGTCACGTGTCCATTCGGACAAAATTATAATTAAGTGCTAGCGTTTAGGCTATAAGCGATCTCTGTAAATATCATCTACAAACAATTTCTGTGAACTGGTGTTACAAAGTACTTTAAGTGAAAAAAAAATAAAAATAAGAAACTATATTCCACAAGTCGGCGCGTTTTTTTTCTCCTTCCCCTCATCGTTGTTGCATTGTAATTGGGTGCAAAAACTTTAAAGGATTGCTATCGTGATATCTGCCCGGGACCTTTCTGGAGTAAACGATCGATCCTGAGTGAACGATAAGTGGGAAAGAAGTGAACCAGGTGGCCGTGTCTTGGCGCCATATACTTCCTCATCCCCACAACTTCACCACAATACCGCTACTGTAATGAAATCATCAGAGAAGTACTGGATCAGTGGACCATATACAAAATTATTTCCGAAGTTCAAAATTGTCCACAACTTGTCAGAAACTGTTGCCAAACAAATGCTGAACTTTATACGGCTGAGAAATAGACTAACACGTATGTGTCTTCGGAGTCATTTCTATAATAAACAGTCCGACAAATAAGTTACGAGACTCGAACGATGTCTAAATAACTAGTAGCGGCATCAAAATTATTTCCGAAGTTCAATATTGTCAACAACTTGTTCAGAAACAGTTAACAGCCGTCGACAAATGCATTTTCCACGTAGGACGAGGCGGAAGGCAAAAGGACGTATGAAGCAACATGTGAAAGGTCGCATATGCAAAGAATGCTATGTTTTTCTATGTCACCTCCCGCTACTCTTCACCATCAAGTTCAAGGAGAGAGAGAACTTACGATCCAAATGCTAGCATGTTTATTTTCCGCGAATTCAAACCTCGATCCCGGTCTTTTGGAGCCACCTGTGATTGCGCCGGTACGGTCTTCCATGCGGGATGTGAGATTTCCTCCGCGCACTATTCAACTATTCTACGTGAATTGGATTGTAGGAAGGCAACCAGGCCGGACGGAATACCAGCAATAGTCCTTAATAACTGTGCTCTAGAACTATCGCCGGTTCTTGGTAGTCTCTTCCGCTTATCTTATGAGTTCAGCCAATCCCAAAGACGGGAAAAAATGTCTCCCACAATTAAATTACCCACCGATAGCATTACTGTCTATGTTATCTAAGCATAGCATTACTGTCTATCCTTACTTAACGTCATAATAGCATTACCGTCTATGTTACCTAAAGTGATGGAAACGGTCATCGATGCCGAGTTAATTAAGAATGTCAAGTGCAATGGACTTTTGAATGATCGTCAATACGGATTCCGTGGCAGGTGCTTCACGGGAGATCTTTTGACTCTTATAACCGATATATGGACATCTGCGATTGAGCGACATGGTGAGTCAAGGGCGGTCGCATTGGATATCTCCAAGGCTTTAGACCTCGTCTGGTACGGGGCATTGCTGAGCAAACTTCGTTCATATTGACTTTCCCAGCAACTTGGCGACTAGACAAAGAGCTTCCTCGAAAATCGATCGATTCGGGTTGTTGTGGGCGGCGAGTGTTCGGATCTGTATCCTGTTAATTCTGCGGTACCTCAAGGTTCTCTTTTTGCTCTAACGCTGGTCTTTGCTTCACATAAATGATTTGTTCGAGACAAGGCATAACAAAGTGTTCAGTTTTGCGGATGATAGTGCGCTTGCTTCCTCCTTTTCGAGTGTTTGGCCGATTGGTGCATCTACGTCGCACCAGCTGAGATGTAGGCAAATTGAATCAGGATCTAGATAGGGTCCTGCAGTGGGGAAGGGCAAATCTCGTCGACTTCAATTCAGGGAAGACACAATATACAACATTCACAAAGAAAAGTGGATCATCGGTTGCTCAAGTCATGATGAATGGCCAGGCCCTAGAATCTGGGGAAAGCATGAAATTGCTCGGCGTCACGGTTTGTGGGAATGTATCGTGGAATAAACACGTGTCGAACATCGCCAGGTCAGCATCAGGAAAATTGAGCTATTTTTTTAGAGCCAAGAAATATTCTACTCCTGTAGTAGTCTTTATTTGGCATCAGCAAGGATGCGGGTTCAATAAAAACACTACCGTCGAAAAGACAAGAACACTAATTACACCAGAGAAGATAGTGGAAGTGAAACACCTCATTAAGTTCCTTTATGGGTGATACTCCGCTATCGACACGCCCGATATGCCTTTGAGCTGCGCACAGTCGTCCTACTGCTAGCAGCAGCTTTTCGCCAAGAAGAAGCAAAGAATAAAACGATTGGTGTTGGTGTTGAGCACTGTTTTTTTATTGTTAAAATGTTCCTTTCTGTTTTAATGTTAAGAATGCTAATTGCGATTAAAGGCACATATTATTACAAAGCACTTTGTAAAGTCGAATTGGACTAATCGCGACACTGTTCATTTATTAATTAACCGTTCAATTTGCCGTGCAATCAACAGAGCAAGAAATGAGAAAAAAAAAGGATTTTACTGGTACTGATGATTTATTGAACTCAAGCTGAGACTTTACCGGAACGGGATGCGCACTCCACGGAGGATGAATTTTGACTCCCTGGCTGTTGCCTAGAAAAATACAACCAGTCGCGACGGTGGTGGATTTCCACCGATGTGGGAGGAGCAAATCGGATCTTTTTCTTTGGTGATGACCAATGAACGATTGATTTAGGTTTTAATGGAAGTATTCCCATTGTGATCGTACAGGTCTGGTAGAGTGCCCATTCACTGGAAGCAAAGAGAAACGAAAATGCGAAGGGTGCTACGGAGAGAAATCAAACATGCAGCTGATCAAATAGGTGATCGTGAACGAAGGCTGGCTGTATTGCCATCATAAACGATAGCAGATAGGTTTTACTGTTGACGTTAAGTCAACAGAAACCTCGCCTACTAAGGCATTGCCATGTTGCCGCCCAGAGTAACCGATCAGGTTCCTAAATGATTCATGTAAGATGAACCGAAGTGGTTTGGTCGGTATGTATTGGTTGATGCCGTAGGGCAAGCCTTAAAGAACCCCCACACCCCGGTTCAACTTTTTCTCCTGTGTAAATCCGAAATTAGACCCGCGCTCGAATATTGCTCTCATGTTTGGAACTCGACTCCTAAATATACCCTCGACCTACTTGAGAGCATACAGAGACCGTCATTAGGCGACACGGCGCTGACATCGGGACAACAGTCGCTATCACATCGAAGGCGCGTAGCTGACCTCTGTCTGTTTTACAGATATTATCACGGGTACTATTCTTCGGAGATTCGTGGTATTGTAATTCGGTTTATATGCGCTTTACAAGACTATCCGCGCGGATCGCACCAATTTGCGATTCATCTCCCGACGGTGCGTATGTCTCTGCATCATTCCGTTACAGAGCGGAAAAGCTGTTGAATTCCCCAACCGCACGAGTGTTTCCGGAGCCTTAAAACCTGCAACTGTTCAAAAATAACTGCAACAGATATGTTGAGGTATCTCGGGGCGCTAGAGGTAAGATATTTGAAAAAGTTAAAGAATTTAAATATCTGGGTACGATACTGACGGCCAGTAACGAAATGTCGAAGGACATTAACAAAAGACTGCATTCCGACAACGCTAGTTGGCACGCAGTCAGTTAACTGCTGAAATCCAGACAGCTATCACGTAACATAAAGCTCCGTGTCTATAGAACCATAATCATGCCGATTGTTCTATATGGATGCGAAACATGGGCTCTCACAAAACGGGAACAAAACAAATTCCGCGTATTCGAGAAGAAAGTTCTGAGGGGTATCTTTGGAGGTAAATATGACGAGGACTCAGGACAATGGAGGAAACTCCACAACCAGGAATTGGAAGAGCTATACCGCAAACCTACAATAGTGAGAGTAATCAAGCCGCGAAGATTAAGATGGGCCGGACACGTGGCGCGAATGGGCAACGATAGGACCGTGTGTAGAATTCTTGGCGGTAGACCAACGGGAAAGAGACCGGCCGGACGCGGCCACGGAGATGGGAGGACAATCTTAGGTTTGGCCTTGAGGAGGTCGGATCGAATGGTCAAGCGTGGAAGGAGAGTGCACAGGATAGGGAACAATGGCGGAGTCGGGTCGGTGAGGTCATGAACTTCCGGGTTTCTACAGGCCAATAAATAATAAAAATAATAATAATAAATCTCAGGGCGCCGTGTCGGCGCTTTAGGTTCCCCTCTCCCGAGAGAAGTGTATTATAAAAAATTGGTATGTTGATTAGGGTTAATCAACATAATGGGGTTCACTTGCAGGTGTTATGTTATATATCACCACACACACTTAATGGTAAGTGCAACACTATTTGTTGTACTTTATTACAAACTTTTATTTAAATTGTACTTATGATACTCGTAAATGTTATATGCATATTTAACTTTTCATAGCTTAGGCTTAATGTTATATTGTTGATTACCACAACACAGTCTAACTTTTATTTAAATTGTACTTAGGATTAATGTTATGTCGGTATTTAACTTTTTACAGCTTAGGATTAATGTTATGTGGCGTCTCTAACAGATATGCACACAATACACAAGCAAATAGAGAAGAACACCGAACGAAAATCGAATAAGAAAATGCATCAGAGCCGTATACCATAGCGATAACATAAAAATTCACATCAGTGGAATATACTTGAGTTTAGAAATCGAATTCTAAACACGGCCAGTAGTCAGATGGGTTGCGCTTTGGTTCAATTTTTGGTGATTCTAACTGTCGTAGCGTCAGTTCGAAACACTCGTTCTTCCCTATCATTCCAAACGCCATAGTTACATTGATAATTACCACCATATATTCGAACTTTTATTTAAATTGTACTTATGAATAGTGTTATATTGATACGTAACTTTTCACAGGGAGGACCAGTTAATTTTTTTTGAAATTACCATCCCAACCGACACCTCGGTGTACCCGAACTCAACCGCACTTCTGACCGTATCGGTCAATATTCTCGCAACCAGTTCCACTCGCGGACGACCGTTTCGGTCAACAACTGGATATCAATTCCCCTTCTCTTTTTCTTATTCTCCTGGAACGAAGACTTGTTTTCTTCCATCCTGCAGATCGATGGATGTGTCATTTTTCCTGCCTGGCCCTTTTGCCAGCCGCTATTTCCCTTCTTTATCTTTTCCGGCTTAGGATCAAAAGAGGAAACACAAAAGAAAAATCAGCAGAGGATCGTGCTAATGCACATTTATGGTCCTCTATGTTGGTGGGCGCTAAAACAAACTGGTGGCTCGTTTTATGGCGCAAGTTATTTGTTTTAGGAGAATGAAACAATATGTTCCCTGTGGGTAAACAAACCTTTAAAGGATCATAAAATTGCAGACGAGTTTATGACTCTCAACAACTTTACTTGAAAGTTGGTCATCTGGTCCACAGATTTGGATCTAGGGGATTCTGCGTGTTGAACATACGGTTCGTTCTTTCACGTCTTGGATTCAAGTTAAATTCAATATGAACAAATTGAACCTGTAGTTCAATTTGTTTGATACTGAATTGATATCGCGATATTTAATGTGTGCGCGATTAATGATGGAGCTTAGCTACAAAGAGGTAGGTATTCGGGGGTGGGGGGTTTTGTGCGTAACACAGGTGATTCCGCTTAAAGGTGGGGGGAAGGCCCCAAAAGGGTAAGTATTAGTAGCAGCGACTTGGCGCTATAGGTTCGCCTCTCGCGAAAGAAGTGTAATAAAAAAAAATATTGTAGCGAGCATAGGGTTCGCTGGATTAATTATTTTAAAATGAATAAGAGCCGTTAAATCGATTTTGAATTAATATAACACTTTATTAGTCCGTAATACAACCGTTACTTATATCGTACCCTTAACGATTTCTTTACTTATCGCTTCCGTACTTATCGCATCTTGTACTGCTTACTTCTCACTCGAGACTTATTGCTTGCTTCACTGTCTTACTTATCTCTCTTCCCGATCTGCGTGCGACGTATTTATACCGTTTTTCCTCATTCTAATTTGGTGTATCATTTCCGTCCGTTCCATAGTCTTGAATGTTCTATTCCAGTTTTCCAGTACTTCCTAAAATAATCTAGTACTTTGTTTCGGACTTTCTCGAAGATTCCAGTACTGATTGTCATATGCGTCACACTACCCCCCGCCTAGATTAGTTCGTCCCGAACTAAGTTCACTGATCTCCTGGGTTAACAAAAGTCGCCAGTCGGTCACGATGTACCAGTTTCATCTTGGCGTTCGGTCTTCGCTGAATCCTATAGACAACGTCGTTAATTCTTGTGAGAATCTTATACGGTCCTTCCCAATGTTGCTGCAACTTCGGAGACCTTCCTTTTTGCCGATGAGGGTTATAAAGCCATACGTTATCGCCTGCATTAAATCCGGATGCGTTGGCTCGAACGTCGTACCTTGTTTTCATCCTGTCACTGGATACCTTGATTTGCTTTCGAACCAAATGATGAATCTCATCGAGGCGATTTCTCCATTCGGCTACGTAGTCTTCGGTCTTGCCTATGGCACCTGGAGGCATTCCGAATCGCAGATCGGCTGGTAATCGTATCTCCCGTCCAAATGTAATTTTTGCTGGAGAATGGCCTGTAGTATCGTGATAAGCCGATCTATAGCTCATGAGAAAGGTTTGTATATATTTGTCCCAATCTCTTTGGTGATCACTAACGACCTTCGATAAGTACTCTTTCATTGTTCGGTTGAACCTTTCGACCATTTCGTCTGACTGCGGATGTAAGGGTGTGGTTCTGGTTTTCCTTACGCCCAGTGCCGCACAGATGCCTTGAAATATCTGTGATTCGAAATTTCGGCCTTGATCGGAATGAAGCTCACAGGGAACTCCATATCTGCTGATCCAATTATTGATAAGCTGCTCAATGACGGTTGTTGCTCCTTGGTTTGGAATTGGAAGGACTTTCACCCACTTGCTGAAGTAATCCATGATAACCAACATGTATTTGTTGTTGTCGTTTGTTTTTGGGAATGGTCCTGAGGTATCAACCGCAATTCGCTCGAAAGGGGCACCCACGTTGTACTGCTTCATAGCGCTCCTTGGTTTTGCTGTTGGTCCTTTGGTCGCAGTGCAAGTTGTGCACTTCCTACACCAAGACTCGACGTCATCTCTCATGTGAAGCCAGTAGAACCGAGATCGTAATTTTGAAAGTGTCTTATTAACTCCCAGATGTCCACCGGAGGCTCCGTCGTGCATTTCTGTTAGTACATCCTTCACTTTTGATGGTGGGACTAGAATCTGCATTCGATGGGATTTTCCGCCCGCGGCTTCCCATTTACGCTTAAGAATTCCATCTTCCACCAGCAAGGAATTCCATTGTGCCCAATATGCTTTAAATGTCCCACTTTTGTCGGAAATATCGTCCCAAGTTGGCCGCTCGTTCTTTTCTTTGTGTTCCAGGATTAGCGACATATCTTCATCCTGAAGTTGAGCTGCGCGTATAGCCTCATTCGTCCACCCATCTAGTACATCTAGTACTTCTACATTTCGCAGGTCGTACGCCTCTTCTTTTTCTTCCGGTTTATGACAATGTTTAAAATCTGGCTTACATCGTCTTCTTGATAGAACATCAGCGTTATTATGCACCTTCCCTTGCTGAATTGAGCTTATCATTGATACGGGTGCTCATTCTGCGGTTAACTCTCCTTTCCTTATTGCGACCGGCTCTTCGGACGCATTTAGTACTCTGACAGGTACAATGTGTTACTTCACCGCAGGTTGTTCCGTTGATAGTCTCCTCGTATGACAAGCGCATGAACAACAATTCTCACTCGCTGTTTCATTCATTCGTCGACGTTTCCTACAGTCAACAGAGATGTGGCCGACTCCGCCGCATGTCCAGCACTTCATAACAGGTCTCGGGGTTCTCCGTTGTACATGCCCGATTCTTTGGCAGGAACGTTCCTGCACGGACATTTTTCGGACTCTATATGTACTCCTGCTAGCCAGTTTAGCAGATTCATGTGCCAATGCGAACGCCAGTATTTCATTAGTCGTCTTCTTTCCCACTAAACGAACGGCCTGTTGTAATTCCCGATCTTGGAGTGCGTTTATAAATGCATCCATTGCTACCTCGTTCAGAAATTCCTTAGTCATATTTGAATAAGACAAGTTTGCCAATCGCTCAATGTCTGCCTGCAACTGTTGCAGATTTTCTCCCGGTTTCTGCGTCCTGCTCCGCAGTTGCATGCGGTAGACCTGCTGCATATGGTTGTCTCCATACTTAGCTTCAAGGCCGTCTCTTACCGCTTGGAAATCTGTTTGCTTCTCTGCTGGTATGGTTTGTAGCAATTCTGCAGCCGCCCCGCGGAGTGACAAGATTAGTGATGTTGATTTTTGCTCATCCGACCACTTATTATAATTGGCCGCGGCGTCAAACTGACGTATAAATACGGAGAAGGGTCCCGTCCCATCGAAGGTTGGCGGTTGCATCCTTGTATCTTTGCTGTCATGTTGATTGCTAGGCGATGTCTTATTTCTCTCAACACACTCAAGTCTCTTTTCGATTCGCGTTATTTCACCGGTGACTTTTAGATCCAGATTTTCTACTTCGTTTCGAATTTCTTCCTTAAAGTGTTGAAAATTACATTTCATCCACTGCGTTTGGGCATCCAACTTTGCATTTTGGGCGTCGAATTTTGAATTTACGGTGTCGAATTTTGCATTAACATCTGTAGCTTGTGCATCCAATTTTATCATCATCATCCTGAACATCTCCGAAATGCCCAACTGTGGCGAACTCTTCTCCGTTACATTGGCACTATTTTGACTCGCTGTTTCTTCTCCATCCGGGCAGTCTGGCGTAATCGCAAAAACATATGTGTCGACATCAATACCCTCTTCCTCCATTGCTGCTTGCAGACGCTGTCGAAGAATTTGCTTCTGTCCTCTGCTATCCAGATTCCGGTCCTCAAGTTCCTTCTTCAACTCAGGAACGCGAAGATCCTCCAAATGTCGATCTGACATCGTCACAACACACTTTCACACACTTATTCACTTAAACAATAATTAATCCCACTTCTGACACCAATTGTAGCGAGCTTAGGGTTCGCTGGATTAATTATTTTAAAATAAATAAGAGCCGTTAAATCGATTTTGAATTAATATAACACTTTATTAGTCCGTAATACAATCGGTACTTATACCGTACACTTAACGATTTCTTTACTTATCGCTTCCGTACTTATCGCGTCTTTTACTGCTTACTTCTCACTCGAGACTTATCGCTTGCTTCACTGTCTTACTTATCTCTCTTCCCGTTCTGCGTGCGACGTATTTATACCGTTTTTCCTCATTCTGATTTGGTGTATCGTTTCCGTCCATTCCATAGTCTTGAATGTTCTATTCCAGTTTTCCAGTACTTCCTAAAATAATCTAGTACTTTGTTTCAGACTTTCTCGAAGATTCCAGTACTGATTGTCATATGCGTCACAATATAAACAAAAACGATTAGTCGTGTGTGTATCTGTTAGGAAGGCTACAAGCATTCGTGAAATAGGCATTGTCTATAAAACTATAGAACAAATTGTGCATTTTTGACTTGAATCAGACAATCTGAACCATATCAAATAAAGTCTTGAAACTAACGTAAACATAATAGATTTCTCTTTACCCAAGTCTATATAAAAATGTCGAAGTTAGAGTTTTAAATTTACCCAATAATTGTTGTGGAATGTTAAGTGATCAATCCATGTCAAGGTTAAAGTAAGTTGTAACATTTTCTGCGACGTTTCAACTCCCCGGTCTCTCCTATTTTCATCTGTCACTAAACATAATTGTATGGAGTTAATCACGAAGTTTATATTATTTCCTTTTACACTATTATAACAACTATTTTCTTAATCCGCACCTTACTGTTGAAAGAGCAACACTGAAGCCAAGTTGGCTCAAGTGAAGGCAACGGCTCCGAAAATCGATTCCAACAGTTGATAGGCGGGGATGGCTTACAGCATCTTACGATATTAAACATCACTATTTACTCCTTTAAAGATTTGGTGAGTTACGGAACTTATTTATTATATAATATATATTTATTATATATATATGACTTATGGAATGTAATGATAAAAAATAATGATTATACTACATTCAATTATTTTTGATTTCAGTCTTTGTATTTTAACACAGGTTCATCACTCACACCTAAATTTAGTTTTGCTCTCTCTAAAAATCATTCGCATATATCATTAACAAGCCGTCTTCTACTTCACATAGACATTTTTAAATTTTAATTACACAGGAACTTCTACAAAACTTGCAAACTGAAAACTAGTTAAAAACAATAAATTTCATAAAAATTAGAGAGAAATAATTTATAAGAACTTGTGCTGAGTGCAGAAAAAATAAAAAACATCCGAGCAACATATATAATATACAAATGGAAGGTTGCTTAAATAAAAGGGAGTACTGAACGGCAAGAAACCAAGTTCATTACCTGAGTTCAGCTCACGAACTAACGAGGACATTGCGGATGAAACTGTATCAGCTGCATAGTAGAGATCATTTGTCGAGTCGTCTTCTGGGTTCGGGTTCACAAGGTTCATATATTAAGGGATTGGTTGTAGATTTATTTAATTTTACACAATTCATTGCATTTGAAATAAAATGAAATTATATAAAAATATGAACAATTTTCTATACAGGTAACTTAAGACAGGTTAAAGGTAAACAAAAAATACAATAAATAATCAGGAATATGGAAATTAAATTATCTGGAAACAATTGATTTTTTGATTTAGTTAGCAATAGAGAGATTATCAATAGGATCGTCCCCAGTTGGAAATGATTTCTTGACGATATTTATTGTAATCGTATAATCAACTCCCGACAATAGAAAATTATAGGCCTCTTATGACAGCATTGTTTAAGGTCCTCAGATCTTCTGAAAGGAATGCGGATAACCAGCTAGAATTGCCACAATGCGACACAATAATTGAATAGACTATATTTAGAGCTCTTGGCGTAACTGTTCTTGTTTATTATAATACTTTAAAATTTTTAATGTGTAGCAGTAGCAGCTTAAGCGGAAGTTACAATTCGATAATTATCTCCTGTCTTAATTCCCGAAATGTGAAAACCACAGACACGATGCAAATATGCCAACTTTCCGCCAAAACCTGGTCGCAATCTTCAAACAACCACAACTTTCATCCCGAATTCGATCGCAAAAGACTTGAATCCCCTAACTATTTATCATATTTGCAAGTTTCCAACCCTGCGGTCCACCGCATCGAAGAACCCACCTCATTTACCGAAATTGAATCGGTACTTATTTAAATCAAAGGCAAAACCCCCGGGAGAGATCGAATATCCTACCCAATATCATTAAATTATACAACAAAATACTTGAAACATCACATATCCCACAAATGTGGAAAACCGCAGTCCTACTCATCATCATCATCGGCACTACAACCAGTATCCGCCCTTGGCCTTATTTAGCAAGTCTCTCCACCGGTCCCGATTTCAAGCCGATGTCATCCAGTTCGACACATTTAGGCTTTGGGCGTCCTGGTCTACGCCATCCCTCCATTGCAGACAAGGTCTGTGTGCTGTCCCCTTCCCTACATCTTGCCATCCCTAATACCTATTCCCAAACCAAAGAAAGATAAAGATACTATAGAAGGTTACGGTCTTATATCGTTAGTCCCCTGTATGGCAAAGGTTTTAGAAAAAATAGTAGCCAAACGTTTGCTCTGGTTTATATATTTAGAAACAAAGAAATTTACATCTATTGTATCCTTCAAATCGAACATACAGGGCAAACTCTCTGATTGCTTTCATCCCGACGAATGCAAGGACGATCCTTGCACCTGTTCAATACAAGTTGACATGCAGTCTCCACGTGTCACCCCTGGATAGCTACTTTGGCACCTGCCAAGTAGAGAACCAGTGCATGAAGCGACAACCTGAGAAAGGGTGGCGCAAGGCTAAAAACCTTGCCGGGAAAAATAAATATTATGGAAAATTTAACAAGCCTCGGATATGGACCGGATACACGATCACGACCACGGAAACGAAGATGGCTAATCGATTTGAGAATTTTCTCATGGAGTGTCCGCTCACTATACAGAGCTCGACCTTCATAGCAGGTAGCCGACACCCCGTCCGAATATAATGCTGACATAACAGCATTACAAGAAATAAGATAGGCGGGGCGTGGTGTAATTCAAAGAAACAAGTATAACATTTATTATAGCTGTCATGCAAAACACCATGTGCTCGGGGTAGGCTTTCTAGTCAGCCAAAAACTGAAGCCTGCCATCATCGGCTTTAATGCAATAAACGAAAGGCTATGCACCCTTCGCATGCGAGGCAAGTTTAAGAACATAACCTCATAAACGTTCACGGACCTACAGAGAAGACCCCTGACGACGAAAAAGAAAAATTATACAAGAACGTCGAACAGGCCCTCAATGTCCGCCCAAGATCATCATCATCATCGGCACTACAACCGGGAGATGGTCTTGGCCTTATTTAGCAAGACCTGAGGCTTGTTAAATTTTCCATCATGATTTGTTTTTTCCTGGCAAGGTCATTAGTCTTGTGCCAGAGGCTCCCCGGCGGGGAAACGAACCCCGGTCTCCCGCGGGTATACTAACCACTATACTATCGAGGAGACCCAGCCCAAGATACGATGTGAAAATCGTTCTTGGTGATTTGAATGCGAAAATAGGTCGAAAGCCGGTTTTCAGGCCCTACGCAAATTCCCATAGTTCGCATGAGAACACCAATGACAATAGACTACGAGTCATCGAAATGGCAGCATTAAAGAACTTAGTCGTTGCGAGTAGAATGTTTTCGCGTAAAAATATCCACAAAGCCAACTAGGTACCATCTAATGGAGCCACTCGCAACCAAATAGACCACGTGCTGAGAGACTAATGACGGTCGAACGTACCGAGATGCCAACGTCGACTCGGACCATTATCTTGTTGGTACAATTTTCCGAGCGCGGATTACCTTACGGAGTGATATTGCATCCGCGAATCAGGTTCGAATCAACACGACTGCCTTACGCAATGAGAATACCTGTAACACCTTTGGTCATGCGTTAGGACTCGGAGAGCTCGATGGAGGGAGAGTAAGTCCTGGGCCAGAATGCCGAGCGTAGAAGAGAAATGGACATGCCTTAAGAATACTGTCATTGGTTCTGCCAACTCCAGCTTAGGCAGTAGTCGTGCAGATCGGAACGACTGGTTCGATGATGAGTGCAAACTAGCGACTGTACGTAAGAATGCTGTATACCGGGCAATGCAGCAGTCTCATAGGACGCGGGTACGCGAGGAGAAATACAAAGAGCTCAGAAGATCTGAAAAAAGACTTCACAGACAAAAGAAAAGTGCATGGGAAAAAAACCTTGTCTGTGAAATCGAGAAAAGTAGAGAGTGAGGTCCGCACCAGGCGTGGAAGTTCTACCAAATAATCCGCAGTATGACGTGGTACACACCACGCTGCACATACTGCAAGGATAAAGAGGGTAATCTGATCACCGATCCTGAAGGCATTCTGGAGCGATTGGAGGTGCACTTCAATGAATTGCTAAATGGTCAGCTCACAGAAGAATTGGGGGCTTCACCAATGCAAGATCAAGACCAAATGCTGCCGCCACCTAGCATTGAGGAAACTTTAAAAGCCATAAGACAGCTCAAATCAAATCAAACAAGGAGGGACAGCGTTACATCACGCAATTCACGAGTTCGTGGTGCACGTATGGGAGCAAGAGGGGCATCTCCTTGAAAATTGGCGTCGTGGAATAATTTGCCCCATACATAAGAATGGAGATATCATACTGTGCAGCAACTATAGGGGTATAACATTGCTGAGTACCGCCTATAAGATACTCTCCACTATCCTACAAGATCGGTTAGCCGCATACGCTAAGGTCATCATTGGTCAATATTAGTGTGACTTCGCCCCAGGCAAATCAGCGGCTGATCAGATATTCACCCTTAGACAGTCGGTGGAAAAATGTCAGGAATTTAAGATTCCACTATATCATCTATTTATAGACTTTAAGACCGCCTACGACAGCATAGCCAGAGTAGAACTGTAGCGTTTGCAACAGATACAACACAATACACAAGCAAATAGCGAAGAACACCGAACGAAAATCGAATAAGAAAATGCATCGGAGCCGTATACCATAGCGATAACATAACAAATCCACATTAGTCGAATGTATTTGAGTTTAGAAATCGAATTCGTACACACGGCGGTGGCCTGATGCGGTGCGCTTTGGTTCAATTTTTGGCGATTCTAACTGTCATAGCGTCAGTTCGAATCACACGTTCTTCACTATCATCCAAAACGCTATAGAACTATGTAATGCCATGAGAGAGTTCGGCATTACAAACAAATTGATACGACTTTGTAGGTTGACCATGATCAATGTAACTAGAGCAAGTAAAAATAGCGGGATTGCTGCCCAAACCAATACACATCTATAATGGACTCCGACAAGGAGACGGTCTGGCCTGGAGAAAGCAATCCGTGACTCTGGCGTTAGAACTAGAGGGGCTGTTGTCACCAAGTCCTGGCAGATACTTGCCTACGCAGATGACATCGACATCATCGGTGGAACCGGATCGGCTGTACAGGATTTCTTCACTCAGATCGAGCAGGCAGCACAAAATCTGGGACTGCACATTAATGAGGGGAAAACTAAGTACATGATGGCAATTTCTACGAAGAGAAAACCTAAAGTTGGTCAAACTATCAAGGTAGTGGAGCACAAATTTGAAGTAGTGCAATCCTTTAACTACCTAGGGTCAAGAGTATCAGCCGATAATAATATGGAAGAAGAAATATGCGAACGGCTGATCAAATCCAACAAAGCCTACTATGGTCTATCAAGACTCTTTAAATCCCGAAATTTATCCAGAACATCCAAGCTACTACTGTACAAGACCATGGTCTTACTCATATATGGATCCGAGACCTGCGTGCTCTCGTTCGAGAAGAAGGTCTTAAGGAGAATTGTTTGTCCCGTATGTGACGGGCGACGATTCCGGAGACGCTACACCTACGAGTTGTACGCGATCTACCGTGAAGCTAATGATGTAAGAAAAATCAAGCTCGGTAGACTCCGGTGGGTGGGACAACTGGCTCGAATGAGCGAAGAGGAGCCTGTCCGGAAAGTCCTTTGTGGCAGGATGTATGAAAGGAGACAGCGCGGCAGACCTTGTCTGTGATGGAGGAATGGCGAAGACCGGGACGCCCAGAGGCTGGGAGTGCCAAACTGATGACATCGGCTCGAAATCGAGATCGGTAGAGAGACTTGTTAAATAAAACCCAGACCGTTTCTCGGTTGTAGTGCCGATGATGATGATGAATTGTGCGACGAAAGACATAACAAAAATTAATATTGTATAATTTAGAGTTAATGTAAGAATGATAGGTAGACCGGGACGCCCAAAGCCTGGGAGTGCTAAACCGGATGACATCGGCTCGAAATCGGGACCGGCGGAGAGACTTGTTAAGTAAGCCCAAGACCGGATTGTTGTGGCGATTATGATGATAACCTGCAACTGTTCAAGAAGAACTGCAGCAGTTAGCGAAGTGTCGGTGCTATAAGTTCGCCTCTTCTGAGAGCGGTTTATTTACAACAACAACAAAAAGGAGTGGATGAGCGACGAGCGATCAAGAACAACAACAAAATCGAACATAGAATAAAGGTGATCAAGACAACAACCGTTGGATAAGTTCATCCATGCACTGTTGCTGAGTTAATCCACGCCGAAAGTTGTAAAAAATAATCGCACGAAAATGTTGACGATTTAATTCCATTTTTGGGCCGAGAGGAATCTTTTAAGTTACTGTAAACAACACAAATAGCGCTCGTATGTCAAAACGTTCTGAGTGCGTATAACCTCAAAAATGTCCAACATTACGACAGAGCTGCCAATTGACGGATTGCAACACTTGGGTTGCCAAATCCCGAAACATAAGAGGCAACCCTCGTATATTAAATCTTGGATTTGTAACGGTTCGAAGTAATTTCAAGGATAGAAAGAATACACAATTTGAATATACAACGAATAGCACTGTAGGGGTACGAGATCGCGACGCCAGCATGGGCGGGAGTTCTACCTCGTCCCCACCAATCACTAAAGGCTTCTCCGAATATGAAAGGACTGTTTTTCGCCGCAAAACGATCGCCATAGCAGTCAAGAAAACATCAAACACCGGAGAAAGGAAACAAACTAGAACACGGTTTTTTAAATTGTTAATTGTTGTTTATTGGTGGTGAATAGCGTTTACATATTGTTCTATTCTATTTTACTTAACACTCGACACGAAATATTTACTTCTTACAATAAACTCGCCGACGACTCGCAGGACTTAAACACGCTTTTTGGTGTTGACACACCGTACCGGCGCGCGGTACGGTGGAAGGCAGACGACCCGATCGCCTTGATGGTTGTAATACGACTAAACGATCGTCATCTCATGCAGAGATGATTTCGCTAAGAAAAAGGAAGATAGAGAAAAACTCTTCTCTTAAGGGTGTGAATATATCCTTGCCAAGGATATGTTTTATCTCCCACAAGTGTAATGTTGTATTCCAGAATACTACCCTTTATTAAATTTGACACTGAATCTCCTTACACATCCTTAAAAAACTTCACTTAAATATATTACATTCTCACTTAATACATACCATTCATAAACATTCACAATATTGCCAGTTACAGCACATTTAATAACCTGCACCTTTTTATTCATTCAAAACATAGTAACTTTGATTTTCGTCCAAATTTGATTCATGTTAAAAGTCACAGAGAAAATCGAATAGAAAAAATGAGTTTGAGTTAGAATCAGTTCCGATCCAGTTTAGTTTTGAGAGTCGAGAAGAAAAAGTTTGAGTTCACAGTTTTGTGAAATAGATTAAAAGGTTTGAAATTATAGAGTTAAAACCAGAGCTGTAAATAGAATAAGAATAGAATAAACCGAAAGAAGAAATAAAGAAATTTACAAAGAAGAAAAACGAATTATTATTTATTGGAAAAAGAAGACAGACAGAAGACGTCTTACCATCCTCTATTAAAGAAAAGGTCCACGCTCTTCCCTCGAAAGAGGAAGCACGGCGTCGAACATAGAACAGTAACGTAGAGTCTCTCTTGTGGGAACAAGAAAACCAGATCTCGTAATAAAGGTCGTGGTGGTATGTGTGGGATCGTTCAGATAGATGCGATTCACACGTGCAGTGGAACGACGAAACAGGCAGGCGGCAAAGACAATAGGGGAAAATGACCAAATGCGCCGTTGGAAATGCGGGTCATTGTTTACACGATGCCTCGTCGCCATTTTCGACGTTAGGAGAAAAAGGTGCTAAAGCAAATTGGATTTTTATGGCATCTCTGGCTGCAGTAGAAACCGGGTTCATATTTGCATTAGGAAATGCTGGAGAATTTGGTTTCGGCGTCTATTGCGCTAATTATATGCAGCTGCTTGGGTTGTTTATTGATAAGACAAACAAAAAAGGTTGCCAGGCAATGTGTATGAAAGGTATATGACGCGGCTGGGAAAATAGACGGCGCGATATTTATGGTCCCTGTCATGACGGTTACATTGAATGCAATCCGAATTATTTTGTTTACAGGAATTCATCTAAGGGAATTTGACTGGCGACGTAGATGCCGAAATTGATTGGAAATTCCTGGTAAGTTAATAAAGAAATCTTAAGGAGCAATGGTATGCGAAGACAATGCATGAAGGTAAGTTTTCTTTACAGGGACTTAAAGATCATAGATTTGATCTCTTAAATGCGTGCAGCATTTTTAGGTACCAATACTGTTGCATTAGCAAACTAAAGGAAATTGGGTAGTAGTTATGGGGGTTTTTCAGGTAAGTAGACCGTAGGGTTTGGCGGAACCGCTACAGCACCTCCGCCTTTAATTTACGACATTGGGAGTTTAGGTTCGAAGAAGTATACAGCCCACTCACCCCACATCACAACCCAGTACAAAACACCAGCAGAGACCATAATTATATAACTGCCATTTCGTTCAGATATCCAGAGATCAAGTCTAATATTTTTATGGGGGTGATTCTGGTTGTCTCAAGACAGGAAGAAAACTGTAACATCATGATGGACATACGTGTCCTTGTCTCAGCCAAGTCGGCCTTCCTTCCACCTTTTTTGCAGTATTGGGAGCTACTTCAATAACCCTTCGCTCTTAGGAAATATAATATTTCACCTTGAATAAATAACCAGCGTCTTAAAACTAGCTTGTCTAGCGTAATTATTTAGGAGAAGGACATTTCAGTTCTGATTGGATATTTGTGTTCTGAGAGCAATTCCTTCTACCAGGGATGTACTAAAAGGATTCTTGGAGGGAATGCATTGTATTGTTAAGGAACTTCAAGAACACTTCCCGCCATCAGTGGGGGAAAATGGTTAGGGATCTTGGAAAATATAACAAAGCAGTGAAAAGAAACATATAAAAACCAACTAAAAGAAAGAAAGAGTAAAGAATAGATGAATAAATCGATACAAGGACTTCTTAATTGATTGACGCTCCTATTGATAAACTCTTCTTATTATATTCAACAAAATACCATTGATCAAGACGTGTAATTATAGCAATCCAACATTGAATGCTGGAAAAATAGAGGGGCCTAATAATTATCAGGAAAATACGAAACTTAACGTTCAATTTGCGTTTGTGGGGTGATGCTATGTCGGTTTTGTTTACACAAAAGGGTTTACACATTTGTATTATAATTATTATTTTAATATTAATATTTAATTGATTATCACTTGGAAGTTATAGATGGCAACTAGTGATAACGTAAAACCAAGGTATATTTGGTCATATAAACAGGTACTTTTTGATCCACCCAAAACAGCTGATAGATAATACGTTTAAAGCAAAACTGTGGACGTGCTATAAAACCAACATTTTTTCAATTGTGTTAGAGTAAAATAAAAACAAATTAAAAAGCAACAAAGAAAAGCGAATTTTGCCTTAAATAAGGATCACATATATGTTGCCTTAAATAAGGATCACATATTAGTCCCGATAATCTTCCCCATGGCTGTGGGAGTCTAAAATATCGAACCCCAGAAGTCAATGTCTCAACTGTTCCTATTTCAGATAGAATAACCGCGTATGTCAAAAGTTCAGGAATCCACATTGTGTATCTTACTGATTCCTTTACGAGTATTTCCCCTAAATTTCCAGCAACCCCATTACCCTTTTCTGATTACTTAAACGAAACACACAACTAATGAGGAGGAATTTGTTGTAAACAATACTTACTTGATGTTCCATTAGAGTGGAAAGCAGCACGGACCTCATTCAGTTGATTGATAGTCTGTTGTTCCAAACTATTTACATTGTGTAATGGCTGAGCTTGACAATTGGGGAGATTCTGGTGGTGTGGCTGTTGAGTGGATCGTAAAAGCTGTTGCTGCTGGGGAGGTTGTTGTTGTTGCTGCTGTTGCTGCTGACCAGGAGTTGGTTGTTGGTTTCCGGGCATAGGAGGAGATTTACCCGAACGTGGACTAGAATTTGGTGTAGATCGTGGACTTGCTGTTTGTTGATTCTTCAACATTCTCATTAGACCTTCTAATTGATCCATTAATTGTCGTCTGGAGTCTTGTAGAGCACCCAGATGCCCCTCTAATTCACCTTTGCGTTGTCGCAATGCACGCAATTCATTTATGAGCGCTGGATTCTCGGCTGTCATTTGTTCAGATTCCTGCTGCCTGCGGAGACGAGCTATTTCACGCATGATTTCCTTATTTTTAGATTCTAATTGGGCAATTAATTCACGCTGAGCACGAGAGTTGTCAGTAGCAATAGCAGCATTCTCATTTGACATTCCCGATGGCTATAAACAAAAATAAATATCGATTAGATTAAATTCTCTGACATTAGTAATTATTATATCTCAAAAATAAATGATTCATAGTCCTACAGCTCGATTTTCCTGGGCTAATCTGGCCGCATATCTTGCGATTAATCGGTGTTCCTCATCGTTCGCTGAGGCAGCAGCTACTCGGGATACAGATGTACCTCCAGTGCTGTCTAGACTTCTTCCGGTTGCTCGGGAATCTAATGTACTACTTCGATCGTAGCCATGTAACATGCTTGGATCGGAGAAACCATTATGTGATGGCAATGGTGAAGGCGGCACAATATGCGATAAATTTAATGTCTTTTCTGGTTGTTCAGGAAATCTTGGCAACACCTGTGCAGTCTTTTCAGGCACGCATCGAAAGCTCTTCCTTAACGAATGTCCGATCTGTTTGCTTGGTGATTTATAACTAGAATATTCTTTGACTTCATGGTCGTTCTGATGGTTCAACGATGTCTTGCCATGCCAAAAGCACTCTTGGCACAATTGGTAGGCGTGACACCGTTGACATCTATATCGAAATCCAGTAAAATTTTCTTTATGACAAACAGAACAGATAGTCGGATGGACGATAGTCTCAACGGTGGCCAGACGATGTAATAATGGCAGCCATACGAGACACGATGGTCCTGGTTCAGACATAAGTATTGCCATAAAGTCATTGACTGTGACTTTATTTTCTGACGGGAATATCTCCTCTTCAAGACCTTCTTTGTAATGGAATGTCGGTGATTCGTATACAGCCGCAGGAAGTGCAAGAACTTCTCGTAAAAATTCTCCCAGCTTCCAGTGAACTAACTGTCCGGTACTGTCGGATATTTGTGAAAAAATATCTAAAAATAAAGAGAAGTAGGAAGTGAAAGTGGGTTGCAGTTAATTGTAAAGGTCTTACATCGTAGTTTATCCACAAGTTTTCCTGAACACATTGTGGCCAGAGCGACTTTGATAGAGAAGACTCGAATTTTCCCTGAGTTATCACTAAAAGTACATATAAGGAAGAAAATAGTTAAAAATATATGTTAAACTTAGGTAATGACGTTAGAATAAGTGACTTTCCATTTAGAAAGACGTCAGTCAGCTTACAGACCTAAATGTTGTACATGAAATAGAATTTTAAAAAAATAAATAAACTAAACTATACATCATCTCCCCAAACCATGGTAGATCACTTCGTACCTGCCGCTGCGCATATTGGTAGAGGGTCCCCAGTGCATGTCAACGTCACCATCCCAGAAGTTAACCTCCTCGTGCCAACAATCTAGCCGATGAACCGGTAAGAAGTACTATTGGCCTACATGACCGAAGAGAAGAGAAGGTAGATTGCCCGCCCGGAATCGATGTACGATTCGCATCTCCTGCTCCCAAGTCAAGAAAACGTTTACAGAAAATGGGCCTATGATAAGACATGTCATCGGAGAGAAAAGCTGAGAATAAAGCAGAGGTGATGGCCGCCGGGCGGAAATTTGAAAGAACTAAAGCGGAGGCAAGCTTGAGTTATTGTAATCGGGCTAGACACCGACGAAGCTTGAGTTATTGCAAGCGGGCTCGAAGATAGATGATAAGGCCGGAGAAGACAAATTTCATCAAAGTCAGGTCGAATCGTGGTGAAACTAACCGAAGTCGGTGGAAGAACAACAAGGATTCCGAATGAGGAAGAATAAAGGAACAGTGGCACCATCGCGTTGTCTCAAGCTATGGCCAAGATGTCTCGAAACTTAACCGAGCCAGCTACGACGCAGCAGGAAATTAGCGGTTCCAGCTAAAAATCTCCCTAAGCATTCTGCATTGGTTCGTTCCATTTGTAATTGGGAAGGTCAATCTATTTAACAAATATTTCAACGCAAAAGTAATACGCGATCAAAATAACTAAAACGCGCGAAACTAACACGCGATCAAACACCAATACGCAACACCAAATTTTAAATATTGGAATCAAACACATAAGCTATGAGGATAGGCATAGGCTTAAAAGACATTTTGGATTTCGTATCGGTGTTTTATGGTAACCCGGACGAACTAGTGTTGATAGTTTATTTTTCTGTTTACGGTCTTTAAACGCCACTTCAACCTCCGTTTAAATGAAACACTCTTTCATTATTTAATTACTTTTTATTTAAAACGTACTTATTAGTGCTATGGTTCTCTAATTAATTAAAGTTATCTTCGAACACTATATTTTATTAAAATCTTTTAGTCTATGACACTGGAGGATTACTTCACTACATCTTGGCAAAACTTTAAATTATGAAACGGTTTTAGTTGATTACATTGTCGTTCCTTACGCTCTATATATGTGAAGAATTTATTTTATTAAGTCATTTCAGTATACTACACTGAAGGATTATATCACTATATCCTGGCAAAACTTTATATTATAAAACGGTTTTAGTTACTTGTTACACTTTTGACCAACACACTCTATCTTCAAATCAAAACCCCGTGACCACTTTGAACAACGGACTCGAACCAACTCTCCGTCCTTTCTCGACTCGATCCTAAAAAACCTTGCCTTCAACAATGGCCTCGAATCCACTCGATCCCCGTCTCATTGTTTTTGCCCGAACAACAACTCTCATCCCACTATCGTTGTTCGTTTCCCATTGTACTTTTTCCTAGGTGTGAAACCTGGTTTCTTTCACCAGATCAAAGGATATTTCCTTTTTTGCCTGGTCCTTTTTTCGGTGTTAAACTGAAAGAAAAATCAATAGTGCGTTTTTATTTCGCCTATTATTTTTCTTTAGCCGAATGGATTTTTCCGTGGGAAACTCCTGGAAGGAGGATCAATCGCGCCAAGGCGAATGTTTATTTTGCTTTATTGCCTTTTCGTTTGTTCTAACTTAATTTGGTTAGAACGAAAACTGGCGCTGGTTGTTTTAATGGTTTTAGGTAACCATTTTTCTGAAGGGGTCATAAAATTACTGGCGCGCATTTTTATCATTTCCATCGATTTTGGTTCGAACGACGGCATCTGACTCGCACATTTGCCTTTTAGTGGGTTTTTTGGTTCAATTTCCGAGTAAATTTAGTGTTCAGTTCAATTTACTTGGCATTTAATTGATTACCGCAAATTACACGTTTAGTTTGATTTGCTTGCTATCAATTTATGTGGGACCATTGGGTGTATGGGGTATTGTTTAGTTTGTTTTAGGCAGTTTCGTTATCCTTTATGTGGATGTTTTTGGCGTGTATCGCCGCTAGCGGTGGAGACCGGCTCCAAAGAAGTAATTTTTATGGGATGGGTGGTTGTGGCCGTAACACTAGAGGAATTTCATTTCTCGCGGGGATATTATTTTTTCGCAGGCATGGGACGACAGTTAACACGCTTCTTATCCAAACGTGCTGAAAACCAGACTGCAAGGTCCAGCATACGACTGTTACGGACCTCGTGTCCATGCCCTCGGCCAACAACTAACTCCCACGACTTTAAGTTTCCCTCTCTGCCTGTAAATAAGAAAAATTGTCAAGTAGCTAATTTGCATATACTACTTGGCAGGAAAAATAATTATAAACGGCGTTGGCGAGCACCACCATGGCTCTCAATATATTTCAAAACCACGTCTACGTCCGCATCTTTAATAAGGTACCCACCATTGCGGTGAGCCTGGACATTGAAAAGGCTGTTGACACAACCTGGATCGAAGGTCTCGTTTTCAAATTACTGAATACTGGTCTCAGCAGAACGCTGTGTAGTATCATCTACCAGTTCGGTCTAAACAGAACCTTCCAAGTTCGAGTGAATGGAAAGCTATCCCGAACTTTCAACACCGCTGCAGGCGTACCACAGGGCTCCATTCTAGGCCCCATCTTATTTAATATCTACATCTCAGATATTCCTCGCCCTGTGGACACGAGAGTAAACCAGATATGCTATGCGGATGACGTCGTAGTGTACACGTCATCCAAAAGCCCAAAACTCGCAACAAACGGACTCAACCGTTATCTAGTCGAACTGTATCAGTATTACAGTCGATGGAAAATCCGACTTAACCCATCCATAGCAGTAGCTATAATTCTGAGTAGTAAACACTCCCAACCTACTTCTCGATATTCACAGAATATCCGAATACAAATAGGAGGTACTACGATTAGTCCACATGACAGGATGAAATATCTTGGGGTCATCTATACCCCAAAAATGAATTTTATCAAACATGTGACCCACATTCTTCAAAGGGGCCTCGGTCGGTCTAAGCAACTGCACAACATCTTGAAGTGGAGCAACAAAGTTGACACCAAAGTTATGCTTCTCTGCTATAAGCAGCTAATCCGATCTGGAATATCATACGCCTTTCCCATATGGTCTTGCATATCTTCGGCTCAAATGGAAAGACTTCGAGTTTTCGAAAGAAAACTCCTCAGAAGATGCATCGACCACGCTAGAAGGCCTGACGGTCGCCATTACCCGAACTCTCACCTATACGAAGGTGCCACCATTACCCCTATCGATGAGTACTTGCTACGATTAGCATATAAGTACCTCGAAAGCATTCAGAACAGCGAGAACCCACTTGTACGGGAGTCTTGCGTGACCCTTCTCTCTTTCGATCTCTTCGGATCAGACCACCACAACTTCTTCTTCAGTACAAAACTGAAGAAAGCACCCTTCGCAACAAAATTCTCCTCTATAATAGAGGATTCTTGGACCCATCTCATATGGTATACTGATAACACACCACACACACACACGCACGTACAGTACAAGACGGCACAACCATACACACACACCGACCAAAGCGCAGATCATCAGACGGATAACACGTGATCTGCGTTTACTACCGCACTCAAGATATACCAGTCTTGTACGATTTTTTTCCCACCATCCCGCCATCCAAGTAGTTAGAGAACACCCGAACTAACCCTGTCCACACTATCGCTGAAAATTGTTCACTCCACTTAACAAACTGCACACAAGTAATGAAACGCACTGTTGAATTTTATTGTTCCAAGTTTTCTTTATTTATATTGTTCAATTAAAGTAGATGGAAAAACAAATAGGACTCTGGATGCGCACTCAACTTCGGATTCTAAACTATCATAATCTACTTTTTGGTTTTCTTTATAATGCGTAACACTTTGCACAAATAAAAAGATTAGCGACCCGCGATTGAAATTTGACTCCCGGTATGTACGCTTCCTCGACGCGCGACGAGGAGTGGAAGCCGAATCTGCCATGGCGGTCGGCGGATGGAAAACGACTTAACGATATTTAATCGTTTTGGGGTGAGTTGTCCCAAGAGAGAAAGTGTTTCTCTCGTGATGAAAACAAAGAACAAAGACTTGGCAATGTATGTGTATGTGTGAGTGAAGATCACATTGGTTTTTTTCATACACAAGGCCATGGGAATAAACCTGAAACAAAGAAAGGAAAAGGGGATCGTGGAGTTCTTTGTTTATGTGAGAGGTTACTTGGGCACGAATCCAGAACTATGTAGGATAAAAGGAATTTATGGCCTAAGAGTTCAACTGAGTAAACATTAGATGGTAGGTGCATTTGGGATACTAGGATGATTGAAATGTTTGCGTATCGCCAGAATGCCTGCTGAAGGACAGCGGTCTTTTGTTTACTCATGGCGTGAGCTATGGAAATAGTCTCAACGTGGATGGTGCCAATTACACGCAGCTGGTGTTGGACTATATATCGCTGGCTAAAAGGGTCGACAGCCGATGTGTGGATAAGTCGTTTTTATGTACACATATTGAGGCTGGAATTAGCCAACTCGTGGGTAAGATTCCCTGATATGCGGTCGTATGATATGCGAACCGATGAATTTTGTTACAGGGAATTTATGATAAGGTATGAAAGAACTCTTACAGGAATTTGTATGCAAAGGGAATGCAAGAAAAGGTAAGAATTCTTTTACTGAAGCTTTTTAGATTATACCTTAGATAATCCTAGATGCGTAAAGCATTTAAGGTGCTAATGCGATTGCATTAGCGAAATTATGAGATTGGATGGGAGTTATGGGTTTTTTTTTAGGTAAGTGAACCGTGGGGTTTGGCGGAACCGCCACAAGACTACTGTCAAAGTTTGAGTAAGCTGCGTCACTTGGCTTGTGTTTGACAGCCACATAAAACAGACAACCTCGTAAATTTTAACGAAAATAGAAAAAAGTGAATTTCATGTGGTGATTAAGCATAATCAAGCAAAACCCATAATTTGGGCTGCGAATTATTTCCTCATCCAGCATATTCTCCAGATTTAGCTCCCTGCGGCTTTTTCCTGTTTCCAAACCTGACGAAATGCTTCGGTTAATGAAACTGTGGCAAACCGCTTTGTTCACTCCACTCCCCGAAAAGTCATCATCATTATC
Organism: Microdon myrmicae; assembly: GCA_963931805.1. Lineage (NCBI taxonomy): Eukaryota > Metazoa > Arthropoda > Insecta > Diptera > Syrphidae > Microdon > Microdon myrmicae. Next base: position 216,090,294 of record OZ007497.1, read on the forward strand.
GGCATTACAATCGGGAACCGGTCTTGGCCTTATTTAGCAAGTCCTGAGGCTTGTTAAATTTTCCATAATGATTTGTTTTTTTTCCGGGCAAGGCCATTAGTCTTGCGCCAGAGGCTCCCCGACGGGGAATCGAACCCCGGTCTCCCACGTGACAGGCGGGTATACCCGAAAAGTCACCCCCTCGGAAAAATCATGCCCACCGAAGGCAGTATTATCCACCACTCCAAAACCAAAGACCGCTTCAAAGCGAAAGTCGAAAAACCTTGACTCCAATTTTTCGAAAGTGATGAAAGTCAGCTTTACAATAACCACAGAAGATCTGGTACAAATAGCCTACCAATTAATAGAGACAACAAATAAATAACACTGATGTAGTAATGCCAATACGGTTACCCAAAATCATCAGGCTACGGGTTAAATTAAAGTACTAAATAAAGAAAATGCTTACAAACTCGTCGAAGGATAGGTCTAGAATACAGCTGACTTCTGTGCCCACATGAAGATCCAAGAAAAAAAAAATCGATGAAATCAAGAAAATGTAGAAGACCTTAAAACTATATAAAGATGTCTTTATAGAACAATCGACTAATGTGCAACTTACCTAGTATAAGCGGCCAGAAGCCAATTTAATAAAAGTCCAGCTTTTGAATCAACAGGAACTTGCTGGGCAGTTGGAAGACGCTTGTTTAAATTGTGATACAATGACGAGACTAAAGTCTCTAATCGAGCTACACTGACTTCACTCTGAGGTTCCAATGTGTTAAGGCCATTCTCTCGAAATGCTTCAATAACATTCCATATATCAACGAGATGAAGATTTGTAGATTTTTGAATGTATCGTAATTTTGATGCAGTACGATATGAAGCAAAGCGTATCGAATCAAATGATTGCAGTCGAAGATCCTGAAGGATAGCAACTCTGGGTTCCAGTTCCATCATTTTGAATAAAGATGATTTATAAAATCTAAAATAAAATAAAAATAAATAATTATGTCTTTATTATAAATAGATTGCTAGAGCATTGGCGTTTTGTGTCAAGCTGGTGCACAGGTTTTTCCGTACACCAGCACTACATCTGAGAAGGCGCAACTTCTCGAAGATGTCTACACACATATATTTATTTATAATATAAATGGAAATTGAATTAAATTTTTTTTATAAAACAACGTGTGTACGAGGATCGCCTTTTATATTTCGGGATTAGAGAACAAAAGTTTTTCAAAATATTCCCCATGAAGATCTATACACTTTTGCATGCGTTTGAACCAATTGTCGAAGCACTTTTGCCACTCTGATTGAGGTATCTCCAACACATGCATTCTGAATGCAGCAACCGCTTCTTCAGGTGTCGAAAAACGTTGACCTCTCAGTTTGTTTTTTACGTACGGGAATAAAAAGAAGTCATTCGGTGCCAAGTCAGGACTATACGGCGGATGATCCATCAAATCGATGTTTTGGGTGCTCAAAAATGCAGTTGTCGCAGCCGATGTGGGAGAGCTCGCATTGTCGTGGTGAAAAGTGATCCGTCTTCGGCGGTTGGTTTTCCTGATTTCTTGGAAGACAACTGGCAAACAAATGGTTGTGTACCACTCAGAATTGACTGTTCTGCGTTGTTCTAGTGGTACGGTTGCGACATGTCCAGTTTTTCCGAAAAAACAGGCGACCATTTGGTTGGAAGTGCTTCGTGCGCGAACAACTTTTGTTGGATTTGGCTCATCTTGAAACACCCAGACAGTCGACTGCTGTTTACTTTCGGGCTCATACGCGTAAATCCACGATTCATCACCTGTCACGATGTCATAGACGTGTTTCGAAGCACCGCGACCGTATTTTTTGAGCATTCATTTCGACCAATTGACACGAGCCTTTTTTTGGGCGATTGATAAATTGTGTGGGATCCAACGCGAACAAATTTTTTTGACAGTCAAATGTTTATGCAATATTGAATGTATGCTGGTCCCACTAACGCCTAAGGTTGTCTCAATCTCACGATAGGTCACATGACGATCTTCCAATATCAGTTCGCGCACAGCATCAATGGTTTTCGGAACAACAACTGATTTTGGACGACCTTCACGAAATTCATCTTGGAGTGAACTACGACCACGATTGAATTCACCATACCATCGATAAACACTGGTCCTTGATGGAGCTTCATCGCCAAAAATTGAATTAAGTTCATCCATGCACTGTTGCTGAGTTAATCCACGCCGAAAGTTGTAAAAAATAATCGCACGAAAATGTTGACGATTTAATTCCATTTTTGGGCCGAGATGAATCTTTTAAGTTACTGTAAGTAACACAAATAGCGCTCGTATGTCAAAACGTTCTGAGTGCGTATAACCTCAAAAGTGTCCAACTTTACGACAGAGCTGTCAATTGCCGGATTGCAACGCTAGGGTTGCCAAATCCCGAAACACAAGAGGCAACCCTCGTAGTGCATTGTACAGTATAGCGGTTTTACTATGTCGTACAAAACATTTTTTAACACGTTCCGATCGCACGTCGAAATAATAACTTAACGGACACACGGGGACCCACACAGAAAACCAGCAACTGCTGAAATCCAAACTGCTATCTATTACTATTGATTGGGCTGTAGGAACCCAGAAGTTCATGACGGGCGCGACGGAGATGGGAGGACAATGTAAGGTTTGACCTTTAGGATATCGGAGCGGATGGTCTAGCGTGGAAGGAGAGTGCACAGGACAGGGAACGATGGCGGAGTCGAGTCGGTGAGGACATGAACTTCCGGGTTCCTACAGCCCAATAAATAGTAATAGATAGCAGTTTGGATTTCAGCAGTTTACTGACTGCGTGCCAACTAGCGTTGCCGGAATGCAGTCTTTTGTTAATTTCCTTCGACATTTCGTTACTAGCCGTCAGTATCGTTCCCAGATATTTAAATTCTTTAACTTTCTCATATATCTTGCCTCTGACGTTAATATGTATTCCCTGTGGTCCACCGGCTGTCGCCGTAATCATGTATTTTGTTTTGTCTTCATTTATTTCTAGGACCACCTCTTCTGCCGCTTGTATGATGATTGCACTGTTTTTAATTACAGTTTCTAGATTATCGCCCAGAGCGGCGATGTCATCCGCATATGCGAGCACTTATGTGACCCCGTTCAGGGATGATCCGGCTATGTTGTCGTCTTGTACCTTTTTGATGACATACTCGAGCACAAGGTTAAAAAGACATGGTGAGAGTTCATCGCCCTGTTTTAGTCCGTCCCGGATTTCAAATGGTTCTGAGAGGTGGTTTTCTATTCTAACTCTCCCTTTGTTTTCGTTCTTGCAAATTTGAATGAGTTCGGTATATTTTTTCGGGATTCCCAGCTCAACTACAATACGGTAGAGTCTTTGCCTTGTGACTGAGTCGTAGGATTTTTTGAAGTCAACGAACAGTTGGTGGATCGTCTCTCCGTATTCCCACTTCTTTTCGAGCAGTTGCCTTATTGTAAACATTTGGTCGCTTGTTGACCGGTTCCTACGGAGTTGGCTTTGGTAGTCTCCCAGTATTTCTTCTGCGACGGTGTGATTCTCGCCAGTATAACATTTGTTAGTATTTTGTATGTGATTGGGAGCAATGATATTCCTCTATAATTTTCGCAGTCAGATCTGTCGCCATTCTCGACAATGGAGGCGAACTATTGAGATTTTTCATTCTTCTGGAGTGACTTCCTTATCCCATATTGCTTTGATGAGTTGGTGGATTTTTCGAGCGGTTGCATCTCCTCCATGCTTGTCAAGCTTAGCCGGTACGCAGTCGACTCCGGGAGCCTTGTTGTTTTTCAATCGATTTATTGCCTCTACAACTTTGTCGAAAGAGGGCTCTGGGATCTGAGGCTCGGCTGTATGTACGTCTGGTGCGTTTATTTGTGGTTGATGAGTGCGCACATTGAGCAGGTTTTCAAAGTACTGCTTCCATCTTGTCACAATATTGTTTGTTTCTGTGACCATACCACAGTTTGCTTCTCAGATTATGTTGGCTCTCCCTCGGTAGACATTTCTAATTGAATTTCTATTGAATTCATACCTCTGATGTTCTTTGCTCTGGCATTTTCTACGATTTTTTCGGTCCGAGCCTTCTCCCATTCGCGTTTTTTGCGTTTGAAAAGTCTCGTTGTTTCTTTTTGAATTGTCGCGTATCTTTCTGCGTTGAGTTCATCATATCTATGTAAGTGGATCACTCTGAGGCGTTTACGTTGTGCGATCCTCGCCCTGCACTCATCGTCATACCAAGGTTTGGACTTAATTGTTTTCTTAAATTCTAATACGTTTTGGGTTGTTTGTTTGATCGTGTCTCTGATCGATGTCCATTTAGTGACGACACTATTGGTTTCCTCTTCTTCACTGCTCCCATTCTCTAGGATGCTAAATATATTCGTTAGTTTGTCTTGATATTCGGCCCTTTTGCGCAGGTCTTTTAGTTTATCAATGTCGAACTTTTTGCTCGTTTCCCGTGAATGCCCATCTGGGTTGGCAGTGAGCCGACTACTAATTTTGCCCATAACAAGAAGATGATCGGAGTCACAATCTGCTCCTCTAAATGATCTTACGTCAAGGATTTTCGAGTGGTGTCTTTTGTTTATGAGGAAGTGGTATATTTGGTTACGCGTTAGGCCGACGGGTGATATCCATGTGACATTATAGATTTGCTTGTGCATGAACATTGTAATTTTCACTACAAGATCTTTTGACGCTGCGAACGTGATCATTCGAATTCTATTATCATTTGAAACGTCGTGTAGACTTTCTTTACCTATAGTTGGTTGGGAGATATCTTCCTTTCTAATTTCCAATTTCCGCATTGAGATCCCCGAGGAGGATTTTAACATAGAATGATGAGATCCCATCAAACACTTCCTTTAGGGTCTCGTAGAACGTGTCCTTCGGTTCGTCATCGGTAGATTCTGTTGAGGCATGTACGTTTATAAATATATGATTGTACCATGAGCCCTGTATTTTTAGCACCGACATTCGGTCATTAATAAATTTCACATTTTTATTTTTCAATTCAATTCAATTTTTATTTAGTAGATAATTACATTTATGGTATATTTTACAACTAGTACTTAAGAGATTTAGGATAGCAATTCCTTTACAACTATAATCTTAAATCTATATAACGACAACAATTTCACATTTTTACATGGGGCGTAATCTTATTGTTTATGATGAAGCCAGTCCCGAGTTTATATGTATTGCTACCTGCCCACCCCAGTGTAAACCCGTTGGTTTCGATTACTTGATGAGGGAGTCGGACTTCCTAAAGCGCGATGATGTCCATTTGATATTGTTTCGCGTTTTCTACCATCGTCTGAATTGCGCGTGGTTTATAGAACGTTCGAACATTCCATGTGCCGACGCGTATATCCCGCTTTTTCCGTTTTTCCCTACGTCTTCTTTTTGCCAAGCCAGTATTTCCTTGAAGATTTGTTCCCTTATAGTAGTGTCGGCTCATCACACCTACCATCACCATCATCGGTACCACAACCGGGATCCGGTCTTGGCCTTATTTAGCAAGTAAAATTTGATAAACTTTCCATAATAATTTTTGTTTCCAGGCAAGGTTATTAGCCTTGCGCCAGTCATCACACCTACCCCTGCCGGGTTTTTCGTGAGATTGTTTTTTGTATATTGATTATTCATGTTTGTTCCCACGAGTCTTGGGGTTTCAGATAGTCCGCCATATCAGAGCCCCTCTTTGATGTGGTAAGATCTGCGTACTGCTGTGATTCGACCCGGTGTCAGAGAGACGCCGTTATAATACAGCCCGTATACCCCTGGCTGCAAACCATCCAATGGGCACGGTGACGCGTAACACCCTGGGTTAGAGGTGATAGATCTTTGTGTGTTACTCCTCGCTACCTGTCTGACATGGATGGCCCTACTGGAAGCGTATGCTTCCGTCAGGATAGCCTCAGTGATTCATTGTAGTTTAAGCCCCCGCACCACGTCAACGTTTCTACCAAGTGGGGGGCGAATTTCTCAAAACGTTTTTCTAGTTGGCGTGCATGATTAAAAGGAAAGTATTTATCCGATAGGCCTGAAATTTTAACACGTTAATCTACACATGTTAATGGTCAGAATGACCTACGGATGAAAAAGTCGGGATTAAATTTTTTGAGTTACAACAGATTTTTTGGGGCAGCATTTTTCGAAAAAACGCCGCCATTTTGTTATTTTCAACCAACTTTATTTCTTTTTAGGTCATTAAAAGGCCGCTTTGATGCTGATTAAAAATCTGTTTTTTCACACTTTTCTGAGGGCAGTAATCCTGCACGCCGTGATTTTTTGTTTTTTTTTTATTGTAGCAGACGACGTGGGGCTACAAAAAAAATTTTTTTTTTCATACCATGAGACTAATAAACATAAGTTCAAAATTTCATTAAGACTTTTCGTATTCAATAAAAAATTGACTTTTGAAAAAAAATGTATTTTTTTATTTGAAGGTGCTACATAACTTGAATTATAGGAGAAACCACTTGCGCCGATAGGCCGAAGCCAACTGATCATTTTCCACGAACAACAGCAAAAACCGCCGCCTTCGAAATTCTAGACAATAATTCTAATTGATTAACGTGGTTTTGCTGCTGTCTTCTTTCATTCTCGTAGCTTATTAGTAAATATTGATAAACTATGGAGAATTACGTATAGTGCATTTTATAATTTTATGGTAATGTCAAATTGTCGTATAACAATTGATATTTTTGAAATTGATTGATTATTGAAATTATTGTTCAACACGAGATTTAAACGTGTAATGTAGAGTCCACTCAACTCTCTGTCCCTAACACTCGAATTCATTCTATCCTTAACTGGAATCAACCTACATTCAATATGGCAAAAAGGTCAGTAAGACACTTAGGGCTTGTTAAAAGACGTAGCACACAATTTACCTTATTTTTTTTAGCCGCATATTCGTCTAAAACTTTCAATCAATTAATCAGTCGAAGAAATAAAAAAGGGTTCGCTAACAAAAGTTCCCATTCCTAAAACCAGTCAAAAAAACCGAGTGTTCAAACTCACTTGACATTCCCTTACCTTTTAATATCTCACTGGAAATTAATTGCTTATCAATACGTATTACATCATATCATCGTATAGGCATGTTGACCATGAAATTCAAACCGATGGTAACTTAATAATACCTTTTAAAAGTTCATTAAGTCATAGGGCATTATAAGTCAAATGTGTAATTGACGCATCCCCTTTTCCTACATTAATTATAGAAAACATTAGGGAACTTTTCCGCTCTACAAATTAAATACATCCTGCAATTACATCAGCTGCCAAAGTAATCTTTCCATTGGAGTTCGTTCTACAAATAAGGATATTATCCCAGGAACACTGTCACTTTTAATTAGGGATAAAAAATGCGCACCACATTTGCTTAGAGTCAACTGGCGATGATCCTTTACAATTCTGTTTGATTTCTTGTCAAGACGCCAAAGAGGACGGATCAAAATAAAAGCTGTGAATTTTTTGATCTCCTTGTCATAAATTTTTCTTAATAAACTAGAAGTAATTAACGTAGAAATAGATAAACCTAGTTAGCAACCTAAGGTAATCAGCCAAGTGCTTTGTGTGATTCCATTGTCCTTTAAATGGATTACTGCCGCCGGTCTTGTGAACTTTGTGTGTAAATTCAATAAAGTATAATTAGAGAAGAAATGGAAGGAAACGTTTGGGCAGGTTAATATTTTCATCATTAGTCTCATTTAAGGGCACTAATAGTATTCTAGGTATTAAGGTACAAATAAAGTGATGTAATTAAGGATATAATTCATCTGTAAAAACCACCAGCTGGTTTCATATCCTTTGCTTCTATGCAGTTCGTTTTAGTGCAAATAAATATGGTCTGAAAGACTTGATTACCTTTAAATTTTTTTTTTTTTTTATTAGACTTCTCTCGGGAGAGGCGAACCTATAGCACCGAGTGGGTACCCCGAGATGCCATCAAATAACTGTTGCAGTTCTTTTTGAACAGTTGCAGGTTGTAACGCGCAGGGACGACTCGCGTGGGAAGGGAGTTCCACAGCTTTCCCGCTCTGTAACGGAACGAGTTCTGATGCAGGGATGTTCGCACCGTCGGGAGTTGAACCACAAACGGGTGCGATCTGTCGGATTGTCTTGTGGAGCGCATATAAGACGAATTGCGTGGAACAATATCACGAATCTCCGAAGAACAGTACCCGTGATAATATCTGTAAAACAGACAGAGATCGGCTACGCGCCTTCGATGTGATAGCGACTGTAGTTCCGATTAGGCGGATCGCTCGTCTCTGTACGCTCTCAAGTAGGTCGAGGGTATGTTTAGGAGCCGAGCTCCAAACATGAGAGCAATATTCGAGCGCGGGTCTAATTTGGGATTTATATAGGAGAAGAAGTTGGGCCGGGGTAAAATATTTCTTGGCTCTAAAAAGATAACTCCGTTTTCCCGAGGCAGACCTGGCAATGCTCGACACGTGTTTATCCCATGATACATTCCCACAGACCGTGACACCGAGCAATTTCAAACTTTCCCCAGCCTCGAGGGCCCGACCACTCATCATCAGCTGTGGAACCGATGATCCACTTTTCTTTGTGAATGTTGTATATTGTGTCTTCGTTGCATTGAAGTCCACGAGATTGTCCCTTCCCCACTGCAGGACCCTATCTAGATCCTGACTCAGGGAGTCAATCGGTCTACATCTCAGCTGATGCGACCTAGATGCACCAATCGGCCAGACACTCGAAAAGGAGGAAACAAGCGTACTATCATCCGCAAAACTGAACACTTTGTTATCCGTTGTCTCCAACAAATCATTTATGTGAAGCAAGAACAAGGTTGGAACCAAAATAGAACCTTGGGGCACCCCTGAATTAACACGATACAGATCCGAACACTCGCCGTCCACAACAACCCGGAACGGTCGATTCTCGAGGAAGCTCCTCGTCCAGTCGCAAAGCTGTTGGGAAAGTCCATATGAACGAAGTTTGCTCAGCAATGTCCCGTGCCAGACGCGGTCAAAAGCATTGGAGATATCCAATGCGATCGCCGTTGACTCACCATGCCGTTCAATCGCAGATGTCCACATATCTCTTATAACTGTCAAAAGGTCTCCCGTGGACCACCTGCCACGGAATCCGTATTGACGATCATTCAGAAGTCCGTTGCACTCCAAATACTTAACCAACTCTGTATTGATGACTTTTTCCATTACCTTAGATAAAATATACAGTAATGCTATCGGACGGTAATTTTGTGGGAGACACTTTTTTACCGTCTTTGGGATTGGCTGAACTCGAGCGATTTTCCAGCAGGCAGGAAAGGTCCTCCGTGCATAAGATAATCGGAAGAGTCTGCCAAGAACCGGCGATAGTTCTGGAGTACAATTCCTAAGGACTATTGCTGGTATTCCGTCCGGGCCAGTTGCCTTCCTACAATCCAGTTCACGTAGAATGCGTTGAATAGTGCGCGGACGGAATCTCACATCCCGCATCGAAGACCGTATCGGCGAGATCACAGGTGGCTCCAAAAGGCCGGGATCGAGGTTTGCATTCGCGAAAAATAAATTCGCGGACACATTAGTTTTGTCCTTTGAATTCGTGACTAACGTCCCGCTGTCTGTCACCAACGAAGAGAATGAGGAGGATGCGAAGTTACCGCTGACAGCTTTTGCCATTGACCAGAAGGAAGGCGAACCAGTTGGGCCCCGAAGGAGCTTATTGATCACCCTGTCATTGTGAGCCTTCTTCGCGGTATCAATCGCCTAGTTGCACGCGTTTCTGATTCTAACAAAATTCGTTCTGTTAACATCGGTGGGATTGGAGCGCCATTACTTAAATGCTCTATTTTTTGCCGCTGTAACCAGCTCGCATTTTTAATCAAACCAAGGTTTATCAGACGAACTTCGTGTGATGGAATGTGGAATATACATCTCAATCCCCAGAAGAATAATCTCTGACACCGACTCCGCGTAAGCGTTAACATCGGAGTCTCCGAAGCACACCTCCAACCATGGAAAGGATGCGAAGAAACCTCGCAAATCGTCCCAGTCAGCAGCCCCATACATGGCGAAGCTGCCTAGGCCGGTTATTCGCTTGGTATGCAAGTGCTTGCGCGACAGATACCAAGCAGTAATCTGAGTTTCCCAGTGGCGCAGAAACCTCTACGGTATAAATACTCGGTTTGGATGTCAAAAACAGATCCAGGGTGTTCGCATAATCGCCTCGGGCATCCGGCACTCGAGTTGGCTCCCCCACGAGTTGAGTCAAGTTGTGGCTTACAGCAAACATCTCCGCTAGCCCCCCAGCCTCGTCGGTTCTGTTAGAATGTAACAACCAGTCGGAATTGTCCACATTAAAATCGCCAAGGACAACAATTTCAGAAGCTGGGTGGCTGATCTGTATCCAGTCGACGGTATATGAAAGATGTTCGAAAAATGTCGCCGGCCGATCGTCATTCGGGGAGCGTTAAAGACAACAAAGCAATTTAACGGAATTCCTCAGCACGACCCTCAACCATATGACGTCCATATTATTGGGTTCCAACGCCTCCATCCTCTGGCAAGCCAGATTGGACCGCGCGAAAACGCAGACTCCGCCCTTAAAACGGAATCTCGAATGCAAGTCGTACCCTGAGCAACGAAGATATGTCGAATCAGTTGACGAATCGACCTGGGTCTCGGTTAGGGCAAGGATATCAGGTTTCGCTGTTTGCAAATATTTATGGACGGCGTTTACATTCGTGTTGGTGAAACCGATGCCCCTGATGTTACAAAGTGCCGTCACCATTCGAGCGTTGGCAATGGTAGCCCATTGACCCAATTCGGTGAATGTGGTGACCTCCGTGCATTGATCTGTAGGGAGACAGAATTATGAAGGAGAGGAAAATGTAGCTGGCGCTATTCGCCCGCGAAAAGAGATCATTGATTCCCAGCGGATAGAGTGTCTGGGGAAAATCGAAGTGACGCTAATTTGTCAAGTTCATTAGTCTTGCGCCAGACTATAGTCTATCAAGGCTCTTTAAATCCCGAAATTTCGACCTCTGGCATTTGTTCGGCTCAGACTGCGTATTCATTTACTGTTTACGTGGAGAGCACGGCTTGCCTCCACGGAATCTATCTCCACACTGACTAAGGGAAAAATCCCCCACTGGACGTGCACCATCCACTAAGGGTTGATTCCCAATTTTAAACACTAACAACGCAAAGTTGCTCGTGCGGTTACCAATCGGAGAGAAGATCGCCGATTTCATCACGACAAGGGTGCATGATCATTCATGTCGTCACTTCACGAAAACGACGAAAAAAAGGAAATCTGAAAAGAGGTCATCATTATGTGTGTGCCCGCAGTTGTGGTGATTATTGTGCCCATCTATAGGGTGACATGTGCCATCAGCAAATAAGATACTCGCACTACGATGATGTGCGTCGTATCGATGCTGGGGGTCAACCTGGAATTCTTGGGTGCATATTTTAATGCCACAGTATTTGCTTCTCGACGTCTGGGCGCGAGATAGGCGAGCGAATTTTGTCAGTTGGACAAAACTTGGGGTGACCTGTGATAACTCATGAAGATACGCTCCGCATGTGCGCAGCAGGGTACGCATTTATACGGGGCACCAATTGGTATTCCTGTTGTATGTTGCATGTTAATAATTCCTTACAAGGGATTCTGGTTACATAAAAGCGAAACGCGGCGGGGGGGGGGGGGGGGGGGGGAGACTTGGAAAGGTAGAATGTTTTCAGGTGATTGCAGGTAATGTAAAGTGTTGAGGCTGTCATAGCGGGAAGAATCATGGGTGGCATACCCTGGTGATTCGGAGAAAATCTTTGAGTAGATTATAAAAAGGTAAATAGTGGCGCTCTTTTGTGCTCCAGTAAGAAGTTTCTTAGAAATTAATGGGAAAGGTATGTCTTGGCGTTTATTAGAACCGCCACAATTAATTGTTTCCCAGGGTTTTTGGTGCCGTAGGAAGGAGTTTTTTTAGTAATTAATGGGAAGGTAAGTAGTGGCGTTCAATGGAACCACCACAGGTCTATCAAGGCTCTTTAAATCCCGAAATTTATCCAGAAAATGCAAGCTACTACTGTACAAGACCATGGTCTTGCCAGTACTCATGTATGGATCGGAGACCTGGGTGCGCAATAAAAAGCACTTTCAACTCTTAGCCGCGCTCGAGAGGAAGGTCTTAAGGAGAATTGTTGGCCCCGTATGTGAGGGAGGACGATTCCGGAAACGCTACAACCATGAATTGTGGGTTTCAGTCTGTGCACCGGTACGGGTGCGGGATTCACTAAACTCCCACTACTTCACAACTGCGGTCCACTGGAATTAACTACAACGGCGACGGCGTCCCAAACGGGGAGAGGAATGAAACACTTTGATTTTCTGATTGAATAATGTTCTTTTTTATTTATAATCATCGAGGCTCACTTGTTCGTCTGAACAGACTAACCACAAACTAGCACTCTTACTGTCTTTATTCTAAGTTGAATTTAACGTATGTAGTAATGTTACAAGGTTGAATAGTGTTCTTTATTAATAACCGTCGAGGCTCCAGTTGCTCGTCTGAACGAACTAAACGCAAATTAGCACTCTTGACTGCCTTTATTCTAAATCAGACTTAACGTACGTGGTAACGTTCTTTCACTCGTGATACGATTGCTCCCAACTCCTGACTCGCGATCCAACGATTGGCTTATAACCCGCTTGATGGATGAGTATCGACCCTTCTCGTATTGGTAGTTTAATCTCGACCCCGCGTGCGTGCGCGTTGATGGCTATTTCTCGACTGGTTAAAGGGGAGACAAGAATCCAGTCATGGTGTCGTGGCAGTGGAGTCATAGCTATATAAACTCACTGCCACTTACTAGAAACATGAAGAAGGGTTGCTATGCGTGCATAGAGAATTGTTTCAGGGAATTCCTGCCGCACAGGCTGAGTTAGATTCCTCGATTGCTGTGTATACTGAGAAATCGGTTTTGGAGGCATAACCAAGTATGGGCATGGGTCGCCGGTTAGACAAAGGAACATGGGCCTTGGTCGTCGCGATGGTTGTTTCGTGGAAGTGCAACGCTTCGTGCTGGTGACTTACCAGTAAGGAGGATTCGTATTGTTTCAATTGGTTTAGGTAGGCTGGGAGCCGGAATGGTTTTCGGGGAATCTAAATGCTGCTTGGTTACAAGCGAGAAAAATGGTTTAAGTAGAATGGGAGCTGGAATGATTTTTAGGGAAAATGAATGCTGCTTGGGCGCAAGCGAGGAAATGGTTTAAGTAGAATTGGAACTGAAATGGTTTTTTTGGGAAGAGTAAATGCCGCTTGGTTGCAAGCGGGAAAATAGTTTAAGGAGGAAGTGAGCCGGAGTGGTTTTGGGGGAAAATGGATGCGGTTTGATGTAGATGAGGGAGATGATTTAAAATGTATACTGTTGCAGGATTTGGGGTATATTCTGTTGTAGATTGGGAAATGAATTCTTTGTAAGTTTGGGAATGTATGCTATTGCGGTTTTGGGAATGGATGCTGTTGCAGATTGGGAAATATTTTCTTGCAAGTTGAATGGGGCGTTGGGCTATGATGACGCGCTGTTAGCAGTCGAAATTAGGTAGGAATTGTGGGTTGGTTCTCCGTGTGATATAGAGAACCCCCACAGACTCCGATGGGCGGGACACCTAGCTCGAATGATCGAAGAGGTACCTGCCCGGAAAGTCCTTTGTGGTAGGCTGTATGGAAGGAGACAGCGCGGCAGACCTTGTCTGCGATGGAGGGATAGCATAGACCAAGACTCTCAAAGCCTAGGAGTGCCAAACTAGATGACATCGGCTCGAAATCGGGACCGGCGGAGAGACTTCCTAAATAAGGCCAAGACCGGATCCCAGTTGTAGTAGCGATTATGATGATATATTTTTGAATTTTGAAGTACCCTCAAATGACAGCACAGTGCGAGCGGACGAAAAGGAGATGGATAACGAAAGGAGGCATCGAGATATATTGGTCTTGAATTCCTGGACAGTATAACTTCGAACTTTTCATGAATCCTCGTTAGTTGTTTATTGACTGTTATGGCATGCACATCAGTGATCAATAAGCAAAATAGTGTAGAGGAGCGTAACGATATATATAAATTCAACGGAACCTTTTAGTGAGGGTATATACTCGCATAAGAGTCTGCTATGATCGGTCTCACCAATAATATAGATTCCACAGTTACTGCTCTGTATCAACTTTATTTCACAATCGCGTCAGCAATAAGCAATTTTATAAAAATTGTGGAAAGCGAGCTGATTTGCGGATTTGTTAGTAAACATTACAACCCAAGATTAAGCTTTAACGGGCTAAAATTACGAAAGTGCATATATATAATATACAAAATTGGATCACTATTTATATACAAACCATGAGAATAATATAATGCAATGCTTTTCTTGTTCCTCGCTAATTCAGTTACAAGAAGCTTACATCTTTTAACTTTCCCGATGCTAGTTCACAGCTCTTTCTTAATGATACTCTGCAATTGAACCACATTTTGTGTTCCAAAATTTCTTTTATGATTAATCGACAATTCTTCACATACAATCTGCAATTGAGTTGTTAACTTTGAGGAAGGCTACGCCACATAACATAGCATTGCATTACATAAATGTACAAAGTTACGAAGTCAGGTCCCTATGGAGTTGAAAAGATAAAAAACCTTCAAAAGCAAAAGAAAACAATCTTCTTCTCAATGGCAACCTCGGTGTATATTTCAATGACCTGGGAACTGCATTCGCATCAAGCCCTTACACCAAAACTACAGGACTACGCTCAACAAATATTTACGACAAAGGAAACGGATCCGTCTTCTATGTTTTGCACTGCCTTTTGCTTGGCCAACGGATAAGAGACCTGGACCTAGTTTACGTTCTCTAGAACACTCACTTAGGGGAACCCTGCAACGTGGAGTCTATATCATTTGAGTCACCGACCTCGTAAGTTGAGCGGATTGCTGTTGCTGATGCAGACGTACTCAGGAGGCGAAGGAACTTACAACACGACAGGATTGTTGATTCTTTTTTTTTTTCTCAACATTTCTTTTCGTTTACTTTTTTCCCCTGCGTTTTCATGAATCCATTCTTCTTTCTACTTTTATGTATGTCATCTTTCTATCAACGTCAGTCTCATCATCCTGGCGAGATGGCTTTATGGTAGATCCGAAAATATAAGTGTGCCTTGTGAGAAAGAGGTTACCACTTTTGATGGCACAAAATAAAATGGGCGCACAAGTGATAAACTTGATTGAATTTGATTAAACTCGACGGAGGGCTGGGAATTGCCAATGGATAATAGGACACTAGGTTTCATTTGTTGTTGTAACATAAATGGAAGTATTGGTAATAAAGATATGTCTCCCTAGAGTTTCCTACTATCTTTTCCATTAAATAGTCAGTTAAAAAACGAAATGTGTACATTCCTACCGATAGAAGAGAAGGATGTGCAAAATGCCTGGCTTTTTTCCTGTAGATGTCAGACCGAAACCTCCCAATGGACTTAGATGCTTTAGTACGACCGAGTACCAAGTAACAACACAAAATTTGCTTTATTCGGGAACAGTCTGATATATTTGCAAAACAGGTTTCTTATTTTTCTTTGATTTTCTATTCATCGCTGGGAGAGGTTTAAAGCAGGATAAGATAATTCAGTATTGTTCAATGTTGCTATTCCGGAGAATTCCACAAAATTGTTCATCTTTTACAGTCGGGCTTCTTTTTTCTTGTTTTTACTTAAGGAGTGCTGCGGATTGAAGGCTTAGCAAATGCACGCACTGTTGGTTCAATTGACATGTGCGCCAATGAAGAATTTACTTTTTAATTTAATTTGTATATTTTGAGCAAACTGAAATTAATTTCAGAAAATTGTTTCTACATTATCAGTTAACTAATTCGTTTATGTGAAATAAGTCAATTACTAGGCGATGATTAGAGATCTAGTCAGGGAAAGGCGCAAGGCAAGTCGTACGAGTACATGACACTGATCTAGACATCCTGACGATAAAAGGAACTTAAACACGATGAGAAATCTTGTTGACCGCTTAATTGAAGAATACAACGAAATTTTTTTCCATGGATATCTGAATTGACGGCGTCCGGATGCAAACAAGAATTATTCACTCTGGAAGGCAACTCGAAGATTTATGTCCTCCTTGGTGGCCTGAAGTGCAGTACCACAGGGCAGAGCTGGATCAACACCTTGTAGTTCCGCAAATGGTGATTCCCCGAATCCGGAACTTTTCGGTTTTTTTTTTCTAGTTTTGCAGAGATGTTATGGCACACTCCAAGTAGACGGGTGAGGAACACGCGGCCTTTAATTCATCACCAAGAGCGATTTACATGATGAAGCAGAGAATCGGGTTGAGTCGACTGGTCCTTTTGGGGATTTTTTAAGATTTTTTATTTTCATAGAAAAAATTATGTGTACATATTGTATTGTAACATCCTTCACGGAGACCTCAACGCGAAAATTGGAAAGGAAAATATCTTCCAACCAACTATAGGTAAAAAAAGCCTACATGACGTTGCAAATGATAATGGAATGCGAATTATCACGTCCGCAGCGTCAAAGGATCCGGTAGTGAAAAGCACGATTTTCAACCAGAATCAAATCCACGTAGATCGCAGATGACGGCGTAACCCGTAACCAAATAGACCACTTCCTCATAGACAAAAGACACCACTCGAACATCCTTGACGTGAGATTATAAGAAGACCAGATTGCGACTCTGAGCATCTTCTAGTGATGAGCAAAATTAGGAGTCGGCTCGTAGCAAACCTGTAGCGATTCTAACAGATACACACACAATTCACAAGCAAAAATAGTGAAGAACACCGAACGAAAAATCGAATAAGAAAAATACATCAGAACCGTATACCAAGCGATAAATTAAAATAATTCACACCAGTGGAATATAGTCGAGTTTGGAAATCAAATTCAAAACACGGTCAGTAGTCTGATGCTTCACTGCTTCGCTTTTCAATCGTTTCATCGTGTGTTCAATTCACCTTCTTCACTATCCTTGCTTAACGCTACATAATTGGTGACTACGACGTGATCTGTACACACACGCAGCATACACTTCCCATAGTAAAGCAGAACTTTACACACGGTCACGACTTCCGCATAGAGCACAGCCTCCGATGTTTCCTCGTTTCTCTCGTTCGTCCGTCGTCCGCATACGAATCTGATCGTAACGAAGTTACTGCGGCGGGAGTGGTGTAGCGATTCTAACAGATACACACACAATTCACAAGCAAAAATAGTGAAGAACACCGAACGAAAAATCGAATAAGAAAAATACATCAGAACCGTATACCAAGCGATAAATTAAAATAATTCACACCAGTGGAATATAGTCGAGTTTGGAAATCAAATTCTAAACTCGGTCAGTAGCCTGGTGTGTAACGCTTAGGTAAAATTTTTTTCGTGATTCGAGCTGTCATAGCGTCAGTTCGAATCACACGATCTTCTTCACTATTATTTCAAACGCTATAAACCCATATGGGCAGTCACGGGAGACGAGCAAAAAGCTCGACACCGATAAACTAAAAGACCTGCACAAAAGGGCTGAATATCAAGACAAACTAACGAATAGATTTAGAATTCTAGAGAATAGGAGCACTGAGGAAAAGGAAGCCAATGGTGTGGCCACTAAATGGACATCGATCAGAGACACAATCAAACAAACAGCCCAAAAGGTATTACGATCTAAGAAAACAATTAAGTCCAAACCTTGGTTGGACCATGAGCGCTGGGCGTACATCGAACAATGTAAGCGCCCCAGACTGGTCCACTTGGGTGGGAGAAGACTCGGCTCGAAAAAATCCTAGAAAATCCCAGAGGAAAGAACATCAGAGGTATGTACGCCGGCATAAATTCAATTAAAAATGCCTACCGAGGGAGAGCCGAAATAATTTAAGCCGCTGAGTTTGTGCTTTGAGCGCGGTATAGGGGCCAAAGTCCTTTCTCCATTCCATATTTTTATTTTAATTAAATAAGAAAGCATTGCGTGAAACTGTAACGAAGTGTTATTCCTTATTTTATATACAAGGTGGCGCAAAATTAATCACCCTATCCGAAGATGTTATAATTTTTGTAGATGGCGTCGTACGTCAATCATATGTGAATTAGACAGCTGCAGAATACAAACAGACAAGCAATGGAGGGTTTGTGAATTACTGTCAAGCCGTCCTTAATATCAACAACGAAGAGGACAATGTTGTGTCGAAAATCATCATGAGCGAATAAGCAAAATGTTCGTTCTGGGGCACTGAAAATCCGCGTATGATGCACGAAAAGACATTACATTCACTCAAAACCACTGTGTGGTGCAGCATTCACGTGGGAGGGGTGATTGGGCCGTATTTTTTTGAGGACGCCATCGGCAATACGGTCACGGTTACTGGCGAACGCTACAGGGTCATAATAAACGATTTCTTACTGCCGGAATTGGATGAGCGGGCCTTGGTTAACATGTGGTTTCAACAAGACGATGCAACCGCACATACAGCACGAGCCACAATGGATATTGTGAAGGAAGCGTTTCCTGGTCGCGTAATCTCCCGTTTTGGCGATTTAGTATGACCAGCAAGATCGTTTAACCTTCCCAGACTTCTTTTTTTGGGCTACTTGAAGTCGCCGGTTTATGCCAACAAGTCTCAGACCATCATAGCCCTTAAGGAGAATATTCGACAGGAATGCGAACAGTTATCACCGGAAATCTTGCGGAAAGTCATGAAAAATGAAATATGTTTCAACAATTGACGAATATCATATTTTCCACTTAAGAGAAAAAATGTTAAAGGTCTATAGCGTTTGAAATAATAGTGAAGAAGATCGTGTGATTCGAACTGACGCTATGACAGCTCGAATCACGAAAAAAAATTTACCTAAGCGTTACACACCAGGCTACTGACCGTGTTTAGAATTTGATTTCCAAACTCGACTATATTCCACTGGTGAGAATTATTTTTTGCTATTTATCGCTTGGTATACGGTTCTGATGTGTTTTTCTTATTCGATTTTTCGTTCGTGTTCTTCGCTATTTCGCTTGTGAATCGTGTGTATCTGTTAGAATCGCTACAGGTCCAAATAAAGATTTTTTTTTTATTTAGTAATAAGGTAATACAAAACCAAAATTTGATGATTAATTTTGCGCCACCTTGTATTACCACATACAAAATACTAACAAATGTCATACTGGCGAGGATCACACCGTACGCAGAAAAAATACTGGGACACTACCAATGCGAATTCCGCAGGAAGCGGTCAACGAGCGACCAAATTTTCACTATAAGCCAACTACTGGAAAAGAAGTGGGAATACGGAGAGACGGTTCACCAACTCTTCGTTGACTTCAAAAAAGCCTACGACTCAGTCGCAAGGCAAATACTTTACCATATTGTAGCTGAACTGGAAATTCCAAAAAATATGCCGCCCTCATTCAAATTTGCATGAACGAAAAAAAAGGGCGGGTTAGAATAGAAAACTTCATCCCAAAACCATTTGAAGTCATCAACGGACTAAAACAGGGGTATGGCCTCTCACCGTGTCTTTTTAACCTTGTGCTCGAATATGTCATCAGAAATGTATAATACAAGACGACAACATGATCGGATCATCCCTGAACTGGGTCACACAAGTGCTCGCATATGCGAATGACATCGCCCCTCTGGGCGATAATCTATAAACTGTAAGAAAAAACAGTGAGATCAACATGCAAGCAGCAGAAGAGGTGGGCCTAGAAATAAATGAAGACAAAACAAAATATATGAATATGACGAGAGCAGGTGGACTTCAGGGAACACACATAACAGTCAGAGGCAAGTTATTTGAAAAACTTAAATAATTTAAATATCTGAGAACAATACTGACGGCTAGTTAGGAAATGTCGAAGGAAATTAACAAAAGACTGCATTACGGTAACGCTAGTTGGTGCGCAGTCACCGTTCAGTTGAAAGTGAACTTTAGACGCAAAAATAAACATAGAGATGCATTCTTTAGCCCAACCACACGATTGTGAAATGCTCTACCTGATCATGTGTTCCCTCGTCGTTATGATGTCCAGGCATTTGAGACCAATATACATCGGCACCTCCTTTCCGTATCCGCTTCCTCTCCATTCGCTCGTACCGTGCTCTGACATTTAATGGTACTTCAAACTCCGCAGACAAGGTCTGCCGCGCTATCTCCTTCCATACATCCTGCCAGAAAGGACTTTCCGGACGGGCTCCTCTTCGAGCGTTCGAGCTAGGTGTCCCGCCCATCGGAGTCTACCGAGCTTGATCTTTCTTACAGCTTCGAGGTATATCGCGTACAACTCATGGTTGTAGCGTCTCCGGAATCGTCCTCCCTCACATACGGGGCCAACAATTCTCCTTAAGACCTTCCTCTCAAACGCGGCTAAGTGTTCAGACTGCCTTTTATTGAGCACTCAGGTCTCGGATCCATACACGAGTACTGGTAAGACCATGGTCTTGTACAGTAGTAGCTTGGATGTTCTGGATAAATTTCGGGATTTAAAGAGCTCTGATAGACCATAGTAGGCTTTGTTGGATTTGATCAGCCGCTACCCTCATAGTTTGACCAACGTTAGTTCTTCTCTTCGCAGAAGTTACCACCATGTACTTAGTTTTCCCCTCATTAGTGTGCGATCCCAGTTTTTGTGCCGCCTGCTCGATCTGGATGAGGGAATCATGTACAGCTGCATCGGATCTACCGATGATGTCGATATCATCTGCGTAGGAAAGTATCTGGCTGGTGGGTGACAATAGTCCCTCTAGTTATATCGCCAAAGCCGGCGATTGCTTTCTACAACGCCAGGTTGAAGAGGAGGCAGACCAGACCGCCCCCTTGTCGAAGTCCATTAAAGATGTTTATTGGTTTGGATAGCATTCCCGCTATTTTTACTTGACTAATTACGTTGGTCATGGCCAACCTACAAAGTCGTATCAATTTGTTTGGAATGCCAAACTCTATCATAGTATTATATAGTTATACCCTGATGAAAATGCTTTATCATTCTTTAAAATGCCCCGCAAGGTAGTTCCACTGGCGCCAAATTGCTGAGCGCAGTGACGACACATGTGGGTTCTCGGCAACGCTCTCTCTCACCGCTTCAACCAGTTCATTGGAACGTTTTGGGCGTTGATGAATGGCATGCCGACGATCTGCCACTGTCCCGTGATCAACGGAATTCGACACCAAACGACGTTTAGTGCTGTCACACGGTGCTTGTTGGCTACAATATTTTCGCGATATATTTTCAATGTACACCGCCACTATTTCGGCGCGTTGTTTCGGTGTGAAGCGATTGATGGTTAAAATTATACTGATTTGGTGTTTAAAAAACATGTCTACCCACGTCAATCTGCTGCAGTCCATTCCATCATTTCCAAAAACAGCAAGGACAGAAGCAATCCCGCCATCTTCGCTCAATTAATTCCAAATATCAGCAAGGTATTCGAGAAAATTATAAATAAAGCATTGATAAACTGGTGTGACAAAAATTGTATCATTCCGAACGATCAGTTCGGTTTTAGATCGCAACACGATGTGAACTCCATCCAGCTGCGACAAAACTTGTTTCCGACATACAGTGGAACAAAGAAAATGAAATTGCGCAGGGCCTGTTTGGCTGACTTTGAAAAGGCCTTCGATACTGAATGGTTAGAAGGAATGCTACATACGTTATTAAATCTAGGTATCCCCGAATATTTGTTATACATTATCTATGATATGATAACGGGTAAACAATTTGTGGTGAAATGTGGAGATATAATCTCTAACAAGACTTTCCACATCAAAAACGGTCTACAACAGGGAGCAGTGAATTCTCCCATTTTGTTTAACATTTACACTAGTGATCTAGTACGTTCTCTCATCCATGCGACGACATTGTGGTGTATAGATCTGGAGAAAATATTGATGTCAGCAACAGACTTCCGCAAGATGACTTCAATAGCAGCAAACGTTTTTGCGACGACTGGATATTTGAGATCAATTTCCAGAAAACAGAAACTATCTTTTTCAGAACGCCCTTGTCCATGGCATCGAGGGATGCAAAACAGAATTGGAAAACATTTTCCATTGTAGAATGTAATGATCTTTCCCCACAAATAAAAACTGTAGTTTAATACCTTGGTATCTGGATTGATCAGTATCTGTACTTTGATAAGCATATAGCAGCTGCCATTCCTACAGCTAAAAATGGATAATCTATGAGGTAAGTCTCTTCCGTAGCAGTCTTCTCGACTGTAAAGTCAAAATAATATCATACTCGGCATTCATCCGATCAATATTGGTGTAGGGCTGCCCGGTATGGTATAAAATATCCCTATTCTACATGGAGAAGTTGTGGCTGTTCGCGAGGCAGTGTTTGTGCTCTTGCCTCGGTATGTACAGAACCCCAGGGTCGCAACATAAGAAGTTCTACCCCAATAAAATCCTAAATAACAAATCAGGACTAAACAGGATAGAGAAATTCATTTTTCTTGTAGTTTTCCCTTAATTATTTATTATTTATTGAAATTGTATTATTTTCATTATATAGATTTAAGATTATTGTTGTAAAGGAATTGCTGTCCTAAATTACTAAAAAAACTAGTCGCAAATTCTCAAATTGTAATTGTACTGGGTTATCTGCTTTAATAAAAATTGTATTGAATTCTCTTGATAACTTCATTATCAAAATTATCCGTGTTCACGCTGCAAGGGCAATGTGCAATCGGCACTACAACCGGGATCCGGTCTTGGCCTTATTTGGCAATTTGAAATGTCCGATTTTATAGTAAAAATTTAAAAGCCAATATTATTTTTCCGGAAATTTTTATTCAATCAAAATAGGATCCGTTGTCATCTATGACATTCTACCAACGTGATACAGGGTCAAATATTCCTTTTTCGTAGTAGTGGTGACTTTTTGAGGCAATGAAATCATCAAAGGCTTTTATGACCTCTGCTAGATTCCAGAAGACCGTCTGCCCGCAAAATGAATCCAGATTGCGGAAAAGATGGTAGTCCGTTGGAGAAATGTCAGGAGAGTATGGTGGATGCGGAAGAATTTCAAATTCCAACTGCAACACTTTTGCACCATTCTTTGTGAGGTATGGGGTCTAGCATTGTTATGCAAAAGGATCGGGCCGTGCCTATTGACCAACGCAGGTTCCGTTTCAACCAACTTGGCAGGTAATCTGTCGATTTCCTCAGAACATTTGATAGCGTTAATCGTTTTTCCTGGTTGAAGAAATGAAAAGTGGATTGGGCCGTTCGATGTCCAGCAAATTGTCACCATAATCTTTTTTGGGTGAAGATCGGGCTTGGAGGTGTGTTTTGGTTTTTCACCTGCATCCAACCACTGCCCAGGACTTTTATGGTTATCATACAGAATTCACTTTTCATCACGGGTGACTATCCGATGCAAAACGGTTCAGTTTGGTGTCTTAATTTAAGCAGATTTCCAGGCGCAGTCGTTTTTGGGACTCGTTCAGTTCATGGGGTACCCACTTATCGAGTTTCGTTACCTTTCCTATGAGAGAAAGGTCTCCACTTATTGTTATTGGTGATACTCCCATGCTTTGTGCAATCTCCCGTACCGCTTTCGTAGGATCCGCATCCACCGTTGCTCTTAAAACATCGTCGTCAACTAACGTGTCCGGCTTCCCACGTAGTTCATTTTCGAGACTGAAATCTCCCAAATGGAACTTTCCAAACCAACGTCGTATAGTGCGTTTATTTACCGCTACACCCTCAAATGTGTCATTAATGTTTTTCATTGCCAATAACACATTATGCTCCATTTTAAATTCATAAAGGAGGAGGGTTCAAACTTGAACTGCCAACAACATGGTAAACAATTCCCAGAAGAAAAAAACTGTACTTGTAACGAACCCTAAAATTCTCATACGTCAAACACACGCGCCACTTTACTTCATAAAAAAATAAAATTTAACGTTCTGGCACAGATGTTCACTCGCGAACTTCCTATTTCCGACTGAGCGAAAATCGGACTTTTCATGTGGGACAACCTAGGGTTTTCCAATAGGGACTTGACAACTTTGTATTTAATTTGTGAACGCACCCTTTCACTAATCATCGAACTCTCGCTGTCAATTTATTCAGTGAGCTCAACATTTTCATGAGGGTTCAGTACACGAACGAACAACGTCTACAAATTATAAAAATTTACTACCGAAAAAAAGTTGTCAGCTCCCTATTGGAAGACCCATTTATATTGAAAAACTGAAATGGTTCAAATACAATACTAGGTACTTTTTTATTTTATTATATTTCTCCCAGGAAAGGCGAGCCTAATGCGCTGAGTCAGCGCCCAGAGATACTTTTTTTTTCTCGACCGAGTCCATCAGCTAAGCTTCGAAAGATGTTCAAGGATTTCTCACAACCATTTCACGAAGCCTATAGCTTAAGGGGGTGGTATTTTATCTAAAAGTGAACCTATCACCTACCCAATAATATTCGCAAAAAATTAGATGCATCCTCCGACTGCGTCTTGGACACAAAGTTGTCACCAACTACCATCTAATCTATAAGACCACCTCACTCATCTGCCAGATCCGCACATCCAACTCCAGTTTATCCGCCACAGACATCCTATTTGAATGTGTTGGACGTAAAAACTCTCGTACGCCAATATTACAATTCATCATCATTATTTCTAAACCAACCTCATCTAATATTGACAAGCTCTACAATATACTATCCTATGTAAAAACAGAAGTATTTACTGTGAGACTAGCCAAAAGCATTAGTAGCTAGTGCTATTAGATTTAAGTTAACATGTAATTAATCACAATTGTAATTAATAATAAATAAATAAAATTTACCCGCAAAAGAAAAGTCTGGCAGTAATTTTCTTTTTAGGTATCAGCAGGCCCATTTAGCCCCATCCGTGATAAAGAACGGTTGGCTATGACAAGACACTAAAGGCGGATTGGAACGATAGCATGGTACATTGAACCGGTGCTACCCTTCAGCTGAACAGGTCAGCAAATTTTCTACTCAAAGCATACGTTGCCAAGCCCCTGTGAGAATCTGTGGACAGGTCCACTTGATTTTACAAATGTAATGTCAAGTTTTAGCTGCTCAATCTTCAGGATTTTTGTAATATTTATTTTATTTAAAACTAGCACCATCCGTGCCAAGTCACAATAGCGCTAGAAATGCCCCCAGCCCTTTTTTATTTTGTCCGTAAAGTTTTATCGTACGATCTGTATATGCGCGGTAAGCGAAAAGTAAAAGTTTTCTCATATTTAATTAAGTCGCGTAGTGCTAGAGTATAAGTTGCTAATTCGTTTAGCATGCACCCTGTTTGCTCATCTAGGAACATAGTATTAAGCGCCTATTTATTTGGCACACGCTTTTAATTTTGCCAGTAAAGCGATTAGCTGAAAAAGACGATGTCGCCGTAATATCAGCAGACGTTTTTATGGCTCGTTTGTTGTTCATTAGTTGCTACTAGTCGTATGTTAGTTTCTTACTAACAGTTTGTAGATATGTTAGGAAGTACGTAACACTTACGCACTACACACATTGTACAACACTCAGTTTTAATTTTTTCACATTTGAAAAGAAAATATGGATCAGCAAACGCTGTTGGTTCATTATTTTTGGTTAGAAAATCTGAAGTAGGTGATATAACGTTTAATGCGATTGATATTACGTAGAGCGGAATAACATCGCAATTCGTTTGTCACTTGAAAGCGAATTAACATACAATTTCTTTTGTAACAATTTGGAAAAAAAATGAATATCTCGCAAAACTAAGATTTATTACCGAGAGTGAGCAGGAGTTGTGTGATAGATTGCATTCTCTTAGTGTTTTATTTCTTGTAATGAAATTGATTAATAATGAAGATTAAAGATTCTGTCGAACCAGTACATACTACTGTGATTTCATATCTACTTAAATCTTGACTCTTCTCCATGATTGACAGATGTCATATTATTAAATGTTTTTATTTCGCCTCCCCCGCTTGGTAGAAACCTTAACGCGGTGCGGGGGCTTAAAGTACAATGAATCACTCAGGCTATGCTGACGGAAGCATATGCTTCCAGCAGGGTCTCCCATGTCAGACAGGCTAGCGAGGAGTAACACACAAAGATCTACCACACCTAATCCAGGGTGTTACGTGCCACCGTACCCATTGGATGGTTTGCAGCCAGGGGTATACCGGCTGTATTATAACGGCGCCTCTCTGACACCGGGTCGAACCAGAGCAGTAAGCAGACCTTACCACATCAAAAAGGGGCTCTCATGTGGCGGACTATTTGAAACCCCAAGTCTCGTGGGATCAAAAATGAATAACCAATATACAAAAAACAATCTCACGAAAACCCCGGTAGGCGTAGGTGTGATGAGCCGACACTACCATAAGGGAACAAATCATCAAGAAAACACCGACTCGGCAAAAAGAAGACGTAGGGAAAAACTGAAAAAGCGGGATATACGCGTCGGCACGTGGAATGTTCGAATGTTATATAAACCAGGCGCGATACAGACGGTCGTAGAAAGCGCGAAACGATATAAAATGGACATCGTCGCCCTTCAGGAAGTTCGACTCCCACATCAAGTAATCGAAACCAACGGGTTTACACTGGGGTGTGGAGGTACCGATACACATAACCTCGGAACCGGCTTCATCATAAGCAAGAAGATTACGTCCCATGTAAAAGATGTGAAATTTATTAATGACCAAATGTAGGTGCTAAAAATACAGGGCCCATGGTACAATTATGTATTTATAAACGTACACGCCCCAACAGAATCTACCGACGAAGAAACGAAGGACACATTCTACGAGACCCTAGAGGAAGTATTTGATGGGATCTCATCATTCGATGTTAAAATCCTCCTCGGCGACCTCAATGCGAAAATTAGAAAGGAAGACATCTTCCAACCAACTATAGGTAAAGAGAGCCTACACGACGTTTCAAATGATAATGGTATTCGAATTATCACGTTCGCAGCGTCAAAAGATCTGGTAGTGAAGAGCACGATGTTCAAACACAATCAAATCCATAAAGCCACATGGATATCACCCGACGGCGTAACGCGTAACCAAATAGACCACTTCCTCATAGACAAAAGACACCACTCGAATATCCTTGACGTAAGATCATATAGAGGAGCAGATTTCGACTCCGATCACCTTCTAGTGATGGGCAAAATTAGAAGTCGGCTTACAGCAAACCCACATGGACAGTCACGGGAGACGAGCAAAAAGTTCGAGATTGATAAACTAAAAGACCTACGTAAATGGGCGGAATATCAAGACGAACTAACGAATATATTTAGCGTCCTAGAGAATTGACAGTAGTGAGGAAGAGGAAGGCAATAGTGTGGACACTAAATGGACATCGATCAGAGACACAATCAAACAAACAGCCCAAGAGGTATTAGGATTTAAGAAAACAATTAAGTCCAAACCTTGGTTTGACGATGAGTGCAGGGCGAAGGTCGAAGAACGTAAACGCCTCAGAATGATCCACTTAGAAGCATATGATGAAGTCAACGCAGTAAGATACGCGACAATTCGGAAAGAAACAACTAGACTTTTCAAACACAAAAAACGCGAATGGGAGAAGACTCGGACCGAAAAAATCATAGAAAATGCCAGAGCAAAGAACAGCAGAGGTATGTATGCCGGCATAAATTCAATTAGAAATGGCTACCGAGGGAGAGCCAAAATAATCCGAGACACAAACGGCTGTCTGGTGACAGAAACAAACAATATCGTGACAAGGTGGAAGCAGTTCCTTGAAAACCTGCTCAATGTGCGCACCCATCAACCACAAATAAACGCAGCAGACGTACATACAGCCGAGCCTCAGATCCCAGAGCCCTCTTTCGACGAAGTTGTAGACGCGATAAATCGACTGAAAAACAACAAGGCCCCCGGAATCGATTGCATACCAGCAGAGCTTGTGAAGCATGGAGGAGGGGCAACCGCTCGAAAGATCCACCAACTGCTTAAAATAATATGGGACAAGGAAGTCATTCCGGAAGAATGGAAAACCGCAATAGTCAACCCCATTTTCAAAAAAGGCGACAGATCTGACTGCGAAAATTACAGAGGAATATCATTGCTCCCAATCACATACAAAATATTAACAAATGTCATACTGACAAGAATCACACCCTACGCAGAAGAAATATTGGCAGACTACCAGTGCGGATTCCGTCGGAACCGGTCAACAAGCGACCAGATGTTCACAATAAGGCAACTGCTGGAAAAGAAGTGGGAATACGGAGAGACGGTTCACCAACTGTTCGTGGACTTCAAAAAAGCCTACGACTCAGTCGCAAGGTAAAGACTCCACCATATTGTGGTTGAGCTGGGGATCCCGAAAAAAGATGCCGCCTTGATTCAAATTTGCACGAACGAAAACAAAGGACGAGTTAGAATAGAAAACCACCTCGCAGAACCATTTGAAATCCGGGACGGACTAAAACAAGGAGTTGGCCTCTCACCATGTCTTTTTAACCTTGTCCTCGAGTATGTTATCAGAAAGGTACAAGACGATAACACGGCCGGATCATCCCTGAATGGGGTCACACAAGTGCTCGCGTATGCGGATGACATCGCCGCTCTGGGCCATAATCTCGAAACTATAAGTAAAAATTGTGAAATCATCATGCAAGCAGCAGAAGAGGTGGGTCTACCCAGGAGATAATATCACTGAAATCTCAATTAAAAAACCTCCAACAATTACTTAAAGCTAATTATAGATTAGCAACAAATTTGTATTGGAACAACAGAATTCGAGCTATAAAAACTAATAACCCGAATATGTTCCCACAAATAAATAAAATATTCAGGAGAAATAATCAAAACGAGATTCAGTGTCTCCAAATTCCACGTACCGAGGTAAACAAGCAGCTGCTAACCAACATTGGCATAGATACAGAGAACGCTATCCTCAATAGTGAGCTCTTCGTGATCGAAGATCCTTTGGAGAAGGCGAACGCTGTGGGGGCTGTCTTTCAGGAAATGTACAAGGTGAATGAAAGCATTCGCCGAAACAATGACCTGGAGGACAGAATTCGACTGAATCACCTGCACCTCCGGAATGAAATTTCACATTGGCAATCGGAGAATCCTGGTTTTACGGAATTCAGTGACGATAATCTGTCAATCGACATTAATGCCAATGGTGGGGCTAATAGCCTTTTAATTACAAGGGAAGGAATCCAGAGTATCTTCGACTCATTAAGAAGCAAAAAGTCAGTGGGAATAGATGGAGTACCTAACATCGTACTCAAGAACCTGCCCCCAAAGGCAATAGATATATACACGGTCCTGTTTAACAACGCGTTGAATAATGCATATTATCCCGCGCGTTGGAAAACGGCTATCATTCAGCCCATCCCAAAAAAGGGCAAAGACTGTACAAACCCAATGAACATGCGTTCGATAAGTTTACTCCCAAGCATCAGTAAAGTATTTGAAAAAATCATTAACAAAGCTCTGCTAAAATGGGTAGACGACAATAGCATTATTCCAAACAACCAGTTTGGCTTTAGGGCGGGTCATGAAACCACACATGCCGCAGCTAAACTGGTCTCCGATATACAATGGAATAAATGTAGGAACCAATGCACAGGTGCCTGTCTGATCGACCTGGAAAAAGCCTTTGATACCGTCTGGATCGAAGGGTTGTATTACAAACTGGTCAGATATGGCATACATAAGCCTTTACTATATGTACTTTACGATATGTCAAAGGACAGGAGGTTCGTGGTCAAAAGTGGTAATGTGACCTCTAATAAAACGTATAATATCAAGAATGGCTTGCAACAGGGCGCGGTACTCTCTCCGATTCTTTTTAACATTTACATTAGCGACTTATTAGATGCACTTCCGCAGGCTATTGCGTACGCAGACGATCTCATAATTTACAGAACAGCTCCGAAAGTTGCGATCATAAATAGGTTAATACAGCGAGACTTCAACAAAGTGCAGCGCTATTGCGATGACTGGAAACTTAAGATCAACTTCCAGAAATGTGAAGCCATCCTATTTAGAACTCCATTATATAAAGCCACGTACGACACAAGGAAAAACTGGCGAAAGCTAGTTATCGTGGGACCGCATGGAGATAAACTGGAAACCAAGAGTTTAGTTAAATACCTGGGCATCTGGCTAGACCAATATCTATATTTCAACAGACATGTAGAGGCTGCTTTGCTCAAAGCGAGGAAAACTTTTGCTATGACAAGGAGGCTATTTCATAGTAGCCAACTTGACAGCAGGGTAAAAGTCATATGCTACATGACGCTAATCAGGCCAATGCTCATATATGGTTGCCCAGTATGGTTCAACATAGGTCCAAATTTGATAGAAAAGATTCGGGTGTTCGAAAGAAAGTGTCTCAGAAGTTGTCTCAGATTATATCGGACACCGGAATCGGACTATAAAAAGTATTACTCAAATGAGACTTTATATAATGAAGCGTACATAAATAGGGTGGATAATTTTATGATTAAATTAATCAGAGGACATATTGCGAGAGCAATAAGCTCGTCCAATGACCTAATTTTCGGGGCCTATTATCCAAACACTCTGTACTATGAGAGCGTGCGTCGCAACGGCTTTGTTCCACCAGAGGCGTTCCTTGACTTGGATATGAAAGGGCTTATACAGGATAGATCCGGAATTCCGCTGATCTATCATGTAAGTAGATCATCTGTAGACGGGCGATTGTGCTATGACCGGGAAGTAGCGCGCACCGAAGAAGAGCTCCTGCGCTTCAGTAGGGCTATCTCCCGCAGAGACCGGGACGATAGTATTAGACAGCGTCAACAGTTCTGGTGGTTGAATGGCATATAAAGACCTGGATACCAAAGTCGGTATAGAATCACACTATCATCAGCTAGCTTACATAGACTTAGCTTTTCTAGATTTAGGGTAGTATAAGATTTAAGTTAAGTTAGGCTAAATGATTTTACATAAAAAAAAAAAAAAAAAAAAATAAAAAAGTAGATAAGTTTAGGTAAGTTAAGTAAGTTAAATTTTAAGAAAAAAAAAAAAAAAAAAAAAATTTACAAAGTTTTTCAAATTTTTCTTTGTCTTTCAAATAATTATAAGTTATGCCACAAAGTTCTGTCGCCGAAAGGCAAATTATACAAATATTAAGTAATGTTTAGCTTAGAGCGTCTGCGAAGGACCAGTAAGTTATTATATAAGATATTTAAGCTAGAATTTAAGCATTTTTTGTCTAGCCTTTAATTTAGAAAATAAGAATATAAAAAGAAAATAAAAAAATGTTTAAAAAATGAAAAAAAAAGAGGTGGGTCTAGAAATAAACGAAGACAAAACGAAATACATGATTACGACGAGAGCAGGTGGACCACAGGGAACACATATTAACGTCAGAGGCAAGAT
Source organism: Microdon myrmicae (assembly GCA_963931805.1). Taxonomy (NCBI): domain Eukaryota; kingdom Metazoa; phylum Arthropoda; class Insecta; order Diptera; family Syrphidae; genus Microdon; species Microdon myrmicae. The sequence continues at coordinate 216,121,719 of OZ007497.1, forward strand.
ACATGAGAAAGTTAAAGAATTTAAATATCTGGGAATGATACTGACGACCAGAAACGAAACGTCAAAGGAAATTAACAAAAGGAATTGGCATGCAGCCAGTAAAGTATTAAAATCCAAACTGCTATCCCGTAATATAAAGCTCCGTGTCTATAGAACCATAATCATGCCGATTGCTCTATACGGATGCGAAACATGGACTCTCACAAAACGGGAAGAGAACAAATTCCGCATATTCGAGAATAAAGTTTTAAGGGGTATATTTGGCGGTAAATATGACGAGTAGTCAGGACAATGGAGGAAACTGCACAACTACGAATTGGAAGAGCTACACCGCAAACTAATACAGATATTTCTGGTTTTATTATACCCGGTTATAACTTAGTGCCTCTGTTCTTTCTAGATCGTGGTATAGCTACATATTCCCGGTATAACCTTAAGGGTAATTATTTATTTATGTTAACTGTTCCCGAATTCCGTACTACAGCATATCGTGATTTCTTTACTGTGTTGTCACTTCGACTGTTCAATGAGTTACCGACATCAGTCTGGGCACTAGTAAGACCTGGTGCATTTCTAAAAGGAGTGAAGGTGTGGCTCTTCAACTGGTTCTGGTATTCTGGTTTAATCATAGTTTGTATCCTTTCATTTGCCTTCAACCGACTTAACAAATTATATGTAAATTTATCTTGTTTTGAATTAATGTAAAATGTTTCTGCAAGCTTTGTGGTTTTTGAATGTACTACACAACTATTCCTGAACCGGTAATACTCACCCCACCTTAAAAAAACGATATTTTACTTGATTGCCATTGTAAAGAGGCATTCAACTCTGTTTTGTTACTTTAATAGTATAAAAACACTGAATGCTTTCTAGTTTTCTTTGTAAAATTTAATGTATAAACCATATAAGAAATAAAACTACTACTACTACTACATATATACGAAGCGATATTGCGTGTCAGCTTCTGCCACAATATGGGCTCTGCCCCAATCCAGAATTTAATTTCTCGTGGCTAAAACTTCACGTTCGTAGACATATCATACATTACTGCTTTCTTTACAGAAGAACAAACTTGGATACCAGCGAGTTAATGTTCGCGGTTCGTTTTGAAAATAAAAAAATATTTTTCTTTTTACTTTTATTAAATTTCCTTTATTTTCTATACCGACAGCGTTGGGTTAACGATGAACCTATGGTTGACTATGAACCCCGATTCCTTATTTTCTAGGCTATATATACTTGTTCTGTGTTTGGGTGATAACAGTATCCGTAATCGGGAGATATGCAGTTTGGAAAAACTGCATTTACAATTTGTATACGTCATAAGATAAGGTATGCAGTTTGGTACAATCTCTATTTACATGAGTCATACGTAGGTAATGAAGAAACTTTGTCTGTAATTTTATGAGAATACTTTTCGTAAGATTTAGATTACTTATTATCTAGGTTTTATGACTCATACATTTACTAGCGCATCGGAATTTGGTGCTGTATCTGATTTTATCGATAGTATCTTGACCCTTATCCATCCGCACACTGAAATCGTTATTGCGGGTGATTTCAAACATACAACACCTTCGCCACACCTGAAGGTCAATATGTCATCTTCAAGTTTTTTCGCCCTTGGGCACTTCAGACCACTGTGTCGTGTCACCTAAGTTTGGTCTAACCAACAGCAACCCTAATGAAAAAACTCCCAAAAGAACAGTATGGTTCTATGAGAAAGCGAACTGGGAAGGTCTGAACGACTTTCTTGGGAGGTTAAATTGGTCGTTATTTTTCCTCAATAACGATGTTGACTCTATAGCGGACTCATTGACAGACACGATTCTGCTTGGCTCAAACCCAAGAGAAATATGTGATTCGATTCCGGATGCAGACAAGCCATTAACGCTATTAAGAGTTGAGCTCCCGGTTGAATAAATCAAACAATACTGGGGAAAAAAAAATGTTCCGAAAACTCCCAAAAGAACAGTATGATTCTATGAGAAAGCCAACTGGGAAGGTCTGAACGACTTATTTGGGAAGTTAAAGGTCGTTAGTTTTCCTCAATAACGATGTTGACACTATACCGGATACATTGACAAACACGATTCTACTTGGCATGCGAACCGGTATTCCACACATAGTAAAGAGTATCAAACCCAAGAGAAATATCTGGTTCGATTCCGGCGGCAGAGAAGCCATTAATGCTAAAGAGTTGAGCTTCCGGTTGTATACATCAAACAATACTGAGGAAACCCGGAAAAGATTCAAGAGAGCTAGACATGACTGCAATGCGTATATTCAACCCTCAAAGTACTTCCAAAACCAGAGAGTGGGAAAAAGGATACTACACGCTCCCACGGGTAGTAGAAACTTCTGAGCATTTGTGAAAAAATTCAAAACTCGATCTCCTCATCCAATCCGCCGCTAATAGTCGATGACAGATCAGTCACCATTGCAATAGGGAAAGCGAATCTATTTGCTTCACAGTTTGCAGTCAACTCAACGCTGCTTCATACCACATCAGTTTCACCTCAACTTGAGCAACTTGTTGCCCCCGCATTCAAAGAGCTAAACGCAAACAAATCCGCTGGTCCTGATCGCATTCCCCCAATTCTCTTGAAAAGATGTTCCTCTTCACTCGCTAAACCACAGCGGAAACTCTTCCGTTTGTCTTATTCTACTGGGCGTTTCCCAAATAGATGGAAGCCAGGGAACATTCAGCCAATTTCCAAAAAGGGTGACAAACCATCCCTTTCTTCTTATCGACCCATAGCACTAACTTCTATTCTCTCAAGGGTAGTGGTCACTTATCAACCGTCAACTTTCGAAATATCTGAAATGACCTCCTCAATGACGGCCAATGTGGTTTTCGTAGCAACAGGTCCACAGGAGATTTGATGGCGTACCTTACCGAAAAGTGGAGTCATTCCATCCACTACTTCGGAGAAAGCAGGTTGTTGCGCTGGATATCTCAAAAACCTTCGACACAGTCTGGCACCCACCCCTTTTATCAATTCATATGGAGTGGACAGTTTCCTGATCAAATGGATAAGAAACTATCTTTCTGGCCGTTTAATCCAAGTGCTTCTTGATGGTGTCAAATCTTCCTCCCATCAAATTAATGCAGATGTTCCCCAAGGTTCAGTACTTTCGCCCACTCTCTTCCTGATATGTACAAATGATCTCTTGTCAATTTCCCAAAACCCAATTCACTCGTTTGCTGACGATAGCCTGTGGCGTCTCTAACAGATACACACACAGAACACAAAGCAAATAGTGAAGAACACCGAACGAAAATCGAATAAGAAAATACATCAGAGCCGTATACCATAGCGATAACAAAACAATTCACGTCAGTGGAATATACTTGAGTTTTAAAATCGAATTCTAAAATCGGCCAGTAACCTGATGTGTTACGCTTCGGTTCAATTTCTGGTGATTCTAATTGTCATAGCGTCAGTTCGAACCACACGTTCTTCTTCACTATTATTTCAAATGCTATAAGCCCATTGGGTAGTTTGCAGCCACGGGTATACCGGCTGTATTGTAACGGCGCCTCTTTAACACCGGATCGACTCAAGGCAATAAGCAGACCTTCCATATCAAAGAGGGGCTCTGATATGGTAGACTATCTGAAACCTCAAGACTCGTAGGACCAAAAATGAATAATCAATTTACAAAAAACAATCTCACAAAAAAGCCGGTAGGCGCAGGTGTGATGAGCCGACACTACCTTAAGGGAACAAATCATCAAGAAAACACCGACTCGACAAAAAGCAGACGTAGGGAAAAACGGAAAAAGCGGGATATACGCGTCAGCATGTGGACTGTTCGAACCTTATATAAACCAGGCGCGATACAGACGGTCGTAGAAAACGCGAAGCAATATCAAATGGACATCGTCGCGTTTGAGGAAGTCCGACTCCCACATCAAGTAATCGAAACCAACGGGTTTACACTGGGGTGTGGAGGTATCGATACATATAACCTCGGAACCGGCTTCATCATAAGCAAGAAGATTACGCACTGTGTAAAAGATGTGAAATTTATTAACGACCGAATGTCGGTGCTAAAAATACAGGGCCCATCTGGAAACGATACTGACGGCCAGTAACTAAATTTCGAAGGAAATTAACAAAAGACTACACTCCGACAACGCTAGTTGGCACACAGTCAGTAAACTCCTGAAATCCAAACTGCTATCACGTAACATAGAAATCCGTGTCTATACTGCCATAATCATGCCGATTGTTCTATACGGATGCGAAACATGGGCTCGCACAAAACGGGAAGAAAACGAATTCCGCGTATTCGAGAATAAGTTTTAAGGAGTATCTTTCGCGGTGACGAGGAAGCAGGACAATGAAGGAAACTCCACAACCACCGATTGGAAGAGCTATACCATAAATCTACAATATTGAGAGCAATCAAGTCGCGAAGATTAATATGGGCCGAATATGTGGCGCGGATGAGCAACGACAGGACCGTGCGTCAAATTCTTGACGCTAGACCAACGGGAAAGAGACCCACTGGACAGTCGTGACGGAGATGAGAGGACAATGTTAGGTTTGAACTTGAGGAGATCGGATCAGATGGTCAAGTGTGGAAGGAGAGCGCAGAGGACAGGGAACGATGGCGGAGTCGAGTCGGCGAGGTCATGAGCTTCCGCGTTCCTACAAGCCAATAAATAGTAGTGTGGCGGTCCTGCGAACTGCACAAACCACTGTGGGGTTAATTACCTTTCACCCAGCCAAAGGGGACTTACTTACCGTGTCCTCAACCCCACGGGCTCTCAGACACGTGGGCCCAATTTCTCGACGGATTCCTCATGCCTGCACGGCTATCGAAGGACACTGCCCAGAAAAGAAATTGTTTGACGACCTATTAGTGGGGCAAACACAAGTGGCCGGAGCGGGAGCGCCAGATGCCGACAGCTAGAAAAATCCCAGGCGATAAATGTATGGCCAAGGAATAAACAAATGTATGACCTTCCCTTGAGCCAACCGCAATTTGGTTTTCTTTATCGAAAGGACTATTGTGGGAATAAAAGGATAAACACTAAACCAAACAACGGACACTGTTCCTACAAGGAAATTAAACCAAATATCGCAGCCGAAGGTAATGACTTCGGCCGAGGAAATCGCCAGGGCCATAAACCACACGCGGCTAATATACACAGGGGGATACCACAGATGTGTGAAAATGCTGACGATCCTCGGCATATCTCCGGCCACACGGACAGCAATGTTCGAGTGTGTGTTTGTGGGTTTATCCACACAGTATACCTACGAACAATACGAAATCGTAGGACAAGTGAGGGTGCGATCTCGTAGAGAGGAGACATCCCTTGGAAAAGAGAGGACGCCAAAGGAAAAGAGAATGGAAGAGAAAGGAAGAACAACCGGGTGAGTTTTCCATCCCCTGAAAAAAAGTTTTCGAGTCAGTCAAATTAACATGTTGGTGGAGGAACGATCCTCAAGATAAAAAAAAACGCGGTCGAGTGCGCCGGTGCAAACGAGTTTTGTCAGCGCGAATCCTTATTTTTGTATTCAATAACAAATAAAGGCATATCGCCATAAAGAAAAAAGAAGTGATTTTTTCATTTCGGAGACAGGGTTCGGCGAAACACAGTGAAAAAATAAACCCCCAAATTTGAAAGTCCTGTTTACCTATGGGAGATTGCGTGTTGTGTATACAGATCACGTCGGGGTCACCAATTATCGCGTTTGCGATGGTAGTGAAGAACGTGTGATTCGAACTGTCGCTATGAAGGTTAGAATCACTAAAACTTGAACCAATGCTCAACACACCAAGCCACTGCCGCGTGTACAAATTCTATTTCTAAACTCAATTACATTTAACTGATGTGGAATTGTTATGTTATTTCTATGGTATACGGCTCTGATGCTTTTACTTATTCAATTTTCGTTCGGTGTTCTTCACTATTTGCGTGTGTATTGTGTGTGTATGTATCTGTTCGAAACGACACAGTAGTAGTATAGCTGATGATAGCACATTGAGTTTCTCATACTCATATGACCATTCCCGACCAAACTCTTCGAATGTCATTACTAACCAGCAATTTATACTTGATACGTTGAATTCAGGCGTCAATAAGATATATCAATGGGGATTATCTACCCGAGTAGATTTCAATGCCTTAAAAACTCAGTGCTGCCTCTTGTCGTCAAAGGCGAACTCGAAAGTAAATATACTGTCTATGAACGGCACTTGCATCGACGAAGCCAACGAACTATCAATCTTCGGCGCTCGAATTAACTCGACTCTTATTTGGAACGACCACATATTTGAAACTGCGAAAAGTGCAGCCAAATGTAGGGGTTCCTTAGGGGATGCAAAAGATACTTCACTCTATCCAATCTGGCCACTGTTTACAGGGCTAATATTCGTCCCAAATGGGGTTCAAGTCCCATATTTGGTCAGGCGCATCCAAAACTGCACTACACGTGCTCGATAGGATGCAAAAACCAGCGGTGAAAATTATTGGGGACCCAGCTGTAAGTCGTATAATTCCGTCCTGAGAACATAGGCGCAGCAACGCATCATGCCTATCTCTTTTATATATGTTAGGTATTATCACGGTCGTTGCTCGACCGAACTTGGTAAATGTGTTCCGCACCTTCAGACATTTTCCCGCGGTACCTGTCAATCCGTGAATGCGCAGCAATTCACCTTGAATGTCAACTTCAGGCGCACAAATAAATGTAGAGTCTTTCTTTAGCCGAACCACACGAATGTGGTATACTCTACGTGATCATGTGTTTCCTGGTCGTTGTGATGTTCAGACATTCAAGACCAATATACATCGATACCTCTTTTCCTTATCCATCCGCTCGCACTGTGCTCTGACATTTAAGGGTACTTCAAAATCCCCTTTTGTGTGCGCGTTAGTGTAACAAAAAAAAAACCTCCCAATAATTACAAGATTTCAGAGATAGCCGTGTACTAATTCATTTTAAAAATCAACCACCCAGTGAAGTCTGACCTCATTTAATACAGATTGTCATAGCGCCTTGCACACCAACCTTAATTCGATATCAAAGTAGGTGTTAACTAAATCATATGAACCGTATCAGCACAACCGTTGAAGATGTTTAGTACATTTCCATTTCAATTTCCTTACAATTTTCATTTTCTCATTTGGAGCCGCAAATATTTGCTTCCAAATGAGGACGCAGTCGAAAATGAAGCGTCGGGATATCCATGCAAGAGAATGTACCAAGAAAAAGGAATAGAAAAAAATACGAGTAATTTCCAGGACTCCAAACCGTTGCCCTATTCTTGGCGAGATTCATTTGCATGCATTTGGAAAAATTTAGAACGAACGAAAAGCTTTTCATATATGTGTCAAAAACTTCTTGATGGGAGTACTTCGATTTCGAGTTGGAGGATTTTATGTAACTATTATCGGGTCGGTAAAGTACTAGTGCGATTTTAATGGATGTTCAGTTCGTACACGTTATTGCGTGAGTTCATTACTTTCTTCAAACTAGGCCTCAAAACAATATAATACTTTGACGACTGTATGTACGTTCTTTTGTGCACTGTGCTCCTTCCTTTCATCGCAAAACGGATAGGTAACGTCAGAAGCTTGACTCACTTTTTCAATGAATTTCTTTTGATACTGGAGTATCGGGTTTACTTGAATTTTCAAGTATCCATTAACTTTTTCAATAACTCCGATGCCTTTTGTGCAATTCAAATATGGTACCTCCTTTGAAATAGAGTCCACCGGTATCCCAGATTTTGTTTTCATGATTCCGATGAGTTAAGTAAAACGAAGTCAACGCCTTTATGAATTGACATTAAATGTCTGCACGTTTGAAATGGTTAACGTAAGGTGATCAAAAAGTAATGGTAATTTTTAAATTTCACTGACCTCATATTGTAAATCACATTTTCACAAATAATTGTACAAATGATCGCGAAGTATGTGACCATTTGAAGCCAAGGGCCATAAGCCACACACATTTATTATATTTTTCACATTCCAAAAGATTATGTTTTTTGTGTTTGAAAATTGTTTACCTTTGTTCACCGCCCGTTTGTGGGTTTTTGGTAAAAAAAAAAAATCCAACAGTGTGTGTGTGTGTGCTAGCCAGTTCTTCCACCGTGTTCGCCGAACTTCACAGATTTATAAGAACTTCTCGGTGAGGATGTCGTTACTTAAAATCGTGATTAGAAACCAAGTAGCGAATAGGATAAACAAGTCCTTACAAAAACGGTTCTCCCTGATCAAAGCTTGGCTCTAAGCTTTTAAGGAGGTCAGTAGATTCTTGGGAATCTCCCAATAAATAAACCACAAGTGAGAAATTCTACACTGAGTGACCCCGGTCTGATAATGATGACGCTAGGTCAACACTTTGAAGCTATATATTGATCCCAGTCTCCGAAATTTGATACGAGACTAAAAACCAGAGTTGAGGCAAAGGTTACTGAATTGGTCGACCAAAAAACCGAGCATCTTGTGGGGTTCAATAGAGAAAGCTCTGCCTTAAATCCGGAGTCTCCGCAACAATACACCAGCAAAGAAGAAGTTGCCCTACTTAAAGCCCAAGAAAGCCGCAGGCTCGAACGACCTGACAATTATATAATAAAGTTACTTCCCATTTCGGCAATTTTGTACATGACAATATGATCCAACCACTGCACCAATAGCGGGACTTCCTCCAAACTTGAAAATAAGCAATAATTATCGCTGTACCGAAAAAGAGAAGGAACAATGAGGTACTAGATAGGCTGACAACTTCGAGGATTTTATTGAAAACAAGCGCTTTTTTGCCAAGGTTATATTTATTCCTCAACATAGTTGCCTTCGAGGGCGGTACACTTGATATAGCGATTTTCCAACATTTCGATGCCTTTTCTGTAGTACGAAACGTCCAAGCCTTAGTCGATCTGAATCTGTTACCCTGGTGCCACCGTTTGAGGTTTAGGAACACATAAAACCTGATTGGGAGCAAGTCTGGAGAATACGGTGGCTGAGCAACCAATTCAAATCGTAATTGGTCCAATTTGGCCATCACTTTCAAGGACGTGTGTGATGACGCGTTATTGTGATGGTACAGAACTTTCATCTTCGCCTATGGGGCTGTTTTTTCTTTATTCCATTTTTTCGCGGGTCGGTGCCCCGAGATGCCACCAAATAACTGTTGCAGTTCTTTTTGAACAGTTGCAGGTTGTAACACTCGCGGACAGCTTATCCAATAACGTTGCATAATTCTGCGACTGTTCTTCCCTTCGCCAGGTATTCTATGAAGATTATGCAATGCGCATCCCAAAAAAATGAAGGCCATAACCTTCCCGGCCATTTGGCCGCTTTGGTCGGCTTCCGTGGCTTCCCACCCACTCTGCAGACTGCGTAATGGACCCACGTTTCATCCATCGTCACAAAACGCCGAAAAAAGTCTGCTCGTTTACGCCGCAACAACCCCAAACCGGCCGTTGAATCATTAATGGACTGTTCTTTTTGGTCGACGGTCAGCAAACACGGCACCCATCGCGCCGATGATTTTTTTTTCACTTCCAAAAGATCTTGCAAAATGTATCCCGTCCGTTCTTTTGAGATGCTCACGGCCTCAGCCAACACGCGCAACTTCACTTTACGATCAGTTAAAACGATTCGATGCACCTGCTTTACGATTCCCGTTTTCGTGGCTTTTTTTAGCCTGCCAGAGCGAGGTGCGTCTTCGGTGCTTGTACGTCCACTTTAAATTCTCTAAACTTATAAATAGTTGTCCTCCAGGGAGCAGATATGGGATAACATTTCTGTAACCATTGCAATGAATATTCAGAAGTTTTTTCCACCAAAAAACAATGGTTGATCACGATGCAATATTCCTGTTTTTCCATTTTTTTACGAAGGCGAAAGTAGCGTCGCTCAAACGATTATAGCTTATAAACGAATAGATGAAATGTTACGAAACTTCATACATAAACTAGTGACAGATGAGCCGCATTACATGAGTCATGTACATTTTCTAGTGGCGCAACCTATTTAAAATCTCCGTGACTTTTCGGCCCATGTAGTAGTTTCACTGCTATCGACTTTGAGATGAGTAACGTAAATTTTCTACTGGCGCCACCTATTGAAAAATCCCGGGACTTTTCAGTTTATGTTGTAGTTTCTTTGCTATCTAACTTGAAAAGAGTAATGCACATTTTCTTGTGCCGCCAGCTATTGAAAAATACCGGAACTTTTCAGCCCATCTAGTAGTTTCAGTGCTATCTAACTTACGGAAAATACAGGGAAAAGTTATTGCTTCAGAAATGGACTAAATTGAAGGTATACCACGTCAAATATGGTTTTCCGAGGGACCATTCCACGACTCACGATCTTTTTAAACAACACACTATCTGCTAACCTAGAGAGGAAAAAATGTATAGTGGTATGTACACACGATGTGGAAATGGTGTTCGACAGTGTCTAAAAGAAAGAGTTGATATAAAAGGTCAAAGAAATCCTCTCTTATTATGACGCATAGGGTATATAGTTTTCAAAATGGACGTACAGGTTAAATTGACTGCAGTCACAGTAATTCGTCCACATTCCATATAGAACGGGGAGTACCGGAGGGATCAATACTGGACCAAAGATACAATATCCTACAAGTATAACTTTCCTCATGTATCACGTACTAACAAAACTTTTAAAGACTCTGAAGCCTTACTATAGGCTGGCAATGCCTTAATCTATCGGCATATTACGACATTAAGCGCAGCTCGGGAAATTGTTTCCGGAGACCTCAAACAAATACTATAAATACATTCTATCGAGGATAAAGTATATGAATCAACGTATCTAAGCCGAAATGTGGTTGAAACTATCCCGGAAGAGTACTAATGGAAACCCGCAGTTTCGAGCTTTGTATTCGAAGGAGTAAACCTCCCAGCAAAAAAAAAAATGTGTGCATTTCACACGTGGTAGAAATGCAACCTTCAAAAAACGAATATTCGAGGGAAGATTTATTTGCGAGAGTAGGTCAATAAGTCCTTAGAAACGCCTACAATAGCGCTCGTGGCATCGCTAATGGTCTGTTTTTATTAAGCATCATTCCACTAGGTATCTGTAAATTTTCAGTTCGTTTCATGTTTCAGTTTTGTATGATAAATCGGATATAAAAACAAATATCTGCGAGACGGGTGCCGCATTTGCTCTCAGCTGAGAACTTTTGGAGCGCATGGGCCCCAGGTGAGCTTCTGCGCAGATTAGAAACTATAGATGAAACATTGATACACCACCACACTCCTGAGACGAAAGAGCAGTCAAAACAGTGTATTATTAAAGGCGAACGGGCTCCAACAAAGGCAAAGATGGTGAAATCACCTGGAAAGGTTATGGCTCTGTGTTTTGGATGTACGTGCTATTATCTTCATTGACTATTTGGAAAATTGGCATATGATAACTGAACAGTATTATGCGTAGTTATGAAGTCAGCTATAATCATGCCGATTGTTCTATACGGATGCGAAACATGGGCTCTCACAAAACCGGAAGAAAACAAATTCCGCGTGTTCGAGAATAAAGTTTTAAGGGGTATATTAGGCGGTAAATAAGACGAGTAGTCAGGACAATGGAGGAAACTCCACAACTACGAATTGGAAGAGCTACACCGCAAACCTACAATAGTGAGATTGATCCAGTCGCGAAGATTCGGATGGGCCGGACACGTAGCGCGAATGGGCGATGATAGGACTGTGCATAGAATTCTTGACGGTAAGCCAACGGGAAAGAGACCGACAGGCCGGCCGCGACGACGATGGGAGGACAATGTTAGGTTGGGGGTCGAGGAGATCGGATCCGATGGTGAAACGTGGAGGAGAGTGCACGGGACAAGGAAGACTGGCGGAATCGAGTCGATGAGGTCATGAACTTTCGGGTTCCTACAGGCCAATAAATAGTATAGTGTGAGGTCAGCTAGATGAGAAAATTTACGAAAATGGTCCTCATTCTCTAAAGACTTATTGACCTGCCCTCTTAAAAGAAGACCTAAATAAAAAGGTAAGAAAACTAACATAATACGAGGGTTGCCTCTTATGTTTCGGGATTTGGCAACCCTAGTGTTGCAATCCGGCAATTGACAGCTCTGTCGTAAAGTTGGACATTTTTGAGGTTATACGCACTCAGAACGTTTTGACATACGAGCGCTATTTGTGTTGTTTACAGTAACTTAAAAGATTCATCTCGGCCCAAAAATGGAATTAAATCGTCAACATTTTCGTGCGATTATTTTTTACAACTTTCGGCGTGGATTAACTCAGCAACAGTGCATGGATGAACTTAATTCAATTTTTGGCGATTAAGCTCCATCAAGGACCAGTGTTTATCGATGGTATGGTGAATTCAATCGTGATCGTAGTTCACTCCAAGATGAATTTCGTGAAGGTCGTCCAAAATCAGTTGTTGTTCCGAAAACCATTGATGCTGTGCGCGAACTGATATTGGAAGATCGTCATGTGACCTATCGTGAGATTGAGACAACCTTAGGTGTTAGTGGGACCAGCATACATTCAATATTGCATAAACATTTGACTGTCAAAAAAATTTGTTCGCGTTGGATCGAACACAATTTGTCAATCGCCCAAAAAAGGCTCGTGTCAATTGGTCGAAAGAAATGCTCAAAAAATACGGTCGTGGTGCTTCGAAACACGTCTATGACATCGTGACAGGTAATGAATCGTGGATTTACGCGTATGAGCCCGAAAGTAAACAGCAGTCGACTGTCTGGGTGTTTCAAGATGAGCCAAATCCAACAAAAGTTGTTCGCGCACGAAGCACTTCCAAGCAAATGGTCGCCTGTTTTTTCGGAAAAACTGGACATGTCGCAACCGTACCACTAGAACAACGCAGAACAGTCAATTCTGAGTGGTACACAACCATTTGTTTGCCAGTTGTCTTCCAAGAAATCAGGAAAACCAACCGCCGAAGACGGATCACCCTTCACCACGACAATGCGAGCTCTCACACATCGGCTGCGACAACTGCATTTTTGAGCACCCAAAACATCGATTTGATGGGTCATCCGAAATCCCGAAATATAAAAGGCAACCCTCGTATAATTAATAATATTAATTAAAATAATATAAAAAAAAATCGCCACAGCTGTGCTTCCTGGATCGACAGTCTTGTGCTTTCGCTCCAATCTCCGTCTCTCCTAGTCTGACGGAAACACCGGAGATACTCACCACGAACCGTATCTGACCTGAGAACCCAGGGAGTAAGTATACAAAATATATAGCCCGGTCCAGGCATAACAATATATATATATATATATATATATATATATATATATATATATATATATATATATATATATATATATATATATATATATATATATATATATATATATATATATATATATATATATATATATATATGTGTGTGTGTATATATATATATATATATATATATATATATCTATGTGTATATAAATATATATATATATATGTACTTCCTCATAGACAAAAGACACCACTCGAATATCCTTGACGACCACTTCCTCATAGACAAAAGACACCACTCGAATATCCTTGACGTAAGAGCATATAGAGGAGCAGATTGCGACTCCGATCATCTTCTAGTGATGGGCAAAATCAGGAGTCGCCTCGCAGCAATCCCACATGGGCAGTCACGGGAGACAAGCAAAAAGTTCGACACTGATAAACTGAAAGACCTACGCAAAAGGGCTGAATATCAAGACGAGCTAACGAATAGATTTAGCATTCTAGAGAATGTGAGCAGTGAGGAAGAGGAAGCTAATAGTGTGAACACTAAATGGACATCGATCAGAGACACAATCAAACTAACAGCCCAAAAGGTATTAGGATTTAAGAAAACAATTAAGTCCAAACCTTGGTTTGACGATGAGTGCAGGGCGAAGATCGAAGAACGTAAACGCCTCAGAGTGATCCACTTAGAAAGATATGATGAAGTCAACGCAGAAAGATACGCGACAATTCGGACAGAGACAATGAGGCTCTTCAAACGCAAAAAACGCGAATGGGAGAAGACTAGGATCGAAAAAATCCTAGAAAATTCTAGGGCAAAGAACATCAGAGGTGTGTATGTCGGCATAAATTCAATTAGAAATGGCTACCGAGGAAGAGCCAAAATAATTCGAGACGCAAACGGCTGTCTGGTCACAGAAACAAACAATGTCGTGACAAGATTGAAGCAGTACTTTGAAAACCTGCTCAATGTACGCACCCATCAACCACAGATAAATGTACCAAGCGTACATACAGCTGAGCCTCAGATCCCAGAGCCGTCTCTCAACGAAGTTGTAGACGCAATAAATCGATTGAAAATCAACAAGGCTCCCGGAGTCGACTGCATACCGGCAGAGCTTGTGAAGCATGGAGGAGAGGCAACCGCTCGAAAGATCCACCAGCTCATCCAAACAATATGGGATAAGGAAGTCACTCCGGAAGAATGGAAAACCTCAATAGTCATCCCCATTTTCAAAAAAGGCGACAGATCTGACTGTGAAAACTACAGAGGAATATCATTGCTCCCAACCGCATACAAAATATTAACAAATGTCATTCTGGCGAGAATCACACCTTACGCAGAAGAGATACTGGGAGACTACCAATGTGGATTCCGTAGGAACCGGTCAACAAGCGACCAAATGTTCACAATAAGACAACTGCTGGAAAAGAAGTGGGAATACGGAGAGACGGTTCACCAACTGTTCGTTGACTTCAAAAAAGCCTACGACTCAGTCGCAAGGCAGAGACTCTATCATATTCTAGTTGAGCTGGGAGTCCCAAAAAAATATGCCGCGCTCATTCAAATTTGCATGAACGAAAACAAAGGGCGAGTTAGAATAGAAAACCACCTCTCAGAACCATTTGAAATCCGGGACGGACTAAAGCAGGGAGATGGTCTATCACCGTGTCTCTTTAACCTTGTGCTCGAGTATGTCATCAGAAAGGTACAAGACGACAACACGGCCGGATCATCCCTGAACGGGGTCACACAAGTGCTCGCATATGCGGATGACATCGCCGTTCTGGGCGATAATCTAGAGACTGTTAGTAAAAACTGTGAAATCATCATGCAAGCGGCAGAAGAGGTGGGCCTAGAAATAAATGAAGACAAAACAAAATACATGATTACGGCGAGAGCAGGTGGGTCTCAGAGAACACATATAAACGTCAGAGGTAAGATCTTTGAAAAAGTTAAAGAATTTAAATATCTGGGAACGATACTGACGGCCAGTAACGAAATGTCGAAGGAAATTAACAAGAGACTGCATTCCGGCAACGCGAGTTGGCACGCAGTCAGTAAACTGCTGAAATCCAGACTGCTATCACGTAACATAAAGCTCCGTGTCTATAGAACCATAATCATGCCAATTGTTCTATATGGATGCGAAACATGGGCTCTCACAAAACGGGAAGAAAACAAATTCCGTCTATTCGAGAATAAAGTTTTGAGAGGCATCTTTGGAGGTAAATATGACGAGGAGGCAGGACAATGGAGGAGACTCCATAACCACGAATTGGAAGAACTATATCGCAAACCTACAATAGTGAGAGTAATCAAGTCGCGAAGATTAAGATGGGCCGGACACGTGGCGCGAATGGGGAACGATAGGACC